>CM036617.1:200570668-201770668 GCA_020746105.1 Trogon surrucura | reverse complement strand
GCCTGATGTATACCACTTAAATTAGAGATTCTCCACCAAAAAAAACCCAAACAAACAAACAAATAAACAGAAAAGAACACAAAAAATTTAAAGCTAATATATTACTTCACTTGCTTTCACTGGGCCTGCAGAGGAAATATCGATATGCCCTGGAGAGAATCTATCAGAGATAAAGCTGGCCTGCTTACATGCAAAATATTAAGGTCTGTGTTTTTCTACAAAAATCTATTAGATTAAAATCAAAACTATTTTTCTCAGAAAAATTCTGCAGACTTTTCATCTGAATTATGAAAACCTAATCATTAATAATTATATTATTAGTAAAGATGTCAACTCACTCAGTTTGGAAAATGAGTCTATACCAAAATTTACTCAAATGTATCTAATTAACAATAGAAATTACATGCTTGTTTGTATTGAAAAAGAAGCTTAGTAGCAGAGTCAACAGACAGTCTGTTTACAGTGCAATTTTGATTATCTTTCTGCTGCTTCTTCTTTCTAACAAACAATAGCACACATACACTTCAGGAGAAAGCTCTCATACACTCATCAAGTTTTCCAGATGCATTTGCCATTTTGTATCCGCTGGCTTCCGCTCTTCTGTCTATACAATACCCAGAAAAAAAATGTCAAACTCTTTATGTAGGGAGCCTGACATTCTGTATTAAGCAGCAAAAAAATGGAAAAAATACGTATGGGACTATAGAAATGATTGTTATTTTTAACAGTGCTGTAAGTACAGGGCATACTCGCTACTACCATTCATTTTGACACAAAATGTTTCCTTTAATGAAAAAGCGTGGCTGAAAAGTTTTGGAGGGACCTCCCCCAGGTGTCTCTTACATTTTCATAGTCAGAGGAAGGGTTTTCCATGTTGCAATTATCTAGCTAAGGAGACAGTATCAGTTCTGCATAAGAACATTGTGATTGTCCTCAGGTGTATTCCTCATCTGTGCGTTAGCTGCAAAGAATGTAGCTGCTAACAGCTTTATTGTAGAGATATTGACGACCATGAAATGGTGGAGTTCAGGATCTCATGTAGCAGAAACAAAATAGCAAGCAGAATTGCAACCCTGGACTTTGCCAAGGCAAACTTTGGATTTTTCAAACAATTACTTGAGAAAATCCCATGGGCAAGGCTGTTTGAAGGTAAAGGGGCCCAAGACAGTTGGTTAGCGTTCAGGGACTGCTTCTACCGTGCTCAAGATCAGAGCATCCCGACACGTAGGAAGTCAAGAAAGGGAGCCAGGAGACCTGCGTGGCTAAACAGGAATCTACTGATTCAAGGGCAAGAGGAGAATTTACAGATCTTGGAAGGCAGGGCTGACCACTTGGGAAGAATATAAGGCTGTTGTCCGAGGATGTAGGGAGGCAACTAGGAAAGCAAAGGCCTCCCTAGAATTGAACCTGGCGAGAGGGGTCAAGGACAACAGGAAGAGCTTTTTCAAATACATGGCAGATAAAACTAACACCAGAGACAATGTAGGCCCACTGATGAATGAGGTGGGTGCCTTGGTGACAGAAGATACAGAGAAGGCAGAGTTACTGAATGCCTTCTTTGTCTCTGTCTACTCTGCCGGAGGCTGTCCTGAGGAGCCCCGTTCCCCTGAGGGCCCAGAGGAAGTCAGGGCAGTGGAGGAGTTTGCTTTAGTCGATGAAGACTGGGTTAGGGACCAATTAAGCAATCTGGATATCCATAAATCCATGGGTCCAGATGGGATGCATCCACGGGTGCTGAGGGAGCTGGCTGATGTCATTGCTAGACCACTCTCCATCATCTTTGCCAAGTCTTGGGAGACGGGAGAGGTGCCTGAGGACTGGAGGGAAGCAAATGTCACTCCAGTCTTCAAAAAGGGCAAGAAGGAGGACCCGGGTAACTCTAGACCGGTCAGCCTCACCTCCATCCCTGGGAAAGTGATGGAACGACTTATCCTTGGTGCCATCTCAAGGCATATCAGGGATAAGAGGGTCATTAGAGACAGTCAAGATGGCTTCACCAAAGGGAAGTCGTGCTTGACTAACCTCATAGCCTTTTATGAGGATATAACAAGGTGGATAGATGATGGCCGAGCGGTGGTTGTGGTCTACCTTGACTTCAGTAAAGCATTTGACACAGTCTCCCACAGCATCCTTGCTGCTAAACTGAGGAAGAAGTGTGGTCTAGACTCTCGGGTAGTGAGGTGGACTGTGAACTGGCTAAGGGGAAGAAGCCAAAGAGTTGTGGTCAATGGGGCAGAGTCTGGTTGGAGGCCTGTATCCAGTGGAGTCCCTCAAGGTTTGGTACTGGGACCAGTATTATTCAATATATTCATCGATGACTTGGATGAGGGACTAGAGAGTACTATCAGCAAGTTTGCTGATGACACCAAGCTGGGAGGAGTGGCTGACACACCAGAAGGCTGTGCTGCCATCCAGCGAGACCTGGACAGGCTGGAGGGTTGGGCGGGCAAAAATTTAATGAAATATAACAAGGGTAGGTGTAGAGTCTTGCATCTGGGTAGGAACAACCCCAGGTTCCAGTATAAGTTGGGGAATGACTTATTAGAGAGTAGTGTAGAGGAAAGGGACCTGGGAGTCTTGGTGGACAGCAGGATGACCATGAGCCAGCACTGTGCCCTTGTGGCCAGGAAGGCCAATGGCATCCTGGGGTGTATTAGAAGGGGGGTGGTTAGTAGGTCGAGAGAGGTTCTCCTTCCCCTCTACTCTGCCCTGGTGAGACCCCATCTGGAATACTGTGTCCAGTTCTGGGCCCCTCAGTTCAAGAAAGACAGGGAACTGCTGGAGAGAGTCCAGCACAGGGCAACTAGGATGATTAAGGGAGTGGAGCATCTCCCTTATGAGGAAAGGCTGAGGGAGCTGGGGCTCTTTAGTTTGGAGAAGAGGAGACTGAGGGGTGACCTCATTAATGTTTACAAATATATCAAGGGTGAGTGTCACGAGGATGGAACCAGGCTCTTCTCGGTGACAACCACTGATAGGACAAGGGGTAATGGGCTGAAACTGGGACATAAGAGGTTCCGCTTAAACTCGAGAAGAAATTTCTTCTCAGTGAGGGTGACGGAACACTGGAACAGGCTGCCCAGAGAGGTTGTGGAGTCTCCTTCTCTGGAGACATTCAAGACCTGCCTGGACACGTTCCTGTGTAGCATAGTCTAGGCATTCCTGCTCTGGCAGGGGGATTGGACTTGATGATCTTTCAAGGTCGCTTCCAATCCCTAACATTCTATGATTCTATGATTCTATGATTCAGTAACACAGCTTTGATCTATTTACAACAGTTTGCCTAGCCAGTGGCCGTGGTAAGTTCTTAAGTCACAAAAATGTAATTAGTCACTGTTCTACATAGCACAAAATTCATCCGTTGGAGCTATTTTATTTTAAACTCAAGTTCATTTTATTCCATGGTGATCATGGACACAGTTGCACAAAACATGAAGACTAAGACTTCAAGCATATACCCTACAGCAATAACGCTTAGTCCCTGAGGTTATTAGAAACTCCTTAAGTAGACGTAAAACAAAGGTGAAAATTCATCAGCTAAGATTAGCTTTCCCTTGTTAACTACCAGCTATTATGCACAGCACTTTGAGATTCATTCTCCAATGTGTTACCGTACATAAAATAAAGGCTGATTGAGAAACTAATGCACAAGGCTAAGCTAAAGTAGAGCAAGTTTTCCCTGGAGAAGTTTGAAAGTGTTTAACGTTTTATTTTCATGTGAAAACACTCTAAAATGGGAAGAATGATGAATCATGTTTGTAAAGAAAGGGAAAAAAAAATCAAAACCTGAATTCACAAGATATGACAAACTTTAATGCAAAAATATTGCAATTTACCGAATATTCTAAAAAGCCTATTTAAAAAAAACTACTTTAATTTATTTGAGTAAGGAGTTTTTACTCATCATGCAAGAATTGTTAGCAGTGCAATATTTCTAATATGCTTCCAGATACCTCTCCTCTGGTTTAAGAATACTTTCCTTCTCCATTTCCTTTATGTCTCTCCGAACAGTACTTGAACTACAATACACTAGTACTAATGACCCGTTGAAGACTGTGATCTTCAAATTAGAAAAAGGAAAAAAAATGCTAGAAGATGTTTTGTATGATCTGTTTAAAAATAGTGTTACAAATTTGATCAGAAAGAAGTAGTTTATTTCCCTTTCAGTCAGGTGCTAATTTATATTGACATTTGTTTTATATTCCTTACAAAACCATCCGGTATTTATTAGAAATTATGCTGCAACATGATTTTGTATTACTAAGTCTTTTATATCTATGTCTCGGTTGCTAATCAATATTACTGGTTATAACCTCTAACCTGCAAAAATATTTTACATATTTTTTTTTTTAAAATGTCTGTCAATTAAAAAAATTAATTGTTCCAGTCAACACAGAAACTGAGCATCTCATTAATGGCTTTAACCTAAAAAACACATCTGTGATACAGAGAAGAATTTACAGCTGGAAAAAAAGAAAAAGCTATGAATCCCCACACCATTTTCCCCAGGCCAAAGAGTGAATATCTCAGATGAGTAAGAAATGGATGAAGGTCTATGATACAAAGGACTGAATCCTATAGTTTAAACCTGACAAGCTTAGGTCATTTCTAAGCAATAAATGTATGGGATTTTGGGAGGAGGAATTGAAAGTAAGGCCATCAAATTAACTCAGAGTACACTAGTAAAAAGCAATTGACTTTTCCACAAAAACTCATTCGTGTCTTCCAAATTTCAACGTTTCCTATCTGAGCAATAAAGTATAAAATCTTACTTCCTACTCAGAAGTGTAAATAATGACAAGATCCTTGCGGGGGGGGGGGGGGGGGAAGTAAGTGAAAAAGTGAATTTTCTGAAGCCATAAATTCATGGATACTTTGAACAAATTGATAGGCAAAAATGAAAGGGGTTTGAAATAGAAATAGGCACATGATAATATGACTATCACGAGTCTCAAGAAACTGAGGCATTATTGAGAAGATCAAAGCAGATGAAAATTCAATACTATTTAAATATCGAGGAATGAAAAGATTAAAAGTCAAAAAAGTTCAGGAATCAAAAAGAAGTAGAAAGATGGAAACAGATGAAAATCAAATCTGTAATTAATAAGGTACCTGATGTCTAAATACTCAATATTACTTCAGATAAATTCATTTCAAATGCTTCAGGGTGGAATAATGCTTCCTCTGACGTTAATCAAAATATTTCCATTAATTTTCTGTAGGTCTCAAGTTCATCAGTGTTTGAATAAGGTTTTTCTGTTGTGGGTTTAATCGTGTAATGTACTAGAAGCATATAATTTTGAGTCAAAATGTTAAATACAGTGATTTGGTTTGAAAACCATGTAGAAACTGTTCTTTCCTCTTCTGTGTATCTAGAGGTTTCTGTGTCATAACCTGAGACACATGTTATGAATATAAGAAAAAAAAGAAGATTTTGAGCTTTTGTGTACTGTAATCCTTCTTCACAGCTAATTGAAAAGATCAGTTTTATTGTTTGCATTCTCTGAAAGACTGGAACACTAACTGAAGACAAGAGTCCAAGTGGACATTTGTAGATGAGTTCTAAGGAAATTTTAAACAATTCATAGGTGAAACAGTAACAGTAAGCGACCCAAAAAAACCCATATTAAATTATAGCCAAATTATCATGCATCAATGCTGTCTTAGCCATGGTTACAGGTCCGTGTGTTACTCTGTGGTGGTGGATCTTATATGATCCTCCTGTTCCTTTTCTCATTTACCTAGTACCTCTCTCACACTTCTTTGTTGAACACCAGTTTTGGTGGTGGAGAGGGTATTTTAGGCCAGAATGCAGTTCTCTTGTCTAGAAAAGTATAGGAACTAACTCCTATCTTAAATCAAAAGAAAGGACAGAGACTTCTTAGAAGATGGAAGGAAGTGGGTAAAGCAGAGGCCTTCAGCCTGCCATGCACAACCCACAGAACCTGTCCCAGGCCTCCACAGAAATCCAATTAGCTAATTACAGTTAGCTGGTGTCCTAGTTCAAGAACACCAGGATAAAAGTTTTCTGAGGCTGGCTGGAACACATAGCAATTACAATGGGGGAGGAGCATGTTCTCAAACTATTACAGCTGGGAAATAAGGAATTAGAGAAGAGAGACAGACTGTTGATACTCCTATCCTCAGAACCACCACAGTATAGTAATTATAAGATTTCGGTATTTTTGACATTTGTCCTTGGCTTCTCATGGATAATACAAGAAAGAGGCTGCAGCCAAGAGATTTGGATACATAATGCTCTAGGAATAATTTCTTTTACAATCTTGGGGTTTTTTTCTCACTATTTGCAAATTATTTGCAACAGAGTTCAATATTTACCAATGAGATGCATATATGAAGTGAATCAAGAGATTGTTTGAACAGTTTAATATAGTTCAAGTTGCAAATTGATTACAAACACCTTGCTTTGAGAATTGCTGTTCTTGATGGTCACTTAAAACACAATATTATTTCCTTTTCTGAAATGAATGTCTCACAAACTATCAATGAAATTTCAAGATATTGCAAAAGCACTTCCTTTTCTAAGTAGAAGTATAGCCATGATCATCTAAGAACATTAATAAGCACGATAATTTTTCTTTTTGGGTTTCTTTCTTACAAGGGCACTGATAAGGCACTAGACTTAACTAAGGCTGAAAAAACTGATACTGATTCTCCCTAGATACTTGTTTGTCTTTGAAAATTTACATAAGCATAAGTGTTCACAAATGTTGTCCTTTGCTACAGTCAGTCCAGCAGACAGGATGGCAACAGGTGTCTTGAGGTATGGGACAAGCCAAGAGACCAGAGATGATGGATGGGTCTGAGTAGATGAGGTGACAGGGCGCATTAGTGTTTTTCAGTTGTGACTATGAGTAAGCAGAAAGTCTTAAACTACCATATGGACATGTAAAAACCATCATCACAGTAACTGTAGGTAAGCCTGAAGGCTTACAACATCAGGACTCCGGACAAATGCCCAAGGCATAAAGAATTAAATATAAGAAAACTCTTTAAAATAAATAAACAGATAAATTTTGTGGACAGTCTAACAACAAGAGTTCTGAAATCTCTTATTTTCTAGTATGAATGATACAAGAGTATATATTAAGTTTTTAATTTAGTACTTCTGAAAATATTCTGTTAAAAAATACAGCTTAGAACCTTAGATTTTTCTTTTGGACCCTGGCTGACAGGACTATTAATTAAAAATCTCTGAACACCAGCTTAGAATGATGCCAGAAATCATCAGTGGAACTTCTTCTCTTTCATTATATTTTTTGTTATTTAAATGCATGCATGGTAGTAAGTGGAAGAGCACAAATTACACCTTCATCCCTAAATGATACCATCTGCTGCCTTCCTGTGGTTCTTTCTGTGTCAAACACTTCTATGAACATCAGCAATGAAGCACAAAACATGGCCGGTAGTTACTCTTGCCTGTGGACATCTGAGATAAGGAAGGGATATTTTTAAATAGTTAGAGGAGATGTCTCTACAGGGATAGGATGTAGAATTTTACCCCCCATCCCATCATCAACTAACAGTTTAATTTTGGACACATCTACTCCTTAGTTTGTTTATTGGTAAAAATAAAGATGCTATACTGTTGGAGAAAAAAAAAAAAAAAAAGATATATAATTAGGAAAAGCCTTTGAATGTCACAATGTTTTTTTCTAAGAACAGAATCTTGAATCTCCATAGGCTGTGGCAGCGAGTTTGGAACTAGATGATCTTTAAGGTCCCTTCCAACACAAACCATTCTATGATTTTATGTTTCTAAGATTCTATGATTCTACAATTCTATGATTCTATCCTTTAGAAAGGAAATAAAACATAAAAACTACTGTATATCCAAAGAGATTAAAAACAAAATGTGAAAGCAAGCTATGTCACTTAGTTCAGCTCCATACTTTCCTGCACAACGATAGTTATTTTCCAGTGAAGTTGGACAATTTTCAAGAATTAATTTCATTATATTCAGATTTCTATTAAATGTTTTGCATTACTATTTTACTCCTTGTATTTCCTCAGCACAGGTATTTGTGTTTCCAGTGGCAAATTCTTGACTGTTAGAAAATGTAGATCTGAGAAAAATACTAATTCTGAATCATTAATTGTAGTACAGATAGCTACAATAGTGTCTTTGCTTTACATGATCTAAAAGCATATTATCCTAGAGAAACATCTGTTCAGTAGTGCAGCCTGAAAATGCCAAATGACAATTTATAAACTAATTAAAGAAACATTGATGCTTTCTAATCTTCATGAAAGGGACCAGACTCATTGCTACACTGTTGCAGGTGTTTTCTAAAGACTAATTTAGAAAGTTTTGAATGCTTGTAGTCTGTTGATGCTGTTAGAAGACATCTATGTGGCTCTGTATTGTATGAGGAAAAACATTACTATGGTGTATTTTTACATGTTTATCCCACCAACATATAAAAAGCTATATATGATTATCTTCTAACTTTGTCTAACTATTGTCACTAACAATGAGTTGACACTTCTAAAGCACAATTCGTGTCTGTCTTTATTGTAAATTAGGATGGCACATATTGCATCCTGCGCTTGTTTTACCGCACTGCCTATAAAAGATTCTGTTTAGATCATGTGGACACCTGCTCTGTAAATACCTGGGGTTAGTTAAGATGAACAAGAGCATTACAGATGTGAAAGTACTTTTCTCGATCCAGATTGCAGTCAGCAGCTAGCTGGCACTATCAGCACTGCCCAGCAGTTTGAAATACAGAATTCTATGCCTGAAGAAACTCTTCCTATCTTCCTCAACACGCTTCCATGGCTTTGACAGTTCTGGACTTTTCTGGTTTGGGTGTTTAAGTAAACAAGAAATGACTAAAAGCTGAAAGAGAGTAATTTCTATCTTCTTTCTGTAACTTGAATCATTTGCCCCTGTCATTTCACCATTGGCTGACTTTGCGCAGTGAAAGACAGGTCATTGTTTCTAGCTTCTACTCTTTATTGAAATGAAGTGGTTTAGCACTCTGGAAATCAAGACATAGAAATGTATATTAAGAGTGTAGAAAACTAGTAAAATAATAAAGAATGTTGGTTTATTCGCAAGCATAGGACATTGCACATTTTAGGAAGGTGTGGATAAATTCTTCGTCTCTGAAGCTTATTTATTTTCAGAGTTTTTCCCTAAGGTGAGTATGAGAAATATGGGCAATTTGTTTTCTCCACCTGACTGGAACAAATATTTGAGTTTTAGTTTTGTTTTACATGCTGACCTATCCACTCAATCTGTATGACACATCTGCTGAAGGCATTGTTGCTGTAATGACTCAGAAGGAGGAGAACTAACACAGAAGCAATGCAGTTAGTACAGTTGGTTGTTATCCCATCTTTTGATCTTTTACAGTATACCCAGTAAGATGGACCAACAAAGCACAATAGAGTTCATTACTGGTTTATGATCTGCCAACATTCTTATGGTTTCTGAAACATTTAGGGCTGCTTCAGTGTATGTGCATTATTTAAAGCTACGCTACCATATTCCCATAAAAGAATGAAAATAGTGAGGAGTTTCTTCATGATTATTAATTCTGGGTTGATATTGGAAACTGAAACATATGAAAACAGAAAACAACTGAGAACAGTGAAGAATATTTCATGGCACAGAGATGCCATGTGTAAATTATTGTTTGGCTCTCTGCTTATACATTCTTCTTAAGGAATAACAGAGATAGACTGAATTACCTTGACTGAATATAGCAGCCACCCTTGCCAAAAGGGTATCCTAAATGACTGGTTTGGGTTTTGTGGTTTTTTAACGGGGTGGGGGGCATGACTATAATATTCAACAAATTATGTATTGAAGTCAAAAAATAAGATTCCAGTTATAAAGAATTTACATATGCTAATGCAGAACATGTTTTGCCTCAGGAATTAAAGAAATACTGAAATCTTCACATTTTGAAAAGCTGGAATGCAGTTTGAATGTCTTCGAGGAAGGTATACATTAGTTAAATGCATGTTATTGGACCTGGACTGCACAGTGGGTCACAGTAGATGATTTAATATCTTTTTTCTGGCATGAATGTCTAGAAAACTATGAATTAATAATCTGTCTATAATATCCTAGACAAAATATAGAGTACATTAAGATAGTGTTAACAAAATTCTAAAAGGAGGGAAGGTTACTCACAGCCTAGGCTAATATTACTGAAATGTCTCCTTAATTGTATGTCAGCTCCATTAAAAGACCAACAAGCACGATTTGTGCGGAGCAAAATGCAAGGGAAATCTTAACACCAGTGGACATCTCTTTAAGACAATTCCAGGTTAGACTTTTCTTTTAAAATATGATCTGACGATATTCCCTCTTTGTAATCTGTAAGTCAGTAGTCAGAAAATTCACCCAGAGGTTCCTCAGGCAAAGCAGAAAAGATGATTTTCTAACCTCTATACTTGGGATGTGAGCTTGGTGGAAGATATCTCAGTCCATACTTTCTCAGTCCTTCCTACTTTGATGGGATGGTTCTTTTGGGGGTAGATCAGACAGTAACTTCATCAGAGATTCTTCGATATATTTAAAATCTTAGTTCTCACTAGATTTTCAGAAATATTTGAGCAAAAAAATCTCCAAGGAATATTGCAAAGTTTGTTTGTTTGATTGTTTGTTTTTATACAAGGCAGTAAAATAGCTATAAAGGCCACATAGAAAATGAGGAAATTCCATTACAAGTGTCTTGGAAACAGCGAGAGAAAGATGAAGGAGCAGAAGAAAAAACAAGAGAAGTAATGAATAAATTTGAAGAAAATTAAGCTCTCTGCATATGATAATAATGGGATACTGAAAAGAAAGAAAACATTGAAGAGAGGAAATAAATATAAAAGAGGATGATGTAGAAAGCATAAACATAGGGAAAAATTATGCATAACTTTGATGCTGCTATGTAGTGTAATATTTATTGCACAGCTATGTCATGTTATAGTCTAGTTAAATTTTGTAATGATAGGCAACACAAAAGTGGTACTCTGTGCTTAAAAATAGGATATTATTTCAAGTGCATATTTATTTTTCACTCATTATTCACAATAAATATGATCTATGGTTACTACACTAATCTAATAATGAACATTGGTGATTTATTGCCAAACAATGTATCAGCTAAGAAGTAGACTCATTAAGATTTCACAAACTTTCACTGTCATTCATGTTTTAAATTTTTTCCCCCTCTTTCCCCTCCCCTGATTTTTTTTTTTTTTTCAGGGGGATAAGGAGATAGATGTTTGTTGTTAAAGTGTGTGTGCAAAAAAATATTCATGGTACAAGAGAATGAGGCCATCTGTTCATTTTCAGCAGGGACACAGTGCAAGCATTTTTTTGATTTAGTTCCACCACTGGACTTAAAAGCAAAGAACAGAATATTCTCCTGATGCATGCAGTCATTTCTTGTAAACATGTTTCTAAGTGTTCCAATTAACACTGTCTGGTTTTCCTTGGTGGGATGTCCTAGGCACTAGGGTATAAACTGCTCTTCATTCTAGCTGAATTCTGAATTCAGTCTCACATATGTTGAGGGGCTTCATTTTCCCTGAGGCAGAGAATTCATACTCTTTTTGAATCAGATTATATTAATCATTGAACCCCCAAATGCCTCTTGTTCTAGATTCATTACCCCAACATGGAGGACATTATTGCTTGCTTCATAGCTCTTTACAGTTCTTTCAGAGCCACTAAGAATTCTAGTCAGAAGGAGTAGAAATGCTGATTTCTAATCAACATTAGAAATTCTGGACTCAGTATGAAGCAGGACATTTCACTGATAAATAAGTACATGAGAAAAATAGAAGAGCATGTGAATACAGTGTAATAAAGCATAAGTGTGTGAGTTATCATTTAAAACTATCTTTACAGTAATGGAGGATACACAGTGTTATAGCTAAGAGGGTGCAAAAAAAAAAAAAAAAAGCACAAAACAAAAGAAAATCCAGACAAAACCCAAGAAAACAAAACCCTAAATGAGGTGCTTAAAACCTGTAAAACTGTCATGGGATTATGAGAAAATTGTTTGGCCAAACAACTCATGGGGTTTTTTTATTATTACTTTTTTAAAGAATCACCAGCTGTATCTGGAAAATACAGCCAAAATTAGTGAGTTTAACAAAATGTATTTATAAGTAATATCTTCATAACATTTTATTTGTAGATGATTGTTTGAAAGACAGTTTTAATAATCTTTTTGAAAACTATCAATCATAAATATTGTCAGCTCACAGCTTTCTGCCATATGAGTAATAGAAATTTTTTACAGTTGTGGAAGTTTTCATCCTTTCTGTAAAATGTGATTGAGTTTTTGCCCCAAGACTAGTTTCATACAGAGACCATCAACTCCACAACATAGGTTTTCTCACTGAAGATCTGTTCTTCTAAAGTAGTCAATACATTTTTTTTTTTCATTTTGGACTCCACACTAATGTTGTACTCTTGTTCTTACTGCCTAATTTTTACTTTAAATATGTAAGAGGATATTTCAGAATGTCAAAAAGTCATGAAATCTATATCAGGAAGGTGAATTTTGGAGTGTGGGTGGGACAATAGGCCTTAAAATATACTGATGATGTGGGAGAAGGGAATTGTGGATCTGAGATGCACCTTAGCATGTGGCTAGCCACCATAGTAGCAGCTGACTGCTGAAGTCAAAATAAGCCTTGATGTGGCATTTGCTAATGTAAATGCTTTTGGTATTGCTTAGATATGAACTAAGTGAAAAACTGATAAAATTTAAGTTTTAGATAGCGGAATATTAGTGTTCCAGTATCTTAAGGGGACCTACAGGAAAGCTGGAGGACTGTTTACAAGGGCGTGTAGCAACAAGACAAGGGGCAATGGTTTTAAACTAGAGCAAGGTAGATTTAGATTAGCTATCAGGGAGAAGTTCTTTACCATGAGGGTGATAAAACACTGGAACAGGTTGCCCAGAGAGGTGGTGGAAGCTGCATCCCTAGAGACGTTCAAGGTTGGGCTTGATGGAGCCCTGAGCAACCTGATCCAGTTAAAGATGTCCCTGCTCACTGCAGGGAGGTTGGACTAGATGACCTTTAAATGGTCCCTTCCAGCCCAACACATTCTATGGTTCTATGATTCTGTGGTTCTGTGATTCTATGATTCTGTGATCTATGGACTACAACAGTTGAACTGATACACTGCTGAACTAACATAAGTAGGATACATGAAAAACAGAGAGACCATGACATGGTTATGTCAGCTGCAGAAAGAAGGAAAAAGGAACTGTCATTTCTGAGTAGTTTTGAGGAGAACAGAATAAAACAATCAATCTTTTGGGGACATAAAGGGCAACTCAAAAGACTACTAAATTTTTGAGGTAAGGAGGATCAGCACTGCAGGTATCATTGGTTGAGAATCAAATGCTAAGGAGGCAAGCATCTTCTTCAAGTCACCTTGACACCCCAGCAGGATGCTGCTGGTTCCCCTGTGCCATAGGTGTGAACTCTAAGCATCAAGATAGGTGTCTTGTTAACTTAAACCTGTTGGGAGAACTCAAGGACTTGGGAATCAAGGTGCCCTCCATACACATAACACTATTCTGCTAATATTTTAATGTTAAAATGATGTTGAGTTTGTAGTAGTTACCCACTACCATTGACATAATCTAATTAGTTATTTGAAAAGATTGCTATGATTATACTTTCTACTCCCATTCTCATAATTATCTTATTGCTATGATTGCCAGTAATTATTTTTGTCCCATAGTTTAATGTTGTTGAACTGTAATTGTACGTATTGCTGTGCTTAAGTGCAAGAAATTACATAAGCTTCCAATCAGCAAAAGCTATTAAATATCATACATACCTCCTGACATCATTAATCTCTTTCCTTGCTGGATAAAGCCTCTGCATGCTGCTGAAGACTATCTTGTTAACAGCTTGCCCATTAAATTCCATTTCCTCCCCTCACAGTTCTTCATTCAGCCCTGCTCCCTTGTTGCCTTCTGACCTTCACTTGTGTCTTTCCATTAGTGTTCACACACTTTTTAATAAAAATCTTCATTTCTCGGCTCTACAGCTAATCTCACTTCTTTTCCACCATGTTAACTTTTTTATTTTACACAGATCACTTCAGGTCAGCAACAATTCTATAGTTTCTCACCAGAATATATTCGTGCACATTTGTCTAGCTTTCCCAGACACGTGTAATTTCCCCTAATTTTTGGTCACAAATTCCTGAACCATTTATCTGAAATTATATAACAAAATCCCCTTGAAATTTTTTTTCCCAGTAAATCTGAGGTTACACCATGTTATGTGTTTTCCTGAACCAGTTATGCTCCTTCTAATCTCTGCGTAGTCATCTAACTCCAAAAATGTCTTTTATCTTGATTGAATTCAAATAGGATAATTTGCACCCTCATCTCTTCTATCCACTTTCTCTTGCTGCCTGGGCACAAACACGGAGGTGTTAACTGATTGTTCAAGAGGAAAAATCTTTTTGCTGTCACTTATAATTCCTAGACATAGAGCTACCATAATGCATGATGCATGAATATCTGCTAAGACCTGGCCAGAATATTCTCAGTACAGGTAGAGTGTTCTGGGAATGGAGCTGTGAAATTTTGGTTTTGAATATGTATGAAATGCAATTTTTTTTTAACGTGATTTGGCTAAACTGTGTTCTCTCACAAACATGGCAAAAAAATCTTTATGTTTACAAATTTGATCTCCACAATTCAAAACATGAAGCACAAAGAACTTTTAAAAAGTTTTTAGATTTCTTTAACTTGGACAAACCCCCAGATATTCATCTTTAACCTCTTTCAGAAAAGTGTCTAGCCTGTTGGGGCTTGATTTTTTAATTTTTTTTTTTTAAACTAGGCATACGTAATGTTTAGAAACTGAGTATTTAGAACATTACAGTTCAGCTAGATTTTGTTAAGTAATAAGACACGTAGAAGAAGGATGTTGTTCTTGAAATGTATCAGTTGCTCTGTATAAAATTGTTCTATTCTTTAACATCAGACTGATTTGTCTGCACATTGCAAACACAATGATTTGCTTTCGCAACAAGCGTAGTATCACGTTTTACCAAGATGACAACTGTGCTTGAGAGAAAGAAATTACCTTAGAAATTGATATCAGTGCCCTGAGAGGTAATGTTCATTAAGAGATCCCATGACATTTTCATCAGGATGAGGGTATTAATCCCATTTTCCTGGTGAAAATCTAGTTTGAGTAAATTTATTCTGTGTGAAACATTCCTATACTTGTGTCTGGAGAGGTTATCAATCATTTCCCTTCTTAACAGTCTTTTTTTTTTTTTTTTTTTTTTTTCTCCTTGTAGCGTGTGGAGGATTGTTTGCTGTTTGTTTGTGAGTTTTTTTAACCAAAGCTTGTTACAAAGGATGTTACTATGCTATGTCCTAGGGACGCATAAGGTAGTGAATGATCACACAACCAAAAATCTACTGAAAGAATAAAAAATGAAAAGCATCAAAGTTAATGAGAATGGAGGTTTCTTGCATGAAAACTAACGAAATAAAGGGCCTTTCAGATACAGTAAATGTCTATAGTCTGTACTTACAGAAAGACAAGAACAATAGGTCATTTGTGGGATGACATTTTAAGGTATCTTCTTGGTACTCCTCAGCCTATTTCCAAAAGTCATTTGCAGACATGACTGAACTGATGCTGGCTAATGCCAACGGCAATTATGAACTCTTCACCCTTCTGTGAATGAAGTATGGATATGAAAATTTTTCATTCTATTTTCAGGGAAAAAAAAGTTTGTGAGAACAAAACAAAATAAAACATACTGACCTTTGATGAACACAGTAATATCACCAAACTCAGATTGTGTACTTTGATGTTAGCATTACTATTTGTGCATTATTTTGTTATCAAGGTCTAAATTATCAAAGAACTTCTAAAATTTACATAGGGGACTGGAGGGAAAGGGTATTATCAGGAACTTCTTATATCTACTTATATATATTTGCATGAGTACATGAATCAAGAATGTGTGCTAAGGCAGATGTACAAATACTTTTTACATGGAAATAACCATTCATTTATATATTAAAATTAGCAAAATCTCATTTATACCTGGCCCAATTTGGAATAGTCTTATACTCTGATAAAGTTTCAAATAAATTCAGTTGAAGTTGCATACATTTGACAGAACTGACTTTGCTATTTGTTTTAAAACTTTTAATTTTTTTTTGTGCTGAGCTGTTTTAAAAGTGCTTCTATTTTATGAAAATTTATATGCCTTTTGGGGGCTGGTGATTGTTGTGGTAATTATCTGAATTATTGGCTGATAATTCCATGTGTCTGCTGCTATGTGTGTACTCACTAATGGAAATTGGTATTTCATCTGTTCAAAGCTAGCAAGAATACTTTAATATGGTTTCTAAGCAATTAGCTGAGAATCTCTCAGTAGATAACACTTATCAAATATAATCATAACACAGTAAACCCCTGAAAATGAATTTCTAAGATTTATTGCTAAGCAGAACCCCCAGCTGTCTTAATGTGATGGAAGTACATTGAAATTTTAGCAACTCCCAGCTAAGCGTCTGAGTTGTAAATGTAAACAGAACCACGAGCTGAAAACTGTTAGCAGCAGAATAGATGTACTTGCAATTCAGAAGATACTTCACCAAAAGTCGAAATTTAACTTAAAAGGATCCTAACTTTGATGAAGGGGATGGAGTAGAAGAGAATAATTTTGCTGAGAATTTAGGTACTATTCTTATTTCCTGCATTTTCCCACGTATGCTATCTTACTTTTTGAGTTAGCACACTGAAGGCTCCTAGCTGATGTGAACACTTAATGTGTGGAGAATTTCCATTAACTTTCTGACACACAGTTTATATTTTTAGTGACTATGGGCTGTCTGAGCACTCACCAGAAAATTATGAAAGTGAAGGAATGGGTTCCCATGTTACCTCACAGAAGGTGTTCTTATCAGTTCTTCCCTTTTCGACATTTGATTCTGTCTCATCCATGACAGAATCAACTATTGCTGAGCAGAAGAGTTTTTTAGGTCTGCATTTTGCTGTCTGCTGTGTCTCTTTATGTGAATTTTCTAGAGAAACTCTGCTATTAACAGAGAAGGAACAGTCACTGCCAAACAATCTTCTAGTCACAGACAAAAGTTATGTGGAGTCATAGAAGGGATTTTAATCTCCATGTTATTTATGTGACCAGTCAACAAATCCCTTCAATGGAAGAAGGCTCAGAGAAGATAAGTGTGGTGGGTTAAGTTTGGCTGTCTGCTAGATGTCCACCAAGCTGCTCTCTCACTTGCTGTCTTCAAGAAGACAGTGGAAGAAAATATGATGGAAAAGCTCATGGTTTGAGATAAAGGCAGTTAGAACATTCAGAAATTGCCATCATAGGCAAAGAAGACCCAAGTTGGAGAAAGAACAATTAAATTTTTGCCAAGAAAAATAGAGTAAGATGGCAAGACATAAAGAAAAGGCTAAAAATGTTTTCCCTCCAGCTCCCCTTCTTCCCAGTCTCATTTTCATTCCTTCATTTCTGACTCCTCTACCACCTCCCACTGAGTAGCGCGGAGAGATGTGGATTACAGTCAATTCATAACACTGCCTCTGCCACTCCATCTTCCTTACACTTTTCCCCTGCTCCAACATGGTGTCCCTCATGAGTAATAGAGTCCTTCATGAACTGCTTCAGCACGGATCCTCTCCACGGAGTATAGTCTACCCGGAATATACTGCTACATCATGGGTCCCACATGAGTCGCAGCTCCTGCTAGGAGTCTTCTGCATGTGCTCTCCATAGTTTACACCTTCCTTCAGGGCATCTCCAACTGCTGTGTCTTAGCATCCTCCATGAGCTGCAGGGTGGATATCTGCTCCAGCATGGTCCTCCATGGGCTGCAGGGAGGACAACCTGTGTCGTCATGATCTTCTCCATGAGCTACAGGGGTATCTGCAGCATCTCCTAAAGTTCCTTTTTCACCGACTTTGGTGTTCGCATGGTTGTTTTACAATTTTTCTTCACTCACTCTTTCAACTGCTATGCTTTTCACCCTTTCTTAAATATATTATCACAGAGTCCCCAGCATCTTTCTTGATGGACTCAGACGTGTCTTGTTGTGAGCCCACTGGAACCATCTGGAACTAGCTGTGTCCAGCCTGAGGCAGCCTGTATCTCTACTCACAGCCCTCTGATACCAAAATTTGGGCACATAAACACAGTACTACAGCAAGTATGATGTGCTCATGAATTTCAGAAAAGGAGTGACCGCAGCTATTACAAAGGAAGCACAACATAAGGGAGACCAGGGAGTAGCCTTTGCTTTACATAAATGGCTGTATCAGTTGACTGTGTCAAGTGATTATGTAAATGACTCTCTCTAAAATAGTCAAAAGAAAGTTATTATCTTTCTCACTCAGTCAGATCTGCATGAAAAAATGCATATGTGGCTCATAAAAATTGGAAAACCAATAAAATGAAATTTTAAGAGAGCAATGGGTTTGAGTTGACTTTAACTCATATATTCCTTCCTTGAGACTAAGGACACTCAGAACCATGATGGTGAGATTACAGAGACCAGTAACAGCAATCATGTCTGTATTGTGATCCAACTGTACATTGCAATTACTATGTTTGTGTTGTGATTTCATTACTGTACCGTTCTGCAAAATCAAAGTCCCATGTAACATCAACTATTCACAAATATGTAAATTTGATGTTAAACATTAAATCCTCCTTGTGTGGAATGTTTAAAATAATCTGGCCAGAGAGTACTTGTTTCTAACAATTTACAATAATTTATAAATATAAAAATGAGAGTCAATTTGGGAAAAAAGAAAATAAATCCCCAAACTTACAACAGTGTCTAACAAAGACAAAAGAAAGAAAAGAGCAAACCTAATTTTATTTGGAGTGACTGGAAGATGGAAAAAGGAGAGCAACAGAGTAGTTACAACTCCATAACTGCTTTGCTTTGTCCATTATAATGAAAGCATTATATAACTCTTTAAAGTTTGAATTTTAACTCAGCTTAGGTGGGTGAATAATTATATTTATGCCCAAATACAATTTGATCAGTCTGCAGAGTGTTATTAATATGGTAATCTGTGTCTTCAAATTGCTGGACTCCATTACCGATGTCTGCCTTCAACAGGCCTAATTTTTCAGGAAATCAGTGAGAAGAAAATATTTACTGATTTCATATCTTGTAGTTTATTTCTTGTAGCTATTTGTAGCAGATTTTATGAAACATTGGTTCATAAAATAGGCTTTAATACTTGTGTTTTTCTGAAAATGTTTAGGTTGCTCTTAATAATATTTAACATTTCACTTTCTTCTCTGTTCTCTGTAAATCATACTTGCGGGCTGGGCTGGCAATCCCTACTTGAAAAGCTAAAGATGGTGTTGATTGGAACCATTATTCTGAGTGAACATCTTGTTCATCATTTGGTGTTTAGCTTTGTTAGCTCTGTGTCATATCAGATTAAAAACAAGTACCAGAAAATGAATAGTGAAATCTCCACTCTGCCAAACAGGCAATATACAATGCCAGTCACTGTCAAAAATACCTGTGAGTCTTAGACACGTACTCTCCAAATCAAAGAACAATTTGGTCTGGAGTCTTATGAGATCGAAAGTCTCATTCACCCAGGTAGAGTATCGAATCCATGGATACTTTATGAGCTGTAAACATCTAATGGATTAGCTCCATTGCTCTTGAAAAATCCTACAGAAAAGCTTCTCTGCTCCTCATGGAGCTTTCAAAGATAGCCTCTTTGCTTTTTAGTAATTCAAGGGAAAGACTCTTTCACTGTACCACCGTGGTAAGATACAATGTGTTGAGGGGAAGTCTAATTAGATTTGACATTTTAATTGCAGAATGATAAACGTCCTTCACCAGCTTTTGCAGAAATTGTTCACAGGTGATTGCTTATATAATAGATTTTAATCCATGGCAGCCTCAAGGTATGCTTTGAAACTCTTCTTGGCCGCAAATAAGAGCATGCAAAATATCTTTTCTTTATTGCACCACATCACTCTTTTGTGTTATATATTCTTTGCCATTGTCTTCATTATTGATCTGATACCTGATTGTCATGCAAAAGTTATTTATTAGTACATCTGTAAAGGTATATAAGCTTCATATTTAAAAAATATATCCAAGTAGTATGTAAGAATTAATAGAAATTTGATTTGAAAAAACAAAAAATAAAAAGTTTTATTTCAGTTAAACACAAATGTCCTGCACACTCTTACTACATCTGTGTTATAAATGCTTCTGCTTCTGTTTCACTAAAAAATGAGGGAGAACACTCTTCTTCCTGATCAAAACTTCTTTGAGTCATTAAGACCCATTTTCCCTAAACTGCTATGTACTCTCAGCACACAACGGTTAAAATTTCTGCACGTATGTTGATTGATCCCTGACTGGTTTCACTACATATTCTCCTACATGATATAATTAGCATTTTCCAACTACACTTAAATTAGCACATTCCGAGTTGGTTGGAATATTTAAATGTATTAGAATTGCCTCAATCTTCCATATTTTTAAATGTATCTCTTAGGTTGAATGGCAACATTCAAAAATTAATGGGTATCAATGGGTTAGTGGGTTAAGAAAATGAATTACCAGAATGTGCTATTAATCTAAGGAAGGGCTAAATATATCCATGTAGATCCAATGATGGACGGTTAGGGACATCTGTAGTTTCTGATTTAATTTAACTTGTGTTAGGTTCTGGACTTGAATCTCCATTTATGAAATTCATTGCAATAGCAAGAAATAGATTTTATTTGTTAAACATCAGAAGCACAACTGCGTTGTAAAGGAAATCTATACTCAACAAAATATTTTTGGTTATATTAAATATTCCAATAAGTGACAAAACATATTTTATTGAGACTGACAATGGCAATTATCCTGTTTACCAGCAAAGTGAGATATGAGGCTCATATCTGAAGGATAAGAAGGGATTTATATGAGCAATCATGTGCCTACCAATAGCTTTCTGAAATGTAGAATATTTGGGGGCAGCATAAAGTGACAGATAAAACATTTGAGGTAAATCATTTTGCTACAAGTGACATCCCACTTTAATTATATATGAATTATGGCAATGACAAAACTAGCTGACAAAGCCAGAAACTAACAAAATGCTCCTCAAGCGAAATTATCTTGTCTTTAACAACTATATCAAATGTGACTTAATATTAGAGTAAAATTGGTTAGTCATCACTTTTTGTGTATTGTTTCTTCTTTCATCTTTGTTAATGGAAATGCAGTGGCAGAAGCCATGAAAAAAAGAACAAACCAAAAAACAAGCTAGAATCCTCTAGAGTCCTTATTTCTTCATTAACAGCCTAGAATAGAAACACAGTAAAAAGTAAATCCTGAGGTTTAGATTAACAAATGTACTGAGGAATCAAAAATGACAACATAAAGGACCTGTGAACACCGAGGCCCAGGAGCACAAAGAATGAAAATCTCATTCTTTAGTCAGTTAAAAATCTGGTGGTGATCAGCCTTTACCCACTGAGCTTCATCTGGGTTGCAATATGTGTGCTCTTAGGCTATAAATCCTGTCAGAGATTGCTGCGTGCATTCCTCTGGCTTCATGTGGAAATGCCAACACACCTGCCTGTGTTTACATTTCTTTGTGGAACCCGAGGAATCCATGTTTAAACCACAACAAACCCACACTCAGTGATGGCGTATCTGCCTTCCATCAAGAAGAAAACATGATAATGTTGCCTTCTCACTATGCAACAGCTTACTCCTGTGATATTCCCAGCAAGGGATATATCTCAGTTCTATGCTTCCTTCATTTTGGAGGAACCAAATTTTTTCAACTCACTTTGTCTTACAATGTCCTTTCCTAAAGGAATACTTCCAAGAGATACAGAAGTCTGTAGAACTCCCATGTACCACTGAAATATAAACATGAAAAGCCTGCATAAAGCACAGGGTGATAAACATCTTTCTCACTGATTCATTTAAATTAGTTCCACAAACAAAGTGAAAGCCTATCAATCTGATTTGAACACTTAATTTAGGCCACACTACATCTAACTATCCATGACTAATTCTTTAGGCTTTTAGGAGAGGATTCAGGTGAGGTAAGGACTTGGGTATTTCAGGTGGTTTTCTATCAAATCATAAGCTATAATGAAACTTTAGGCAAGAATACATCTTTTACTAGGTCTTGTATCCTTAGGTGGGTAACAAAACAGTAGCAGAACTTAGTAACATGAATGGATGATGGATGAGGTACCTTAGTGAAAGGAGAATGAAGCTAACAGCAGCCATTTGTACAGCAGTTTCCAGACACTATTTTTCTGAGATCTCCCTGAGCTTCTGGGAATTTTGTCAGAAGTCTGGACACCTTCTAAAGCACTTGATCTCTGATTAGGGAGAGTCAAGCACTCTTTTAGATGGTGCTAGGTAGGGAGAGGGTACAGGCCTAGAGCACAGCTGACAGGGCACAGCCAGCAAAAACAGCAGTTTACACAGCAGGGCTCAAAGGGGTTTTCAGGTCAGAGCAGCATCTAAACACACTCAGGTGTGGTGGTGATATCACAGGGTATATTCCTCAGCATATGTTTGAGTAGTGATCTCTGCCAGGTCAGAAGTTTCCACCCAGACAGAGGGAGCTTCAGTGAGCTCTGTGAGTCCCAGGCTGCAGGGTGTGCCTGGGACCTCTCCCTGTGCCTTGAGAGGTGGTTCCCTCAACCTGAGGAGGTGTGCTGTCCTTGAAGAGCTGTGTCACCAAGAGAAGGGTTACAGGAGGAAATGAGGCTGTACTGTATCAGAGTGGATGGGGAGGTTGAAGGCACTCATCTGCCACCCTGACTTGTCACCTGGAGAAATTTTCTTCTTGCTAGAGCCTCAAACCTGGGACGTTGTGGAAAAGCTACCAAAGATTGAATGATTATTACCTCCTACTGTACGGGCACCCGTGGTACTGCTAGGGGAAACCTGAAGAGTATCAAAAGTGACTACAGAAGTCTGGAGGATGATAATCAGTGGTGATGGCGTTGTCCTCTGTCCTGCTGGTGGGGAGACATGGTGTGAAGAGGGTGGGGCTGGTAATGCATATTAACTACTGGTTGAACAGCTAGTTTCAGCAACAGGGGTTTGTTTGCTATGATTTGGGGATCCCATCTAAGGATCAACATCTCTTTGGGAGAGATGGGATCAACCTCACTAAGTGTGGTAAAGGTATCTTTGCAAATAGGATGGCTGGCTGACATCTAACAGAAGGTCTTTACACTAGGAATGATGGGATTTTCCAACAGCTCTGTCATGGAGTGATGAATAGGGTCGACAAGAAAAGGGGTGATGTGAACAAAAGAGAATAAATCAGGGCTTAAGTTTGGTCACTTCAAGCATTTGCATGTAAGCAAGAAAGTGCCTAGATGACAACATTGCAGCACCAGATACAATTGTTTTTCCAGGTTGCAAGTGCAACATTTCTCACACATCAGCATACTGAAGTCCCTTTCCAAAGGTCTGCTCTCTATTGGATTTTTCCCTAGTTTGTATTGATATTGGGGACTACTCCAACCCAGCTCCAGAACCTTAAACCTGGCCTGTTGAACTAAATGGTGTTCACATATACCTTCTCCTCAAGACTGTCAGGGTCCTTCTGCATGATATCCCTTACCTCAAAAGAATCAACTTCACCACTGAGGTTGGTGCTATCAGATAACTTTCTGAGGGTGCACTCAATCCCACTATCTATATAAAAATTTTTGTTTGTTTGTTTTTAAATCTAAAGACATGGAAATGAGGTGAAATTCTGGAGCAAGGAGTCATTGGTGAAAGAGGATGAGATCAAGGGGCTTGGGGAGCTGGCTGGCTCTAGATGAGCATGGTTGAAGAGACAAATTGGACAAGACCATCTTTGATGTTCCCTGAGATTAAGAGTCGAGTAAATAAGAGCTGGAAAGAGATAGAATAGCTCTTGGAAAACTTTGAGATGTCTATCTTTCATTCAAAGCTGCCATTTCTATTAGACAGAATTTAAAGTGTTGGAAAAATCATCCCAGACACACTTAGAGGAGCAGAGATTCAAATAAAAACTAAAAACAGAAAGGAAAATTCTCCAAGATCAGAATAGCTGAAGAAGAGAAACCGATCTTTCAGCATTGTGTGTGAACTCCAAGACGAAGCTCTATGTTCAGAAAATGTAAAAGAGCTCCTGATTTTTCCCATTGCTCTCTACAGTTAGTATTGTCACAGCAGACACATGCAGTTCAATACCTTGGTATGAAGATAAATTTGCTATAGAGATAATTTATTTTTCCTTTAAATAATTTTCAGGGAAGTTGTAGAGACATTATTTTAACTTGAGGCTAGAAGGCTAGCTCCTTTCAATACAGCTTTGGAATTTATTCACTTCATAGTTTCACAAGGGTAATACACTTTATTTTCAAAGACAGTATGCTCTGAGATTTTATTCTGCATGTCTCCAAACCTCTCAGGTTTCTCATCTAACACTACATTATCTGCAGAACAATACTAGAGAAGTAATAATGATAACAATAGTAATAATCACAGCAATAACGTGTGGAAAAATCTATCTGAAACAAGTCAACACAGGGAATGGAGTGATATGTTCTTTATACTTTGTTCATTGTAAAGAAAACGAGTAATCATAAAACATGATATGTTTTCCAAGTCTTTTACAAGCATCTCTTATCAACTTTGTTCACTTTCATGTTAACCCACAGATCCTACTTTTCTCTAATCCCAGACCTATTTCCTTAAAAGAATTTTAAACACATCTGTTTTCTTCAGTGAGTGCTAAGCACCATGATTACAATGCTCTTTAGGCTTCTGAGTCAGACAGAAGACCCATGGTGATAGATCTAGTACTAGTTTGCACCTGGCACCTCCCAGATAAGGAAATGTATAATTTTAGACCATCCTGCTTTTCAGTCTCTTTTTTTCTCTCTCTTTTTATTCCTGCTTTCTAGATTATCGGTGATACACAGTAGTGAAAGATAGATTTTAATGTACTTTGACTTAGTAGAATATTATTCACCAGTGGATGCATAATGTCGTAAACTTTTTGAAGGACTTTTCAGATCAGACTAATCAGCCGTAAAGCCCTCCTGGATATGTTGCAGAGCTGTACCTTAAAGCAGGATTAAAATAATTGCTTGTGAGGCAGCAATAATCATACATTAAAAAGCCTTGAGACTGAACTGATAGAAACAGAATTTGACTTACATTTCATACAATACAGATAGCCCAAATCATGCAGTATTTACTTAAACACATCTCTATTTTTTATGAGAAAGTGTCTCCTTGTAAGTTTTAATAGACCTCCAACGTGGAAAATAACAAATGTGTAGCAGAATAGATATAAAACTTCCAAGCAACTATCATTGCAACGGAACACAGGAATATGTTTTCTAAAATTTCTAATCCTTTTTTTAAAAAGTATATGCTCAGAAAATTTATGTTTAGCTTCCATTTTGCTCCCTACAAAATACTTTTTTTTAATGATTTTTAGCCAAGTTTTGATAACAAGTGTCAAAATGTTTCAATATAAAAAGCTTCATTCTCTACTTTTCCTACTGAATTCACTTGACAATTTTCAGAGCAGTCCCACTAAAGCTATTCTGTTTGGTTCTACTTTGAGTGTGAAAAAGCTTTCTTCATTTTGTAGGAGTTTTGCAGCACATTCTCACACTACTATGTTTGTGAGATCACATATAGGAAGAAAAAATAGTTATGTAAAGACAAAAGTTGCAATTAATAGTTCTTTACCCCTGATCTGTGATTCTGTGATTCTGTGAAAGCCTTGTGAAAAGGATCATATACATAATTATAAATTATATGTTGTTTTTTATTATATCTTTAATCCAATGTTGTTCACTTGACCTTAATTAACAACTCCAGAGTATAGGTACAAATTGTCATATAAATCTGTGATATAAAATGATAGAACACTGTTGCTATGGTGAATTTTTTGAAATGTTGCTTTTTGAACAATAACAGCAATCACCATAACAAAACATTTTTATCATTCCTGTCACCAGCTTTACTGTAAGTAGCATTGAGCCTGCATTCCTACACACAACAAAAGTTGGAGCTATCTCAAAGAAAAAATATGATCAAACGTAATATTTTCCTCTTTTTTGAATGATCTACTGAAAAAAAAAAATCTGTTAAAATAGTTTCTGTTCTGTTATTTGACTCAAATATCATATGACCTCATTAATGTTTACAAATATATCAAGGGTGAGTGTCACGAGGATGGAGCCAGGCTCTTCTCGGTGACAACCACTGATAGGACAAGGGGTAATGGGCTGAAACTGGAACATAAGAGGTTCCGCTTAAACTCGAAAAGAAACTTCTTCTCGGTGAGGGTGACGGAACACTGGAACAGGCTGCCCAGAGAGGTTGTGGAGTCTCCTTCTCTGGAGACATTCAAGACCTGCCTGGACACCTTCCTGTGTAGCATAATCTAGGCATTCCTGCTCTGGCAGGGGGATTGGACTTGATGATCTTTCGAGGTCCCTTCCAATCCCTAACATTCTCTGATTCTATGATCAGTGAATTTGCAAAACTGATACAGAGCATGCAATGAATCTATTTTCTTTTATGAAAATAATACCTGCAAAATTATACTTCAAGGTGATGAATTTTCTCTTTTCCACAATATATTGATGAAGTGTTGAAACGTAAAACATTTCTAAAATAGATAAAAATTATTATTATGATATTTAAACTTTAGGAATGAACTCTAGCCACATTCTTCTCTCCTTTGTGAATTATTTTCTGACAAAACTATTTTATACGGTAAATACATAGTTACTTGAAACTTCTTTAAAGTCCATTAGATAAACCTAACTCAACATGTGTTTTCTCTGTCCTTTCTTCACTGTAGTTAAGTAAAAAATCCTAAATTTGTTCCTCTGTGTTATAACCCAGTATATAAACCACTTGGATCAATGTCGTTCCCTTCTGTGGAAAAATGTGACCGTGAAGCAGTAATGTACCTTGACAATTTTCACTAGGCTTCTCGCAGTGTACTTGTTGCCAATGAAGTGTAGGATATTTTCTCTATCATCAGCCTTGTCCTGCATGAAACTTTCCCAAAACTTTCAAATCCCAACAGAAACCAGTGGCATACTAGATACTTGCTTGAAGATCCTTTACATCTACTTTGACTCTGGTTTTTAAGGCCCTCCAACCTGAATAGCAGTCCAATAAACTTTAATAGTCTAAACTATGATTAGCATAATCTGAGTTCTAGCAAAAAATAATAATCTATATGTGTTCATGGGGTTCTGTCATGGACTTCTGGAGATACAGAGAAGATGAAAGCAAAAGGACCTGCCATCTTCGTTCCTAAAGCAATACAAACCAAGAAATTAGACATTTTTCTTCTGGTACCAGTGCAAGGAATAAATGAATCCAATAACACCTTTGTAACATTTGTCTTTATGTTCTGACTTCAGCACTACCCTTTCTTACGTTCTATGAATCTTACAAAATTAGGTAAAAAACCCCTGATATTTAAAAAGTTCCTAGAGTTTTGAGAAAATAAGTAAACAACCTTCCAAACAGATGTGTCCAGTCATTTGAGATGCCTTAGAATGTCAGAAACTCCTATATATGACTGAAAAGATATGATCTAAGACAAACGTCTATACTCTCAACCTCAGCTGTACCTCTAGGTTGACTGGCCTAGTTTTTATTCTAGGTGAAAAATAAATGACATATACATGAGAATATGTGCTACTGAAAAGATATATACGAATCTGTAGCATGAAACATGCAACAATAATTTTTAACTGGTGAGGTTTCAGCAATTAACTTGATGGGATAGAAATCCTACAATTATTTGTTCTAATAATACTTCAGTCAGTTCTATAATTGTAGTTTCTTATCAAGATTAGTCTTGACCTCTGAGGATCACAATTTATCAGAATAATGTTCAGATTGTGGCAATTAATGCTTTCTAGCCACAAGTATAATTTTATATAAAATATGGGATAAAACTGAACTTTTTGCTCCTACAGAATCATTACATCCTTGTTGTGGTAAATTCAGTGCTTTGAATCCATTAACTTTTCATTGTGTGGTGTTATCATCCACTGCTGAAGATTAGCTACTGACACATTTATCAAAGGATGATAAATGAGGTGTCCTTTCAGATGTCTGATTATCTGACCTTTATTCAGTTAAAAGCACAAGGGGCTGACAGTGCTAAGTGGTTGCTAGTTCAGAATTAAATTGAACCCAGGAAATGAATGTTTGATATTGTCTTCAATAATACAAATTTATTCCATCAGTTTATGTTTAAATTAAAGAAATCAAAATTTGTTGTAAAGCTGTGTAGAAACCCTCTATTTCCACAGAAGATTATTTTAACAAATTCATTATCTCATGAAGAATCTTTAATTCTAAATGTTCCCTTTGAGAAAGAACAATTTTATCATTATCCACCGGATCATAGATAGTCAGGCAAAAACCACATAGGGTTGCAGAATGCTTTCAAGTGTCTAACAAAAATGTGTTAATTTTTATCTATTTCCATAACATCCAGACAGCTTCTGTCACCTGGATGACCACAATTCTAGAAATCCTGATCTAAAAGTTCAAAAGTAATAAGTAAATACACCAACTTCAGATAAATAATTCTAAATGTTTGTTAATATTAATTTGCTTTGTAAAAACTGAGATTTATGTATGTGATTTATGCATATGTAAAGTTTAGATGTAACTTGCATAAAGCAAGTACAACACAATAATCAGTATTAAATAACTGGTCTTGACATTCAATATGAAATAAACTTTGCTAAAAGTTAGAGCCCTGAGTTCTATTTTACAGGGACTTTGCACACGTCCAGAGTTCTCTGGAAATAAATACTGCCCAGCTAAACTCTGTGTTAAATGTCGTCATTGGTGTGAGCCTGAACTATAGTACTGGGCTAGGAAATGGCAGTACAGCTCCTTGCAAAAAGACTTTTTTTTTGAAATCCAGCCACCTGCTTTGTCTGCTGCTTGTCACTGAGGGAAAAGAATGGCTAGAGCAAGTGGTTATAATCTCCATACTATAAGATTTATGAAGATGCATCCTTGGTTTAAAAGAGTTCAAATAACAAAAAGTAACCTGTAGAAAGTTATTAAGTTCCTCTGCTATACTGAGGGTGTTGTTATTTTTTTTCTTTTCTAGGCAAATCTTGATAATTATAGCCTCCTTCCCAGGTGGCTGGACATGAACTATCTTTAAACTAGTTGTCAAGTTATGAGATGTTGGCATATGAATGAGAAAATGTTCTTTCTATCTTGACTTCCTACCATGAATAAATCACTTCAAAATTAAAGATTTCATCTACTTTCACAGAGTGGAGTGTTCATAAGGAAAGCTCATATGTGTTTTAAAAACACCATGAAGGTATGCAGATATTGTTTCAAGTTATTTTTCTTATATTGCAAATAAACATTGAAACTTTAGGAGCTATATAGTTAAAATGTGGAGGGTTTTTTAAGACTGTAAATGTAAGAAGGCACAGTTGAAGTGATGCATATAGCAAATTGTTTTCCTGAGGACAGATGAGTTCTGGGAATAAATTTCTTGAGTTAGTTATGTATTAATTATTAGTATGGATCACTGTTATGAAGTTGGTATACTTTATCCAAATCTTCTTGCTAAGATGACCTATTTTAACCAAAATGTAGTCCACTCCAATACAGACACTGGCAGTATGACAGCAAAAATAAAATTAATCCCTCTCCCTTTCCTTACTCTTTTCCAGGGTAGTTATTCTTTTTTGGTTTTGTACTAAAGACTTTCAGGGCAATGTCTGTAAGACTAGCTAAGATTTCAGCTGCAAGTGTATATTCAAAGTTGATCATCTGGGCATCTTATTTTCTGCAAATATTTTGACAGAATATTTTCTTCTTCTGTGATAATTACTGTTTCTCAGTACATTACTTCTCTAAGTTAAAATTAATTAAATCTTAAGGCTGGGTTGAGTGCAGGATAAAATCTTCTAAATCTAGTTTTGTACATACGTTCAAGACCCCACTATTGGTCAAAACATCCCGTGGGCTTAGACAGAGATTCAACAGTTTAAGTCAACAACTCCTTGGTGGTGAGCTAAATAGCTCTCAAGACTCTCTTGGCTAGTTTTCTGCTGACTATTCATGGAAGTTTAGATATCGGTCATATCTCTGGAAAATTGTATCTAGATGTGTGCATCTAAATGTCTTCACACCACATTAAATCATAACCTCAAAAATTGCCCAGAGAGTTGTAGTTTTCTGATATGTACCTAGGTATTCTAACAGGCCTACAACCGTCTCTCCAAAAAGGTATGGATTGTTCGTGTGGTTTTTTTCATGCTTCATGTTTGCCAGCTCTATAGATACTGTATGGAATATTGAAGAGCACAACCAGTGCCTGTTTAGGAGGCCAAAGTTAGATAGGATGAAACCTGTCTCTGCTCTCTAGTTATTGTTTCTTTAAGCAGAATTGATTCCCAAGAATGGAAGGCAGATTTTCATTCAGTTTTGAGGGGAATTAACTTTTTTATTCATGATCAGAACCCTCTTCTAGGACTAGGTGTAAACAAACCAATTTACATTTAGAAAATAACTATTTTCTCCTGAAATTGTCTTACCCAGCACATTGTGCATTAAATCTACAAGGCATTATATGTGTTTTCTGTTTGCTTGTTCACAAAAAAGAATTCATAGAGTTTGGAGCAAGGCTGGTATCGGGAGAAATAGTAACAATCATTATTTAATTATTTGTTCTTATCAGAGTAATATTCAAGCCAGCTTGCTTCTCCTCATCTAATCTAACTAAACTCATCTAACTTCGTTTTATGCATGAAGTTAGAATCAAACCTAAAACCTATGTTTCCAAAAGACAAGCCACTTTTGTTTCTGTTTTGGGAACTTTCCTTCAGGTTTACTGATTATTTCTTTCTTAATTTCTGTAAATATTAGGAATTTTTCACTTGACTTTTTCAACTTGATTCTTTTAGCAGCCTTTTGCAGCCTTCATTACTTTTCTCCTAAGTATATATCAGTGAAAAAGACCGTTAACCAATCAGCACTGAATCTACTAATATAAGAGCATGGCCCTGAGGAATCTTATGAACAGTTTGTTTTATAGAAGAATTTGGGATGAAAGTTTTGACTATAGGAAGCATTGCACTTAGGCTGAGTTTGTACAGCTTGGGTGTATACTTCTACCAACAAAATGGTACTATACAAAAGTATAGTGACTCAGGCATTGAACATGGCCACAGAACCACAGAAAAAGAAGTTTGACATAAATCAAAATAGTCTTCAAGTCCACCCTTGCCTCAAGGCAGAAATGTGTGTCTATTACATTCCTGATAAAAACTTGTTCTCCTAAACCCCTCTTATGAGAAATATCATCATTCTAGTTGTTTACTACTGGAGATTTTTTAAGCAGTCTTTCCTGATTAAACAGCCTTTTACTTTCTAACCTATTTCCAGCAGACATAAGGAGCTATTACCATCTTCTTTGAAGAAACCTTGAACAGTGTAGAAAGACTTATTTCTTCCTCAGTTTTCTATGTTCTAGAAAAAATAAACTCAGTCTTCAAACCTAACTTGTAAATAAAATTCAATATTTTTTTAGCTATTCTAGCTACATGTTATTATCATGGACTTTCCCCAGTTAGCTCACACCTTTCAGAAAGTGCAGCACTCGTAAATGGGATCAGTATTATGAAAGTGGACTTACTGCTGACACTCAAATTAGACTATTCCTATTTATACATGTCCTCATATTTTGTTTTTTACCAATCATGACCTTTATTCAGACCATAACTATATGCTGATTTTGTCTTTCCTCATCTTGTATTTGTGTGATTATTTCTACATAAATATATTTATTGAATATTATTTTTTCAAATCTTTCCAGATTATCTAGACAGTTTTGAACTCACGCCCTACAGTTTGTGATTTTCAGTCTCTTAAGCTTAGACAGCTAAAAGTAATCTGCAAAATAAAAAGACTATTTATTTCACTTCATAGTTTTTTAATGAAAAGATTTAGTAACTGTTGCCTAAAATAATAGTCCTTTGATAACAATATGGTATGTTTTTCCAAATAGTCTTGTACCCATTTATGAATGTGCATCCTACTAATTTTCTCTTGGTTTTCTTACAGATAACAAATATGGCTGTGTCAAAAGCTTTTATATGATCACTGGATGTAATACTTCCTAATTGTCTCTCAAACTCTCAATGTTGTCTTTCACACAACAAAATTAAATTAAATCGATACGATTTGTTCCTGATAAATCCATACTGTGTATGGGCATATTTTTTCCCATATATTTCTGAGGATAGAAGAAAAAACATATGAGCTCATACTTCATAATTCAGTCTTTTTCTTTTTATCAACACAACAAGCACTATTTTCTAAAATCTCATCCATTTTTCATCATTTCTTAAAAAAATAACTTCTCTGCTACAGATGTTTCTCTCAGATTTCAAGATTAATTTTTGTACATCCAGTTTGTTTGAAGCCATCTGAATTACAACATTACATTATAATCTGGTTTTCTATGTTTGCCGCTCTGTGACTGCTGTCAATGGTACATGCAGATGCCTGAATTCCACCAGAATTAAATTATTTTCATTACTTTTGTTCAAGCGGCTTCCATTTTATTTTCTAGCTTAAACCTTGATTTAGTTCTTTTGAGATGGGATTTTGTTAGTCTCACAAATCATCTAGGAATGAAGCACTTCCAGTGAAAATAATTCTGAATAGAAATCAAAAAATAAGATAAAAATTGATAATACAGAATCATAGAAAGACCAGAAGAAATGGAGGGTCAGATGACATTTCATGTGATTTCTTCTGTTCCTACAGAAGGTAAAGGCAGAACAAAATTTTGAGAATATGTCTTTCAGAGAATGATGCTATCGAAACCAATCATACATGATGCTCTTGTTGGGTTGAGAGGTATGTTTGAGGAACGGAGTCCATTTAAATAATTAAGGAAATAAACTTCTGAGAGTTAAATGAACACAATTAATAAATAAAAACTTATATTAGGAAGTCAGAGCACTAAGTTAGGATTTTTTTTCTAATATATTACTGGGATGAAAACCAGGCAAACCCAGATTTAGTTGTGGAAAAAAAAAAAAAAATGAGAGCAGTATGTAAAAGTGACACTGACTAAAAGCTAGGAAGCCTAAAGTGATTAGAGATATCTGTACTTGTATGAAATAATACTATATCTATGTCTTGGGTTAGGGCTGGGCTGGCCACTAATGCGGACAGACGCTCTCTAACCCCCTCTTCCCCCCCCAAACGGGAAGAGAAAAGGGAATGAGGCAGAGACTTACAGGTTAGAGAAGAAAAACTGGAACAACTTTAATGAAAATAGTGGAAATAATGGTGAAATTATAAAAGTAAAGAACTATATACAACTATAAAGAGTAGCCCGATACCAAACCCGACTCTCTCCCCCAATAGCAATCCCCACTGGTGCTGCAGAGCAGGAGGCACTGGGGAAGCCTCAAGCTCAGCGGCGGCGGGATCCGGATCAAAATCAGGAGGTCAGATGGAGTCATCGCTGGACACCGGCCATTGCAGAAAAGGGCCGAAACTCTCATGATCAATCAATTTATACTAAATATGACATATATGGAATGGAATTAAATACTCTCGTTGGTCACCCATCCTGTCTATTACTCCCTGGAGATGCAACCTTTTACTTCCTTGTGACCCCTTTTACTACCCAGCACCTCCAGCGTGGCACACAGGAGCCAGCAGTGGCCTTGGTCACTGTAGGAGCAAGTATAAGCAAGAGCCTTTCTGCATCCCAGTCCCAGGCAGTAACTGTAAACATCAGGAGTTATCACTGCCAGTAGCACACACTGTCTGCAAAAACATGCTGCTGACTTCAGAACATACAGCCTTTTAAAAGACACTCAACTGGAAAGTAAAAATCATTAAACAGAACTGGGTTTTTAGCTAAGACCAGGAGAGTCTATAATCTAATGCACAGATTGTGCAATACAGTGGAGAAACTGGAATTCATTGCTGAGGCTGAAAAGAAGGTACAAAAACTGATATATGGAAGGATAATTGTTATAGAAGACTGACCTCAGTGGGGGGGGGGGGGGGGGGGGGGGGGGGGGGAAATAGAGTGTAGGATTACACTTGCAAAGTGTTGGAAGTCAAGCAAGTGGGGCAGAATGTTGGTTTGTGTGAGCAGGGATCTTCTAGAACCTATGTGGAAAAGGAGAGTGTATGGATATCAAAAGCAAGAACAGGTGATACAGGAGGACTACAGAGATGCTCTTTGTCAATGTAGAGGGGAAATTCATAAGGTCAAAGCTCAACTACTTTTCAAGCTGACCAGCACTGTGAAGGACAAAGAAAAGGGCTTTTGAAAATATGTTAATTGTAGAAACAGAATTAGAGATATTGGTCCACTGATTTATGAGCTTGGTCACTTCATAAATAGAGATGTAGACAAAACAAAGATGTTTAATGCTGCCTTTGCCACTGCCTTCTACACTGACGGTGTGGCTGGGACTCCCAGAGCCCTGTATTGGAAGATCTTTTCTGCCTTTGGAATTGTCTGTGCTTTTGCTCTTAAAAGATGGCTCTTTAAAAGTGACCAGCATTCATAGACTACAATTCTTTAAAGAGCAGATTCTCAGATCTTACTACTTAGCTGCTTTAGCAGCCTGAAGTCTGTTCTCCTTGTACCCAGGATCAAAGTTTTATTGGCAGTGTTTCTCCTATCACCAATGGTAAATTCCTAAACAAATCTTCCTGGTATGTACCCCATTTTTTCTGGTACTAGGCTTATTCCTCCAGTGTACCTTCAAGTCCAGAAAGGGAATACGAAGATGATTAAGGAACTGGAGCTTGGGCCCAAGATCAAACCTTCATTGCAGTCCTTGCCCTACCTATGTCACAGAATTACAGAGGCTGGCCAGAACTTCAGGAGATGACTCAGTCAAATCTCTCTTCAGAGAAGGGTCAGACAGAGGAGATTGCTCAAGGCTCTGTCCAGCTGAATCTGAACTTCTTTAAAGATAGGGACTTCACAGCTCCTCTGAGCAACATATTGCCATGTTCAATCATCATATCTTGTTGGCCTTTTGTTGTTTTTTTTATCATTTTTTGTTTTGTTTTGTTTTTCTCTAATTGAGCTAAAGATGAATAAAATCCCAATACATCAAATGTTGGAAATCTGAGTGATTTTTAAGGTGAACACATATGCACATATTCTTCTTAATCTGGTTGGTCTTCACTTTGCTAGCAAATAAGACATCATCTATTTTCCCACAGCCAGAGTTAAGTATAGCCAAGTGCAGGACTAAGAACTTTTCACTTGACTGTGTTTACAAACAAAGGTTGTATAAATCTCTCTGCAATGGATATGAAATAAGTGTTTTATCCTAACATAAATGCTGCTCTGAGGCAACCATGAATAGTTTACTGTTTGTTCCATCCACCTCCTGTGTACACAGCTGCCTTTGAGGTTTCTTCTGCTTGTGCTAGTGTGCACTGACTCAAGTGCTGTGAGCTCTGGATCTCCACCTTGTGAGGCTGCCCTCACAAGATTTCTGTACAGGGCCAGTGTGACCCTGAAGGTGGCTCCTACAGGGGTAACTTATTGTCAGGATCCTACTACTGTATTGATTGGCCCCTGAAGATATTAGCATAGTAGAGATTGAAAGATTGAAAATAAATGTTATCCACATAAAAACAGATTTAATTAGTGTTCTTCGGGTCCTTTGATAATATTTTGTCATTCTAAGCAGTCTACTAACTTGAACTTCCTCAAGATTTCAATATTCATGAATTAAGATATAGAATTATGATATGGTAGTTTCCTTTCCACTTGCCACCGGGTAAAATAAAGTGTTTGCCCCTTAATGCTCAGTAACAACGCAGATGGGAACCAGAGCAGAATGTTATATGCAGTTAAAATTACAGAGGAAATTTAAGCAATTCAGATACAATTGCCTGGAATGGAGTTTTGCCAGAATAAAGAATTTTGCTCTCACTCAAGCGTCCTTTGGATCTCTAAAGATCCCTTTTGGTCATGTATTTGTTTTTACACCTTACCGGACAGATGGTATTACCAATGTAGCAATATCCATGCCATCAGTTTAATATCTGGTCAACGTTGTGTGGGTTTACTATGGGTGGTTGCCAGGTCCCTACTAAGACACTGTCATGCTCCCCTTTCGCAGAGAGGCGGAGATGAAAATAGTATTAAAAACTCATAGATCAAGAAAAAAAACAGTTTGATTACAAAAAGAAAAGGCTGTGTGTGGAAGCAGAAAAAAAAACCAAGAAGATTTATGCTCTACTTTCCATTAGTGGGCAAAGTCCAGCCACTTCCTGGGAAGTAGGATGTCAGTATGCACAGTGGTTGCTTCACAATACAAGCGCCTTAATAATGAATGCATCCCCTCCCATTCTTCTAGTTTTTATTGCTGAGCATGACATCATATGATATGGAATATCCCTTTAGAAAGTTTGGGTCAGCTATCCTGGCTATGTCCCTTACCAACCTCTTGCCCACACTGAGCCTACTGGCCTTTAAGGGAAGCAGTTGAAGAGACAGCCTTGACGCTGTGTGAAAAATGCTCAGCAGTATCCAAACCACTAGTGAGTTATCAAAAATATTCGATCTGTAAATATAAAGCACAACACTATGATGGATGTTATAGGGAAAGTTAACTCCATTCCATTCAAACCCAATACAAATAACCAGTACTGACTTCATTTGAACAGGATACTCACCAAATAAAAAAAAAAGTATATTTTAATGTTATCTGCATAAAACTGTCATTCTTGAAGCCCTATATTTTCTATACTGGTGTTACTATTCACATACACACTTCAACTCCCTCTCTAACGGGTGTGGTTAGATAAAAGACCTCTGTTCAGTTCTTCCATCAAGTTTAATTTAAAATAGTATTGTGGAAACTGATAGAGACTATTCTTACTAATCCCAGAGCTTTGGTAAAGTGGAATATCTTTGTATAAATATATTGTTTAGTTTGAGACTAAGGATAAACAATCACTTTTAATTAGTAAAGATAACAAATTAACCCAACTTTTATCCTTTGCATTTGCGTGGGACCTTTCAATACAACTCAGCTCATTAGACTGCTGAAGGCTGCTGATGTAAGTGGCCTACTACAGGTAATTAACAGAGATCTGTTCAATAAAGTGTGACCTCAAATTTTGTCACTTAAGACCTCAGACACCTCTAGAGACAGAGGAGACAAGTCTATAAGCAACACTGCACACATACAAACAATGCATTGCAGTAGCAATGTGGTGTGGAAAGATAGTGAGCATATCTGATAGCCTGAAATATGATCAATTCTGGCCTAGACAGGTAGGCAGATAAGATATTTACATTTAAAATAGTAAAAATTAAGAAAATCATCCCCAAATAAACTTTACTGTATATTTTTCCTATTTTCAAAGTGTAGTCCTGTTAAATAAAAAAGATTCAATTCTGAATTATAAAAAATAAGGAGCCTTTGGTAAATATTAGAGAAAATACAGAAGATAAAGTTCTGCAGTTATAACGAAGACTAGAGAAATCAATAACACTCATGGAAAAGTTAGGAAGAGTTTGAAGACATGCATTATTAGTGGAAAGTCTAAGCCATTAAGGATAATAAGTATCATGTGTAAACTGCTCTGAAAGATAGATATCGAAAAATAGAGAAAATAAATACATTTCAGAATTTGTTTTATTATTATAACAACTGATGCAACAAAGAATAAACTTAAAGTAGTACTTCTTAGTGATAATTGTGGAATTACTCATTATTTCCATTTTAATAGCGTCGTAATAGAGCTATTAAGCCTCCTACATAACCTACTACATAACAATCATTTAATAAAGCAGAAACTAAACAATTTTATTTTATAATGTTTATTTTATAATATTCATTTTATTTTATTTAGAGAACATGATGAGAAACAAGCATCGAGTCTTGAAACCCACTACATGAGAATAACAGGATATAAAATGTCAGTAAGTGGAGTAGAAAGGAGTGCAGTTGTTATATGAATACACTATTTGAGCATGTTTAGAGAGTTTTCTCAGGTTCAATGTCTAAGTTCTACCAAAGCTCATCAAGCTGGCAAGGCTAAGTCATATCAGGAAGTGGTCAACATTACAACTGATTATGTTATATAGTCAATTGAGCTATATAAAACAGCGGTTCAGAGTGGGATTGATCAAGGTTAAGATAGAACAGATGCTAAATGGAATCCAGGTTTTATAGCATTAGTATTACACAACTCTGAGTGCTTCAGGAGATCGAGCACAGATGTGTACCCCAGTGTTACCTCAGCTCTGCAATGAAATGAGAGACAGAGGCTCCCCTTAGTAGGCACAGCCACTATTCTAAACTAATGTCACAGGTGAAGAAAAATTGCCATTCAGAATCTTGGAGTTATAAGTAATTTAACAGAGAATTAAAGATGAGAAGGAGTTACAGATGCTTACTGTTTTGGTTTGGCCTGGCCGGATTTTGGTGGCGGGGGGGGAGCTGCAGGGTGGCTTCTGTAAGAAGCTGCTAGAAGGTCCCCAAGTTTGACAGAGCCAATGCCAGCCGGCTCCAAAGAGGGACCCGCCGCTGGCCAAGGCTGAGCCTATCAGTAAGGTGATAGCAGAGGAACGCCTCTGTGAAAAACATATTTAAGTATGGGGAAAAGAACTGCGCCATAACAGCTTGCACAGAGATGGAGGAGTGAGAATCTGTGCAGACACCAAGGTCAGTGAAGAAGGAGCAGGGGGAGGATGAGCTCCAGGCGCCGGAGCAGAGAGAGTCCCCCGGGTCTGTGGTGAAGACCATGGTGAAGCGGGTTGTCCCCCTGCAGCCCATGGGCGAGGTGCAGATGTCCACCGTGAGGATCACCGCGTAGATGTCCACCGAGGACTCCACGCCGTGTGGGTGGATGCCTGAAAGGGGACTGTAGCCCGTGGGCAGCCCGCATCAGAGCAAGTCGCTGCCGGAACCTGTAGCCCGTGGAAGAGAGGAATGCCCACGCTGGAGCAGGTTGGCTGGTGGGACTTTTGGGACGCTGCGGGTGGCTCATGCTGGAGCAGTTTCCCCCGAAGGACTGCACCTCAGACTCACGAGGGGTGGGCTGCCCCTCGTGAGGTGTCTCCCATTGGGCAGTTTGTGATGAGTTGCCCTTCGTGGGTCGACTCACGTGGAGAAGAGAGCGTGAAGCTTGTCTCCCGTGAGAGGGACCCCACAGTGGCCCTGGGGAAGAGTGAAGAGTCCTCCCCCGGAATGAAGAAGCTGTGAAACCAACGTCGGATGAACTGACCGCAGCCTCCTTCCCTGTCCCCCTGCACCACTCGGGGGGAGGGGGTGGAGAAACTGGGATTGAAGTTAAGCCCGGGAAGAAGGGAGGGATGGGGGGAAGGTGTTCTGTTTAAGATCTGTTTGCTCTTTCTCACTTCTCACTACTCCTCTCTGATTAGTTCTCTTAATAAATGTACCTAATTTCCCTAAAATTGAGTCTGTTTTGCTCGGGACGGTAAATGAGGGTGATCTCTCTGTCCTTATCTCAAACCCTGAACCCTTGGAAATATTTTCTCCCCCTGTTCAGCAGTGAAGGGGGGAGTGAGTGAGCGGTTGTGTGGGTACCTGGCGGCCGGCCAGGGTCAACCCACGACACTTACATAGGTCAGATGTTGCACAAAGAAAGATTTATTCAAATTGTTTTTTTTTTTAAAAAAGGAAAATGATGACACTCCCTTGGAAAAAAAATAGATCAATACACTTGAGCTAAGTCTACCTGAAATACATACATTTGGTGTAAAGAGTGTAAATTCTAAGAATTATTTCAATACAGTAGTTAATTGGACATAACACTTGTGAAGGAATGGGAAAATATAAAAGAGAGGGATACATTGATCTGTACGTACTGCAGGGTGAAGACTAACAGTCCATTTCTCCAAGGATCAGACACCTTGAACTACTTTATTTAAGAAGTTCATTATTGGAATTAGATAGGTAAATAAGAAAAATAATTTTCAAAGAGCTGAAGTAAGTATCAGCCCATATACTGTATGAAATATTAAAATTCATTTTTCATGAAATATACCAGCTTTACTCTACATCCTGTCTGTATTTGGAATTCAGTAATTGGTTGTCAGGGATCAATGAAGCAAAAGTCCCTTAATCAATGCAAAGAAAATATTAATTGAAATTTGTTCTGGTTAAATCTGCCTGTGTCTGAACTTAAAGCATCCTAACCACTAAAACCCACTTTTGAATTTGTCAACTTGAGGTTGTCAACTACGAAACTACATGAATCCTTAATTTTAGTGAAGTCTTGCTACATGACACATCAGAAAACCGAAATATTCACCGAGTCTTTTCAAGGGACAAATCAAAATTGCATGGATTCTTTGCATTTATCATTAGAGCAAAACAACGATGAACCCTTACTTGCCTAAGGCCATCTGCTGTGCTCAATTTTGGTCCTTGCTATACAAAAAAATGTGGACAGGCTGAAAAGTGTCCAGAGAAGGGCCACTGGGATGATCAGAGGACTAGAAGACCTATCATATGAAGACTGAGAGAACTGGGTTTGTTCAGCCTTGAGAAGAGAAGGCTTAGGGGAGACCTCATTATCATGTACCACAACATAAAGGTTAGCTACCAAGAAGATGGAGACTTCCTTTTTATGAGGAGTCATGTGGAAAAGACAAGGAATAATGAATACAAGTTGCTCCTGGGAGTTTCCGATTGGATTCCAGAGGAAAATTTTTCATCGTGAGAGCAATTAGACATTGGAGTAGTCTTTCAAGGAAAGTGGTGGATTCCCCAACCCTACACAATTTTAAGGCTCAGCTTGGCAAGGTGATGGGCCATGTCATTTAAAATGTATTTCTTTACTTTTATGGATTGCACTAGATGATCTTCGAGGTCACTTCAAACCTGGTATTCTTCATCTGTTTTTGTCAGTTTATAGCAGTACTGAACCTTATATCGTAGGGTTTAGCATTAAGAAAACAATGCAATTTAGCTGAAGGAAGTCATTATAAAAGACAATTGTACTTCTTTGTAATATTCTAGACATGGAGGATACTGGATGCATGTTCCACTATTTAATTAGGTTCCCCTAATTAATTAGGTGCCCCTAATTTTGGATTTGATTTTTTATGGTGTAAGATTCAAGTGAACTGACTGACAGATATGTTCTGCCTTGAAGAAAGAACTTGAAGGACTTGCCATGAAGACACAAAAATAATTTACAGAAATGACTTCTAAGTAATTCTTTTGAACTACTTAAAAACTATATAAAAATGCAATAAAGTTTTAAATAGATACGTGTGTATGCAGAGAAAGGAATTCTATTATGGAAAATAAAGAAGTTCTTAATCTTTAGAGGAAATTCCAGAGATAGTCAGGATAGCAGGGAATTTTACCCAACTTTCAGTTAAATTCCTGGACTGCATCTACAAATAGGAATTTCAACATGAATGAGATTCTCCTATGAAAGGGAAAACATCTCAAAGCAGAATTTTGGTTTATTCTCAATGGATTTTTAGTTCATTGCTAACATATATCTGCACCAGCACAAATATGAGACGAACATTTTTTCAGGTATATGAGACTTAACTTTAGTCTAACCCTGTTATCCTGTGGTTTCTTGAATTATCCTGATATTCTGTGTTGGGGCCAGAACACTTAGAGTGTCAGAGTGTTTCAGAAACTTTTCAAGTTTTATTATTTGCATCATATTTCTGCCACTGGCAACTCCTCCTCGTCTTAGGCCTAATTTATGCTCTCATATTTGTAAAAGGTGTTGTATGGCTTATGTATAGTTCATAAATATACTAGTTTTTTACTACCTTCCTTATACGTTCCTTTCCTTAGTTAAGACTAGTCACTTCTGTCACTCACTCACACAAGTGAGGCAATGCAGCTACTACATTGTAGCCCAGTAAAAATGATTCTGCCTTTTTTTTTAAAATAAGGATCTGTACTCCTGACCTGAGAGTTCAGTCTTAAGACTGGCCTGAGCTCACCTTGACCAGAACTCGGCTGGGTTGGTTTCAGCTCCTGTTTCATGGCCAAGTGCCTGTTACGTCCCCTGCCTGAGTTTGAGCTCTGCCAGTGCCATCAACACTGTTAAAATCAGTTTTTTGTTCAGCGATATCCCTCACAAATATAATGCATAAAGAATATGGCTATGTGTTTTGGTTTCTCCAGGGTTGTACCAAACAAACCTGTTTGGTGTGTATGCAGTTGCATGCTGTTAACCTAATTCTGTAGAGAAATGGATTATATTTGCCTGATTAGAAAGTTTCACTGAACTGTGACAGTGTGGTGAATCTTTCCAATATGACTCACTTGGAGCTAACTGGCATATCTCTGCACCTGACTGCCTTGTATCATACAGATATAAGGTAGTTGGCTTGCCAAGAAAAGCTCAAGATTTTGCTGTAACTGGATACAATTCTTCTCTGACTTAAGAGATTTGATCTGGTTTTCCTTTTCTGTAACAAACCTCGGTAGAAACTGCTAAATACACATGAGGTAGTGAACCTGATTTCTACAAAACCATTAGTTTTGGTAAACTGTTGTGTATGGAAATTTGTGTTTCATAGTTACTGTTAAGACACTCTAGAAATGCAAATCAAATTAAGTTTTAGTAATTGCAATGGTTTGAAAGATATTCTTTTAAAAAATTCCGCAAAACAAACAAAAAAAGAAAACCCAGCTGGCCTTTCAAATATTGCTCATCAGTCTTTTTGCTTGTCTTATTTGAATAGATTATGATTGCTTGTCCGGGACTCAATTATTCTCCTGCTTGCTTGTACTGTGGCTACTATGACCATGAATTTATTATTATTAAAAAAAAAATCACAAATAATATCTGTGTTCCTTTTAAAACAAATTTACGTTGTTTAAGACCAGATGGTTATATTAACACTTAGTGAGAAAAAATGCCTTTTAGAATTCATTTAGAATTCTGTCAGTAATCCTGAAGTGTAACATTCACAGCCATTGCTACTTTTGCAGCACATTAAGCTTTTATGAAAGTAAAAGTTAATTACATATGATGACTAAACTCCAGGGATCATAATTAGCTGAACTGAATGGCTGCACATCAGTAATTAAATGTCATTCCACTTCATTGTACCAAGCCCTTAATCCAATCCTTAAAATGTTGTAGGTACTGGAATCTGTTGTATCTATAGGGTTCAGAAAACCTAAATGGATAACATTATATAAAATACATTAAGTGGAAACCATAAATGCTACAGCATTTATGCATTATTCTGTGATCCTGTGATTATGCAGATCAACATTCTTCAGAGGTTGTCTGTGGAGAAGACCACACCTTGGGCAGCTCTTCCTTTTGTAGCTTTAACATGCGAGTTGAGAGGGGTGGAGAGGAGGAGTGTTTTGTTTTTGCTTTTCTTGGTGCATGAATTTTTTTTCTCCTTTTATTTTTTCCTGTCTGACAAAGTGTGTGACTTCTCTGCACATTATTTAGATTGTAGAATACCCAAAATTAAATTAAATGGCTATATAAATCTCTGGATAGGGTTTGTTTTGACTGATGGAGTATCAGAATGAAGATTTTATACAAAGAAAGATCATTTATCTTAACTTGAGTAGAACAAAACACAGTGCCCCACCACAAAGAAATGTTATCTGCATTACTATACAGAACTTGTCAACTTTAAAGGACATGTCTCTCTCCAATTTCACTACACAAACTGTCCAGTTCAGTTGTTTGAAAAGCCTCTTTCCATATCTTGTTCCCAAAAAAAGTGTAGATAGCTGAAAAGTACAGATTTAAAAACAACCTGACATTCTTGTAGAAGATAAGAACTTTTAACATTAATTTTCAAATTCTCTACTTTAAAGACTATGAGTAGTATTTCAAAGTACATAATGAAGTCACCGGTTTATTAATTTAGGTATTCTAAATGTCCTTTTAGAGGTATCCGTGTTGTCCATCGAGGTAAACTATTTACACTCTTTATATGACCTAAGTTCATCACCTGGAAAGATAGCATAACAACTTTCTTATACCCTCAAGTCAAAATGCATTTTGCAAAATTATTTTTATCTGGTTTTAGCCTAAAGATATTTGACTAATTTTAAAAAGTTCTTAAAAATTGTAAGTCACTAAAATCTTTAAATTGTCATTCTGTATGTTCAGTGCATAAAAGATAAACTGTAATTGCTTTTATGTAGTACAATTTGGTTTTGCTCGGCTGGATTAAGCATCCTACTACCATATGTCACCATTTCTTCTCTTCCATTCACCACCTGAGACAATACTGCCCATTGCCAGTATCACAGGAGTCCAGGTCCAGCACAAACAGATGGTCAAATTGTAGGAAAGCCAAATTTGCGACTTGTCGAAAGAAGGTTTTATTTTCTTTTTTAGTTCAAAGAAATTCTCTGACATTCAAAGACCTCATAAAATTCAGTAGAAATCTTAACTGAAAATCCTGACACACTGATCTTGTGAAATCAAAGTAGATATATTTACATTCTCTATGTTTCGTCTACATTTTCTTGGAAAAGAGCACAAAAAAATTTCACTATGCTTGTGCTTATATTAACACCAATTCTTTCTGAGATGGTGAATCTTAATTATACTATCAAAATATAGGGTAGGGCTCATATACTTGTAAAATTATTATTGCTTAAAAGGTCACCATTTATCAGTTGTAATGCCTGTCTGTACTTTTTGAGTATGTTGTACATCTAAGTTAAGAAACACTACTAAATAAATAACAAAAGGCTCACTGGAAAGTAAAGTCACATTATTTTCTATCATTACAGGCTGAAAAATGCACATATAGCACATGACCTATTACTGAATAACTCGTTAAGTTACAGTAATATATTTTATGATTTGTTCCTATTCTATATTTCTGTTACAAATGCAATATCTTTCTGAGTGTGTTATCTAAATAAATATTCTCAGGGATGTAGATAGATAATTCTGTACTTTTTTGAAACAAAAAATAAAACTTATGTGGAATAGTAGTTTTGACCAGGTTCTATTTGTCTGGTTTACTTTGCAATATTGTCAAAGACAATGAACTCTACCTTAAAGGCTGATGGAGATATTCCTGCCATAAGGGTGTGACATAGATTGAGTCATATGCCAATTACAACTGAGTCTCAGAGTTAGGTTACCAGTGCCAGTGCAAGAAGCAGAGGTACGTTTCCATTTTGTGAAGGCAAAGGAATAGCTTAGTATCAGGACAGGATATCAGACTGATCAGTTCTGAATACACAATTCTGAAGAAAATATACATATTTGCATTTAGCTTGGATTTTTGTTGTCTTGTAAGCAATCTAAACATTATTTCACCTATGCTATCAATCACAGGCATCTGCAATAGGCTGTGCTACAATTCTATACATTTAAATTATGCCCTAAAATGGACTCTAGACAACTCTCAAAGCTGCATTTATCAGTAAGTACTCATTTGCAATTTACGTTTATACCTCTTTGGTCTTAACAATGATCCTGTGCTTTTTCTTTCAAAGCATCTCCTTGTTTCTCTGCCACAGTCTCCCGTTTTTCTTCAAAGATACTGAAGATGTGGCTTCGTGGTTATAGCGACATAACTGATCTTTCATCAGTCACACTTGTGTCCTTTCTCACTTTGCAAAAATAGGAATCAGTAAACGGAAGTAGATCACAAAGAAAGACTGAAAGACATGACAGAAGCCTGCTTTGATAACTGCTTATTATTGTTATTATTTATTCCTTATGTTAATACCATTGGTATCAAAAACATTTTAGAAGAAATTAGAAAGTGGTCCCAAAATTTTGTGTTTGGTTTAACACAAGAAATTTACAACATGCTGTTGGCAGATCTAAGTCCTTCTTCCGTTTTTTTTTAGGATCCGGATTAGTGTTTAATTCTTGGTTTGGAGAAAAAAAAAGGACTTTTTGAACGCATGTGTTCTTCCAAGTCCTGTAGTCAAAACAAATTAATATGATACAAGGATCTTCACCACTCTTAATACAAGATTTGGAACTACAGTGCATACTGTAGCATGGGAAATCAACCTTTAGTTTAACATTTCTGCAATACTTACTATGTAAACTAAGGGTTACCCTCCTCCAGTTCTAATGTAGTCAATTCAAAATATATCAATATGATGTAATTCAAAACCTGTTTCCTTAGTTTTATACAAAGTTTGGTTCTCTCTTTCACTCCCTCCTCTCTCCCCTTCTCTTTCTGCTCCTACTCTGTTTCTCTGTCATTTAGAGTTCTAACCAATACTCAGTAGAGTTTTAACTACTAAAAGGAGTTTTGCAGATGCTTAAAATGTGTAGAATGTGTTCTGAGATACTGAAGTGCTGAAACACCATGAGATGACTTGCTACAATGTTAATAGGTGAGGAATGAACTCATTATTTGAAAGCACTGTGACTCGAATTAGCTATTTTATCCCAGAGATTTTCACACACACTACTCACACTTTTGTTCTTGTTTTCCTAGCGTATTATACCAGGAGATCAAGATGCCAAAACCTCCCTTCAGACAAAGTCAGAATCCTAAGCTACAAATGGTTTCATCCTCTTAGATGCTATAAAGTGTTTATCCTGACACTTGGAATTATTTCTCATATCTGGAGAATGAGGGGGAAAAAAAAAGTAACATAATGAAACACAGAATAAAAAACAAAGTATCTTATATTTGGAAATATATATGGAAAAAGAATGCTTAACTTACCTTTCTTTCTCTAACACACAGGCCCCATATTACATTTTAAAATAAAATAAGTCAGTTGTCTTTGAGTGTTGCTGAAGACTGGGGGCTTTTCCTCCTGAACAAAGAGAAACAAATGCAATACAAAAGTAAATAATTAAAGTTAAATAGGATGGATGGCCCATATAGCTGATAATAAGATAAAGCATTACATCTCTAGGTCACTTCTTCACATCTTTACTTGATCAGTAGTGACAGAAATTGTTACCCTCTGACAGCTACTCAATGGCCGGTGTGAAATGATTTCCTGGGTTTAGTGTCATTTCTAATGGACAGGAATCCACATTGCAAATGACATAAATTGGCATCCTTGTGTTGTAACATAAGTGGAGAGGCCAAATGGGTCTCTTGCCATTGCAAGTCCTTGAAGACTTAAAAAAGACATCTCCCTTCCGGAAATGGTCAGTTATAGTCTGGATTGAGGTTTATTGGCAGAATCTCATAGTCAAAGACCTGTTTTGGTTTGTTTGGGTTTTTTTAAGAGAGACATTGTAATTACACCCTAGTTACACAGAAAAAAAAGCGGTTTTCAGCATTACCATGAAAGATATATTTCCACAGGTTGTTAACAAAATGTGCTTCAGTAGATGTAAATATGCACATATACAAAAAGACTCCTGGTCTAACAAACACAGAGACACTGGAAGGTTCTCAGAACAGTATTTGAGAAAAGTAAATCTCACTAGTAATTTTTCTGTGGAATTCATCTGTCTATCCGTCTATATTTTTAACAGTTTTTCCCACATACACTTATTTTTATTTAAAAAATGGAAAATAAAAAGACATTCCAAATAATAAACTTGTTCTTCTGGGATGACGCTGCTAGTTTGATTCTTACAGAAGAGTCACTCAAGCTTAGGTTCCCACTTTTCTTTCCCTGTCTCTAGTTTGTGTGCCCTTAGCTAGTCACGCAAGAGGACAGTAGACTAATGGTATTAGCATAAAGTTTAGCTAGTAGTCTGATATTTTTGTCATTAAAGTATTACAAACTTTTGACTCTGATAAATAACTCTGTGTTTTCAGACATTACAAGTCTATCCACATTTCTGTGTCTATTGCCAGTATATAGTACTATTTAGTTTCATTTTGGTTTTAACTGGTCAACTTTGTATCCTGATACGTAGTCTGGCAGTTATTAGAGCTAAATCGAGCACGTTTGACAGATGCCATGTCTGATTAGACTGTAATACAGTTAAACAGATTCCTCTGTGATGGCCCATTAGAAGCATGGTTGTGAAGGAATTACTGACCCGTGAAGAACTATCTGTAGCAAACCACATCAGTCTTTTTATATCACTTGTCTTTTTTGATTGAGAAATATTGTCTGGTTCTTTGTAATTAATGGTTATTCAGCTTAGAAGTAGCACTAAAGCGTATCAAATAAAAACTTTATTAAACCATTTTATTTTTTTCTGTTGCACTGACTGATCCTTTTAAAGAAAGCATTAAAAATAGCTTCCCCCCCAAAAAAAAAATTTGAAAGCCTTTTTAAAATACCTTAGAGTTGTTGTTCTAACATTCTCTTACGAGAATCCAAGCAACAAAACCCATGAAGGAACATATTCCTTAAGAAGAAAGTCATGTTCAGTTAAATTCTATGTCAGCAAAATAAATAAGTTAAAATAAAATCCAGAGGGATTTTCTACAAGAAAACACGTGGAGAAAAAACTCTTTTTTGAAAGATGCTTCTTCAACAAAACCTATTAAAATTTTACTTACATTGTTACCAAAACTCTCCAAGAAAGGACTGTAAAGTCTAGAGGTGAACATGCATTTATTTTGAAAAAAGTGTGTGCATTGACAAACATAAGATATGTCATTCCAGGGTGGCTCAATACCTTCAGCTTGACAAAGGTACTTGTGTTTTCCTATTAGCCACTCTTTCAATGGTTTGAAATTGTTTATTTTTCTGTGAGACAGGAGTTATAGAAGTGAACCTAAAGTGGACTTCTTCTATGTTAGGTCTGCAACAACTTTAGTGAGTGTTGTAAGCACTAAGATATTTGACCAAAAGGCAGCAATATCACTTTTGGAGTACCTACAGAAACTATTAAAAAATTCAGGATTAATTTTCTGGATTTTCATTTTTTTTCAGTTTTGGAAGATATTATTTTTAACTGCTTTTTTTTTTTTTTTACTCCACCCCTTATTTTAATTATGTAAGAAGAACAGATATAGGTATAATTTAGATGGATTTTAAAGGATTTTTCTTCAGTTCTAGACCTGGCTATGCAGAAATATCAGTTATTCCCAAAGATATTCTATCATTTTGGTACTGAAACTCAAAGTTTCTTAGTAGGTAAAATATAACTTATTGTATCACATACAGCTGAAATGCATGGAAATACTTAGAGAATGTATGCATTTCTAAATTCGAATATTCGAATATTGTGTGCAGTTTGGGAGACTGAGATGCAATGGAGCATGTAAAGTTATGGAATTTGTTGTTAATGTGTTTAGGATGCAAGAAGAGAAGGTCAATGAAAAGAGAAGGTATCAAAAAGGCACTTTTTCACAACATTATAAAACAGGTTTTAAATGACATATTCAGCAAGTACTGCAATAGACTTGTTATAAATGTGAGGAATTGTTAAAACCAAAAGAACATACAATTTAACATGCTATTTAGTGGATAGTTGGTATATCTTAGTTGCATTCTTAGTGAGACACTTTGAAGATCGTCTGCTTTCTGACCAAAAATTTTTAATTTCTTCTGCTATCTCAATGACTTTCTATCTGAATTTAAAAGATGATGGCTACTTACTGCTCTCTACTGGCAATATAAAGATGGTCATTTAAGATTAGGATTCTGTATGCAGCAACCTCTGTAGTCCTAAGGAGTCAAGTATATATAACAGTGAATACAAGAGAATAGTCAAACCGATCTGAGACAAAAAAATGCAAATATCATTCTAAATTTTACAGTGAAGAATAGGCTAGTAAAGACAAATGCTATTAAATCATTTTTTTCAATTTACTTATCTGAATAATTTTTTAGCTCAGATTTTGTCCAGCTTCAGTTGTCAAGATGTTGAGATTCATAATATCTAATGATCAGTAGGGGAATAAAGTACTCAGAAAACTGTAGCCCATTGCTTTTCTGCATGAGATTCTAAACTCACAGCAGCTGATTGTTAATTCATATTGAGTGCTGAGTATATGATATGGGTTATTACAAACTCTTGACTGATACTGAATATTATACCATGGTATTGAAACTTGTTCGCTCACAGGACTTCTCAAAAGCCTTTCTGAAGGCTGTTCAGAAGTGAGAAAGATCCTAGACTGATACCAAGCTACTCAGGAGTTACAGGTTTGGAAGCAGGAGAGCTCTCACCTAGGCACCCGAGCATTTATTTCCTTGCTGATCACAGTTTCTCCAGCTTCTATTGATCCTTCAAGAAAGCATTCTGGAAGATAGGGTTCATGTCTGAAAATCCTCAAAATTCAATCTCTTAAAGCTCTTCTGAAATATTTTGGTCATGTCAGAAGGTACTTTGACTTCATCAAAGTGAAACACCAAGATCAATATCCTCTAAAGAAATTCAAAACTGGGAGTAGTAAATTAGATCCTTTCAAAATTATCTTATGTTAACCAATTTTTAGCCACATCTCAGTAAATTTTCATAATGTGTTTGGTTCTTGTGAAACTATTAATAATGTGTAAGTATGAATACAATTAGATTTGTAAAAAACTGTTTGCACATCATTCTAAGAAATTCTATTTGGTGATATTTCTTTTATTTCCTTAATATTCAGTTGTATAATAAAAATATTTAAAGTATTATGAGAGAGAGAATCAAAGCTTAAAATATAAGTACTAATGAAATTAACATCTTTTTTTGGATGCTCTCCAGGATTGCTGAAAATTTGGTATTTTAGTCATCACGCCTTCCTGTAATCTTGAGTTTTAAAATTGTCAGAGAAAACAAATATTATTAAACCACTGCTAGTTAATGTTTTGAAATACTTAAATAATTGTTCATAGAATATAATGTGGTTTTGCAGTAATAATTTCGCAGTATTTATAGAGTTTTTTTTTCATTTGCCTTCCATCTTCACTAAAAAAAGTGTTTATTACTTTCTTATTTTTCTTTTTGTTTTTTTTTTATTTTTTTGTGAATGCAGTCCTAGCACGTGTTTTAAGATCACTTCTGTGTGCTAAAACATTTATAAAAATGCTTTTGAATTATGAAGTACCATGTGATCTTATCTGAGAAATAAAATTACTATACTTTAAAAATGTGCTTTGGTTAGACATTTTCAGAATATCAGTTTTGGTATGGTTCAACGGATGCACTTTAAAAGTTTATTTCTTTCATATTTGGAATGTTCGGTGAAGATAGCAAGTGCTTTAAACCAGGAATTTCCTCCTGAGTTTTTGCATATTTAAATACATTTAAAATTTTATGAAATCTACAGCTCTGAATTACAGTGAAGGAGCAAGTTGTGACCTGTCAATTCTTGTTATATCAGTTACTTATCATTAGTTGGAAAGTATTTTGCAATTTTATTCTTTTTTAATAGAAATTCTCCTAGGGAGAGGAAAGCATTCTGTTCATAAATTCTGGTAACTTGGACAACTAACAAGAATCTTTCAAAACACCTGTGCTTAATTGTCTGTGTTAATTTACTGAGAAACTTGACATAGTGGTATGCAAAATACACCAGTTATTTGTGCATGGAATACTCTGCTGAATAATTGTTTTCACCATATTGATATTAAAATGTCATAGTTGAGGAACACAGTCCCATTATTTTGAGTGCTATAGCAATGAGGATCAGATTTGCTCTATGTTGATTGTCGTGTATACTGAGGAAAGTAATTTTAAAAATTTGCTTTTCCATTGACTCTAATGTAAAAAGATTAGCTCTTCACATGCATTTTTGTCTTTGTTGTCAATGTTAAGTAGTACAAGTAAAATGGACTTGTTCCTTAGTTATGTCTTACAGGCCACTTTAAATTCCAGCCCCTGGAACTAGAAAAAGACCTGTTGTGGAATTAAGGCACCTTTTGCCTAGATTTTAGTTCTAACTGCAAGGCATCCATCTTTGTTTAACCTTTCTCACGTTGTGTGATGTGAGATGTGTCCAAAATGACTTAATTACCTATATAGCATTGTTCACACACGAGAACATCGAGAAGGTTTCCAGGACAGTGTGCAACTGATATGCAGAGAGTTCTCCCCACAAAGGTTTCTAAGGTAACTTTAAGAGCTGATAGTCTTAAGAGATCTTGGTGTTCTGACTCTAAGAGAAAATCATACGGAGCATGGAACAGAGTGGAGATACCGTAGTCAGCTCTGTGCACAGAAAGGAACCTGGAGACATCAAGGAGCCAGTAAACTGCCCATTTACTACCCTGGGCCAAGAGCCCGTCATCTTTTGATAGATAACATCCTTTGGGTGAAATATGCTTATTATAACCTCATTGTAATACCAAAACACACCTCCATCCCAAAAGCTATCCACTTCCGAGGTGTTATCACCCTTCACTGAGCTTGAGCCCTATATTTTTCTAGTCTAAAATTTTTAAAGCAAAGAGAGGAAAATTTACAGCAATCACGATACGCCTGACTAGAGTCACTCAAACTCCACCTGAAAGGTGACAAATAGTATAAAGAGGCCCAAGAGAGGGCCCAAGAGAGGGAAGATTCCACCATTGTCAGAGGAGAGACCACCACAGACCACCTCTGACTTCTGGGGTTGGTTGACAGGCTGAGACTATCTTCCACCCTATAGGGACATCTTTGGGTAAGATCCAAACATTTGGTCTCACCAAGTGCTTCCCCAGGATACTTAGGAAATCTTTGTTGAGCTGCTCATAATCTAACACAACTTTAATTTTTGCACATGCTTTGCAGAGCAAAGCAATCAAAACGAATTTGTGTATCTGTTGCTTCAATAAACTGTATTTGATTCCGATCTGGCCGTGTGAGTCCCTGTTGGCACCGGCACACTGAGTTTGGCCATGTGAGTATGTCACCACTTTCATGAAGGCCAGGCTTGTGAATCCAAGGGTGCTGCCAGATCAAAGGTGCATTGGCACATCACATTAGCAGTTTGGGATATTAATGCTGAATTGGGTATCACTCAGAATCTAAGCCTAGCCTGCCCGCAGCCCCGCTGTCTAATGTCTGGAGAAATTTTCTCTTTAATTTTTTTTTGTGATCACATAAAGCTAAAAACCATGACACTATTCAGCACTCTAATTTCTGCACACTTACAGTTCCTGCACACAGACCCCTCATATCATTTGTATATCTACCAGGGCACAAAGAATCCATTTAAATGATCATGAACAAGTTTATCTTTATTCTCATCAGTGTAGGAGAAGTGTTTTAAATTTTGCCCTTGGAATTTAATGCAGATTATTTGCTTTTAGGAAATATTGTAAAGAATGAACTAGTATATTTTTAAGCTTTTAGTTTTACATTTTCACATCTTTACTTATGGTACTTACAGCTCATGCTTTTTTTATAAAATTTACCATATCAGCCTCTGCCTTCTGTTATATTCTTAGCCAGAATTCTTGTTGAATACTTAAATGGATGGTTTCAATCTGGTGGTTGTGGTCATACCACACATAGATAAACACAGGGAAAACAAATTAACCTTTGACATGTGATCAGTTAGAGAAATTGTTGTCACAGTCAAAACAAGAAGAACAAAACTAGAGGTGGGTCAAGAGAAGTTCAGAGAGAGCAAGTCTCGCAAGCTTTAGTCCTGGCAAATCCAGTACAAAGCTTGTGACCTGTTACTAACAGTCGTAACAGATATTCCAGGCCTACACCATCACATCTTGTAAATTTTCAGGAAATATCTTGATCCTCAAATTGTACTCATGCTGTAACCTTGTAACCCTGAAAAGTTACTATTGCCAGTATCAGTATTGAATTTGCAAGGTCTCAAACTTCCTCTTTTTGAACCTTTTTTGACCTGCCTCCAGCCTTATTTTGAGCTGAGATGAAATCCAAGAAATGGCTGCTGTCTTCCAGAATTTTGCTAAAGGGGGGATTTCCAGAAGTAGACTACCATTTGAATTACATTTAAATGGAATTATGTTTCAAAGTAATTTAAATTTCTTCCTGACATTCCTTATTTATGGCGCTGTATTTAAACTACTCTTCTATCAATACAATGGCAGAGTGGAGTTTTTCTAGGGTTTATGCTGGCTATCCAAAAACCAGTGCAAATTAGCAAATCAATGAATAGAAAAGAAAGAATGTTCCAACACAAAAGAAATTCAAAGCTGCCAATATGAAATTGCTTTGTAGTCACACTACCTGAAGTAGTTGCAATAAGTCTGTGAATGAAGTGTTATAAAGCTGAATATTGTTGAAAGATTAATTTTAGGTCAGGTGAAATGTATCAGACTCTATATACAAATGTAAATAAAATCTATTTCTGCTAAGAATTACATGCTTAAAAATCAATCAATTTATAAAGTAGTGGCATAATCTGACTTAGTGTAATAGTTTATATGCCTCACTTGGGGCCAGAGGCTCACTGATAATGCTTACACAAAACAAGATTAAATGTGTTCATGCAAAGCAAGGTACAAGATTTATTCACTGATTGATTGATTTGATTGATTAAGATTCTGACAGAACAGACAGTAATGGATGACTTGTGGGTACAGTAATGGAAAATTCAGAGGACATAGGCTCTGTGAGAAAAAAAGCATACTTTACAGCAGCTCCTAATGACAACTTTAAAGAACATTTTTACAAAAGTTGTAGATCTCTTTGGTCAAGTGCACACAACAGGTTGAAACCTGTTTCATGCAGAACTAAAATGATTTCTGTTTAACTTTCAGAACTGTAAAAATGTCAACCTTGAGTCTGTCCTGTTATACAGTTGTCAGTCACAAGTTTCAGATCAGTATCAGATCCCAGACCATAGAAGTCTCCAGAATTTGACAATCTGTGAAATGTAGCCAAAGCTCATGGTCTAACCTAAAAAACATTAAAAGCATTTTATATCCATCATCAAAAATGTCCTATTCTGCTACAGCTATTCTTAAAGACTTTTTTTTACACGAGAAATGTTACACAAGTCTTAGATTTACCTAAGTGCTACCAGCACAAGTAATATGCAAAACTAGATTTATGTGTTGAAATATACATGAAAGTTAATAATAACAAAAAAAGTGACATAAGAAATTTTTTCCTAAAACAAACATTTTTATGCAAACCACTGCAACTATAAAACTGCTTACAAAACTGCAGATATGACTTGTTTTCAGAAATGCTCAGTTATATTTTTAATCAACTTATTGAATTCAACTTGTTGTAAGTACCTTCCTCTAAGACACCAAATAAGTTTCATCAAGTCTCATACACATTAAGTCTTCCACTCCAGAAATATCCAACTTTGCTGAAACGTAGCTTCACTGGGCACAATTCCTCTGAGTTGGATGCTTGCTGGCTGGGTAGCTATAATCACTCAGAAATTTTCAGTGACACAGCAAGGTCCACATCCTTTTAAGAATTGTTTTGCTGTCCATATGGCAAATCCCAAGAAAAAAAACCAAAAAGGTAGTAGAGTCCCTAAAGCATTCTGGGAGGAAGTCAAGGAGAGTGAGAAGCTCTTCTGTAGAAATTGGGCCATTACACAACCAGAAATAAAACAAATTGAAGACTAGAAAGTATTTTCTCTAAGAGTAAAGCCTAGAGCTTTGGCTGCTTTTACAGAGTGTAGATTAATCCTTCTCTCCAAATGCAGCCACCCAGTTGAGAGTTATCTGTCCATAGGGCTCTTTTGAAATAATTCTCTTTTTTGAGCAGCAACAGTAAGTCAGATTAATTTCAGAACAGAGCTAGAAGGATGAGATCTCCAATAGCTGGAGTTTCATTGCACACCATGCTAGACCTAGCACATTCAAAACTCCGTGGCAGTACGCGTGTGACTTTAGGTGATCTGAGAAAGACTGGATCAGTGTCCTGTTCTTAGACTGTGCCTGGAGTTTGTAGCCCACTGAGGCATGCAGCCTGTTACCCAAGAATTTTAGGTGTATACTGGTAGAAAATGAATGTAGAATTTTGACAACAAATTTCAATTTGTTCTAGGCATCATCCGTTCAGGAAATGGAGGAGTGTCACATGATCCATATGCTGAATGAATAAAAATAACTGCATCTTCCAGTGTTGAACACTCATAACAAACTGCCTCTGGATGAGACACAGAATAAGAATCATTCATGGAAATTATTCAGCAAATAAATTCAAATAAGGGATGCATTAGAGAACATAATAATCTGATCACTGACAACCAGGAAAGAGAAACAAGCAAAATTTGTCAGATAAATGACACATTATGAATTATTCACTCAGTTTTGCAACACGTTGATTATACTCTGTAATCAAATACTGTGCAACTCATTTAACCAGTGAGACTGAGGTCTGGAAAAGAAACATGGTTTCACAGCTCACTATTAAGATGGGGATGAGAATAGTTTGTAAAACAGCTGCCTTCAAAGATTTAATCCTTGCGAATATTTTTTTTGGCAGTCTGGCTCATTTGTTGTTTAAATCACAGCAATGATCATAATAAAGCCTATTTTTCATATTTTACCTGTACTATTTTTTTATTTATGTACTGTACATTAACATTTATTTGATTATGACTGGATATTATTTAACATGTTAAAAAAACTCTTTAGCAGGGGTCTCTGTTCTTACTTAGCCTACATGAAAATAAGTTCCACACATTTCTGGAGATAAATCTACTTGATGTTAATGTTGACACATCATAGGATAACAGTATATTAGGCATAAATTTTATTCTTTCAATACTATTTGAATTTCAGTATCATCATCCACCTTGCAGAAACATAGGAAAGCACATTTGAAGAGTACAGAGAAACTATACGGAGTAAGAGAAAAGCAAGGAGCAGACATAGGGCAGAGAACACAAAAAACAAAGGTCCATAAATGTATCCCAAAAATGTGATGGATGGGAGACACATATTCTTGTAAAATGACATGAGTATCACCTTTGTCCCTGAATGACAATCAGAGTCACCCCAAGGGCTAAAGGAGGAATATGAATGGACTATCAGACTGCTATGAGCTGCACAGTGTGACAAACCACATGACAAAGTAGGCACTGAGAGAAGGTTGTGCTGCTTTTCAAATGTAGACTGAAATTTAAAAGGTCTAGAAAGAGGTTTTCTGCAAACATAGCAGTTTACTCCCCATAGCAGAAATAAAAGAATACCAATTTAAAGTGTCGCCTAGTTTGTTAAGGCAAATACTAACTTAAGAAACAAATGATGGAGTTTTATCCGCTTTATCTTATACTAAAAAAAAGCTCATGATCCACCACTCAGAGACATTACATGAGATGTGGTACACACTTCTTCCTACACAGACTTCTAGGTCTGATTTCCTACCTAAGTATCACAGAATCACATAATGGCCTGGGCTGGAAGGGACTTTAGAGATCATTTAATCCAACCTCCCTGTTGTGAGCAGGGACGCCACCTCTCGACTAGGTCAGGCAACACGTGAGAACCGAACGGGAATCGAACCTGCGACCTTTGATGTTTTAATCACCACGCTCAACCCACTATCTTTACGTCATCACTATTAAAGGCCTTGCTGTCATTCAGTGCAGAATCACAGGTATTCTAATACTGGAAGAAATCTGATTTTTTTTTGAAAAGTGAGATACCTAACTTTTCATAAATGTACTGCATAATGGTTTTAACTATCTCAGTACTGCCATATGCCCTGAGTCTCGAAAGTCCAAGTAAATAGACAAAGCTTTGACTGTTAAATTAACTTTATTTATTCATTTTTATTACCTTTTTATTTTATATTAAATCACCTTTTTATTTTTATTAAATACAATATATTTACATAGCTTCAGCTAGAACTGAATTACTGTATTGGGTTTTCATGACAAGGTTTTGGTAGCAAGGGAGCTACAGGGATGGCGTCTGTGAGAAGCTTCTTGAAGACTGCCCCATATCCAACACAGTCAAGGCCAGTCAGCTCCAAGACAGACCTGCCACTGGCCAAGGTCAAGCCTATGACTGATGGCAGTACCATCTCTAGGATAACGTACTTAAGAAGAGAAAATAGTCCACTGTGGAACTGCAATTGCAGCCAGAGAGAGGTGTGAGAATATTTGAGAGGAACAACTCTGCAGTCACCAAGGTCAGTGAAGAAGGAAGGGGAGGAGATGCTCCAGGCACTGGAGAAGAGATTCCCCTGCAGCCCGTGATGAAGACCATAGTGAGGCAGGCTGTGCCCCTGGAGGGGTCTCACGGAGGTTAAGAGTGGAGCAGATATCCACATACAGCTCTTGCAGCATCCCGTGCTGGAGCAGGTGGATTCATCCGAAGGAAGCCGTGATCCCACGTAACATGTTATGGGTGCCAGGAAGTAAAAGGGTTGCAAGGAAGTAAAAGGTTACATCTCCGTGGAGCGACAGACAGGACAAATGACCAGCAAGAGTATCACATTCTATATACATGATATTCAATAAAACTCATTTATAAGGACACGAGCCTGTTGGAGCAAGTACAGAGGAGGGCCATGAAGATGATTGCGAGGTTGGAGTGCTTTCTGTAAGAGGACAGGGTGAGGGAGTTGGGGCTGTTCAGCCTGGAGAAAAGAAGGCTCTGGGGAGACCTTATAGTGGTCTTCCAGTACTTAAAGGGGGCTACAGAGAAGAAGGGGATGGATTCTTTATCAGGGAGTGTAGTGATAAGACAAAGAATGATGGTTTCAAACTGAAAGAGAGTAGATGTAGTTTAAGTATTAGGAAGAAATTCTTTACCGTGAAGGTGCTGAGGCACTGGAACAAGTTGTCTAGAGATGGATGCTCCCTTCCTGGAAGTGTTAAAGGCCGGATTAGATGGGGCTTTGAGCATTCTGGTCTAGTGGAAGGCGTCCCAGTTCATGGCAGGGATGTTGAAACTATATGACTTTTAAAGTCCCTTCCAACCCAAACCATTCTATGAATTCTATGACTCTGTTATCCTAAAGTGGTTACCAAGGGATTAACAAGAGAATTTGAATCAACTGAGTCATTTTGAAAAGCATTATAAAAGGAACATGAAGATCTGTAACAGGTAGGAGAGATCTCAGTGGGCTGCCTCACCACACTGGGGACAGTGGTGGCCCTGGAGTCAGAATGCCTGCACTTGCCCAGGAGGTGTGAGGGGTACCCAGGGGGAGAGAGCAGGATGCGTGTGTGTGTGTGTGCACGCGCATGTGTGTTAGAAGTATTTGGGATCATTTGGAAGAGGATGTTTAAGAATTTGCAGGTGCTTAGTATTGTGTCTCAGCTGTTGTATTAGTGCTGCTGATACTGAATATATAGCTCATGGATTGCTGGTTAATCACATGTTGTTAGGAAATCAATAAACCACTTCAATCTTGTTCTGATTTAAACCATGTGAATTGAGCAGCTTTTGCCTGAGACACTAAATAATTTTAGACAGACATGTCAAACATTCTCTATATGCTATAAAATTGAAAATCTTAGGGAGAAGAAGATGAAGGCATCTGTCATACACTATACTTTGAGTTGATAAAGAGAATGATTGAAGAGAATGTCAGAAATGCAAATTGTCTGGGGAAAACAAGCACTCCCAGTGGCATCAGAACTGTGTAGTGAGCTATGCTCACCTACGCATTTCCATATCTTAATGCATTTCCATTTTTCAACGTAATACTAAATTTTAAATTCAAATTTTTCATTTACAAATAATTATAAAATCCCAATAGTGAAAGGTTACAGAATTTATTTATTGCATTGGGTTTCTTTGACAGACATTTTAATTCTTATTTTAATTCTTATTTTCTGTACAATAACTATCTTTCTCTTAGAGTAGCTCTCACATATCACTGCAAGTATCAGAGACCAGAGCTCAAATATCAAAGAAGCTGCAATTATGGCAATAATTATTTTATCAGCTAAAAACATGAAAGTAAATTTTCCACTGGCAGTAGCTGTTGCATGTTCATTCTTAAATTAAAAGTAAACTTAAAAGAACATGTTTTACTGGATTCAGTTAAATAATAACACCTATTTTATACGGGAAATCAGAACATAAGAATTCACATGGAATTATCAGTGTTCTACTGCTTTTTTAATTGTCATGCGAAACATTGAAAACAGGTTTAAGACTGCTGAAATTAAAGAAAAAGGTGTTGGTAACCACTTATTCACTACTAGTAATATTCAGAATATGCTAAATTAATTTCTCATGAATCAGAATTTGTTCCATTAAAATTTGCATTTTGTAAATATTCTGGGGTTTTGCACAACTTACAAAATTATATACCAATTAAGTCATAATTCTATTTTTACTATTTAATGCCATTTAATTTAGAAAAGAGTATTATTAGGGGTATCTTTAGAAAAGAGGTTCTGGTTCTTGAGGAGACAATGTTGTCATGTTAATGGGAACAGACCTTAGAAGTCTAATTTTGTTGGTTTCTTCATAAGCTATTGTCCTGGGCCGGCCCAGCCCTAACCCATGACAGCTATTCAACCAAACACTTGCACATTTCTGTTTCTTAACTTGATCTTATTTGGTAAAGTTCAAAGCAGTGCAGATGAGCCGTAGTTAATAGTATTTTTATACTTTAAAATATTGCTTGTTGTTTTTTTTTTTCTTAAGTAACAACAAATAATAAATACTACTTTAGAGCCCTGAAGACAAAGAAATCCTGGAAACTGATACCCAGATAACTCAAATGGACAGTACTAATGCCTCTTCATGTTTGCTTGATGACAGTGAAGATGTTGATCAAAATCAGCAAAAGCAACAACAACAAATACCTAGGCATCTTAGGCATTGCAAAATTCTGGTTCGTTAGCTTGTACTCTTTCAGTCTATCACAAAAAAATCCCATTTGTAAAATTACTGTATTTTTCTGCAGTCTTCATTTTAAAACATTAGTAAAAATCTTCTTGTAAGTTATTAAAATATTTTCAAAACTAGGAAGGCAGTTTATTCACTAGGCATTAGTGGATCAAATAAATCCTCAATCCTCCAAAAGTTTTGTTCTACTACAGGGATTCCTTACCTTGAAATATTTATATTTAGTACTGACTCATTTAGCTTTCATATAACAAATTAATCAAACAAAAATAAAATCAGCTACTGCTTAAATTTAAACATTCAAGCTTGTTTTTCATCATGTTTTTAAAAAGATTACTAATCTTCTATATCAATTGCATTTCTTCAGTGCTGGTATTAAGATGGGCCAATATGGGGAAGAAAATTGTCATGTTCAGGAACAAACTATACTGAAAACATGTCAGTCAGTAGAAGACCAAAACCTTTCCAGCTTCATTTTGAAAATTCTAGAAAAAAAATCCTTCAGAGAAATAGGATATAAGAGTCTACATTAACAGTGTTGCAATTATAAATTCAAATAATATAGTCCCTTTTAGACCAGGAAATATTTGTGAATTATATAATCTACCTTGGCAAGTTAGGGAACTAGTGGGACTAAATGTTTAATTTTTAGGTGGTAGAAGTTGGGTGTTGTTCAGCTGCTTTACCTTAACAAACAGAACTTCTCTAAAACCTAAACAATGTTCTAAACCTTACTGAATGTAGCAGTGATAACTTGACAGACTCACGTCAGGCCCACAACACACCTTATCAGAAAACGTTCAGCTTATGGTAAGTGCGCTCGCATACCTACATTTGTCAGTGGCTGTGGGAGCAATGGATACTCTGATATCTGGTATTACAAAATAGGAAAAAGCTATAATACGTAGCATAGAGCAGTACAGTAAACATTTGCTAGTTAACGTTTACTTCAGTGAAAATTTATGTTGGCCATTAAATAGATTCAGGCTTGCAGTAACGCCATACTCTTCTCTATCGTGGAATCTCCTTCTTTGGAGACATTCAAAACCTGCCTGGACACGTTCCTGTGCACTCTACTGTAGGTGGTCCTGCTCTGGCAGGGGGGTTGGACTACATGATCTTTGAGGTCCCTTCCAACCTCTAACATTCTGTGTGATTCTGTGTGATCTGACTCATTATTTTCACAAAACGTTTATAAACTTCACTTCACTTGGGCATCTTTTCTGAATTTGGTACAGAATTTCTTTTAAATACCCCCAGGGATAGTGACTCCACCATTTCCCTGGGCAACCTATTTCAATGCTTGACAACCATTTCAGGGAAGAAATTTTTCCTAATATCCAATCTAAACCTCCCCTGGTACAATCTGAGGCCATTTCCTCTCATTTTATTGCTTGTTACTTGGGAGAAGAGACCGACCTGCACCTTGCTACAACATCCTTTCAGGTAGTTGTAGAGAGCAACAAGGTCTCCCTTCAGCCTCTTTTCCAGATTAAATAACTCCAGTTTCTTCAGCACCTCCTTATAAGACTTTTTCTTGAGAACCTTCACCAGCTTTGTTGCCCTTCTTTGGACACGCTCCAGAACCTCAGTGTCTTTCTTTTACTGAGTGGCCCAAAACTCAGCATGGTGTGTGTGAGGAGTGCACCCATTCTCAATAAAACCCGCATGTGTAGTTAAACTGGATTTAAGTAATGAATGCTCCCCCAAGTTTTACAAGTTCTGGTATCAGTTGAGAGAAGCAGCTACCACACGACACCCAACCCTTAAGCCAAAGAATAGCGATCCGGATCATAAATACACTCACCTATAAAAAGATGAGGAATCTCAACCTTGAGGATTATCCTTGGACAACGTTCCAGACCAAGGGGGAGGGTTGAGTATGACTGTAGATCCTGCTGCTTCTCAGATGGCTCCAAAGATAGCTGCCAGCAAGACCCCGTTTTAAAGTTTAATCCACTCTGAGCTGGGGTCAATCAAACCAATCTCGGCTTACCATTGGCTACAGTCAACTTCCTGGGTGTACTCCTAGGCTGGTGGTAACTAGCCATCTCTGAAATCTGCCCAGCAACTGCTGTGAGGGGAGACATTGTAGGTGGATACACCTGCCACAGTGTGGCCGCATAAGTGTCAGGTACGGGAGAACAATCACTTCCATTGTTCTGCTGGCCACACTATTTCTGATATAAGCCAGGATGTTATTTCACTTCTTGGCAACCTGGGCACACTGCTGGCTCATGTTCAGCTAGCTGTGAACCAACAACCACGGGTATTCTTCTGATGGGCAGCTTTCCAGTCATCCATGTCCAAGCCTGTAGCATATGGGGTTGTTGTGACCCAAGTGCACGACCTAGCACTTAGTCTTGTTGAAACTCATACAGCTGGTCTTGGCCCATCAATCCAGCTTGTCCAGATCCCTCTGTAGAGCCTTCCTACCTTCAAGCAGATCAACACTCTCGCCCAACTTGGTGCTGTCTTCAAAGGAGCTAAGAGTGCACTAGATCCCCTCCTTCAGATCTCTCATAAGGATATTAAACAGAGCTTTCCCCAATACTGAGCCCCGGGGAACACCACTTGTTACTGATCACTAACTGTATCTAACTCCATTCTCCAGCACCCTTTGGGCCTGGCTGTCCAGTCACTTTTTACTTGGTGAAGAATATGCCTGTCCAGCCCATGAGCATCCAGTTTCTTCAGGAGAACACTGTGGGAAACAGTGTCAAAGGTTTTACCAAAGTCCAGGCAGACAACATCCTCTAAGTGGGACTCCTTATCATAGAACAAGATCAGGTTAGTCAAGCAGGACATGCTTCTACATGCCACATGATGGCATTCAGCACGATCTGCTCCATAACCTTTCCTGGCACTGAGGTCAGACTGACACACCTGTAGTTCCCCAGATCCTCCTTCTGGCACTTCTTTTAAACGGGCATCACCTTTGCTAACTTCCAGTCATCTGGGACCTCCCTGGTTACACAGGACTGCTTATAAATCATGGAAAGTGTCTTGGTGAGCACTTCACAGAATCACAGAATGCTAGGGATTGGAAGGGACCCCGAAAGATCATCAAGTCCAATCCCCCTGCCAGAGCAGGAACGACTTCCACCAGTTCTGTCAATTCTCTTGGGGGTATCCCATCCAACTCCATAGATGTCTGTGTGTCATAGTCTGTGGCTTTTGTGTGCCATGTAGGGCAAAGAGTTCTCAAAGATATTTCATGTCTGCCAATAGACTACACTTACAAACTACCAAACACATCTCTGCAAGCCTGGGGAATCACTGCTTTTAGCCAGGTGTTTTTTTTCATTGCAGTTATGATACTTGATACAATCATTTATGCATGAGATAAAGTAAGATGAAGACACAGTGACAATTAAAAATAAAAACCTGTTTGTTTCTGTAGGCTTTGTGGATCAGCATAACTTAACATTGAGAGAGCTATTTGAACACTTGGCACAATAAAAGCCTGCTTAATATCTGGTTCTTAATAGTGATGCTACTCCTTCACTTTCCCAAGTATTAAGTAATGCTAAGAAAATTTTATTTGAGAAATGCAAATCACTGGAGCAGAAGGACATGTAAGCCATTCTGTTTCAATTAGAAAACACATTTAAAGCAATGATGAGAGTGAGTTTCAGTTATAACTACTACTTTGAGAGTAGCAAGTTGTGGAAAACATTTGTACCTCTAAAAACATATCAAACCGGTTGTGTTTTTTTGTTTTCCTTTTGCTTTTTTTATATTTTATTATGATTTATGATAACGTTCACATTAGAAGGACTCGCATGCATGCTACTGATGCTTCAAAAACAAGCATGGATTTAACAAGTGAGAATGGAAAAGGAACCTGCCTTAGTTTGTGTGGTACAGTACAAATTCTGTGCTACATGAGAAAGAACAGCATATGACATGTTCAGCCTTCTACCCTTCTCCATTATGTCTAGATCCTTTCTTGACTGCAACAGATGCACATATACATAAAGTCAGAAACTTAAAATATGTAAATGATTTTCCGCTTCTTTTCCTTGAATGAAAATGCAAAAAAAAATCTATGATAGCAGAGATAGCAATTGAAGTAGCCTGAAGTTTTGTTATATAACCTTATTTCCAGTTGCTTATAAGATCTTTAAACTTGAATCATCTGAGTTTTGATTTTCTTGCTGGGTGTCTACTTCAGGTTGATTTGTTTACTTACTTTTTCTGTTTATAAAACCTCATTATCTAAAATTTTCCTGTTTTCCTTGACGATGTACTTACACGGAAATATGTTTCACAATCTTTTTTAAAAATCTTAATTTCAGAAGCATGTTTGAATAGGCAAATTCAAGAAAGTTTACAGGAATGGAAATCTGAATATGTACTCAAGTGTATAAAAGAAATTTTGTGAGCTTAACAGGGAGGACACACATCTGAACTATGTGACCATGTATGGAACAAAAGCAACTCAGACTTAATTGATCACAAATACTCACAATGGTTTGGAAATCAGATCTAGTTCAACAATCGTTCACATCAAAATATTAAAGGTTTTTAGTGAACACAGGAGAGAATTAAAATTTACAGAACAATGGCAGTTGTATAAGGTTTTTCTATGACATTATTTAATATTAGTAAAAAGAAGACCAAATAGGTGATAAGAAATGAAAAATTCATATTTGCTTGATCCTGTGAAAAATCTATTCACTGTTGAATATTCGCCTAAGTTTTTTAAGGCTTCCTCAGTTTTTTTTTATTATGGCCATGTCTCAAAAGTTCTTGTTGCTTTTCCAAATTATTCTTTGTCCCTATTTCCTATGACAATATTGATATAACCTTTTTATTTCCTTCCCCATACAATTTCTCTATGTCCCCCAGAGTGCTCCATAACTCTGAAAGGGTTTTTTTTAGATCTGTAGGGCAGGACCTCAAAAGCTCCAGCTAACCCACTGTACCTGTCACATGAACCAAAACAATAAAAAGCAAGGGAACTCTAAATGTTCTTGTACGTTAATCTTCCTGAATATTTTCTTTTCCTGGAGACATATAATTGCTAAATTATTCTAAGGAAAGCTGTCACAATCCCATTAAAACCAAGCAACCAATTAGTGCCATTTTCTGAGTTTCTTATTGATCCCTTGTTTTTTGTCCATTTAGCCTCTAAATTTCTAAAGGCATGACTAATGTCTTTTATAGTTCACATTTCAGTTGCCACAGGATAGTATTTACCAGGCAATCAAGGAAAAAAAAAATAAAAGAAAAAAACACTAATGACCTCTCCCTTGATAAGCGTACTCTAACAGCTGCAAGGGAAAAAAATAACCAAACAAGCCCATTTCCATGGGAAGTTTCTTTCCCTTTTGTGTACTAATCTGATATGCAGAAGCCGTTATTTATAAAATAAACAGTATTTTTTGCTCAAGCTAACCTGTGATCATTTTCTGTAGTTCATTTAGATTGTAGACTTAAATGTTTCTCTCCACTGCACTTAGAGTTTAGAGTATCAATATGAAAGTTTATTTTTAGCAAGTACTTCAGGTGCTGAAATTATCTTTTTTTTTTTTTCAAGTATCCCATTGGGTTTTTTTGTCTTCAAACCTTTAGCAGGTAAGTATGTAACATTTTCTCTGCTGTAAATTGGTAGATGTTTGACACTTTTTTTATGCTTGGTGTTTTGAGAGGGAAGGAGATAGTCCCTCCACGTCATGCTTTTACCTTTTTTTTTCAGCATCTTCACACTGAATAAACATCATTGCACTGTGGTAGTTTCTGCCTGCTGCCAACAACATGTATCTGATTCTTTAAAGGGTAATTAACTTCACTCTAAATATTAATTGCAGAAAGCATACTGTACTCATAAAGATCAGCCCTAAGGACAGAAGACTGAAGAGTTTTATATTTTTTTAATCTAGTAATATTCATTGTATTTCATACTCTGAAGTTGGAAACGAGAGTATAAAATGTGAAATATTTTGTCACTTAGGGACTATTCTCCCCCTCACTAAATCCTATAATTTCAGACCATAAAAATTGCTTTTACTAAGGTGGGCTGATGTCCAAAGTTTCTAAAACTTGGAAAAAAAAACCCGCCTTGGAATAAAAAAGGGCTTCTGCAAGTGGCAAGCCGAAAAAATATACAGCCGTCCCTAGAAAAGACATTGTTGAACAGTCACAGCCATTCTTATCTATGTACTCATCCATTTAAGATGAAGAGTACTTCCTGCCATTGACATTTAATATGGTGCTGTATTTTTGAGTTAGAATCTGCCTTTTGCTGTCAGATTTTTCTTCCAGATGAAACTACAGTCAGAGAGAAGGGAAATCTGGATACATCCTGTTTGTTTATTTGTTTAATTGATTGTTTTAACCAGGAAAACATATTGTAGGGGTTTAGAAAAGGAACGTATTTGACAAAAACCTGGTACTCCTACTCATGTTGGTTTTACAAGTTTGCTCTTCACATACCTGTAATGACAAATAATGCCTGTGCCTTACATCCTTCCTGAAAAGATAAAAGCAGACAAATCACTATGATTATACTACCATTTAAATTTTATATTACCATTTAATTTTCTCTGCAGCTATCTACCATCCTGTTTCCATTGACTTGAAAAAAAATTCTACTCACTGATTTTAATGACAGCAGGTTTGTTTTATATGTATTTACCACTGTATCTCCCGAGTCCCATGTAAGAATAAATAAGTAGTTAATTGCTTCATAGACACCTATCTTTAAACAAACATTTCTCAATGTAGCACACTGCTCAGTACTTCTGTACCACAAAGGTGCGTTCTCTTTACATACCTTCCATAGTTAAGACTTTCAAAAGAGTGTCTTCCTTTGCTTCTTCCTTTATGGGTTCTGTAAAAAGACAGCAGTAGTGATCATAGAAATTAGGATAAAGGTATTCTTTTCCATATGGCATTCAAGTCTCACATTGTCACAAGTCAGCCTCTAAGTGTCATTTTAAATAGAATGCATAATAGAGTGTTATAGTTTATACTATAATCTTTATATTAACAGGTCATTCTAAAAGTAACCTTACATAAATTCCACAAAATTATCTCATTTCTGTTATTCTCAGTCAGATGAAACAGAAGAATGAAGATAATAACCTGTGTATTATGAATAAACACAACATTCCTTATTCATCAGTTCAGAGTTAACGTTGCTAGGTGACTAATAATTTGTGTTTCTTACACACAGAGTGCAAAGTGCCATGTTAGAGAAGAAATCTACATGTGTTTGGATTTTTTATTTTTTTAATTAAAAAGAAGCATAGATTACTAGAATTATTAAGGTTGGAACAGACCTCTAAGATCATCAAGTCCAACCATCAACTCATCACTATCATGACCACTAAACCATGTCCCGAAGTGCCACATCTACATGTTTTTTGAGCACCTCCAGGGATGGTGGCTCCACCATTTCCTTGGGCAGCCTGTTCTCATATTTCATCACTCTTTTAGTAAAGAAATTCTTCCTAATGTGCAATCTAAACTGCCATTGGTGCAACCTGAGCTCATTTCCTCTCGTCCTGTTGATGGTTACTTGGGAGAAGAGACTAACCCCCACCTCACTGTAGGCTACTTTCAGGTAGTTGTAGAGAGCGAGGGTGTCTCCCTTCAGCCTCCTCTTCTCCAGACTAAGCAACTCCAGTTCCCTCAGCCACTCTTCATAAGGCATGCAATTAACTCGCAAAAAAAAAAAAATTCTATTAGAAATATAGATTATAAGACTTAAGAGCTAGGATGGCAATCTAATTCCCTTATTTTAAACATAGCCATGGTATTGATTGCTGTCAATAGTAAAAGTAATCTCAAGATGTAATAAAAGTCCTGACATTTTTTTATAATTTTTTGTGCCTAAAATATTTAGAAATTATAAACCTATTATAACAATGGGGACATGAGAAGTCCTAGCAAGATAAAACCAGTAAGTGACATTTGTAAAGCCAGATTCATTTAAAAATAGTCTTAGCTTTTTTTTTTAAAAAAAATAAATCTTAACTATATTAATCTAAGAAATCTCTTAAATACATGTTAAATATGTTTATATTAAAGCTTTTACTTAGAAATATATACGTTATTTAACCTTCATCATAAGGTAGTGTTATAAAGAACACTTTTTTATTATTATTTAATAGTTATTTCCTTGCATTTAAAAATGTCATCTTCATGGCCTGTTTGTCACTAAAAGTCATTAATTTTTTTTTCTGAATTTTAATGTAACCTTCCACTTGTAGCAAATTAGTTCACTGAAATGCTATCTTCAAGATATTGTCAATCTCGTCATGAAATAAGTTCCTCTCACTAGTTACTTCATTTTGTTCAAGAAATTGTAACATGATAAAATTTTGTAGTAATTGTGAATTCTGGCTGAAAGAAGTTTTTTCAATTACTTCTCAATATTCATAGAAATGAACCTTTCATAAAAAAAAAACTTGGAGAAGAATCGTTCTCTTTTGATTACACCTGAATTATTTTTGAACATAAGTCATTGCTAATGCATTTTTTAAATTATTAACTACTCCTGATTACACTTTTATTTCAAGAACTAAGAATGGGTTTTGTAAGCTTGCAATGTCTATAATGAAAACAGTACCGAGGTCATAGATTGGTACATTGTGACTGAATTATTTTTTTAAAATGTTCTCTGACATGGACTTTCTAAATTACAGGTTTTGGAATATTTGGCATAATCGACTGATTGGGACAGCTCGCAGTAAGTTCCACTTCTTCCAAATCATCCAAAATCCTTCCAAATGTGATGTCAGAAATATTCATACTGCCATTTGAAACAGCTTTCCAGATTCATGACAAGCTTTTCCTTCAGGATTTTTTTTTTTCCAACCAATTGTCATAGTTTCAGATAGATAGTATCTTTAGGATTCTTGGAATTATGATTAATCATTTTTTGGAGACACTTGGTTCTCAGAGAGAATATTGATAAAAGATAGACTAAAGTAAACTGCCGATGAATAAAATTGGGTCAAAATTATCTAGCTCAAGAAGACAAACAGAGCTTATCAATAGTTACTGAAGCATAGGAAAACCAAGTAAACAAAAATAAAAGCAGCTTAAAACTTTTCTTTTTTGTTTCCACTGCACAGCTTTTTCTCACTGTTGTGTACACTTCCTATACTTTTGCAAACTTATCTTCAGGGTTCTTCTTGATTCTATTGTGATGTTACATTCTGAGCATATGTGGGTAGGAAGGAAAATCTTCTGTTTTGATTTTTATATCTCATTCTGAAAATTTAAGCAATAAAAAAATAAAAATCCAAGGTACCAAAATAGTAAACCTCTCTCATCCTAAGTTAATGTTAAAAAACCATTTTTGTTGATGTTTATATCACACTTTACCGTACTTATGCAGCAAGTCTTCTGGGAACTCTCTTAAGAACAGCAGTTTAATCAGAGAAAATCTATTATGTCATTTCAACCACTGGGGTTGCTAAGATGAAGGACATCTCTTTTTCTGTACATGAGACGGTGTACGAATTATCTTCTACTTTGAGGTTTTTCTAGCATGATTACAATTCTTTTGATCATGAAGGATCATTTTACTTTACCAAAATGCACATGAAATGCCTGCTTTGACCCTGATTCTCCTTCACAACAGTCTCCTTTTGTAAGCAATTAGTCTATAGTGTTTTCTTTATGTCTGTGCATGAACTGAAGCCCCCTTTTTCTTGTATATTGTACAATTTCTGTTTCTAGTTAGAAGGAAACTTCAGTTTTCTACTCTTCATTTAAAAAAAAAAACCAAAAGAAATAAATTTGTCAGAACAACCTTGTCCCTTTAGCTGAATATATACTAATAAGGAAGGAAAAAATATTTCTTTTCAAAGAATTTCTTTTCATTTACTTTGGTTTTCAGTGAACATACAGCTAGAAGGGTACATATTTTTAAAAATAAATAAGAACTACAACATCTGTCCAAGTTAGCAAGGTTTCTCTTCACATGCTACCATGACATATAATAATTGTTGAGAAAATTTCTTGTATCTCCTTCCACATTTAAATACTAATTTAATTAAGACAGGTTGTGCTAATTATGTCTGCACAAGCTGTTCAAGTTATACTAGGTAACAAGCCTGCAATTTATCCCTGACTAACTATATTGATTTCTCCCTTGCCAGCTATAATCAGATAAATAAACCAAGCAACAACACTTGTTCTTACCATCTCTGCAGTTCAGCAACACCCAGCTTCATTTACTGTTTTCTGGCAAATATCCTTGCAGAACTTACCCTTTTCATATCTAACTGGCATATTAGCTACCTTCTCATACCCAATATATCATCTCCCTAATAGGAGAAAAATAAAGCAAAGTGAATCCCTAATGAACATAAGCCTGCTTTGGGAGTCACATTCCACTGCTTTAGTCTTGCTTTAAATCAATGTTTGCATTGTTTTGGGTTTAAACATCCTAATTTGCTGGTAATAGGAGCTACTCTCTTAGCCTATGCATGGATACATTTATTTACTCTTTTCTCAGTCGTAAACAATACCGTATTTTTAGAGGCTACCCTAATTCTGCATTATTTCAACATCCTTGGATCTGACTCTGCTATCTTTGATTTCTGTTTCTTTCGGAAAGCACAAAGCTTTGAACTATGGCTCTGTCTTGGTGACATAGCAGTGACACAGTTGACAAGCACTTTATATATGAGCGTGTTACCAAGTCAACCTTCTGAAAAGGTAGATCTAAGATCAGTATCAAGCATGGAAATTTGTTTTAATATTTAGTCCTTTTCTGAATATGAGCTGGTTTGAAACAGATTTATATTAGCAATGCACTATGACTCAATCAGAGTAGCGCCTTTTTCTTGAATCTTTGTCATCTAAGGCAGCCAATTATTCATTGAGTGAGAAAGCCTAGCCCTGTAGCTGAGATACAAAAAACATACCTTAAATTTCCTACTTTAAATAAAGTGTATGAGAGATGAAAAACTGGATCTTCTATTTCTAGGTGAATCCTTGCATTAAAATGTATTCTCTTCACCTTAGTTATTTAATCAAGGAACACATACTAGGAATAGGAAGACATTTCCCAACAGTAAATTTTAAATGTCTTAAATACCTCATAGACTCATAGAATGGCCTAGACTGGAAGGGACCTTAGAGATCATCTAACCCAACCTCACTGCCATGGGCAGGGACGGCTCTCAACTAGATCAGGCTGCTCGAGGTTCTGTCCAACTTGGCCTTGAACACCTCCAGGGAGGAGGCAGTCACAACTTCTCTGGACAATTTATTCCAAAGTCTTGCCACCTTCGTACTGAAGAATTTCTTTCTAAGATCCAATCTAAATCTATTCTCCTTCAACTTAAAACCATTTTCCTTTCTCCTGTCAGTGGACACTCTTGTAAAAAGTCCCTCTCCAGACTGCCTGTAGGTTTCCTTCAGGTATTGGAAGGCAGCTATTAGGTCCCCCTGGAGTTTTCTCTTCTCCAGACTTAACAATCCCAGCTCCCTCAACCTATTCCTCACAGCAGACGTGCTCCAGCCCCTGGATCATCTTTGTGTCCCTCCTCTGAATGTGCTCCAACAGTTCTATGGCCCCCTTATGGTGGGGACATCAGAACTGGATGAAGTATTTGAAGTGGGGTCTCACAAGAGCAGAGTAGAGTGGGAGAATCACCTCTCGATCTGCAGGCTACACTCCTCTTGATGCATCCCAGGATGCGGTTGACCTTCTGAGCTGCATGAGCGCACTGCCGGCTCATGTTGAGCTTCTCATCTATCAACAGCCCCAAGTCCTTCTCTCCAGGGCTACTGTCAACCCACTCTGTACCCAGTTTGTATTCATGCCTGAGATTGGCCCAACCCAGGTGCAGGACCTTGCATTTTGACTTGTTGAAGCTCATGTACTTTGCACTGGCCCATTTCTCAAGCCTATCAAGGTCCTCTTCCCTCAAGCAAGTCTACCACACAACATAGCTTGGTATCATGGGCAAACTTGCTGAGGGTGCAGTCGATACCATTGTCCATGTTGCTGACAAAGATGTTGAACATCATTGAACCCAGAACAGACCCCTGAGGAACTCCACTTGTCACTGGTCTCCACAAGTCATTGAGCCATTGACCACAACTCTTTGAGTGTGACCCTCTAGCCATTTCTTTATCTACCAAGTGGTCCATCCATCAAGTCCATGTCTCTCCGTTTTAGAGACAAGGATGTCATGTGGGACAGTATCAAATGTCTTGCACAAGTCCAGGTAAGATGTCTTTATTTCATGATATTAAAGTCAACTATGTAATGCTTTTTTTTTTTTTTTTAGGGAAAAAAAAATTGAAATCTCTACTTCTTTTTCAGGGGGAATGAAAACAGGTATCAAGATATGGGTTATTTTATTTTCTTTTTGTCAGAAACATATGTGCTACTTTCCACTCACCCTTAACTGTGTATTTCTTAAATGAACTGAACTTCACTCTAGGGAACACACCATTGAAAAAGTACTTGATTTAGTCTGTAATATATGTGGTTTGTTGTGTTATTTTTTTAAAAAAAAGAAGACTTAAATCTGACAGTAAAAGAATTGTTGTTTACCACTATTCACCACATGGTTGTGAAGTGACAACTCAATGAGGAACTAGGATGGCTTTGGGATCTCCAGAGGAAGATTTCCATCTCTTAAACTCTTCAGGCTTCTCCTAAGCTTTACCTTCTGAATGTCAGCCTTTCAGAGCTCTTTTAGTTGAATATTATTAAAATATCTCTGTTATCACCACTTATTTTAAGGATTTATACTCAACTTTAATTGCAGTGTAATATATAATTTTGTATCCTTTCCCTATCGGGATTTCATTTGCAGGTACATGAGATGTTTTGGTGTTTGGATATAGTGCAGGAAAAAGGTCTATATATTCAAGAACTCAGTCCAAGTAGAAAGAAGTTCTGTTAGTTTTGTTTTTTAAACTTTCACATGAGACAGTAATGGTTAGTAGTTTGAAGTTAGTTTATGTGAGCCTTTTACACCTTCAAATATAACCGCAAGGTGAGGAGGGAGATATCACGGTAACCAGAGAAGTTTCAAAAATGTCCAGGGAAGCATATAACATAGATTATTTTGTGACAGTAAAAAATACACAGGTGTGGTGGTGGAGTGGAACATAGTGGTCAGTTCTTTCAAGGTATCCTGTATGATTCAAGGTATCCTGTATGATAGGATTGAGATTGTCCATCGTGAGGACAACTTTGCATATTCTTACCATATGCTTTATGAAAGTTGGCATATCTATTATCCATGTATGCCATAACAGTAAAAGTAGAATCTAGTGAGTGTGGTGATTATTTATTTTTAAACTTACCAGTTGGTTGTTTTTTTTTAAAAAAAAAAGTTTTCAGCTATTTTCCTGATGAACTATACACATGTTATGTGAATATCACACCCTTGCATTGTATCACTTAGCACAAATTCTTCACAAGTTTCAAGTGGCAGTATCTCCCATGAAAATGCAGTGTAAAGTTTTCAGGATCATTTCCCTTTACAAGAATTTTGAGATTTCCCAGGTCCAAAATTCATCTATGCCTCACTCCATCTGTTTTTCTAATACAGAAATTATACACCTGGTCTGAACTACTGTTCCTGCTGTAATTGCTAAATCATTGACATGTGGCCCTGCAAAATGGTAGCATGACCCCTGTACTCATTAATGGGTCTCTGCTCTTCTTTTGTAGGTGATTTAACTAGCAGTTTCGTTGCAAATCTAAAAATATTACAGAAGGTGGCATTTCTGTTATAATAACCTTTGTAACCCTCTGACAACTGCTCCAGCCAGGAGCTCTGAATAATGTTTAATATTTTCAGATGAGTGGCTGTACCTTTCCAGGAGTATAATATGTGCTCATAAGGATTTTTAATTAAGATCTGTTGTAGGTATCCCAGAACACAGGAGCTAAACATCGTTAAATTTCTGGGTCAGGATTGGGCCCCTACTGCATAAAAAGAAGAAAAATTACATTGCTTAGCTCATTTACACAGCAGTTAAATTCTGTTCACAAATGTAACACTCCTGTTTTCTCTCTCTTCATAATGTTAATAAAGTCTAGACTCCTTTCATATTCAGTCAAGAAATTGTTGCAGATTGCCTTAAATTTTTTCTCCTTTGGCACAAAACAGTCTTTTGAACTCTGCCTGGTCTATGGCAGCATCTCAAGCTCCTGAGTCACTGTGATTCATGTTCTGATATTTTCTGCCTTGCCTTTATATTGGAATCATTGGCACTGACGGAGCATTATGAAGCATAACTGAAAGATATGCTACAGCTCAAATGGAATTTATGGGACCAATGGAAAAATTATTGGATTTCTTGGCATTATGCACAAAGCAAAAATTGATAGGTCATAAATTGTGCTCCTTGGCCCTAAAATCTATGAAAATAGTGAGAGTATTTATATAGAATTTCATCCAATCATTGCCACTGCTTAAGCTTGTATATCAAGGTTAAAATGTCTCTATCAACATGCACATATAAGATTTTCAGATAAGATTTTCAAAAGAAATTATCTTTTGCTTCAGTACCTAAAAAAAAAAATCTAGATTTTCGTAAAACCCAAGCACCCAGTTTGCCAAGTACCTCACACAACCTGATTGCTAATTTTTCTTTACTGTTTTAAAAGTAGAGCTCTATTAATACTAATTTCACTTTTTGCATTTGCACAAACATGTTTTCTGCCCTTTGTTTTTGAAAGGAACAGAAATAAATGGAAATATTTGTCATGACATCTACCTGCTAACTTTAGAGATCTACGCCTGTAGAAGACTCTTTAAAGCCAATAGGTAGGAATAGTCATAGTGAGGGCATGATTACCTGACCTGTTTTGGACATCATTGTTGATAGCTTACGGCAAATATCACTGGTGAAGAATGTCTGATTTTGTCTAGGTATCTAACTGACTAACTTTACTAAAGTTCTGTACGTGTGATCAAATGAATCCTTGTCAAATTGCCCTTATGCTGGGAATGTGGGAATTCAAGAAGGGCTAAAACTGTTGAAACAAAGACAATATCTATTTCCTTACACTATTTTATTTGTAACAATCTTTTAATAATAGATGGTATTTTCTGACAAAATTGTGGTGACTTAGTCATCAATGCTGTTAATTCCAGGGAGTCCTGCAGTGCTCACAGTGCCCGAGGCTTGAGGAACTAGACTATGCCTGCCTCTGCCACTGATTTCTTTTCCAACACTGAGCAAGTAAGTCTTCCTGTGCTTATGGTTCCTGTTCATAATGTAAATAATAACTTATTTTACTGGATTGCTGTCAGGAGGAACATGTGCATCTTTTGGGAAACTCAATTATGACAGAGATGGAGATAAATCAATAGTGAAATACAAACATTTTGCTTGCATTTGATGATCATATTTTCTTTAGAAATCACCTATCCTAGAGAAATTGTTGAACAAAAAACATATGTTGAGCATCTATTTCTCTAAACTATATTTGTTATATGTTTTCATTAAGTTCATTTCTTTCTACTTATAATTTCCCCACAGATCAGAAGTTAAAACAAAAATTTCCCTTTCTTTTCCCTTTGTAGTTAATCAGCTACCAGTTCTGATGTTTTCTGCTGCTTCCAGACCTCCAAATCATTGATTTTGAACTTGTGCCTTGATAAGTTTTCTCTGGTAACAGTCTTCCTGATACCAAGACTACCTATATATTTTTTTCCAGAACAATAATTTACATCACTAAACAGATTGTGCAATTAAGATACTGTGTCAGGGCTCTGAATGGACCAAAAGGCTTTGTACCATCTTCCTCCTCTCCTTGGGTGCTCAGCTGCCTGTTTAACTCTGGATCAAAATGCTGTGAAAACAGATAACCTGGAAGAAGGAACTGTGAGGTCTCTGTCCTCCTTGCTTGGGACACACATTTAAGCTCAAGCACTTGACCTAGGTCCTTGTGAAAATTATTTTGCAGCTGTGCCTCTGCCCAGCTCTGCACCTTGTTGTCCCTGACCTGGCCTCAGTGATTTGGCTCCCTGGACTGATCTCAGACCTGCATGGACATGGTTGGCAATCATAGGGCTGTTGATTCATCACTGCCTCCAAAATCTCTCTTCTTCTTGCATACTTACTGTGGGACCATGTCCCTTGGTGAGGTCACTGCCCTGACAGCCTTGGCACCCTGGCTCTTCTTCCCTTGCAGCGCAGCCTACCCTTGCTACTTCCTGATGTAATGTGTTCCATGACATGACACTAAGAAGTGCAATGGCTACAGTAAGACTCTATACATCATACCCTAAAACACACCTGTTAACAGAGTCCATTCCTATGTCTGAAATGTGGAAGATGGTTGCAGATAAGGAGTAATATGTGCTATCAGAAACTTATGCTACCAGCCTAATCCTTTAGTATGTTGTATGGATGCATAGTGTGATACTCTTTTTAAAGAAGTGATGTCTGTTACTTTTTTTTTCTGAAGTAGTTATCTCTGAGGAAAAATATGTCCATAATATTTTTAATATATTTTTGGACAGTAAATATTTTCTGAGTTAAATGTTTACTCATTTAGGTGTACACTGAGAGGGAAGGGAAAACTAATAATAGAAATGACAAATTGTGGATGTTAATGTGAAATACTGCTAGACCTGAAGCCAGCAAATAACTATGTGAGACGATGCAGAAAAACATCTTCCGACACCTGACAACTGAAACCAGTTGTGCCTCAAGGCACTGGTGTTAGTAGGTACATGGAGAAGTGCCTTGTTGCATTCCCACAGTGGCCTAATAAGGTTTCAGATGAAAGCAGATAACATCAAACACAAAACTCTCTGGTCCAAAGCTGCTGTTTATCTGCTGAAACACTTGTTATTATATTATTAATATATGATATTGCAATGAAAAGAAGCAGTACACGTTTAGTAGTTCATTTTGCAGAGGTTATTTATACATTGCAGAAAACCTTCCTAGAGGCAGCAATTACAAGAATGAAAAACACTATTTAGATTCCTAGATCACAAGCGGATAAACTGGGCAAAGATATACAAGCAGCTGACAGATCTTTAGGAATTGTGTTGAAAGTAGCTGCTTCAGGCTTAGACCCTCTTCTACACTTAATATGTAAATTTGAGAACTCATTTAGTGAAAACCTTTTTTTTTTTATAGGTCATTTTGCAGTAGAACAAAAATGTAAGCTATTCTATTTATTTGAGGAAGCATGATTTCTTTCTCCAGCTTCTCACTTTGTCATCCCTCTTCCACTTCTGTACGACCATAAAGATTTAAAATTTCTGTCTAAAAAACAAGTTCCTTATTATGTGTTAAATGCTTACTGTCAAAATTTCCTGTTACAGACAGACAGTTAGAAATGTGGAAGAAAAAAGTCCTAACCATACTGATACAATTAGAACTGAGGAATCTTTTCGATGCTGTTTGGTAAGATTAAGTGATCAAGGAGAAAATGAAATGCTAGCAGTTCAAACTCTATCTCCACTAGAGTCCTTTGCTAATATAGCTGTTGTCAAAAGCTGTAGTTCAGATCAAAATCTTAAGTAAGTTAATTGAAGTGCTAGTTAATCAGCTTCCCCTCCCTTCCCTCTGCTCAGAAAGGCCCAGTCTGGCAGGACTCTCCTGTTGTGCAGCTCAGTAAAAAGCACCGATGGGTGCCAGCATGCGGGAAGAGAAGTTGTGCTCTAGCAGTCAGCATGGGTCAGGCAGGGTGAGAGGTTGCTGGGTTCTTCTAAAACTGGTTGAGAATTTTAGTTTAAGTGGGCACTCTAAACAAAGTAGAAATAATTTAGAAAGAAAAAGCTTGTTGTTGCTTTTCCTCACAGCACAATTTTTCACTTGCAGTGAAATTCACAGAATCATAGAATGTCTTAGGTTGGAAGGGACCTTAGAGATCATGTAATCCAACCTCACTGCCATGGGCAGGAATGCCCTTAACTAGACTAGATTTCTCAAGGCCTCATCCAACCTGGCTTTGGACATCTCCAGGGAGGGGGCATTCACAATTTCTATGGGAAATCTATCCCCAGAGTCTTGCCACCCTCATATTGAAGAATTTCTTCCCAAGATTCAATCAAACCTATTTTCCTTCATTTTAAATCCATTTCCCCTTGTCCTGGACAGTCTTGTAAAAAGTCCTTCTCCAGCTTTCCTGTAGGTTCCTTTCAGGTATTGGAAGGCAGTTATAAGGTTCTCCCGGAGTCCTCTCTTCTCCGGGGAATCTGACTTTCTCTGGATCCATCAGTTTTGAATCTCTTACTGAACAGTATTTTACTAAGAGAAATAGAGTGTTCCCTTTTTCTATGAACCAAGTTCCTCATGAACTGAGGTTGTGAGCTCAGGTGATGTAGCTATGGTTGGAAGAGAGTTGCCCAAGAGAGTTGGTTGGCCCAAGAGAGTTGGTTTGCCCAAGAGAGTTGGTTGGCATTCAAAGACCACTTCTTCGAGGCTCAGGATCAGTGCATCCCATCAGGTAGGAAATCAAGAAAGAGATCCAGGAGACCAGCACAGTTAACCAGGGATCTGCTGGGCAGACTCCAGTGGAAGGGGAGGGTGTATAAATTGTGGAAGGAAGGGCCGACCACTTGGGTGGAGTACAGGATAGCTGTCAGGGAGTGTAGGGAGGCAATCAGAAAAGCTAAGGCCTCCTTGGAATTAAAACTTGCAAGGGAGGTCACAGACAATAGAAAGGGCTTCTTCAAATACATTGCTGACAAAGCTAACACTAGAGGCAATGTAGGCCCTCTGTCGAATGAGGTGGGTGCCCTGGAGACAGAGGACAGAAAGAAGGCAGAGTTGCTGAATGCCTTCTTTGCCTCTGTCTGCACTGTTGCAGACCATCCTCAGGAGCCTCAGTCCCCTGAGGCCCCAGAGGAAGTCAAGATAAAGGAGGAGTCTGCCCTGATTGATGAGGAGTGGGTTAAGGATCAGTTTGAACACTTGGACATTCATAAATCCATGGGCCCTGATGGGATGCACCCACGGGTGCTGAGGGAGCTGACGGGAGACATTGCTAGGCCACTCTCCATCATCTTTGGTAAGACGTGGGTAACAGGTGAGGTGCCTGAAGACTGGAGGAAAGCGAATGTCCCTCCAGTCTATAAGAAGGGCAGGAAGGATGACCCGGGTAACTACAGACCAGTCAGCCTCACCTCCATCCCTGGAAAGGTGATGGAACATCTTATCCTTGATGCTGTCTCTAGCCATATCACGGATAAGAAGGTTATTAGGAGCAGTCAGCATGGCTTTGCCAAGGGGAAGTCATGTTTGACCAACCTGATAGCCTTTTATGAAGACATAACCAGGTGGATGGATGGTGACCGTGCAGTGGATATGGTCTATCTGGATATCAGCAAGGCCTTTAACACCGTCTCCCACAGCATCCTCATAGGTAAACTGAGGAAGTGTGGTCTGGATGACCAAGTAGTGAGGTGGGTCACTAACTGGTTGAAGGGAAGAAGACAGAGAGTTGTGGTCAATGGGGCTGAGTCTGGCTGGATGCCTGTGTCTAGTGGGGTCCCTCAGGGGTCAGTGCTCGGACCGGTGCTGTTTAATATATTTATCAATGATCTGGACAAGGGATTAGAGAATGTTGTCAGCAAGTTTGCTGATGAAACAAAATTGTGAGGGGTGGTTGACACACCAGAAGGCTGTGCAGCCATTCAGAGAGACCTGGACAGGCTGGAGGGCTGCGCGGGGAGAAATCTTATAAAGTTCAACAAGGGCAAGTGTAGAGTTTTGCACTTGGGAAAGAATAACCCCATGTGCCAATATAGGTTGTGGACTGCCCTGCTGGAGAGCAGCACAGGGGAAAGGGACCTGGGGGTTCTAGTGGACAGCAGGATGACCATGAGCCAGCACTGTGCCCTCGTGGCCAAGAAGGCCAATGGCATCCTGGGGTGTATTAGAAGGGGAGTAGCAAGTAGGTCAAAAGAGGTCCTCCTGCCCCTCTACTCTGCCGTGGTGAGGCCGCGTCTGGAATATTGTGTCCAGTTCTGGGCCCCTCAGTTCAAGAAGGACAGGGAGCTGCTTGAGAGAGTCCAGCGCAGAGCCACAAAGATGGTGAAGGGAGTGGAGCATCTCCCTTATGAGGAAAGGCTGAGGGAGCTGGGGCTCTTTAGCTTGGAGAAGAGGAGGCTGAGGGGTGACCTCATAAATGTTTCTAAATATGTCAAGGGGGAATGTCAAGAAGATGGAGCCAGGCTCTTTTCAGCGGCGTCCACTGACAGGACAAGGGGCAATGGGTGGAAGCTGGAACATAGGAGGTTCCATAGAAATATGAGGAAAAACTTTTTTACTGTGAGGGTGACAGAGCACTGGAACAGGCTGCCCAGGGAGGTTGTGGAATCTCCTTCTTTGGAGACATTCAAAATCCGCCTGGACATGTTCCTGTGCGCTCTAGTGTAGGTGGTCCTGCTCTGGCAGGGGAGTTGGACTAGATGATCTTTGAGGTCCCTTCCAACCTCTAACATTCTGTGATTCTGTGATTCTGTGAAGAGTATGAAAGCCTATAAGTTCAAGGGATTCATAAATCAGAGTATGCAAGTTGGGAAAAGGCAACCATGAGCTGTAGAGGTGAAACTGAACAAGTGAAACAAAAAATACAGAAAGATTAGAAGATCTTGAGGGTTTTTATGTGTCATCAGATATAGAATCACAGAATCATAGAATCATAGAATCACAGAATGGTAGAATCATAGAATGTTAGCGGTTAGAAGGGACCTTTAGAGATCATCTAGTCCAACCCCTCTGCCAGAGCAGGATCACCCAGGGCAGGCCACACAGGAATGCATCCGAGTGGGTTTTGAAAGTCTCCGGAGGAGACTCCACAACCTCTCTGGGCAGCCTGTTCCATCGCTCTGTCACCATCACAGTAAAGATGTTTCTCCTCATGTTGAGGTGGAACTTCTGATGTCTAGTTTATACCCATTATTCCTTGTCCTACTAATGGGCACCACTGAAAAGAGACTGGTCCTTTTTTTTTGACACCCTCTCCTCAGATATTTATATACGTTGATAAGATCTCCTCTCAGCCTTCTTTTTTTCAAGATTAAACCCTCCCAGTTCTGTCTTCCTTCACAGGAGAGATGTTCAAGTCCCTTAATCATCCTCATAGCTCTCTGTTGGACTCTCATCAGTAGGTCCCTGCCTCTCTTGAATCGTGGAGCTCAAAACTGGATACAGTATTCCAGGTGTGGTCTCACCAGGGCAGAGCAGAGGGAGAGGAGAACCTCCTTAGACCACCTGGACACACTTTTCTTAATGCATCTCAAGGCACCATTGGCCCTTTTAGCAGCAAGGACACATTACTGTCCCATGGACAATTTTTTTCCATCAGGACTGCAAGGTCTTTCTCCATGGGCTGCTTTCCATCAGGATGTCCCCTAATCTTTACTGGTACCTGGTGTTATTCCTCCCCCGATGCAGGACTCTACATTTGTCCTTATTGAACTTCACGAGGTTCACTTTTGTCCAGCTATCCAGCCTGTCTAGATCTCATTGGATAGCGGCACAGCCTTCTGGTGTGTCAGCCACTCCTCCCAGTTTTGTATCATCAGTGAACTTGCTGAGGGTACACTCTATCCCCTCATCTAGGTCACTGGTGAAGATATTGAACAAAACTGGACTCAGTACTGATCCCTGGGGAACACCAAAGGTCAGAGGCCTCTGCCTTGACTCTGCGCCACTGGTCACGACCCTCTGAACTCTACTGTTGAGCCAGTTCACAATTCACCTCACTGTCTAAGCATCTATCCCACATTTCTTGAGTTTTCCTATGAGGATGTTATGGGGCACAGTATTAAAAGCCTTACTGAAGTCAAGGTATATGACATCCACTGCTCTCCCTTCATCTACTCATTTGGTCACACTTTCATAGAATATCAGATTAGTCAAGCAGGACTTCCACTTAGTAAATCCGTGTCGGCTACTCCTGAAAATCTTATTTTCTTCCATTTGGTTAGAGATGGCCTGCAGAATTAGTTGTTCCATCACCTTCCTGGGGATGGAGGTGAGGCTGACTGGTCTGTAGTTGCCTGAGTCCTCCTTCTTGCCCTTTTTGAAGACTGGAGTGACATTGGCTTTCTTTCACTCCTCAGCACCTCTCCCATACTCCATGATTTTTCAGAAATGATGGAGGGGTGCTCAGCAATATCAGCCAGCTCTCTCAGCACACATGGATGTTCCTCATTGGGGCCCATGGATTTACGTGTTTTCAGTTGCTCCAAGAGGTCTCTAATCCAATCCTCATTTACCAGTGGAGAGTCTTCCTGGCTCCAGTTTTGCATCCTTACTTGACTGGGATTCCTGAAGGCTGGTCTTAGGAGTAAAGACTGAGACAAAGAAGGTATTCAGCAATTCTGCCATCTCTGTGTCCTCTGTTATCATATCCCTCACCTCATTTAACAGTGGACACACTCTTTCTCTACTCTTCCTTTTCTCACTGACATATTTGAAAAATTTCTTCTTGTTATCTTTCACCTTCCTTGCCAGACTAAGCTCCAAGAGAGCCTTGGCTTTTCTTGTTGAGTCTCTACACACTCTAGCAACATTTCTATAATCCTCTCAATTAACCAGACCATTTATCCACATACTGTAAATTTTTCCAGGAGCTCCTTGTCTAACCATGCAGGTTTTCTGCCTCCTCTACTTTATTTTCTTTTTGAGGGAATGCATTTATCTTGAGCCTGGTATAGGTAGAGTTTGAATGTTGACCATCTCTCTTGTGCCTCCCTACCTTCTATAATTCTAGCCCATGGGATACTTCTAAGTATATCTCTGAAGAGGGCAAAGTTAGCCATTTTGAAGTCCAGGGTAGAAATTTCGCTTGTTACCTTTTTTTCCCCCTAACAATGCTAAAGTCTAACATATCATGGTCACTACAGCCAAGACTGCCTCAAACCTTAACATCTACAACCAGACCTTCTTTGTTTGTTAATACAAGGTCTGGCATCACACCTCTACTCATTGGTTCTTCAACCACCTGCAATATAAAGTTGACATAAATGCACTGCAGGAACCTTTTTGGATTGGTTGTGATTGGCTGTGTGATCTTTCCAACTAATATCAGGATAACTGAAGTCACCCACGAGCACCAGGACACATGATCTTCTGGCTACTTCCAGCTGCTTGTAGAAGGCTTCGTCAAGAACTTCTTCTTGGTTTGGTGGTCTGTAGTAGACCCCCACAACAGTGTCTCCCATGTTTGCACTCCTCTTGATTCTTACCCCTAAGCTTTCAACACTATTGCTATCTCTCCCTAGGTTAAGCTCAATACATTCGAGTCACTTACATAAAGAGCAGCTCCATCACCTCACCTTGTCAATCTATTCTTCCTGAAAAGTACATAGCCGTCCCTTACCACATTCCAGTCATGTGAGAGCTATCCCATCGTGTCTCTGTAACTGTGATGAGAACATAGTTCTGTGACTGCACCCAGATTTCTAGTCCATCTTGCTTATTCCCCATGCTTCTTGCACTTGTATACAGACAGTTCAGAGACTTAGTTGATGAGCATCTGTTACTGTTGTGGTTAGTTTGATTTATTTGCCCATTAAGTTCAATGGCACCCACATTACCATGTTGGACCCCACTCCCTGCATAATTCAGTTTAAAACCCTTCTAAGTTGGCCAGCCTAGCCCCCAAAGATTCTCTTGCCTCTGAGGCAATTCTATTCCATTCCACCCAGCAGGTTACAGTCATCATAGAATATCCCATTGTCATAGAAGCCAAAACCTTCACTATGGCACCAATTACATAACCAGAAATTAATGTTCATTATTCTCTATAGCTTGCTGCCCACTTTCCTGTAATTGGTAATACAGAAGAAAAGATAACTTGTGCTCCAATGTTTGTAACTTGTGCCCCCAGAGCAGTATGGTCTGCCTTGATTCTACTCAGGTTCCTGCTCTCAGTGTCATTTATGACCACATGGAAGAGTAACAACGGGTAATAGTCATGGATTTTTGCACCCAGGAGGCAGCAAACTTCATGTTATTCTTCGTCGAGTCGACAGACGGGTGTCTCAGTATCCTTTAACAAAGATTCTCCCACTATGAGCACCCGTGTTTCTTTTTATGATAACTATTATGTTTTTTTCTGGAGGAGCTTTACTGTGTTGTACATGTTCTTGAATGTCAAGAAATCTCAAAGCATCATTATCTGTTGTTTGTGTCAATTTTAGAGGGTATGGAATGATGCTTGGACTTGCTTTTATGGGTAACCAGAGTCCAAGGCTCATTGTCAGTGGTGACTGATAAAGTATTAGGATTTTGCAGCCATCTATCTATATATCTATATCTATATCTATATTATATATAGATATATTCAGAGCCTTGCTACTGTTTCTTGTAGTTCAGCCACCTGACGCAACAGGTCATCTACCTGTGAACACCTCAATCAGTTACTTACCTTCAGATCAGCAGAGGCATCTAGGCACCTGTTACAAGCCACTGCCCTCACTCAAACATCTAATTTGGCTAGCTCTGTCCGAGTGGATGCATCAGACTTCCCAAGTACTAGCTCCGTATTTGCACAGGTCTTAGTTTTCAGAAAAGTGCCTACTATTATGACAGATGATGACTGACCAAGAGCAGCTGCTAAACCAATATAGTGATGTTGGTGACTGGTGCACTCCCTGTGTGCTACGCTGGCTGCTCTCTCGGTCATGTACACAGAATCAACACACCAAAACCTTTCTATTACCTTTAAATTCTTAGACCTTCAGGTAGCACAGGTCCTAGGTCTCTGCAAGGGGAATAGAAACAAACCATAGGCAGAGGAGTGGCAAAGGCAGGGGCCCAAAATCAGTCTCTGGGGATCAGCCTGCAATATCACTAGAGCAGATGCAACATGAAGCCATGTGCTACAGCCAACTCTCCAAATATCCAGCAATGCGCTCAGGCATGTCAGCCTCAGACTCCCTTGTGAGAGCTGCTGGCAGGTCCCCCTTCCTTCCTCGGGTTCCCTGGCTGTGGGAAACCCCCTTGTTCACTCAGCCCAGCAGCAGTCAAGCACAGAACCACAGACTTCCCGTTGCTTCCTTGATCTGTGCGGTCGTTTTAGATCCAGACACTTGTTTCTACAAAATTACAATATATTTTATACTGACATAACCTGCTACTTTTTGCTTGAGAGTTGTATTTCACTTTATCTCATGAAGTGAGTTTCTTGTCATAAAGTTCAAAACACTGTAGAAGTTTGAAGGCAGAAATATAAGACTTCAGAGTTCAAATGCACGCTGGAATCCACTGAATTCATAGCTAACTGGGAAAATTATGGAGTGTCCTGAAGGAGCCATGCACGCTCAGGATCTTGTCATATACTTTGGGAGTGAATATAGGAAAAAGGTCAGAACTGATGTACCATGGCAAAGGAATTACCCCAGGTGCTGAATAACCCAATTTCTTTCCACCATGAGATGAAATTGTGGATTAAATACAATTGAGTTGAGCCCCAGTTCTGATAATTATTCATGCACTATTCATGTGTTCATTAAGGGATTAAATAAAGCTATACTGGATAAACCAAAATATCTGGATATTTTCTTAAGCAAGTTTAGACATATAAAAAGTATGTATGTGTTATTTAACTTGAACATATTCACATAGAACTGCAGCAAGAAATCTACCATACCATGATCAAGTTCAAAACCTGACAAGCAATAATAATATGGTTCCTATCGTGTACCAGTTTCTTCAATCTATTCTATAGAACAGTTACACAGACAAAAATAAGCATTTTTTTTGCTTTTCTTCTTAGTGACTATGAGTCCGTTAATAAATGAAATAGGGTGGAGTACTGGTGCACAAGGAAATAAATGTACAATGCATTGTATAAGATGAACCAATACTCAGTTAAGGCTCTGTCTGATTTGTAATTTGTGGTAGACATTAAGTTTTCAATACAAAAATAAATATCTGCATGAGCAGAGTTTTCTGTGGTAAAATAAATTAACACAGTTATCTTCACTGTCCTTTAAAGTACCCTAGTTTACTTTGCATTTTCAGTAAATTTAAAGCATGAACAAGGTCAATTGCTGCACCTCAATGGCTGGACAAAAAATTGTAATCTTTGTGGTACAAAAATTATACACGAAAATTTCGAAACAATTTAGAAATGTCCACAAAGGTTCAAATCAGATTTATTTCTCAACCCAGATCAGCTTACTTTCATTGAACTGCTGATGTTTTAGAGTTTTATCTTAGAGGATATGATAGTAAAAGAATGTAGATATATGAAAAACATACACTAAAAAGTGTTGACACCGGTGCATGAGTGGTATTCTTCAAAATAAATTGGTATAATTCTGGCTTCTTTGAGGTCGAGTTGATCTCATGGGAGCAAGGATTTTACAGATACAGAAGACACCTACCTACCTGAGTTAAGGTTTTGTAAACAACACCACTGATAGTCAAAAGTAAAATTTAAAACCAATATTACTACAACTGATTCCTCTTTGGTTTTAGTCAACAAACCAAAGCAGCTTATAGAAGCTACAGAAACATGCAGAAGTTTAATTATCTTTTTGAAAATTGTTTTCAAAATGAAAGTATCACATTATACTAACAAGAAGAAGAAATTATGTAGTCCTTCAGAAGACCTGTCAAAACAGACAGCTTAACAAAGAAATATCATTACTCCCATAGCTGAATCTTAGCCTAAGTCACTATACTTCTGAAGAAGGCTGACAAGGACAGTAAATTCACGTTCATTTTCCACCTTTATGGATTTTAAGCTGTTAACCAAGTTTTCTGGACAGCTCTTAAACTCTCTGGCTAAACTATGAGTGTATTATTAACCTTTAAAGTCTATTGGTTTTAATTAGTTTTCCTGGCAACAATGACAGTGAAGAGATAAAAAATGTACTAAGGCACACAGTATTTTAGATTAATAATTTTCCTTGGCCAGTAATTTTTTTGAAAAAAATCACGATATTGCTAATAAGTTCATCATTCTTTTTGTGAAAGCAATGAATTTCAAAAGTATTTTTCTGTTATGTGAAAAAGAGCAAAGTATGGCAATGTTTTATTGCTATTAGAATAGCACCACATCTGTAGTAAAGTAAAAAAAGTACTGAAAGGGAAGAAAAATAAAGGTGTACAGAGAAAAAAAAAAGGGGAGCAGTATATATATCACCAAAAGAAATTAAAAAATGTGTAGAAAGAGAATTACAAATTCAAATTAAGGAAGACTAGAAACAGAGAAATATGACACAAGAAAGAAAGAAAAATATGTAAAAAGGCAATGCAAACAGAAAGAAATCAAAAAAAAAAGGAAAACATCATATTTAAGTGTTTTGTGGATTGCAGAACTATGGAAGATGGATATATGTTTAGGAAAAAGTCTGGGGAAAAAAAATTCAAGGCAACCTCCCAAAATTTAGAGAACTAGGTTAGTAAAATTACGTGTTTGTCAAGAAAGCAAGAATAAAGTGTAAATTCTTTATTCATCTCATCAACAATGGGAAACAGCATATAAATATACACAGGTAAGCCAGTGAAGACCTCTTGAGATATTAATTTTACGCCATCCATTTATTCTGACAGGTTGGAAAGCAGTGTATATTTCCTTATTTTGCTACAGGTGTTGTTTTCTGAGATGGAGCAGAAATGAACTGGAAATGTGTGTTGATTCTAGGCATGATGAGGCAAAGAATACCAACGGAACATCTTCTGCCTTTAGTAAAACCTAGAGGTGTTTAATTTGAGATGCTGTTTTCCTTTTTCACCTGACTTTGCAACCTGGGATGCAGATTTGCAGTGCTGCACAGTGTGACCTGCATCACTCTTAATGAGGATTAACATCATTTCAGAAAAACTTAAGTCCATTAGCAGCAAAAATCTGCAAGGTCAGCTAGAAGGTGTCTATTTGACTACATGATGACTGCCTCCACTTGATTAATGCAGTCAACTCAGACCATTGAGATGTAAAATGAAGCAGTTTGTGTACATTCTGCTTTACCCAGAGGCTATCATTTTCAAAGTCATTTCTGGCACCTAATACAACATAGAAATTGAAAAAGTTGAAGTCAACAATTTTTCATTTTGAAATGTCTTTTTTTAAAGTTGGAAGATGCATATTTAATGGCTCACCTGAAGCTAGAATCTTCTATTTTATGTTGCAACAGTAACTAATTTATAGTGACATTTTTGATTTAGGATACAAGAGTACCCCTGGTTGGAAGGAAAACTTTTTAACTTGGCATAGTCTTGCCATAAATTGCATTCTCATGTCTAATTATGGTTCAAAATTTCAGTATATTTAATCTGATGTAAAGTATTTGAGGTAGTTTATTAACGACTGTAATAAATGTCATATCCACTTCTAGCATTTGTGATTAAGTGCTCTTTTGATTAAGATTTATCTATAGTTTACAGTGTTAAACTAGGTGGATCTCATTAAAATTTTCTTTAAATTTAGGTGTAGAAGGAAAATCAGTCATTTACTTTTTTCATTAAGAATTAGAGATATTAAATAGTCATTATTAAAGAATTAGGGATATAAACAATAGTCAGACGCCACTACAATAGTGTCAATATGGCATGAATAGGACAAAGTGTAAAACCAGGTAACTTTTGGCATCATATTTGTGATTGCATCAGTAAGTACTTCCAGCCTTGATGGAATTACTTACATATAACCCAAATTACTGGTTTCAGACACAAAAAGAATAAGAATCATAAACTGGTTTGGATTGGAAGGGGCCTTTAGGATCATCTTGTTCCAACGCCCTGCCATGGGCAGGGGCACCTTCCATTAGACTGAGTTGCTCAAAGTCCCATTCAACCAGGCCTTGACACTTCCAGTGATCTGTAATACAATTGATAAAGACATCTTCTTGCCAGCTGCAGTGAGTTTCTTCAGCTATACAATTAAACTAAGCATGGCTAGGACATGAGGAATTAACTTGTACTTCATATGTGCTTATTTGTGGAGAAAAACTTAAAAAACTTTATTAATGAACTGTGTTTCTTCAAGGATAATCCCCTTGCCTTCCTACAGCTTCCACCTAACAACTTGTGCAGATTAGGAAAGCAATGATATTCTGTGGTTTCAAGGTTCTATGGTCACTGCAGGTTCCTTTTCCAGCTCACCGGTGATGAATGATGAAAAAAAAATCAACGGTGTTTGTAATCAAGTGTCATAACATTCAATTTAGGCACTTTTAGGAATCTGATTATAATTATACAACTGTATTTGAAGAGTATTTGCTTCAAGCAATGTCTTCTGACTTATAATTACAAAATTATTTCAATCCAGTTGCAGAACAGGGATGAGCTAAGTATTTTTCTATAAGGTCCAACTCATTCTTTTTTTCCTAAGAGATTGTTTGTTTGTTAGCTTTTTTCACTGATCTCCCTAATTTCCTGGTACGTGGACTTTCCACTGCTGGCAGAGACACTAGCTGCTAATTTTGACAAAGCACTTTCAATTTTAGCACATGAAAGCATTAAACACATGATGTGCAGTAGAAAATATTACACCTGTAAAATCAAAATATGTTGACCATCATTGGCTGTGTTGTAAAACGAGTAAATAATGCCAACCTACTAGAAGTTAAGATGGCTACAGGAAAAATACATAAGAAAGATTTTCTTCATGTCAAATCTACGAATTTAACAGAATGCAACAGAGTAACAATATGGTATAAAACCGTGTGACTGAAAGAGACTCCTACATGCAGATGGTCATCTGTGTGGGCCAGATGTCGATTCGTTGTAGGCCAGAAAGTCACTGGAGTTTAGGTTTTGGAGAAGAGATTTCCGGCATCCTTTCTTTTTGTCTCAGACTGACCAGGTGGAAACTTAACGTTTAATTGTGATCTGAAGATACACCATCAGCCTTTGTCTACATCCTCATCAAATGTTCAGTGCTGAAGAGCAAATAATGACTAACAAGGTTGCAATACTGTGCTCAGCCCAGTTTAATTCTCTGAGACTGTTGGTATGATCTAACTTGTATCCCAATGTGTAAGAAATTGACATTTGCCATGCAAATAAGACTTCATTTAAGGATTTAGCCCATGTTCCTTTTTACCCTGATTTTTTTATCCCAGAATCACAGAATGTTAGAGGTTGGATGGGACCTCAAAGATCATCTAGTCCAACTCCTCTGCCAGAGCAGGACCACCTACAGCAGACCGCACAGGAACGCGTCCAGGCGGGTTCTGAATCCCTCCAAAGAAGGAGACGCCACAACCTCCCTGGGCAGCCTGTTCCAGTGCTCTGCCACCTTCACTGTGAAAAATTTTTTTCTCATATTTTTGTGGAAACTTCTATGTTCCAGCTTCCACCCATTGCCCCTTGTCCTGTCAATGGACGCCGCTGAAAAGAGCCTCGCTCCGTCCACCTGACACTCCCCGTTAACATATATATAAACATTAATAAGGTCACCCCTCAGCCTCCTCCAAACTAAAGAGCCCCAGCTCCCTCAGCCTTTCCTCATAAGGGAGATGTTCCACTCCCTTAATCATCCTAGTTGCCCTGTGCTGGACTCTCTCCAGCAGTTCCCTGTCCTTCTTGAACTGAGGGGCCCAGAACTGGATACAATACTCCAGATGGGGTCTCACCAGGGCAGAGTAGAGGGGAAGGAGAACCTCTCTCGACCTACTAACCACCCCCCTTCTAATACACCCCAGGATGCCATTGGCCTTCCTGGCCACAAGGGTACAGCGCTGGCTCATGGTCATCCTACTGTCCACCAAGACTCCCAGGTCCCTTTCCCATACACTGCTCTCTAATAAGTCATTCCCCAACTTATACTGGAACCTGGGGTTGTTCCTACCCAGATGCAAGACTCTACATTTACCCTTGTTATATTTCATTAAATTTTTCCCCGCCCAACGCTCCAGCGTGTCCAGGTCTCGCTGAATGGCAGCACAGCCTTCTGGCGTGTCAGCCACTCCTCCCATCTTGGTGTCATCAGCAAACTTGCTGATAGTACTCTCTAGTCCCTCATCCAAGTCATCGATGAATATATTGAATAATACTGGTCCCAGTACTGACCCTTGAGGGACTCCACTGGATACAGGTCTCCAATCAGACTCCGCCCCATTGACCACAACTCTTTGGCTTCTTCCCCTTAGCTAGTTCACAGTCCACCTCACTACCCGAGAGTCTAGACCACACTTCTGCAGTTTAGCAGCAAGGATGCTGTGGGAGACTGTGTCAAATGCTTTACTGAAGTCAAGGTAGACCACATCCACCGCTCTGCCATCATCTATCCACCTTGTTATATCCTCATAAAAGACTATGAGGTTAGTCAAGCATGACTTCCCTTTGGTGAAGCCATGTTGACTGTCTCTAATGACCCTCTTATCCTTGATAGGCCTTGAGATGGCACCAAGGATAAGTCGTTCCATCACTTTCCCAGGGATGGAGGTGAGGCTGACCGGTCTATAGTTACCCGGGTCCTCCTTCTTGCCCTTTTTGAAGACTGGAGTAAGAGACCCAGCTCCTTCAGCCTTTCCTCATAAGGGAGATGTCCCACTCCCTTCATCATCTTTGTGGCTCTGCACTGGACTCTCTCAAGCAGCTCCCTGTCCTTCTTGAACTGAGGGGCCCAGAACTGGACACAATATTCCAGATGCAACCTCACCACGGCAGACTAGAGGGGCAGGAGGACCTCTCTTGACCTACTTGCTACTCCCCTTTTAATACACCCCAGGATGCCATTGGCCTTCTTAGCCACGAGGGCACATTGCTGGCTCATGGTCATCCTACTGTCCACTAGAACCCCCAGGTCCCTTTCCCCTGTGCTGCTCTCCAGCAGGGCAGTCCCCAACCTGTAATGGCACAAGTTTTTAAACTTAAAGTTTTTAAACTTAAAAATTCCTTGTGTTTGATGTTTGTGACTGTGCATAAGAGAAAAAGCTCTTAAAATCTAAGTATAGAAGTGGCTGAATAAATGTTACTACAGAAGTCTGTGAGCCTTTAAATTCTCAAATTAGATAGAACATGAATCATCTGTACCTTGGAGACAATTGTGCCATGGTGTTAAAGGCCAAATTGATCCAACAAAAAATCCTGGTGCTAGATTTCTACCAAAAGAAATATATTCAATGCAAGAAATTTGAGATTAAACACTGAAATATTTTGCATCCAAAATGTTCTTAAAACTCTTAAATTTCCTTCCTTCTTTTATTTCTTTCCTATGTATTTAATCTAGTTCTTAATCTAAACTGTTTTTTATTTAAGCTCTGGAACTATGTAGTTTTCATCTGTATGACACATAGGAATACACTTTCTTTCTTTGTAGCCATGATTTTAACTGAGAATATTTTTTTTTCTTCCTGCTATTTGTGTTCTTTCATTGAAAGTATTGTAGCATTCATTTTTGGTGATTCCTGGAGTTTGTTTCTTTTTCTACAACATTTCATCTTTTACTATACCTTTTTCTAATTATTATTATTTTTTCTTTCAGAAAAAAACTGTGTGGGTCAAGGAGAGGTAAAAGTGAAGGGGAAAATAAAAGATGACTGAATAAAAGGTCTTTTTCCAAAGACGGATGTTAGACTATGCTTTTCTGCAGATTTAGTGGTCCTCATCTGCACTATGAAGAAGGAATGAAGATGACTTTTTAGTGCAGAAACTGTTACCTGAAATGGAATAATTTCAGAACCCGTATTTTCCACACATTTTTGAAAATCCTGACGAGTTGCAAACACCCATACTTAGTTCCTCATCAATACTATCTTCAGTCAGCAGAATCAGTGGGCTACCAATCTTTGCATACAATTCCACAAGTGTTCATTTATCAGGATTTTTAAAAGTCAGGAAACAGGAATGAGGAAGAAAATAAGGAAGAAAAAAATGGTGACTAACTCAATGAAGTATAACAGAAAAGATATAAATGAAGTGATTTATGCTGAGTGTATAAATATGATCATACTGGCTACAGATCACTTGAGAAGGAATAGGTGGAAATGAAAAGACTCTTGCAAAATATCTTTGAACCAGGTGGCATTTGGGGCATGTCTACAAGTTTATTAAAAAACTTGGCTATTCAGAAATAGTAGCTAGAGAGGAGATTTTTAACTTGGAGTTGTTTGATGTAATCTGCATTGTAAAAAAAGAGTGTAAATGTCACTACATTCTTTTCCTTAATAAAGTATTTTGTGATTTTTTTGACCTCTCCAAATTCACATTCTTCCTCTTTATAAAATAAGCACACAATAACCAGAATTACACATCTACATTTTCCACTAGAATTCAGTAGAACCTATTACCTATTTGTAGTAATTCAAAAGACCTGCTGATAGAAATAATGCAAGAAAGTTCATCTATATAGCAGAAAAAAAAAAGAAAAATAAAGCAATTGGAACAAAGAAGAAATTGTTGCAAACAGCAGTAAATATACAGATTAGGAAATTATAATGTCAAATCCAATATGCTCAGATAGGAAAGCAATCTGCAACATAAGAAAATAATGTTTTGTACATTAAATTAATTTAATATTTCAGTTAATGGGAAATTAACTACACAGTCTGATGGTTAGGCATACAGATGGATGAGTAGACCTACTGTTTAGCTCCTAGTAACATTTATGTATACTATACACACACAAATATTAACATTTTTATACATTTGTATGTTCAAATATTTTATATTTATAATAGGTCATGGTTAAATTAAAATTAACAACTAAATATAGATAAATGTATTGGGTTTGTACAGCCAGGCTTAACTAGCAGAGGGGGCTACAGGAGTGGCTTCTGAGAGATGCTGATAGAAGAGCCAATGCCACTGCTGTCCAAGGCTGAGCCCATCAGTGATGGCGGTAGTCTATCTGGAATTATATATTTAAGAAGAGGGAAAAAAATACTGTGAAATGGCAGAGGGAGAGAGGAGTGAGAATATGTGAGAATATTTGAGAGAAACATCTCTACAGGCATCAAGGTCATTGAAAGAAGGTACTCCAGGCACTGGAGTAAAGATTCCTCTGCAGCCCGTGATGAAGATCATGGTGAGGCAGGCTGTTCCTCTGTAACCCATAGAAACTAACAGTGAAGCAGATATCCACATGCAGCCCTTGGGGGTGACAAGGATGTAGATGTCCACTTGTATCATGTGGAGGACCCCACGCCAGAGCAGGTGGATGCCTACAGGAGGCCATGACCCTATAAGAAGCCTGTGCTGGAGCAGGCTCCTGGAAGGACCTGTGGAGAGAGGAACCCACGCTGCAGCAGGTTTTCTGGCAGGAATTGTGAGCCTGCAGGGGACCTACAGTGGAGCAGTCTGCCCCTCAAGGACTTAACCCCATGGAAAAGACCTACAACGAAGAAGTTTGTGAAGAACTGTTTCCTGCGGAAGAGACCACACACTGGAGCAGAGGAAGAGTGTGAGTAGCAGCTCCCCTGAGCAGGAAGGAGTGACAGAGACAGCATGTGATGAACTGACTACAATGCCTACTTCTCATTCCCTTGTGACACTGGTAGGGAGAAGGTAGAGAAATTTGGAATAAAGGTAAGCTCAGGAAGAAGGGAGAGGTAGGGGAAGGGTGTTTTTAAGATGTAGTTTTGTTTTCCATTGCTCTACTCTGACTTGGTTGGTAGTAAATGAAATTAATTTCTCCCAGTCAAGTCTATTTTGCCTGTGACGGTAATTCCTGAGTGATCTCTCTGCCTTTATCTCAACCCCTGAGATTTTCAATATATTCTCTCTCCCTGTCCAGCTGAGGAAGGGGAGAGATAGAATGACTTTGCTGTACACCTGGCCTCCAGCCAGAGTCAAACCAGTACAATGAGTTTTGAGAAGGAGGGATCAGAAACTGAGAGTTTAATAAAATACTTTAAGATTCAGAATTTTTATATTTGTGTGATACAATACTCCTTAGGTGGAGAAGACTTGCTTATAACAGGGGAGAGCCAGAAAGCTATTGTTGTCTGCTCTTTTGTAGCTAGAGAATTCTTTGTCAAATTTAGGGATTAAAGATTCATTATGCCATTCTAGCTCTTAACTCTAAGAAAAAGGTTATCTACTGAAAATATACTGTAGCAATTTTTTTCTCTATTATGCTTTCAGCAGCATACTCTTATCTAGCAATTCTTTTGCACAGAGTTCTTTCCTTTCTACACAGTTTAGTGTTTAGGGCAGTTTCTATAGAACAGGAGAAATTTATTCCAACTGAATATAAAATTTCTAAAAATATAATCAGACACACTTCAAAAATATAATTAGCACTATAGAAATAAAGTCATGATTACGTGTGTCATGTAAGTAAGAGAATAAAACCTGCTTAATATTTACAGCTATTACGAGTTATACTAATAGGGTATGCTAACAGCATACTAAAAAGGTTACATACATTACTCCACATAAACGTTTATATTTAGGGGAAATAAAACTACAGCAACACAGACTAAAAAAATAGATTTCTGAAAATTACATTGCCAAGGCCAGGGCAATTCTATACATTTCTCCTACAGGCAAAGCACTGAAAGAAAGTGTATGTCAGTTTGAATAATATTTGAGGTTTCAGGAAGGAAAAAAGCATAGCCATCAAATTTAGTAAAGAATACAGAGAAAAAATACTTTATTCCAAGATCTGATATCAGTGTGAATAATTACAAAATTCTAATTTGGATCTATTAAAAAAGTGTTACACTGTTCATGCTACCTTCAGGAAGTATGAAGCAAGACTTGGTATGCTGAATATCTAATCATGAAAAATAATCTTCCAGCCTCTTTCTACATCAACAATCTTTTCTAAATACAGTTTAAAAATCTGCTTGTCTCTTTACTTTCTAAGCCAGATGCAGAATTAAATTTCTAACAAAGTGAAATTCCCAGAATTTCAATCAAGTGAATTGGTTTCAGAAGAAATCCGTCTCGTTGTATTTTTATGGAAATCAAGTACTAAGGGCTGGATGGACGAGTGTATATATGTGTGCGTACATATATATTAAGGTTTCTCAGCATGTCAGAAGAACATTAAGTGAATAATAGTGTTTGTAGAACTATACTGTCACATTTTTTCTTCTCAATTTTTTACAACTAAACATTTCTTTATATGAAGTGCTCACTATATACATATTGTAGAGATAAAGAAATTATAGACAGAAATCATTTGTTTGGTCATCTATTCTGTACCCTTCTGCCATAGGACATGATTCTTTACAGTGTATTTACCAGTGATAATAATCTTCAGACTACAGCCATTGCCTGGTGGGGACTGCTTTTTACCAGGTCAGCAGAACAGACCTTTGGAGGATGCTCAGTCTGACCAAAGATCCATGAGCAATGTTCACGAGCAGCAAAGGATTATTCTGGGCACGGCACTGCCTCATTCTCAATGTGATAAGTAAGAAAAGACCTTGCAGTCATCTCTCTGTCAGAAGATTATTTAGGATCTTCTTCAAACTGTCTAATACCAATTTTGTCCTTTTAGAAATAATACTGTGAATAACAGATTTGGGGTTCTACTACAAGATTTAGGAACAGAAATAATGTGTTTCGTAGACTTGAGGCCCCTAAACTTTCAGAGTTTGTTTTGGTTTTTTTTGTATCCAGCCATATCTCTGTACTAGGATCTTTTCTTCTGAAGCATCTAACATTCCTTGGTATGCTTGGCAATACTAATAAATAGACACATTTTCAGATTGAAAGTGGACGTACATTTCCATTTCAAAGAAGTTTTCATTTATGATACTTGTCCAAGACCCTCTCCAGGCAGTATTATTCCATTAAATTCTTATGCGTCCCCATATCTGCCAAATCTACAGTGGGATTATCAACATTGCTTGATAATAGCTGAGTCATTTTCCCAAATAACTTTTTCTAAGAATCTCTGAACCTCTGACTACTGCAAAAAGCACCAAACAAACCAACCAACCAGCCAGACAAACTCTTGGAGTTTTTGAAAAATTCCTAGTAAAGGAATGTCCAGAAAACTTGACAACGGCGAATGAAAGACAAACTAAGGCTTGAATACTAATGCACATCCCTTGCATTGAAAACTGTATGGAGACAAAGATTTGTGGCAGATGGTAAGCTTTTAATTGGATCTTGTTCAGGAAATATAAACACTGAACATCTGTGGACAAGTCACTAGTTATATAATTGTCAGCGAATTGGACACCTAAAATAAAACTGGAAGTTTCTTCCAAAAGAACACTGGAAGTTTCAACTTTGAAAATTCCTTTTCTTTTATCAGAATAAACTAATCTAGAAACTGTGTTTCTTGACATTGAATTTTAGCTTTATGACATATACCTCACTTATATGTGTCATGGTTTAACCTTGGCTAGCAACTAAGCCCTACACAGAGGATCTCTCACTGTCCCCACAGTGGGATTGGGGAAAGATCAGAAGGGTAAAAGTGAGAAAAATTGTAGGTTGAGATAAAGACAGTTTAATAGGTAAAACAAAGGCTGTGCGCATAAACAAAGCAAAACAAAGAATCCATTGACTGTTACCCATGGGCAGGCAGATGTTCAGCCATCTCCAGGAAAGCAGAGCTCCATCATGTGTAATGGTGACTTGGGAAGACAAACACCATCACTCCAAATGTCGTCTCTTCCTCCTTCTTCCTCCAAATTTTATTGCTTTCCCCAAGTTTTTATTGCATGATGTCATACGGTAAAGGATATCCCTTTGGTCAGTTGGGGTCAGCTGTCCCAGCCATGTCCCCTCCCACCTTCTTGTGCACCCCCAGCTGCTATCTGGTGGAGTGGGGTGAGGAGCAGAAAAGGTCTTGATGCCATACAAGCATGGCTCAGCGATAACTAAAACATCCCTATGGTATCTGCACTGTTTTCAGCACAGATCCAAAACACAGACCCACACAAGCTACTATGAAGAAAATTAATTCTATCCCAGACATAAAAATCTTGTGTTGGTAAAACTGATGTTATGCAATATCAGGGATTAATACCTACTGCAGTAAACTAGAAGTAAATTTGATTTAAAATGCACCTTTCTATTCAACATGCAGATTCTTTTTAAAGATATCTCAAATACCTGATCTAGGTGGCAGATCAGATGTTATCATTTGAAATTTCCTAGAGACTGGTAAAAATAATTCGTCTTCTTATGAAAACTACATATTAAATATGTCACTTCATGAGACAGATATGGTTTTAATGTTGAGTTTACACTGCAGCTAAACTTCAAGTAAATACATGTAAATTGCTTCCTGCATAGCATGATTTAGATTGCCTTTTCTTTGAACACAAAATATGCAAATACCAGAACATAGAATCTTACATATTCACCTAAAATTTAAGACTTGTTTTCTCATCTTTTGAAAATGTTCCTACTCCCTAACTAATTGTCCTGGTCCAAGCTTTTTTTTAACCTTTTTCCTCTTGTTGTAATGGCTGGCACCCAAGGAGGACTGTATCCATTCTTCTGCCTTTGATCCCAATCCTGAGTTCCTGAATCCAGCTTTTGTGTCTGATTCCCCTCTGTTGCTGCATCTAGGGCCTTCCCAGTGCCAGCCTACTCTGCAGCATCAGTGGTCGTTGCTGTCAGGGGCTGGAGTTAGGTTTCATATCAGTTTTGTATATATTTCTATACATTTTCATTATTTTTCTTATTAGTACTATTATTGCTTATTAAAGCCATTCTAGTTTTTGAAGTCTCTCTGCCTTATTCTTTTTAGTTTTCCTAAGTCTCTCTGCCTTATTCCTTTTCCCTTCCTATTTGAAGAAGAAGAGAGGTTAAGATAGCATCTGTCAGTGTTCAGTGACTGGCCCAGTCCTAACCCTTGATGTAAAAATTGATGTTTTTAAATATGAAATCTTAAGATACAAAATCTTTTTTATTAAAATATGAATAATATCACTGTTATGCAACAGCAGGAGCCAGTCTGCCTTGCAAGGTGGACGAGCCAGGTGCCATGAGTGACCTCAGTTCTGGCTGCCCCACACACCCCCCGTAGTTCACTGGAGCCTAGGGTGGTAAAGACAGATTCAGCAGTAGAGGAAAGGATGGACTGGGGGACAATGGGGGAGAGGAATGCAGAGAGGGGGAAAACAGCAAACTAGTCAGGAGAATTAAAAATTTGCCCATAAATTAAGACTAATGTCAAGCAATAGATATTATTGTAAGGATGGCTCTAATGAGGTGAGGAGGGTGGTGATTACATTGTAGAAGTCCATCCAAAATATTTGCAAATTCATAAGATAGTGACCCAGAACAAGGAAATGAAAAGGTTAAAAAATACAGGTGGAAACTTGCCTGTTGTCCTTATTAAATTGTTGGAAACTACAGATTTCCCTGAAATGCAAGTATGCATAGGACATTTGAATTAATATCCTCGAATGTGAACCTGTTCAAAGTCAGTTTTTCTCTCCTTCTGGGAAACTGTGTTTTGTTATCATTTCCTCTGGGAAATGATAGTGCAGAATTCAATCATCAGTTGGGACACATGGCTTTTATTTCACATTTGAATTGTAGAGACTATGCAAATGATCGCTAATTGCTCTCTGGAGACCAGTGTGGCCCCTTTTTGATCTATGTATCCTCTTCATTCTTCCGAGAGCACAGAAACATTGGAGGGATTGCACAGCATGCAGTTTGAACAAAGGTTTTGAAAGAGAAGTCGGTTAGGGATGTAAAGTGTGTCACAGATTTAAATTTCTCAGTTTTTTAGATATGCATATATAATACAGCTTGAGGAAAGGTTATGTGATGTTTTTAACTGCACAGCACAACAATTGGTTTTGATTAAACATTTTTTTATTTACACTGACAAAAAGTTTATAAGCCATTTGTTCTCAATCGGTATAGTCAGTTGAATATAAGATATATATTCTGAATCTTGACTCTGTTACTAACATTTTCAAAAATAGATTACGCTTCAGTTGTTCTTCAAATCATCCCAAAGATTGAAAGCCACAGGCAAGAAACAATAATTTACACAAAATGCTGTAAACATTAGAACTCTGTTTGGTAACCTTAAAGTAAATTTAGCATTTCATAGTCCCCTTACCAGTGCTGTTCACATGCTGAAACTACTGTTGTGACCCCTGGCTCACTTAGGAAACAGGTGTGGCAGGAAAGTTTAAATCTGTGAATCTACATAAAATTGCTAGCCTTTCCTTCTGTTTTTAAATGTACAGGTAAGACTGTATCAAAATTCAGAGTGGTATTATCTATCCTTTCTATGTCTGGCCATTTTTAAAATACATCCATTTGCTTTTCTTTCCTTCTCTAGCAATATCAAAAATCTCTTGTGCAATATCCTGCTGTCCAAAGTGTAGGCAGTCCTCCCATGGTGATCAGTAAAACAATTGAAAAGAGATTATCTTGTCCCTGTAGACACAAAGATACTAACCAAATTAATGATATATACTTTAAGAGCTTTTTATCTTTCAGATATTAAGAAATTTACTTACAAAACAGCCAATCTTTAAAATGTATGCAGCTTCACAGTTGCTAGTGTAAATTAGTCATGAAAATACCATTACCCTAAAGAAAAATGACAATGACCTAGCACATGGCCATGTAATTAATATGATACAATATGATCAAAATATGATACAAAATATACACACATCTATAGTAAGAAATATTCTAGGATTGAACAGCTCTGGAAATTAGAATAAAGACAGGAAAAAAATGCTAGTGCACAAGAAGAAAATTTAACTCTGAAGCAGTACGAAACTTGCCAAACTTGAAAACGTAACATTGTCAGTTAATGTTAACATAACGTTGGACAGATCTTCAGCTGGTGTAAATTGGCCTAATCTCATTAAGGACAATGGAAATATACTAATTTCCTTGTGCCTATAATCTCTCCTTAAGGTTATTTTTTTCTTGTACTCACCTATTCATGGAACTAAATAACACTTAAAAGCCTTTATGCAAATGTGCATCACATGAGGAATAAGTAAGAGGAGTTAGAGGCCTGTGTATGCCTGCAGGGCTGTGGTTTTATTGGCAACATAGAGGCGTGGTCAGTCTTGGCTGCAGTGATCATGAAATGGAGGAGTTGAAGATCTTTAGGGAAGTGACGAGGGTGTGCAAGAAGCTCGCTACCCTAGACTTCAGAAAAGCAGACTTTGGCCTCTTCAAGGACCTGCTTGGTAAAGTATCATGGCAAAAAACCTTGGACTGAGATGGGTCCAAGAAAGCTGATCAGTATTCAGGGATCATCTCCTCTATGCACAGAAATGATGTATTCAAAGAAGGATATGGGCAAAAAAGCCAGGAGACTTCCACAGATGAACAAGGAGCTCCTGGATAAACTCAGGAATAAAAAAAGAAACCTACAGAGGGTGGAAGCAAGGACAGTGTGGGAGGAAGACACAGAAATTGTCTGAGCAACCAGATCTCAGGTTAGGAAAGCCAAAGCCCTGATAGTATTAAATCTGTCCAGGGAGGTCAAGAGCAACAAGCAAAGCTTCCATAGGTACGTTGTTGATAAAAAGAAGACTAGGGATAATGTGAGCCCTCTCCAGAGGGAAATGAGAGACTTGATTACCCGAGATATGGAAAAGGATAAAGTACTCAGTGACTAAACACCCCCAGCTCCCTCAGCCTCTCCTCACAGGACTTTCCCTCTAGTTCCTTCCCCAGCCTCATTGTTCTCCTCTGGACCCACCCCAGAACCTCAATGTCTTTTTTTGAAGGATACACAGGACTCGAGGTGAGACCTCCCCAGTGCCGAGCACAGTGGCAGAATTACAACCCAGCAGGAGCTGGCCACACTGTTCCTGATACAAGCCAGGATGCCATTGGCCTTCCGGGCCACCTGGGCACACTGCTGGCTCATGTTCAGTCAGTTGTTGAACATGAACATGAAAGGGTTAGGCAGTTCTTTGAAATGGATTCAGAAAAGGGAAGAACTTTATTTCCAGTTTGTCTTAGCAAAGTGGAGAACCTGAGTTTTTTGTCTGGGTGTGATTTGGGTTTGAGTTTGTTTGTTTGGGGTTTTTTTTGAGAAAAGTCTTAATGATGATATTGAATTAGAACTGTTAACATTTTGATAAGAACTCCCCACACATATCATCCTAATATACACTTCTCCCCTCCAGGTCTTCCACTCTTCTTCTTGTTTAATAGAATAAAAATTAGGGGAAATCAAAAGACCAAAATATATAAGTATATATACATGCTTATATAATAACCCTTATATTATAATCCTCATACCTGCAATGTCTATTGCCTACGGAAGCAGACATTTAGAAACCGAATTCCTTTTTTTACCCTGGTCCTTTAAGAGCATTTCTTTAGGAGCCTTTCCCTCAACTTCACTTACATTTATTACACAAGACAACATTTCCTCCTCAGCCCGCAAGTGACTGAAAAATTTTACAAATAGGCTGCCACCAACTTAGAAAGAGTATACAATAAGTAACTGGTTGGTGACCATTTCTAACTCTGTAATGTATAAAACCTAAGAATATAAGAATGATTTTAAATACATTGTTATAACTTGCTAAACTATGGGAAAAGTTTCTCCTGTGTAAAACCTCCATTTTTGATTTCAATGACATAGTGAAGACAACAATGTTCAGAAGTTTGATTTTTCGTCTAGGTTCAGCATCCCTGGAGAAAGAAGTGATTATTATAATTTGTACTGTACATGTTGGCAGCAGAAAATAACTTAGTTTGGAAACATTATAAAGTTCTGAGTTGAAAAATTCTGTTCAGGGTATTTGACAACAAAGTGGAATTTAAAAGTTTACAGTGCATATTTAACAAGTTAGATTTGAGTTACTGTTAACAGCAGCAAAAGATTCTAATGCAATATTAGAAAATAAAAATTAAATATGAAGAAAAAAATATTATTTTCCTTGAAAGAAAAAAAATCTTCCTGGTATATTAAGCATTGCAGCACTCATGTACATTTTCGTTCAATATAATTTCTTCAGAGGTCATATGTGACCACTTTGATCATCATTTTTGACATTACTAATAAGTAATTTCTACATATTCACTAATCTAATTTCTATTGAATCCTCTCCCTTGTACTGGATGATATTCAAAGCTTTTGATAGCTGTTAACATAAGAAACTAATAGACAAAAAACCAACTCCTATAAATTTATTGTGTTTTTAATTTTTAACAGCTAAAAATGACATCCACGTGTTTTCCTCAGACTTCTGGAGAGTTGGCAATGTAAACAGTTTTTCCAGAAAGCATTTAAATGTCAAGGTAGAGTTTAGTTCTAGACATTAATTTCAGTTACTATTTCCACACTTCAGGAATTCAACAAAATATTTATGAGGTATAAGCTATGAAACGACCGCTACATTTCATGATGCATTATAAAGATTTAAATATTCCACTGAATATTATTTTGCTTTATGGCAAAAGTTTCCTTCTGTCAAATATTTATGTAAATACAAGTTAAAATTCCTATTTTAATGTAGAGATTGATTTTTTTCTCACCTCAGGCAACACACTTTCATTAAAAATATTATCTGTATTCCAAATCGCACTTTTTTGGTTTTTTCTAAAATATTTAATATCATAAAAACAATGATAGAATCTAAAAAAACAACTGTTGCACTATAAAAAAATATAAGATCTCAGCTAATTTCCTTTCTTGTCATTTCTTTATAATAAAGTATTTATGTTTGGAGGTAAGGCATACATTTCAATATAAGTCTTGGAGGATATCCAGGGAACTCATTAAAGGCTGTGACCTTGAGTAAACCTCATTTAGCCTGGAGGTTACTGAAATAATGTAGTGTTTTTCAGAAGTGATAGTATGACTACAGAATATTAAATACTTTTGGAAACAGGATTTTCTTAACAAAGTAGTTCTACATGAAATTCACCTCTGTTTTTCCTCCAGACACTTTTAATTCATTAGCAAAGTAGATACAATGACACTGTAGAGAATATGAAGGACACCGTTGTTCATGTTTGGCTGAAAACTGTTATTCCATGTATGCAATGACTGCCATTTACACATTCATGAAGTCAGCAACGTAGAAAAGAATACTATAATGAAAATGAAAGCTTTAAGAAGGCAATCAGATCTGGAGGAGCTTAAGGGATTTTTTCTAGGTGAATTGTCACTATGCAGTTGAAGACCTGAGAAGACAAGCGTCTGCTGCAAAAAAAAAACCAACAAACCAGATCCAGCAAAACCAAAGGGGTAACTGTTTTCTATAGTTACCCCACGCAGTATTTTGTAGACCCCTGTGGGAAGCAGTCTGAACCTGTCTTGTATCTTCTCTCTGTTTTAGCTGTGTGACACAAATTGCTTACTTAAAATAATGGATTTTTCAAGCTAACTCTTTTTTTCGTGGATTTTTCTATTTTTTTAAGAAATGCACTTGGAGATTGAGAGGAATTATTCCTATGCAAATAGTTAAGAATTAGTTAGTTTGCATAATCCGTTATTAAAATCTGTGGACTACGAGAGTGGACAAGTATTTTAAAAGAATAGCAAACTGTAGTCAGTGAATAATTCAGATCTGCATAACAAAGAAATCCTCTCTTCTCATTCTGATGTTTCTTCAGGTTTTTTTAATCTTTTTGGTCATTTTCTTTAAGAAACTTAGTGTTAGAGTGGAATGGAATGGAACAGGAGTAGCAAACCTATCTTACCAACCTGTATTGTATACATCATGTTTGGACATTTCCTTCCTGCATAGAAGTCTTTTCTATGTCATAAAAAAGTATTTTTTGTTTTCCTGGGAATATTCACACTTATTAAAAACTGTTTTATTATATGACCAATTTCAGGTCTCTTTTCCTATATTATATACATATAGTTATTATTGATTACATAATTTCCAATAACAAGTTCTTTGCTGCTTTCTTAACCGAGAAAAGGCAGACCTTAGCAACAGCATCTTCCCATACCAGTTAAATGCCACCACTCCACCAAAAAAGGACGTTAAATAGTTTCGAAAGGATCATAGGCACTTCTTGTAATTGATATAGGTATTAAGACTAGAGGGTAAATTTAACTGAAATGAAAGGAATGTTGGGATGCCCATTAATGTGGGTAATCTGAAGGTGGAAAAAGAAACAAAAATTATTTCTTTTCATAACCACACAAATTTGAAATATTGTTAAAAACATCTTTGTCTATTGCACAATCAATAACAGTGAAGTTGTATGGAAGCATACTTGAGAGAAGGGAAGTGTGATATACATGACTAATGAATTCCATCTTCTAGTGTGAATCTCAGTGGAATATCATAAACCTTCAGTGAGGTACGAGAGATTCTCTTTTACTACCTAGAAGCACAGTATAAATGATCAACCTTTTCAGCACATATTTATGTTGAAATGATCACAAACAACAATATTGTAATCTCAGAAATTATATCTCAATCAGATAATGTTGTGGCTTTGCTGTCGATCATGCGGGTGATCTCTGCACACTAAATCTAGATGTACAAAGACAAAACCACAAGAACTAATAGGATTTCTTGCAGTGACTGAAGGACAACATCATGATGAGATGTACAAAGAATCAGCATAAGTCTACTTACTTAAAAAATCCTGAATTTCACTTTTTAATACAAAATTCCTCACTTCATATATTCATAGATCACCGGGTTGGAAGGGACCACAAGGATCATCTAGTCCAACCCTTTAAGGTAAAGAAACACATTTTAAATGAGATGGCCCAGCATCCTGTCAAGCTGAGCTTTAAAACTGTCTAAGGTTGGGGAATCCACCACTTTCCTTGAAAGACTATTCCAATGCCTAATTGCTCTCATGGTGAAAAATTTTCACCTGGAGTCCAATCAGAAACTCCCCAGGAGCAACTTGTGTCCATTACCCCTTGTCTTTTCCACATGACTCCTCGTAAAAAAGGAGTCTCCATTTTCTTGGTAGCCACCCTTCATGTACTGGTACGTGGATAATGTCACCCCTGAGCCTTCTCTTCTCAAGGCTGAACAAATCAAGTTCTCTCAGCCTTCCTTCGTATGATAGGTCTTCTAGTCCTCATATCATCAACTTCTTATTTAAGAAATTTGCTGTTAGTTTCGGAAGCTCTGGAAAGTTTTGTGTATTCTAACATTTGTTTTCTGTGTTTAAAATTTCAGGTGCCTAACTTCAGCAACTGGTTATTTTACAGACACATATATAAAAAAAAAATTATTGTTTGACACCCTTGATCAGTTCTTTTAAACTGCAGGGGCAATAACAGAAAGATTAAACCAAAAAATCCCTGGTGTAAAACATTTTTAAAGTTTTCAGAAAATTTACATATTTATAGGTCATTTCATATTTCATGCCTATATTTACTGACTCTGTATTTGTGGACAGTTATTAACTGTCACACTGCAATGCACTGAAACAGCTGATTGATAACACACATGAATGACTCTCTGATAGCAAGTATCATGCATTTTGTTTTGTATATTCTCAAGGATACTTGTGAGAAAAGATAAGGAATCTTAAAATTGCTTTATGTCAAGAATGGGGGGAGGGTAAGAAAGATCTATTTTATTTTATATGGTCACAATATTACTACAGTAAAAAATATTGCAGAGGAGACTATCCACTTTTTTCTTTAATGTAATTTTGATACTTCCCTTTTAGACATTCCTGATGGACTCATCTGACAAAAATATTCCATACATTATCAGACATAATACATAATTGTCTATACCAATTCAAACATGTTTATGTTCTCTCATTTTTTAATTCCTCAGAGGAAGAAAGTAGTATGGACATTCATAACCTATCCCAGAAGAGAATGTGATGGATCACATACTGCTCTTCACTGCTATGTTGATGACAGATCTTCAAGTTATTGCTAAAAGTATCTCCACTGTTCTTGCTAAAGCAAGCAGCCTCTGAATGTTGTTTCAATGCTGAATATATTCAGATTTTAAAATAATGGAGTAAAAAATTTAAATTTTAACTAATATTAAGACTGCTTTTCCTAGGCTTGGCTCTGCTTCCTCAAGTCAAGTTGTTTCACACTCACCCTAGCCTTGTCAAAATGTTGTGGTTCAAACATAACTGCCTGTTGACAAAGCCGTCTCCTTGCACTCTTGGCAACTCAGAGCAGACTCAGTGCAGGCTGAACTTTAATTTTAATTAACAGTCTTCAGAAAATTAATTTAAACCTGTAAAAACATATAACTGAATTTATAATACAATTAGCTTTTTTTCTTTTAGGAATTTCTGATAATAAAAGTCCCATAGATTACTATTGCTGTTAGTCATTACTTTTTCAGACAAATTTAAGATAAACCTTCTGCTCTTTGTGCAACTTTCATTGACTTATGCCTCCAATTTTATTCCAGAAGAGCTTAACAGGCTAGGAGGATGTGGCAATTTTCTACTGCAACTTTTATTACCAGAATTTGCATATCCTTTTTTTTACTGAACTGTGAAGCCAGTATTACAATTTCAAGTAAGCTACAGTTCCCAGACATGAAAAATAATTCTGAGGCATAGATAAGAACAGGCATCAGATCACCTTTCTTGTATCTCGCTACATTACTTTAAACATAGCTCTATCCTGAGAGTAGGTTCTCGGAGAGCAATGCTCTTTTGTGTAAAATGATTCTGAAAATACAGCCTTCTACTGCTCAGTATCAGAAGAATATAAGAACACTAATTTGATATGAGATAAAGGATTCCAGAAAACACTGCAAAGCTGATGGTAGAAAGGCTTCCAAATATAATATATCAGAGCTTTTACATAGTAATTGGGGAGGGTCACTGCAGACAGTTGTTGTGACTGCTTAGAAATTGTGTGGAACTGTGCACTGTGTAGAGGATTAACTCCTTAAACTCTTCCCTAAATCCTCAGATCTAGAATCAAGAAACATTTGCCTCACATATCAGACTAGCAAATATCTACGAGTCGTTGTGATGTGCTTGTTTACTTGGTTTCCTCATAACAACTCCTCTTTCCTAGTAAGAGCTCCAGAGTGGGTCCTCCTAATGGACTGTAGTCCTGCAGGATAAACCTGCTCCAGCATTGTTTTCCATAGACACAATTCCTTCAGGATATATACATCTGCTCTCAATGAATTTTCTTTTACAGACTGCAGTAAAGCACCTGCCTGATTGTGGTCTCTTCCATATGTGCTGCAGGGCAATCCCTGCTTCAGTGCCTGCAGCACCTTCTCCACCCTTTTCTTTTTGACCTTGGTGTTTTCTCAGCAGGGGTTTTCTCACACTTTTTTTTTCTCTCACTTCTCACTGCTATGCAGTATTGTGCCTCTCCTTAACTCTGTTTCCCCAGAGGTGCCGCCATCTTGGCTCAGCCGTCCCCTGAGGCAGGTCAGTTGGAACCAGTTGAAACCGTCCGCATCTGGCCCGGGGCAGCCCGAGCCTCTCCTCACAGAGGCCTCCCGGCAGCCCCTACTGCTGTCAAAACCTGGAGACATAAACTCAATACAATAGCAAGGATTACATGCTCATGAGGTTCAAAAAAGGATGGAGCAAGTGATGACTGGAGCCAGTGGGGAGCTTTAACCTCCAGCTGTGGGGCTGAAACAGTGCGTGTCCCAAAAAATGGCTGCTGGAGGGACCAGCCTGAGGAAGGTGAGTGAGGGGCTCAAAACTGGCAGCTGAAGCTGTACCGTGGGACATAGCCCAGGAGCCGACTGCCTGTGTCTTCCCCAGACCAGGTGTGTGTGTGTGGGAGGGTGCATATGGTCACTCACAAACCTTTAGGTGGACATGATAGAGAGTAGGGGGACCTTGTGTCTAGGCATGGGGTCCATGCTGGCAACCAGGGGACCCACAAGTGTGGAGTGTCTGTGTGACAAGTGGTGTGTGAGTGCTGTCTGCGTGTGCAGCAAACACTGAGCTGGACTAGTAAGGAAGGGTAAAGGGGCTAGAATGTGGGCGTGGGTGCTGGGCAGACAGAGGTGCTCTGCTGGTACTCAGAATCCACAAGTGTGCATCTGCTTGTGAACATGGAGCGTCACGTGGGCACCTGCGCTAGTGACCTCCTGCCTCTGCCGCCCCAAGCTTGTGTGTCTATGGGTGTTTGTGTCTCTGCGGTACGTGCCTAGCTTCATTCCTAGTTGAGCCTGCAAACAGGAAAGTGCCAGCCACATCCCTCAGCCTGGGCAGAGACCCCACATCCTCAGGCTGGGCTCCAGCAGCTAGATAGGAGGAAGACCCGGAACTGCTGGAGGAGGAAGAGGCTGCTTTTAATACTCCTATTTGAAATCACTATTTAAATCATGGTGAAATTTGAGCCTATAAGAAAATCCTTTATTTTTTATTTTCTTGTGGAAATATTGAGCCATAGCATGGTTTTAAAAGTATACTCAGAAGGAGAAAGAGTAGTAACAATACATAACAAATGTAGGTCAACACCTTAAAATATCCTCTTTTCAACCCAATACACTTGTCTGTCTGTAACAGCAGTAGCTTCCCCTCTTATTAAGGGGTTTTGAATAATTAAGTTCAGCTGAATGTAATTAGCTTCCAGCTGGCAGTACTTATCTAAGTTGCATTGAATAGTGATGAATTCTGTAGGGGGAAAGAAAAAAGAGAAAAAACAAAACTACCTTTTTTTCAAGTTGTTTGTTGTTAGTGCTTTCTACTCTTGACTTGCCCAGCTGGTACAATAAGAGTTCTTTCAAAGGTGTTCAGGACCATGTGAATATGTTGAGTCTTAACAGTAATGTGTTGCTTGGATTTGACACCAAATCTTAATAAGTGCCTATTCAGTTTCCTATCTTTTATTTTTTTATTCCTTCTGTTGATGTAAAATTCAGTAATGACCCTAAGATTTCTTATTGCTGATTGCCTTACAGGTAAATGTTTCAAGGTTAAAGGTAACTAGATTTTATTGGATAAGAGCAGAGTATCATTAGACACTGTCAGACAGTTCTGGGATTAAAGAAACTGTTCATGGTACACTGATGTTTGTGGAATCCTACTGCAACTTCCACAGATTCATGAAGTTCTTCTGATCATGATTCAATTTAATTTACTTTAAGAATTGTGACATAATGGTAATTAATTATTTCACTAAAGGAACATTCTATTAATTCTTAATATACATGCAGGAACAATGCTGTCTTTTTTATCTTTTTTTTTTTCTCTGTGGTGTTTATTTCTAGTTTTATCCAAAAAGTTACTGGTATATCTGTTCTGCTATTGCCTTTCATAAGCTCTGCTTTATTTTGAATTTTCTGCTTTCTATCTCTAATTCTACCTTTCAGGTTTAATTCTTATCTGCTGAAGGGAAATTCCCAAGTATTAAATTATTTTAATTCTGTAAGTCTCCTTCAGCAAAATCCTTCTTTTATCTCCCTTTTGAATGACTTGAATGTACTATTAGAACACTAAAGCAACTAAAAGAAATTCTACCTGTGGAACTGAATTCTGCCTGAGCTTTCCTCATTCTCTTTGTAGTCCTACTTATTATTCTTTTAACTTTCACGGCCATTATGCTCTTTCTGTTGTTATCCCTCATGTCTCAGTTGCTGTTTGGAAATGGTTGTGATATAGATTAGGAGAATATTTGCTAGATCAGCTTCAAAGCTTGTGTAAAAGAAAAGTTGAGTTATCACCCTTCAGTGCATTTTCTTTCTAATCTGAAGTACTGTGTGAAGAGCTGAGAGCTAGTTCTGATGACAGTGATTTTAAGTAGATAGAGTAGATTTCTTTCTGGATAATCAGAGCCACAAAAACCCCCAAAAGATAAAGCTTAGACTTAAAAATAAAAACAGCTGTATTATTTTTCATCAAATTTTGATGCTAAGTACATCTATACATTCCAGAAATACAGAATCAGGAAAAAAAAATAAAAATAATAATCCTGTGAAGGGCAAGATGACAATCCTTAGCAAGATTGTTACCTGTTTGAGGCTTACGTATGTCTGGTGGTGTGCTCTATGAACAGCCTGAAGCATACAGTAGTGTTCTTCTTCTCAAGTCTATGAAAAATAGGAGATATAGTTTACAGGACCTGGGATTTTAAATCTGAGTGAACAGATCAATTCCAGAGTTGTAGGCACTTGTCTGAAAACAAGTGTTAAATGAAATATATCAAATGCATGAGTGTTGTACCTCTCTTCAGAAGAACAGTGTTTACCTGCACTTTCAGTTTTTGAAGACATAAATTCTGTGGTGTAAGTACAATTTGTATAAAAGTTTATTCTTCAAAACTTGCTCTGTCTTGTTAAAAGTTTTATGTCTGTGATGTTGTATAACTACAGTGAGAGCTCTTGTTTAACACCTTTAAAAGGAAAGAAACGACCTAGAAGTATGTAGAACAGACTTCAATATAAACTAAAAAGCTTAACTTTTAACTGGATTTTTGATTCAAGTGTTAGCCTGCAGACTCAACAGATAAGGTATCTGACACCAGCAGTAATCTGTGTTGTAACTATTTTTTTTCTGGGTAAATTGATTAATTTATAAATATATTTCATATAAATATATTTTAACATAGTCTGAAATCTGAATCGGTTCTTTACCTTCAAGTTTACAGCTATATGAAGCAAGAAGGATCTACTCTGCCATTTTCTTCCTCTTTAGAATGAGACAACTATTCTATTGTAAATATTTGGTTATGGGTTCTGTGAAGTTTAAAGTGCTTAATGTGTACTTTGTGTACTTTGGGGGTCTGTTTGCTTATTACAGGAATTGTGGAGGGAGTTTTTGTTCTTTAATACTTCATGTTCCCATTCACCTCCACATCAAAGCATTTGCAGTTTTCAGTAATTTAAATGAAAACCGTATGTGATGCCTCTTGAAAACTGCAAACAAAACAAGGATTTGGTAACATATAGTAGAAAACATCCAAATACACATAAAATTCAATAGTCAAGTTGCCTCATTCTCTTTGTGGTACAACAAAGCAGATATTGGCACTCTGTGTTGAGTCTCTGCACTGAGAAAGTGTAAAGTGAAGAACTGTAATCCAAAAGCCCATTCACTATTGGCACATAACCAAAGCCCAGCATGTTTAGAAAACATTTCTCCCCTCCATCCTAAAGCCCATCCTTCTATCTTTTTTTCTTGGTCGTTGTGGGCAAAAGAGCAAGTCATCAAACCAGTCCAGTCAATAATCAAGGTGTCAGCTGCCACTTGGATCTTTCTTTACTGAAATTTTGTCTAAAAATTTACTCTGTTTTTCTGCAACCTCATTAACACATAATTTTGGCATGTAACCTTGCACAGAGAAACATCCAGGCTCTCAAGCAGTTTATATTTGGAATAATGACACATTTTCCTTAACCTTGAAAGAAAGATTGTGTCCCTAATGCAGCTACCCGGACTACTACATCAAATATCACTCTCCTTATGCATCACTTAGATATTATTTTAAACAAGCCTATGATCACTTTCTGTCTTACTGACTAGCACCGAGATCTTTTGTCTGGTACTCTCTGGACTGCCTACATCTCTGCATCCATCTTCTCACTTGTTTTGTGAATTGTCTTGGGAAAGAATAATTCTGTTATGTCTTAATATCATATGTATTCAAAAGGTCCCAGATCCAGGCTCATAAATCCTCAGTGTTATAGCAAGAAAAATAATTAGAAGTATTTCTCAATAGCCACAGCATAGTTACTTGGCTATAAACCAAGTGTGCACTACACAGGTTATGAAGCTAGAGCAAATAAGATAGCTCTTAGTTACCAGATAGTATTCAAAATCAAAGCAACAGATGTCTCCAGGTGGCACACATTTTTAATTATACTTCAGCAATATCTAATTGCAAATGAACTTGTGGGATTTTTTTTGCAGTCAAAGTCTTGTTTACGGCCAAAAAACCTGCATACCCTATCAGAGAATCACAGAACGTTAGGGATTGGAAGGGACCTCAGAAGACCATCTAGTTCAATACCCCTGCAGGATCACCTACGGTAGGTCATGCATAAATGCATCCAGGTGGGTTTTGAATGTCTTCAGAGAAGGTGACTCCACAAACTCTCTGGGCAGCCTGTACCGGTGCTCTGTCACTCTCACAGTGAAAAAGTTTTTTCTGTTTTTGTGGAACCTTGTATGCTTCAGCTTGCACCTGTTTCCCCTTGTCCTATCACTGGAGGTCTCTGAGAAGAGTCCGGCTCTGTCCTCCTGACATTCACCACGTACATATTTATAAACACTAATGTGGTCACCCCTCAGTCTCTGCTTCTCCAAGCTAAAGAGACCCAGCTCCTTCAGCTTTTCCTCCTAAGGGAGATGCTCCACTCCCTTTGTGGCTCTGCACTGGACTCTCTCAAGCAGTTCCCTGTCCTTCTTGAGCTGAGGGGCCCAGAACTGGACACAATATTCCAGATGTGGCCTCACCAGGGCAAAGTAGAGAGGGAGGAGTTCCTCATTCGACCTCCTAGCCACACCCCTTCTAATGCATCCCAGGATGCCATTGGCCTTCTTGGCCACAAGGGTACATTGCTGGCTCATGGCCATCCTGCTGCTCATCAGAACCCCCAGGTCCCTCTCCCCTAGGCTGCTCTCCAACAGGTCAGTCTCCAACCTGTACTGGTAAACGAGGTTGTTTTTTTTCCCAAATGCAACACTCGACACTTGCCCTTGTTGTATTTCATAAGATTTCTCCCCACCCAACTCTCCAGCCTGTCTGGGTCTTGCTGAGTGGCAGCACAGTCTTCTGGTGTGTCAGCCACTCCTCCCAGTTTTTTGTCTTCAGCAAACTTGCTGATGGTGCACTCTAGTCCCACATCCAGGTCATTGATGAATATATTGCATAACACTGGTCCCAGTACTGACCCCTGAGGGACTCCACTAGGTACAGGCCTCCAACTAAACTCTGCCCCATTGACCACAACTCTCTAACTTCTTCCCTTCAACCAGTTCACAATCCACCTCACTACTCAGTAATCCAGGCCACACCTCTTCAGTTTAGCTATGAGGTTGCTGTGGGAGATGGTGTCAAATGTTTTACTGAAGTCCAGATAAACTATGTCCACTTCACGGCCATCATCCATCCACCTGGTTATGTCCTCATAAAAGGCCATCAGGTTGGTCAAACACGATTTCCCCTTGGTAAAACCATGTTCACTTTTCCTAATTACCCTCCTATCCTTGATATGCCTAGAGACAGTGCTGAGGATAAGTTTTTCCATCAACTTTCCAGGGATGAAGGTGAGGCTGACTAGTCTGTAGTTACCTGGCTCCTTCTTCTTGCCCTTTTTGAAGACTGGAATGACATTTGCTTTTCTCCAGTCTGCAAGCACCTGTCCTGTTGCCCACGACTTACCAGAGATGATGGAGAGTGGCTTAGCAATATGGATAGATAAAAATATCTATATAGAAATCTAAAGCAAAGAATACACATAAAATTCTGTATAGGTATATAGCTGTGTAAACCCAATAAAAAATTGTTAGTGTAACAGAAATTTGAACAATTTAATTATTAGTAGTCCAAATCTAAATGTTTCAGGGAAAAAAAAAAAAAAGCATATTAAATATTATACACACATCTTCATTTCTACTTCTTCTCCTTTGTCAAAAAAAGAGTTTGTGCATTCTTATTTCACAAATAACTTACAAACCATTTTTGTCTGTTATCAAATGTAATTCTTTTAACCAATTTCATTTTTGTTGTAATTAGCAATTCATTGTAGAATTAACAAGAAGTTGTGATTTCCTTTTTAAGGTTTTACTACAGCCTCCAGCCTACTTTTGCTTTCTTTAAAATGTTCTAGTGTGTACAGTTTATATACACCCCTTTACAACAAGTGGACAGTGCAAAAATTGCTCCTAACATTAAGGAGATTTTTAAAGATTAAACCTCAGAGTCTCAGTTCTTCTTTGAAGTGTCTCATGTAAGAGTAATTTGGGGGCTATATTATTTTATAGAACTACATGGTTGGCACATTCTGCCAGCTGATATAAAAATGGATTGCTGCTAATTTCCTACATTGTATGCTGCTGCCGACTATTTATCGGCCAGCACAGTAGCAGAGTACTTTCAGCAGTCTCAGCTGCACACAGCATTTCTAGTTGAAGAGGTTTCTGAGAAACGGAATAAAGGCAAAGAGGTAGAGACTTTTCTCATCTTCTCTCACTTTTCTAAGGACACATACCAATATATTCACTTCATGGGCAAAAATTAAAAACCTAATAAAAAAACCACTAGAAATTTAGAATTTGCATTTGTACTGCATGAATACTGCATGCAGGTCTAGCACCATTTAAAGGAAAGGACTGGATATGTCCTTCCACTTCCCAGGTAGTGTGCACATTAAATCAGTCTCTTATCATTGGCATATAGAGACTAAATCTTACTGTATTCTTGTTTCTACAAAGTAGGGTGTTTTGTCCTGAAATAATAAATTTTATTACCAGCCAAATAGAGGAATGTCTCTTACCTCTCTTTACAAAAGGTAGTTGACCATAACGCACTGATCTAGTACAAAACTAAAAAATTTGCAAAATTTCAAAATTCTTTCGTGTAATGGTGTATATTTTCTAGCCATCCCCGAAGAGAATATCAGAAAATCATAGAAAATCAGGTTGGAAGGAACCAGAAGGATCATCTAGTCCAACTCTTTAAGGTAAAGAAACACATTTTAAATGAGATGGCCCAGCACCCTGTCAAGCTGATCCTTAAAATTGTCTAAGGTTGGGGAATCCACCACTTCCCTTGAAAGACTATTGCAATGTCTAGTTGCTCTCATGGTGAAAAATTTTCCTCTGGAATCCAATCGGAAACTCCTAGTAGCAACTTGTACTCATTATCCCTTGTCTTTTCCACGTGACTGCTTGTAAAAAGGGAGTCTCCATCTTGCTAGCCACCCTTTATGTACTGGTACATGGTAATAATGTCACCCCTAAGTCTTCTCTTCTCAAGGCTGAGCAAACTGAATTCACTTGGTCTTTCTTTATATATCAGATCTTCTAGACCTCTGATTATCCTCGTGACCCTTCTTTGCATCTTTCTGTGTAGCAGGGACAAAAACTGAACACAGTACTCCCAGTGTGGTCTGGCCAGAGCTGCACAGAGTGGTATGATGACTTCTTGATCTCTGCTAGTGATGCTCATGTAAATGTATATATGTTAAAATGCATATAGGTTAAAAAATGTTAAAGATGGGATTATTTAAGCATATCTTTTTCCTTTAAACCTTAAACCATTTATACTGCATTTTTTTCTGTATATCTTTAAGGACTGTATCCTTATTTACTTTCTCAGTAATAATGATAATGATAAAATTTTTTTTGTAGTTGTTTTAATATTTTTTCAGCTTATGCTGGCATTGACATTATGGGCTTCGTTATCATGCTTTCTGGTGGTTGTCTTCAGAGGAATTGTTACCATGCTTTCTGGTGGTAGTCTTCAGTGGAATCCTGTACAATCCATCCTAGGCAGTCTTTTAGACAAAGAATGTCATACTGAGTAAATAGAATGCATAATTGTGCTTGGTGGATAAGAATTCAAGTGCATTCTTTTCTTTCTTCTTAAATTGCTAATATTCCCTAGGAACCATCTTGTGGTGAATGAGATCCTGTTCCTCTTTTTCTTATCATTTGTCTTCGTTCATTACAGCTGTTGTAATTACACAACAAAATGATTTTGAGCTTGCATTTTTAGAATATTTTATCTATTGTGCAGAAAACATCACGGGTTATTATAACCCAAAGCTGATTAGACTTCAAGGTGCGAAGATGTTAAATGACTATTGTCTACAGTGCATGTACAGAGACAGTTAATCATCTCTCTAGGAAGGAAAAAAAAAGATGATTGTAGGAGTGGAGAGAAAGGAAGTAATTTTGGAGAGATATTTTCTTATTGTTTTTGTCTTGCTTATCTGAATGCTCTAATTGCCAGATGGATTTTAAACTGACTGAGGTTTTCATGGCACTTGCTGCATGTAATGATCAGGAAGCCTAGGCAGTTTACAGTAGTATAAAGTTAAATGGATTTAGAACATTGAAAAACCATTTGAATAATTAGTGTATGTTTAGTGATATTGTTTTCTTTTTTAGGCTTATAGAAAATTACAACAACAGTTATTGCTGAAATAGAAAAATACAACCAGAAAAAAATTGGAAAACAATTGGAGAAAAAATAAAAACTTTTGAGTTTGGGGAAAAAAATAACACCTTTTGATTAAAAAAGACAAAATGATTATAATTATCATGAGGATAAATTGCTTCTTATAGTAATCCTCTTGTCCTGTACACCGAAAAGTTATTCTTGTCAAGATATGATTGAATTAAGCTACTAAATAACAGTAATTATTAAAATTGGCTGATATCTAGAAAATAATTTCTGGATACTGTTAAAGCAAAGATGATCACAAACCTGTTATATAGGAAAAAAATAGAGCTACTGTTGTGGTAATGAAAGATTTCCAGTTGTAGTATTCCAAAAGAAGTGGAAGCAATATTTAACTTTTGTGGACAAACACTGTTTCAGTGAGACAACAAAGATTATGTCTTGACAAAGATTTATAGGCCACACTTTACTTTTTAATAGTAAATTCCCTCCAGCAAGAAAGGGTATTTAAGCCTTGTAGCTAGCTTCATTTATTTAGGATTGAGTCACATTTTTTTTCCGCAAGTACCCTCTACCAATCACTATTCTAAACAGGAATACTGGAATACTTCCGGTGAGTACACTTTTGTTGTACTACAAGTTTTACTCTTCCTATTATCGATCTTATATTACCATGTAACAACAAACATCAGTCATGTGTAACCCAGCTCCAGTTTACATGCCTCATGTTTTTTCTTAATATTATTTTTCCTGTTTAGAATACAGCCTTCCATTCAGATTCTGTTTCACTGAATGCAGAAGAAAGGTTTTTATTCTATATGCAGTTTTGCTCCAAAGTAAGAACGAGAGGGGGGATGCTTTACATCTGAGTTATCTGAATGGGCTACATAATTTCTTTTTCCTTCCTAATTCAGACGGAAGATCTGAAAAGAAGTTGAGATACATATTTTACTGCATAACCACCCACAAATTTCTGAGGTTATAACTGACATAAGTGTTTGATCATCACTTGTGTTTTTTCACTCTTATAGCATCACTAATATTTATTTTTGTAGCTAATCTGTATTCCCTTAATCGAGCAATTAGCTAATGACAAGAAACTCATACAAAGCACTTCAGTCATAGCTGGAAGAATGTTTCCATCTCTTCTGCTCCCCTTTTTTCATAAAAAGTGAGGAAAAAAATTGGAAGAAAACTGGACCCTGGAACAATATGTGCCTACTGACCTGTAGGAGGATTTCAAATTATTATCAAAATTATGATCTATACATGCTGGCCACATTCCTAAATATCATTTAACTTCCATGAAGCTTTTATGGCTCTCCTGGAAACCTGTTGTTTTGGTTTCTCATATAGCATTCCACAAAAAAAATGTCTGCAGCCATGCAAAGGATAGCAAGTTCTGTATACCTGACCTTCAGCTGATAGGTAGACAGGACAAAACAGCAGTATTTGTCTAAGTCTTATAACTATACAGGGTGTTGTGAGCATGACTGCTACACTGGGCATTAACTTTAATTGCAGACCTGTGTATCTCCTTCCTTATGGCAGTTTTTATAAGGAGGCCCTTGCTATGTAAAGAAATTTCTCATTGTCAGTGTTCTCTGACCAGTTAATCTGTAGGCAGTGGAACCTCAATTCAGGAAAACAAATACTTAAGATTTTATAATGATAGATGAGACAAATCACTTAGCTCAAAAAAAAAAAAAAAACCCCAAATAATTTACGTATTTTTTTAAGACATACTGAAACTAAAATCCTTGGTTGCACTGGGAAAAAAAAAAAATCTTTTTGTTCAAATTGATATATTTGTTTCTGATTTTCATACTGATTTTCATATAAAGAAAGAGAAGGGAACATCCCCAGAAGGACATTCATCTTGTACTAGTAGTTCAGAGGGCCAAGTATTATATGTCCCAAGTTAAGTCCAGATTTCCAAATACCTTTCCTTTCAAACTTGCTTGCAAGTTTCTTCTTAGATCCATAAGACATTATTAGCATATAAATCAAAAATTAGAAGAAAGGGAAAAGTATCACTCCAGGAATGTATGGTTGGTTATATTTACCAGCCATAGGATTCAATGGAAGGCTCTTTTTATTTTTCCTCAATCCGGGAAAAAAAAAGGTGCTGCAGAAGTGAGATTTCAGGACCACTTTGAGAATAATGAAGGCTAAAGAATTGTAGATTTCACTAAAGCAACTGAGGTGTCATAGTCTGGTGACCCTATCAGCCAGACTCCATCCAGTAGCCCATGAGAGAGGGAATAGAAAAGGTCTACGGATGACCACCAGGGTCAGCTGAGAGCTCAGATCACTTGGCCAGTCTATGGTGATGAGGCAGATCTGAGACCTTCCTGGGGATGGGCCAAGACTAGATTGGGATGTTGGCCTGTATCTGAGCCTGTCTCTGCAACACCCATGGCTGGGCATTCAGCTGCAAGACAGTGAGAGCTGTAGATCAGGTGGGGGCCAAGGAAAGAACCTCAGCTGAAAGTGGCCCCCCCTAGGCGAGGGATCAGCCCTGACCATAGACACTTCACAGCATCTGAGAGCCTCTCCCAACATCACCAGATGTCCTCACTTGGTGCTTGGATCCAAGCAGACAAACTCCCAGGAGTGAGGAGTGCAGGGTCCTGCCATTGGACATAAAAGGCTGAGTGGAATAAATGTTATGCTGAAATGCTATTTGGGTTGTGCGGAACAGAGAAGAAGCAAGCTTGCTGCTGAATTATCAAAGGAAGGACCCTGAGGTCAGTTTTGTCCAGTAGGTGTTTTAAAGAATACAAGACATTAATGTTAAATCTCAGAGAAAATCCAAGTTTCAACTAAAGGATAGAAATGGGATGTATGATTTTATTCACGCCTCTTATGGTCTATTTTCAGGACACAGGAAACCAGTACCGGCATTTCAACAGGAGTTACTCTAGTGCAGTGACAGGAGAATTAAAAGTTTTCTCTACGAAATGAGAAAAAGCTGTAGAAAAGTTGTTTGGATTTGCTTCTCTTTTAAACATACAGCTCGTCTTACATGAAAAGGTAGCTTTAATCAGAGTGAAGCTGTGGACCGTGTAGACTCTAGGTTATAGGGTCTACCATGCTGATTGTTGGACCATTTAATTTTAGCTTTACTTATTGCTGCTTTCTCTAACTATGGATCTTCAATAAACTCAAAACACACATGCAGTCCTAATTTTATGTTTCCTTATTATTATCTGCCTTTAAGCTGGAAGGACCAAAATATTTTAATATTTTTCTTTTGCAATACTTTGCAACTTTATCTTCGGCTCTAAGGTCTTCTTTGACTTTGTTTTGTGGAAATATTTGGAATTTCAGATAATGACTATCCCATTTCTATCCCTTGTCTCACTTCCTTTTGATCTACCTGGATATGTACCTCTGTGTACCTTTTGCTGCAGGGCACAGCACCTTGGAGGGGAAGTTTCTGATTAATTAGGTAATCAAGTAAGTGATATGATAGTTCTGTGTGCACTCTTTCTGCTCTTTTCCATGTCCTTAAAGAGTTTCATATAGTATTCATATTAACTTTTTTTTCTGTGATGGCCCTCTTTAATTCCAACTATGATACTTTATCACAGCAGCCTCTCTCCAGCTTGCTATATCAAAGCTATCCCCATAGTGATCTTTGTCAGAATCATGAAAGGATTCTAATCTCTACTGACACAATACTGGTTTTAGAAAATATTCTTGCTGCTGAGTGTGTGAACAGGCAGATGTAGGCCAGTACATGTCAAGCTTTCTTCCACTAATGTGCCATTCCAGTTTCATGATGTAATTTTTTTTTTATGTTCTAATTTACACTTGCATCATGGCTCTGTTTTTTGAACAATAACTAATGTTAGCTATCTAATGTAAGCCAGTTGTGCTCAGCACTGCATAAGATTTAAAAATGAAATAAAATAGAATAAATAAAATAAAATAAATCTTTTCAAGAAATACCAAATTAAACTGGGAGAGGCAACATGTGTATGAGCATAGGTGAAGCAGTAAGAATAAGAAGTTATAATTTCCTGACTGACTTGAGACTGTTATGGGCAATGAGTCAGAAATCCAACTGATGTAAATTGTTACAGTCATATCAACTGCACATACCATTTTTCATGAAAGACCTAGTGTATTATATGAGCTCCCGCTGGATGTATTTCAGTAGCTCACTATCTGTAGGTCTGGCCTCAAGCAGAAGGCCCTTCTCCCTCTCCTCTCATAGATATCTGTGCTGAGAGGAATTCAGTCCAGTTGGGCAGAATTATCTGATAAAATTGTGGTCATTTCCCAGACCGACTCCAAGAAATTGAACTCTTATGTGCTGTTTTCCAAAAGACAAGTTGCACATCTTGAATCAACCAGTTAATTTTATCTACCTGTCCATGTGTAACATAGATTGCCCTGTCCCTTGCCTTGCACTTCACATTGTGCTGGTCATTGGTAATTGAGTTATGTAATACCATCATTAAGGCACTGTAATTAAACTCCAGAATTTTCCCTCTCTTAAAGGAGGATCTAATTTACTTGAATACGACATGTTTATGTCCGCTGTTCTAGTTTATATTCAGAACTGGATTTTGAGTGGTGCTTACACATTGTGGTTGTACATCCCTCGTGAACATTGTCATTCAGTGTTATTAGTAGTACTGTGCACAGTGAGAAGTGTAAAATAAGACACGGAGATCTAAATCAAGAAATTCATAATTCTTGCCATTGAGACAATTAGGCCACTTTTTGACACCAGGCTATTGCACATGGCCTCTATCTGTTGCCTAGAAACCTTTTTCTCCCTTCAGTTTTTGTAAAAGGAAATGGCAAATCCTCAAGTCTCTTATGTTTTTACTTCAGAATTAGTGAAAGATGTTTTGTTGACTTTTCTGACCTTTCTGTCAGTGAGTGTTTAACCCTTGCAATCTTTGGGACTCATATTTCTCTTGAGTTTTAATCATGCCGGTACCTCTCTTTATTCAAAACTAATTTAAACTGAGTAATTTCTTTCACAGAAGATAACTTATGCCTGCCATACTGAGAAACATCTGTTAAATACTGGTCAAGCCTAAAATAAAAATAGCTTAAAATAAAGCAGTTTAAAGTGAATAAAATTAAAGGCCAAGGTCTTGATGACAAATTCAGAAATACAGTTGTAGAATAAAATTTTAAAACTCAGTTCCAGGAAAGAATTCCTGTATTAAACAATCTTTGCCTGTTTCTGTCTTTCATCTCTCTTCAAAAGCTCTCATTCCTTGCCCTTCCCTTCTGCCATACTCTGAAAATTTTTGTAGCACATCATAGAATGCTTTGGGTTGGAAGGGACCTTTAAAGGTCATATAGCCCACCCATCCTGCAGTGAGCAAGGACAGCTTCAACTAGATCAGGTTGCTCAGAGTCTGTTCAACCTGACCCTGAGTGTTTCCAGAGATGGGGCTTCTACCACATACTCTCTCTTTCTTTGTGTGGGACAGCTCCTCCTCTTTGCTCTGCCTTTATTCTTACTTTCCTCCCTGGCTGTTTTATTTAAAAAAAAAAAATCATAATCTGCATAAAGTATGTTTGTGATCATTTTGGTGCTTTTTTATCTTTTCTGATCTTTGTAGCTGAGTATTCTCTTCCTTTTTACTCTCTACTTGCTCACACCCTGTGACTGAACTTGCCTCTGCTCCTTCTGAGTTTCTCTGAATTTATGTCTATCCTTTTCCTTCGTTATGATTTTTTTTTAAGCTGGTGGCAGTTGTGCAGTTTAAAGCATTTTCAAGGTGGTTATCGCATTATGTAATAATGTGTTATAATATGTACTCAGTGAACAAAGATCTCACCAGTTTTAGAATTGCTATCTGACAACATATTGAACATATTTGGAAATGTTTCCTCCCGATCACCTTTTTTTTTGTTTTTTCCTTGTGGTTATGCAGGCATGTGTGTTAGCTTGGCCTCTTCATTTATGTTATGATGAGGATAAGTAATAAATATGACTACTTCTTCAGGACAGGTTATTGCAGTGTCCCAACTTGATGTCAAGGAAGTGAATACTGCTTCTTGATATCATCTCTAAACATGAGAAGCCATCTATGAAGGAGTTTTTCAATGCTAGTTTCTTGAAGGATGCCAAGGCAGGTTTAAATATTGTTGGGGTCTCTAGCTTACAGCATATGGAGACCTAAACAATGCAAATTCCTTTTGATAAAAAAAATATAGGGGGAAAAAAAAAGAAATATGGGAAAAAACAAAGAGAGCTGGAGACCACGTGGTTCTTTGTTCCAGTCATCTCAAACCACAACAGGGGGTTGCATCTACTAGGCCATAAGAACAACATAATGACAACAGCAAAAAAGGAAGGAAAAGTACTGCTAGAGAGTGTCTGGAATATGCTGCCTGAGCAGCTTCAGGGAAAGGTTACAGAATGCAAATAACAAGCCCCTAGGTCGTTGTTTTGTTTTAGGCATGAGACGTTATGGGACTGAAATGCAAAAAAAAAAATCAAAAAAGAAAAACAGAGGAGGAAATTGTTAAACAACAGGGACTTGAAATATGAACCTTATGGAAAAAGTCTGCTTTGTCTGGTCTGCCTCAATTGTCTTTCTGTGCATGTCATGGCACAGGCAGTTCCATAAGAATCTGATATCAAGGGTCTGTTAACATTTGCATTGAGCTTGTGTGAGAAGGTTTTGGTAGTGGGAGGACTACAGGTATGGCTTCTGTGAGAAGGTGTTAGAAGCTTCCCCTGTGTCTGACACAGCCAATGCCATCTGGCTCCAAGCTGGATCCACTGTTGGCCAAGGCTGAGCTAATCAGCAATGATGGTAGCTTCTCTGGGATAACATATGTTAAGAGAGGGAAAAGCTTCTGGGTAAGAGCAGCTGAGAGAGGCGTGAGCATTTCTGTAGACACCACGGTCAGTGAAGAAGAAGGGGGAGGAGGTGCTCCAGGCACTGGAGCAGAGATTCCTCAGCAGTCTGTGTTGAAGCAGTCTGTCCCCGTCATGGAGGTTAGTGATGGTGCAAATATCTACCTGATGTGTTAATGTAAATGCATCCAATAAAACCCTCTTTTTGTAAGGCTAAGCAGATTTCAAATGCATTTGAAATTTGAAACATACCTTGAATAAATCTTTGGAGATGGAGCCTACCAAAAGTTATTTTGAAAAGATAAAAATAATCAAGCAACAACAAGAATGAAGTTCCTCAATATCCAGGTTTATTTTTATCTCTTATGAGAGTGGGTTTAGTCAGGGCCTTGAAGGCTTGGTTCCAGCATCATAGTCAGAACTGTGTTCTCCATATATGCTCAGGAAGGTCAAAGGTGGCCACTTTCTGCAATCCATTCCTCCAGGATTTTTCCCACAGTACACATGAGAAGATCCCTGCCTAATCCCTCTAGAGTGTGTTTAATGACCTGTTATCCACGAATTTGCCTATTTTTTTTTTGAACCAGGGAATTCTATCTGCCTTTGCAACCTCCAGTGGCAGCAAATCACAGAAATTCATGACCTTTTATATAACAAGGTGTTTTATCTTTTTCTTACCTCCTAAGAGTTTCAAAAAGTGCCCTTCAACATTTGGTGTTGTGACATTTAGTTAGTGTCTTATTCACCATCTTCATGACTTTATAAACCTCTGCCTCTCTTTGCCAAGTGTCTACCTGTAACTGGATCACTTTACTCTTAAGCTTATTATCAGATCTTAATGCATCTTCGAACAGCAGTTGAATCATTCAGCTCTGGCAGCTTCATACATCTAGATTTTGGGTGGGAACTCCTGTCTTACTTAGGGCTCTTTTATTTCAGAAGTTATTTTTCCAACATAAAGTATTCAAGTAAGTTTACCATTCTTGAAAGGAAAAAATAAATACATTAAATACACTTCTACAAATAAAATATATTTAACTAAGAATCAACTGTGTCTGGACATACAGAAGAGATAACTGCATATGATTTCTGTTACAGAGGAAGAGTATCCTGTGAAAAGCAACAGAGGGAAATCAGAATCCATTCACAACCATAGGTAGAGCCACTTTTTGGTCCTGTTGATACATCTGTGAATGATGTTGAAAGGAAATATATGTTATTGCAAGGTGCTTTAGCTAGTAAGGCTAATAATAATAAATAAGATGAAACTTTATGTATCAAAATGAAATCTTATCCTGCACTGCCATGCTATGGTAAAATACGGCATAAAATAAGTCTTGTCTAGTAGCATTATTTTTAAAGTATTTTCAGGTAAACTCACTTGTCTGAAATAGTTGGAATTAACCGGAGGGAAAGCTGATAGAATTTTGAATTGTTACTTTGTATGGTCTGAAAGTTTTGTTGTTCTTTGGATTTCCTGAGTGTTAATTGTGTAACGTCTTTGTACCCACAGCTAGAACAGAATGATTTTCAAAATCAGCATACATTATTTACTACAAGTAAAACTGCGTGGAAAAAATGAAAAAGAAAATATTTAAATAACACGAACTATACAATATTCACTTTTCCCTGTTGTGCATTTTCTTTGAAGATATCCACACTAGAAAGAAAAAAATCTATAACTATTCATAAATGTGAATTTCAGCACAGTGGCTGAGTAATTCCAAATATTTAAAGCAATTCACTGCAACTGAAAAAAAAAAAAAAAAAACCAAAACCCCCAAAAATCTATCATACCAAAATCCACAACCCAGGAGATGAAACTCAGTTTCTGCGTGCAGACACTTTCTCAATGCATGCAGTTGGAGCCTTAATGAATTGTATTTTTGTGCATGGGTGATTTAGTAATATCATCTCTCATTCTATGCCAGATGCTTGATCAACCAAATTTATTAGTTTTGTATATGTGCAGGTTTTCGTTAGTTACTGTACAGTGCTTTGACTAACTGGAAGAATCCATAGTAAACACAATTCAACCAAAATAAAGCTTTGATTTCCAAGAGAATTCAGGAACACTTACCTCATGTTACTTGTGAAGTCTTGCTGAGTTTTCTTTTTTTTTCCTTCTATGCTTTTAAAAAAAGTTCTGCAAACAGAAGTCTGACAGTTATGGAATTTACAAATGACATTAAAACAGCCTGAAAAAATAATGTTAGTCTTTCAATTAAAAAAAAAAATAATTCTCAAAGGATGTTTTACCTTTCAACTGGAGTATGGAAATCTGTGTTCAGTTCAGATTTGCAATTTAGGAAAGATGATCAAAAATCTGAGAGCTTTCAGAGAATATCCATGTGAACAATGTACATCAAAATGGTTGACCTTGAGAAATATGTACAGAAACAATGGTGAAACACTGGAACAGGTTGCCCAGAGAGGTGTTAGGGCCCCATCCCTGGAGACATTCAAGGTCAGGCTTGATGGGGCTCAACCTGATCTAGTTAAAGATGTTCCTGCTCACTGCAGAGGTTTGGACTAGATGACCTCCAAAGGTCTGTTCCAACTCAATGCATTCTATGATTCTATGTATTTTATATTGCTTTATCTTTGGGGTATTTTTATACGCAAAATTTTGCATATAAATGTTAGAAATGCAGTCATTCTAAGGCTACAAGCTTTTCTACTTAAAATGTGAAGTCACATTCCTCTACACATATGTTTTATTAGTATGGTTTTCCGTTTGTATGGAAAGATTAATTTTATTGTAGTATTGCTCATAGAAATATTTGTGTCTATATCATTTTGAAAGCATTCCTTTTTAAGAAAGGTAAAACTTAACAAACAGAGCCTCTTTTAAAAATTCTCTAAGATCTGAAATCCCCATAAAAATAGATCCTTACCCGAATGTCTCTTCTCTGTGTGTTTGTGAGCGATACACAGTAAATCAAGAGCAGATGCTGGAACTGTATGCACATGCACATTAGGTGGTTTCACTACAAGACATTTCTCTGTCATGCATTCAGCAAATGGAAAAGGAAGCTGTATAATGCTTGCTTTATTTTGTTGTTAGCAAAACAGTTTTGTAGTTTTAACAAAATAAAATAACATTTCTGTATACCAAGGGAAAGTCTCTGGGGAATAATATACATGGAGCAGCAGCTGTTCAGCTACCTATAATATGCCTTTCTTGTGAATTGCTCTTGTCTGAAGAAATTAGTCTGGAAGAACAGAGTCCATTACTTCACGAATATATAATGACAAATTAAATACTGTTACCTGGTTTCAAAAAAAAAAAACCACCCCCCCCAAAAAAAACCTCAAAGCTATAAACAGATTTTTTTACTGACCACTTTTGGAGGGTTTTGTGTGAAGATTTCTGCCCTTTTTAGTTGATAAATGGAACATTGCATCAATTTTGGAATCTTGAAATATGATAACACTACTTTACACCCATGAATGTAATAAATTAATTCTTTTGCAGTGAAAATGTCCACAGATGAAGATAAATTTCCTCTTTACACCTTCACTTTTACTTCTAAGTGCATTCTAAACCAGGAGGATTGGAGAGCCTTAGAAAAGTACAGGAAGAAAACACGAAAGTACTTCTGGTCATGTCAAAGACAATCAGATGTAAAATGGAAAAGTGTGATAATTTGTTTGCTTGTGCGTTTGTGTATTTAACTCTTAGTTCTTATCATGATCTGTCTTTCAAAAATGTCATGAAATGTAAAACATTTCACATGAGGCATAGATGTGTTTTGGTCTTCCTATAATTTTGTTAGGAAAGGTATGTGTGTTGCCTCATGTGCCTACTTATAAGCATAAACTAGTATTGCTCTGAATGTGATACTATAGTCCACAGGGAACTGTTCAAGGAGTCGTAAACACAAAAAAAAAAAAAAAACCGCAAACAAAACCAACTCCCCAAAAAAACAGTCAAAACCAACCAAACAACACTTTTTGATTACACTCAGAAATGAAGCACTGCATTTGTTCTGCCATTCTGCAGCTTTTAAGCACTAACCTCCAAGTATTTGCTGAAGTTGCTAAATTTTGCAGCCATGGAACTATTGTGTTGGTTTCTAATACTAAATAGCAACATGAATGAAATTGCAGAATCATAGAATTGTCAGGTTTGGAAGGGACCTTAAAGATCATCTAATTCCAACCCCCCCACCATGGGCAGGGACATCCCCCACTAGATCATGTGGCCCAGAACCCCATCCAGCCTGGCCTTAAGAGTTTCCAGGGATGGGACTTCCACCACCTCTCTGGGCAACCTGTTCCAGTGTCTCACCACCCTCATGGTGAAGAACTTCCTAACGTCCAATCTAAACCGATCCATCTCTAGCTTTAATCCATTCCCTCTAGTCCTATCACTACCCAAAATCCTAAAAAGCCCCTCACCAACTTTCTTGTAGGCCCCCTTGAGATACTGGAAGGCCACAATAAGGTCTCCTCGGAGCCTTCTTTTCTGCAGACTGAACAGCCCCAACTCTCTCAGTCTGTCTTCATAGGAGAGGTGCTCCAGCCCTCTGATCATCCTCGTGGCCCTTCTCTGGACACGCTCCAGCACGTCCATATCTTTCTTGTGCTGTGGGCTCCAGAACTGGACACAGTACTCCAGGTGGGGTCTCAGGAGAGTGGAGCAGAGGGGAAGAATCACCTCCCTCAACCTGCTGGCCATGCACCTCTTGATGCAGCCCAGGACGCGATTGGCTTTCTGGGCTGCAAGTGCACACTGATGGCTCATGTTGAACTTCTCATCTACTAGTACTCCCAAGTCCTTTTCTTCAGGGCTGCTCTCAAGCCTCTCAAGGCTTGGGATTGCCTCGACCCAGATGGAGGACCTTGCACTTGGTCTTGTTGAACTTCATGAGGTTGGCCTAGGCCCACTTCTCCAGTCTGTCAAGGTCGCTCTGGATGGCATCCCTACCCTCCAGTGTATCGGCCACCCCACACAGCTTGGTGTCGTCAGCAAACTTGCTGAGGGTGCAGTCAGTGCCACTGTCCATGTCACTGATGAAGATGTTAAACAAGATTGGTCCCAGTACTGATCCTTGAGGAACTCCACTGGTCGCTGGCTTCCACTTGGACACAGACCCATTCACAGCCACTCTTTGGGTGCGGCCATCAAGCCAGTTCTTGTCCATCCATCAAATCCATATTTTATCAGCTTGGAGACCAGAATGTCATGCGGGATAGTATCAAAGGCTTTGCTTAGGTCCAAGTAAATGACGTCAGTTACTCTCCCCTTGTCTATTGATGTTGTGATGTTCTCATAGAAGGCAATTGATGTTATGCTTAGATTATGTGAATGTAGATCCAGATGTCACTTATGACTAAAGTTCATAAGAATTTTTTGCCTTAGAATATCCTTTCCTAAAGCTAAAAAGCTTTCTATAGAGACTTGAAAGATGGTAACACAAAGAAAATAACAAAAAAGCTAAGCTTCAAAGCTGTCATGATAGCTCTTGGAACTTGAGTCAAACAAACTTAGTGCAGTGAAGGAAATGCGTAGTTTTAATTTGTTGATATAATAAACTCCACAGTAAATTAATTTATAGTATCCCTTCAGGTTTAGACCCAGAAGTACAGGAACATGTTTGTTTACTCTTTCAAATTGAAAACTATTGATTTCCTTTAGGAACTCATCTTTGTCGACTGTGAATTAGTCCATTTATTTCACATTCCGATCAACATATATATTAATAAAATACACTGTATTTTTCTTTTGGCAAAGACCTACATTTAATTTTGAGCTACGTCAGCTACAGCTTAGATATAGATAATACATAACAGCTTTTTTCCTATTTTGAAGCATAAGAAGTGTAGTGAAGGGTGGAACTATCTAAACACCCTCTAAACTGAGACTGAAGTCGTTGCTTGATTAGTCATTTTTTAACAGGAGTGCTTGCTGCACTACCTTTCATGACCATCTATTCCTAAACCTGTGATATACCCTCAGTACTGTCACATACTCTGTATGCTGTGAACTAGACTGGGATTTGCTCTTGTTTAAAATGAGATCAGGTTAAACACAAGCAAACACTGCCCTCTCTCAAATTTTTAATCCAGGCAAATTTTCCTGTCTGGGTGATCAGATGGCCCCAGCAGACTGAACTCATACTTTTGGTAGGAATGTTCAGGAGTGAAAGGGAACTGTTGATAAGAACTGCCTAAACCAGGGTATCTGTTGAAACTCTGCCCTAAAATGCCTCAGTGAGTTGATTGATCAGGCATATTAAAGAATTAAGCTTCAGACATGCAATGCACAAGCAATAGTTGCTTTTATTTACACACAAGAGGGTTAAATGTTCAGTTCTTGTATAGTTTCTTGGGGCTAAAAACATTTTATGTCCTTTTCAATGTGAAAGAAATCAAACCTACTTTTCTCCTTTCTGGGAGAATACTCTAACCATAAACCCACAATCTAATCTGACTATACACATTAGCTATTTCTCCTGTGTAGATAGATGTGTGAAGTTAATGAAGCTGAAAAAGAAAAAACAAGCAAGTACTGCTGTGCTCTGACACATGGATGCAAGTTTTGACCTGCAAGAAAGGAATCCTGGGTTCTGCTCCCAGAACTGTTAATAAATTTTGCAGTAAGTGAAACATTGGATAAAATACAAAACCAGTTTTAAGTAAAGCTGTAAGAGCATCACTTTCTAAAACCAGCTATATTGTTGGGGAGAGAGAGAAAATAGACAACCTTTTGGGCACACAAACCGTGAAACTGAAGCAACTGTCATCAGGTTAGGAGTGATTGCTCTGAATCGAACTTTAAAGTTAGATGTTAAAAGATGAAAAAGCATTTTGCTCTTTGGTCCAGTTGGAGGAAAGATAGACAGTCCTTAAACTAACTCACACAAATAGGATTAAATCCTCACTGCTCAAATTTGAACTGACTGCCATCACTTGATTCAGTACTTACCCATTGGCATGGTGCCTAACCACTCTAATCACCCTCATTCTGTACTGGCATTATTTAATATAGTCCGCTTTTAGATTACTTCAGTTTGGTTTGTTGGGTTTTTTTCCATTCTGTTTTGTTTTCTCTGAATGGAGCTGCCTGAGATTTTGAACCATTACCACAAGACTAGGCTAAATTCTTGCAAATACCCCCTCAGTCCAGGATAGCTTGAGGCATATTGCCACAAAGGCCTGAGTCTTTTATTATGGCCTTTCTTTGGGGCTGAGATATTTAAACAGTATTCAAAGAGTCTTTTAGGTAAGTATTTATTTTAAAAAAGAAGTCTTACAGGAAAAACTTCTTGGAGTGTTGCAACCATGGGGACAAAGGTGAAACACTGGTGATACTACACTGACAATGAAGGATCATGAGGACTGAACTAAAGTTATTTAGTACCTGTGATAGGTATAACACCAAGGAGGATGTTAGCAGATAGACTAATGATTTTGGAAGCCAGTTCAAGAAGTAAATTTCACTTCTAAATATCCATGACCACCACTAAGGCCTGCTATTTCCTCATGCCACACTTCATAAGTTTACTCCTAAATACACTTTCTCAGCTTTTAGGAGGTAGTATAGGCATCGAAAAGGTATAAACTTTTTCTTCAGAGCTATGCTGAAAAGAATATTCTAAAGCTCAGATAAAAAGAAATAGCTAGCTTTTAATATTTTGCAAGATATAGTAAAGCTATTTTTCAGAACCTGTACATGAATAAGTGTGGCTAAGAGAATTGTAAACAGTTGTGAAGGCACTGGGGAACTGTAATCATGTTGAGCCACTGGAAATAAATACTATTGCTGTTCAGTGTAACATCATTGAATTTTGCTCTAGTTTTAAGGGTCTCCTTGGATTGTTCCTGAAAATAACTTGTATATTTAAAGCAAATGCAGACACATGACAATGAATTATGCTAATGATTTCTAATATCTAATTTAGTGATTCTTTTTTTGCTTCTTCTTAGGCTGGCAGAATGTCATATATTACTATGAAAAAACCCAACCCTCTTCACATTCAGAGGATAAAAAGGAGAAAACTACAATTTTTTTCAGTCTTGGTCCATGGTGTAAAGGGTTAGACTACAATATAGTTGTTTCTTCCTAGCACATTTATATATATATAAACAGACCACATCTTCATTTGAACTTTTTGAGGTCCCTGAAAATAGATTGTTGTAACTGATGCTTAGTAGCTCCCTTTTAGACTATCTTTTCTTGTAGTACAAAATACATAAATGGAAGACCTACTTTGACTACTTGTTATCAGACTCTAAAGCATCATGAAAGAGAAATCAAAGCATGCCAATTGGGTATTAAAAAAAAAATTTGAGGAAGACATTTTTGTAAGCCATCCTTGGTAGCAAATTAAAGCCCCTTATGCTTATTTTCTGGAGAACCATTTCTTGAATCTGAGACTATGGGTCCGAGAAAATCAACATAACATACCTGGTGAACCATTTTCCTAGCAAATCAGTTTACAAGGGCAAAAAGTTGAATTGCCTTGTAGATTATCTTCCTCATAAGCGTATAGGATTAAAAAAACAGGACAAATGGTAAGAAATGGAAGACAGAGATTGGAAACTGCGCCACTATTTGATAAAGCAAAGTAATTAGTACTTTGTGATCTTTTCATATTGATTTACATGTTTAAGTACAATTGCAAAAAAAGCATTCTATTGGATGTCTTTTACATTGTGTGTCAGTCTGTCACCTCAGCCTTCATCATATCTGCCCATCATGTTCCCACCCTCTTTTTTCTTTCTCTCCCTGCTCCTGACCCAGCACTATTTCCTCCAAAATGCTTCACCCTCATCATTTGGAAGTTCTTGTGCTGCATGCTCAAATGTAGAGTGCTAAGATTCTCTAGATAAGAGATTTTCAGTGCTGCATAAAGTTTACTTGTAATACTTAGGCTAGTTATTTATCTGTACAGGATCCCACATGCCCTTTTGTGTAATCCCTTTGTTCTCCCCAGTTTATACCTAGAATTTAAAATAAACCAATCTCTAACCCTGATCACCACAAGCAAAACTGTGAGCAATGGTGAGTGTCACAAGCCGTCACTTTGTTATTTTGCACACACTGTTCTGTGCATCTTTGTATTTGCTCTTGCTACTCACCTACCATATTCCATTTGTATTATGGCTTTCTATCTCTTGGGCATGAAGTACTATTTTTGTTATCAATAATTAATAATACATTAAAAAAACAATCCCCAATGGTATGCTCTTATTTAAGACACATATATGAAAAGTGGTGGGATATTCTCCTTTGTTATTAGACAGATAAGGGAGTTGTACAGTGGAAACCCACAGCAGGTGGACTGTCTCTTGGACAAGAAATCTTGCTTAGATCATCCTTCCTGGATTGGCAGCAGGAAACAGGTGGAATCTACAGATCATTTCCCTCTTAAAATTTAGCAAGGCTTGAATCATCACGTGCTGTACAAAAAAAAAGAGATTTTTTTTAGGTTTTTATTACTTAGACAAATGACTGTGATTTTGTTCCCACACCTTACTAATGAAAAATGTTCCAAATTAACAAAGCAAAAATAAAAGAAAGAATATTTAATGGAGCTAAAAATACATTGTAGAATCTAATTTAATTCTGAAAAAATGCAAAAAAAAAATCTAAAACTGGCTTGCAGTATGAAAATTTAGATTCAGCAATTAAAAGCAATAAACTTAAAAACACTGTGTTAAAAGACAGCCTTCAGGAAATTTCCAGAATGGGTGCTATTAGCATGAATAATACAGAATTGTCTCAGATTTATCTGTCTTCTGAGTTTTTCTCCTACTGTCATATTACACTTTATGTATTATCTGCTTTACTTAATCTACTTACAAAGTACATCATTTTATTTTATCTCTGGTGACCAAAATCTAGGCTCTTATTGATTATGTCTATTTTGCAAGTGAATAAAGTATTCACTGATGAGTCAGCTAGCCAAAATTAATTTCAGACATGAATTTTCTTTCCCTACCATCCCTTGGGTGAAAGATAAGTGACTTATTCATTACACAATGCAAATCCTTAAAGTACACTTCTGGTTCTGTGTGCTTCTCAGAATCTGCCCACTGGTCTTTCTCTTGTGGTTATGTTCTTGTAAGTCCAGTATATCACATTTTATGAGGAAAATCACTTTCTTGAGAAAATATTCTATATCTGGAAGCTGGTGCAGTAGTACCACAGGAGGAACTGCCACTAAAATGTCTATTTTGAACAATGTTTGTTGTACTGTTTAATTTACAAATACGTTACCATTTGAGGTAGAGAAATCATGGGTCTATTTTCTACACATGCATGAATATTTCTTGTGCCTGACCTATTATGCATATCAGATTTTACTTCCAGTGGAGTCCTGAAGAAATCCTATAAAAAAGCATTGAAATTATAATCTGATGAATTCATGAATGGGTCAGCTCCTTGGCTCAGAACCAATGAAGCCAAAACCCACAGGAACTGTCAATGGTGTGCATGGAACATGCATCCTACCTTCTGAAGAACCTTCTCCCATGTTCCTCAGACTCTCTTAACTTTTTATCAGGATTTGTCAGCTTTCACAAGCTTGAGATAGAGAAGCAGACCGATAGGTGTCTAGATGTGCTCAAAGACAGCATTAATTATTGATGCTGTATGTATGACTGTGCACACCTGTGTTTTGTCTGTAAGTATATATGGATATATATATATGCACTAAAATGCTTATTTTTAGATTACATTATCTTGGCTGAACAATAATGGAAACTTGATACTATAGGTACAATTCACATGAGAATTCTTGCTATATTAGAACTAACTGCTTGAAAAATCAATGAAATTTAGTGCATGAATTTATTATATGAGAGAAGTGGATGTAAAATTTCTCTGTGTACATTAACTGAACCATATCAGCTCAATTTGCCTTAATCTCTTGGGTTTCCATTCTCTTTTTTTTTCTTTTTTTTTCTTTTTTTTTTTTTGATTCATGAAAAATTCAAATTAAAATTTTAGGAAAAGCCTGGGGAACAGGGAGATGTTCAAGCTTTGCAGTAAAGCACGGTGCTGAGACACCTCACTGTACTCTAAATTAATCACTAAATATCATAAGGGGAACCAGCCCTGATTCTTAATATCTTTTAAAATAACAAGATCTGATTTGGGTAGGGGAACTTCATCTATTTCAAGAATCACCACATCAGTAAAACTGAAGGTGTGAAGTCTGTGCTTTCCTGGCCTAGAACTAGGTGCCTGATTTTCTCTGCCACTTAGAAAAAGGTAACGTTTTTATAGGACTTCTTCAGCCTTGGTTTCCATCTCCTTTAGTTACAACATCTGTACTACCTTCCAATTTATAATCAAACTATTCCTAAACGCCCTTTCTGACACGGATTACTGTATAAATTCTCTTGGGCAGGAGTAAGTCCCGTATTTCTTACTGTGTAGACTACATCTATATCTAAAATTATTAGAATTCATGGAAGCAGTTCAACAAATTAATGGAAAAAGCAGTGAGATACCTTCTCAGAAACATATCTTATGACTCAGATCTTAGATAGGAATGGCATTCGTGACTGCTTTTCCCTAGAAGAGTGAAATTTTTGGTGAGATTTCACTGTACACAGGACATTGTTTTCTTAAAGGTCTGAGCTTTGAAGTCACAACTTAGAAGATATAGAATAAAGATCATCTGAGAATGAAAAAAGTCAGAGCTCTAGATTTTTTCATGCAGTCATCTTTTGTGAGGAATGTATTTATGATCTCTGACATAGCTTGGTATTTTTAATTGTCAAATAATTATTAAGACTTGCTTTGAAAAATCATTACAGAGGGGCTTAGGTGTTAATATCCTTCATTAAGATTCAATCTATCTAGCACTGAGCTATAGGCTAGCTCTTGTACAATGTCATTGGTGTTGTGTCTTTGGGGAAAGCTGGAAAGTGTTTCAGCAGAAAAAGCCTTCAAAGGAAAGGAAACTTAAAATCTAAGATTTCTATCTTACTATTCCATAGCATATAAATTTAAAATAGTTTTTAAATATTGTAAAATATTTTTTAAAATAACAGTTTGAAGAGTCAACTTTCTACATAGTTTTGGATTTGTATGATCTGTAAGAAAATCAACTCATAGAATTCATGTTCTCGTTGTCATTCTACGTCATTCTTCCTGATTAATACTTCCTTGATTCTACTATTTGTGAGAATAAGTCCCTGATATTCTATGGACACTGTCTAGTGCGACACTACCTAATAAATTCTAACTCAAAATATTTCCAGGTTTCCATTTAGCAATTTATGTAGCAGTCAGCAATTTCTGTAGACAGTTCAGGATTCTTTTCTATTACAATAAAAAGCATTTTCAACAAATAGAATCTGTGAGAGGCTTGCTGTAGTTCTCAACTGATATATTTTGTGATAGCACACTCAATGGCAAGGTTTGTAACATTTCATATTTTTAAAAGCAGCAACTGCAGTGCATTCATTTCTTATTGACATCCTACAATGCCATAGCAGATAAAGATCTTTCACAGTTTTCATTACCATTAGGATATGCTTCTTTATATTACTATTTTTAAGATAAATATCTCTCAGTGTTTACTGTCCTTCTTTCTATGTCATTCTAGACACTCGAAGGTGAAACAAAAATAAAATTTGATCAGATTTCATGCTTGTATTTTACATAAGTGAAAGGTTTTCCTTGCAGAGAGCTCATCTCAAAGTTTCTGGTAGTTAAAAGCACAATAAAATTCATTCCAAACTTAACAATATCATCCAAACTCTTTCTATGTCTAAATTATTTGCATTTTTAAAGTAACCTTTCAGTAAAATTCTCAAAGAAATGAGAATAAAGATAGAAGAATTATTGTCAGAAATATTCAATTCAGTTTTTGGAGAACTCTTCCTCATTTTGAAGTAGAACTTTCCTTCTTGAAATTCAATTATTTTGAGGTCTAAAGTGCTAGAAAAGTGGTAAAACCTAACAAAAATAACTTTAAATTAATTACATTAGGAGTCCAATGTCAGAGTCTACATCTATTCTAATACATTGCAGAATACTTCTGAGCACTCTGTATGGCTGCCCCAGTTGCTCACTGATATTTTAAGGGGTTGGTTTACATTCGAAACTGTGTTAGGTGTGAAAGAAAACAGCACATGTATGGACCAAGAATTATTGTTAGCCTAGTTAGAATTCTTATACAAAAACCCTTTCTAGTATCTACACCTTTTTCCTGGTGCTGTACTCACCTTCCCAGTGTCCCACCAGCTCATAAGGTCAATGGAGTCATCCTTCCCCAAGCCAAGTGGTTCTGGATTGTCACAGCAAGTCATAGGTCTCCAGAGTCCCTTCCTGGTAGAAATGCTGTGCTGCTGGTGAGGGAACCTCTCATCCTAAATACTGTAGTGTACCTGGGTCTGTTTTTCTGTTTCCTTGGTCCAGGATGCTGCCTTCTGTCTGCTTCGAGCTTAGCATGATTGTGGCCCTACAACCTCCCCAGGCTCAGCATCACCAGGGACTCTTGCCTGTTGGACAGCAAGTCCCTGGGTTTGCCAGACTCTTCCCAGGGAGGCACAGACAAAGCTCAGGATCAGGCAGAGGAGGCAAGAGGCACTTGGCCCCAAGGCAGGAGCTGAAACCCAGCCGGCCCCGCTCCAGCCAAGGCGAGCCCAGGCCAGCCCCGGGATATGTGTTCTGCAGAACCATACACTAGGAATGGCAGCTGTCATTGTTACTGGGCTGCAGATGGGCTTTAAACATTAATCACAAACAAATAATCTATTTCCAGTCATTTCTAATGTACACTGCCTATGAACCCAGCATGATCAGCTGTAAATATATTCTCTTAAGCTTTCCGTATATAAATCAGTAACTTCAGTAAAGTGATTTTCTCTTGAATTTTCTTTTTCTGACAGAAAAAAAAGTTTTAAGCGAGTGAAAATCATCACAAAACCTGTCTTCTTTCCTTAAAAATGATTGATATATCAGAACTTATAGATAAAAGACAGTGAGAGGAGAAGTTGACTTTGAAAAAGTTATTTTAAGTTTAAGAAGATGGGGAACAGGGACAACAGAAAAAAAAAAAAAAAGTAGGTTTTGAATAAAGAAAAAGACTATTTGCCAGGCTTTTGCACAAAACTCACCAGCATGCTCCAAGAGTTAATTTTGTCACTAAATTCATTATATTGAAACTAAAAAAAAAAATATTTTTCATGATTAAGTTTCATTCGTTACCTTGCTGTTAGAATCAATGTCTTGGATTTTGCAAGAATGATTTCGAAGAGAATGATTTCCATGCAGGCATTTAATTTTCAGTTTTATTTTCTGCTTTCCATTTAAAAAAATCCATCTCCAGCATCAATTCTCCCATACTGCTTTTTCAGGAAATGCTTGCAAAAAAACCAGTTCTTAAAGACTGAAATTTAATTGTTAAGAAGTCTTTAGCAGGTAACATCTTCAGTATTTATTATTTTTACTAGAAAATTATCAGTACAAAGCTAAATTTTGTAGTTCTTGAAATCATTAGAATGTAAAGGTTATATCTTAATCTCTATTAAGACGAACACAGACTGACCTAGGAACTTTGGAGTCTACCAAATAAAAAGAAATTATTAAACACATTTAACAGAAATTGATAGTTATTATAATGACCTAGAAAGAGACTTTTCTTCAATCTTTACCTTGATTGGAATCAAGGAATTAAAAAGTCATGCCTATCTCAAGTGTGAACACTCAATATTTTGTTACAGATTTCTTTCCATTTTTTGTGTCAAATGCAGAAATTCTATTCTGGAGTTTGAATCTCCTAACACGAAATTTTTGGTCAAAAATTTCCAAGTTGCTCTGTTTCCAAGTGGCCTTAATCTCATCCTGATTATATTAATGCATAAAATAATTTCTAAAAATGGATTAACTTCAAATGTCAGGTTTCCAATCTACTGGCAGAAAGAAACTTGTGTTATCATAGAGTATCTACCATCTATTTTGGGGTGAGTGAAGCATGCTGAGGGAGATCTTGGAATGGGATTTAGGGAATATTTTGCTGAAATCAATCCCACTATTATAATTTAAATTAAACTGCAGAATTAAATCGCCACAGGTTGAAAGTTAAAAGTATAAATTAAATCAAAAAGTAATTAGAAATATCTATGGCTCAGAAGTCCTTCCAGACATTTTAAACACCAAGATGTAAATAGAAATTTTAACTCAGGAGATGCCAATACTGCAAACTGTTGGAAGCTTGGAGAGAGTACACTGGGAAGCTGACTCTATAAACAACACATTTTTATATTCATTATATATCTACCACTTGCCACAGTAAGCACAGAACACTTTATTAGATCAATATTTGTCCTTTTTTCATACAGCCATTCCTAAAAGTTGCATTTAATTTCTCAAAGATTTTAGTATTTCCCAAGTAGGAAAAGATTTTACATATATGCAATAAGATTAGTAACAACAAAAGTAGCCCATGCTTTTTCCTTATATGTTCATGTCACTGAATCTATTGCTTAAGGCAGAATATTGAAAGTATGAAACCCTTAACTTAGCTGCTTAAAAAAGAGCAAAAAACCCCGTAAAAGTAAGCTCATTCATATAAAAGATACATTCACTAATGACTCCAGAGGAAGAAGCCTTAAGGAAAATACTTTCATTAAAATTGCCATTTTGAGGGACAAAAAAAAACCCCATGCTAATATAATATCATTAGAGAAAGTAACTGTCAGTTTGGTAAGCTTGAGCTGATTTTAAATTGCTCTAATCTGTCTCTTTCATTGTCTATAGTAGTATAGGAAGTAAAATTCTGAGAAAGTAAGAAGACTTTTAAGAGAAATTTAAAGGAAAAAAAGTGAGAGCTTTAGAAGTTCTTTCTGGTTTAGGATTTTTCAAAATGATCCTAAGCTCTATAACAAAAATCATTCTGAGAAACTCTGATCAGTAGTACGAAGTAGCTGACACAGTAAGAAGATTGAAACATAGTTCACCCAGGATATTTGCAGAAGGCAAAGTCATTAGAAGCCCTAACCTGAGATTCAGTAAGTCTAAATAATTTAGCAAGCTGTATGGTGCTTATCTTTTAGATTCATATTAAACCCAAAATACACAAAGCCCAAAACTTCAAAAACCATTTAAACCCCATTTCTAATGAGGAGAACTGCATGAGTGTTCAAGCAAAGATTCATAACCAGAGTTCATTGCTAGAGACATTTCCCAGCTACCATATTTCTAAATTTTGCTTTGTAACAGTGAAGAGTTGACAAACAAACAAATGAACAAAAACTACATAAAACAAATGAAAAACAAGGTTGCATGAATTAACCATGGAGCTCTGAAGTCTGAAGCTAGTTGGTGGCTTCTGGTACCATATAGGAAATGTAAGGTGGCTGATGGACTGAAGATACAGGCAGTAATGGCTGGAAGAGTTCTCCAAACAGTAAAATTATCCCTATGCTGTCTATGCAAAGAATGGTATTTTCTGTAGCATCGCTGACTACGCAAGAGAGAAGTGTATTTGGCTGGAAGCTATGTTTAAATAAAAGAGAGATTATATGGACATCATTGTGATTGATTCTTATAGCATGCTGGATCAGCTAAAGGCTCACTTCTGACATTTCTGATTTGTATACAAGGAAAATGGATTTCTGTCCTCCTATATTAGCTTAAGATTCAATACAAAATATTGTGCATTAACAGTAGGTACAGTTCTACCCAGTAAGCAGCATTAAAAATTATTCTATAAGAAATGTTAAACCACTTTTCCTGGCATAGTCTTTGATGTAGTCTAATGTACAACTACTATTTCTGCAGGTGTGAGCTACATAAATCAATGTAATACTTGGTAAAACTGCATTTTCAGAGCAGATCAGCACAAAGCAGTTTTGCAGCAGGTGCTGGTACAGTTATGACAGAGTAGGGACAGTTGTAATGTTTAATGGTCTTTAAGTTCCCATACTGAATGTGTTTGCATATTGGTCTCAGCAATACCTAATAAAACAGGCTGCTGATTCAGACCTTTTTAAGAAAAAAAAATTGTTATTTTTGTGTCCATACCTAATCCACTCTAATAAGTTTCCCTATCTTCATTTAAAATAGTACTGTCATTACTTTCTGTATCTCCTAAATAGCTAAAAATTAATAAGATTGAACAGGATAAAATACCGCATTATCACATTTTTTCTATGAAATTTGTTAGGTGGAGAGTTAATTATCAACACATAGTTCAAGCCGATGTAAGTGATCCATCTATCTTGATCCGAGTAAGATGAGATTTATTTGCTCTGCAGAAATTATTTTTCTTCCAGTAATATTGCATATTTATATTAATTTTAGAGATATATCTGTGAGATTGGAATAACTGTATTTTAGTCAGTAAGGCTGATGTTAAAACAACGACTATGAATTCAATATAAGCTCATTTAACATGTATTTCTTTTTGTATGAATGTCTGTATAAATTTTTCTCATGACATTTTCCAACTTTCTAAATACTGAAGGTATTTTCACCTATAATACATTTGATTTGATATATGCTAAGTATTTTATTACAATCAAAACACAAATATGATGGAGTGCAAAATATTACCTATGTTCAGGAATGAATTATAGGTACATACTGTTAAAATTAGGAAATAACTTCAGTAATTTATCTCTGTATAGTATCTAGTATTTAAAAAATTTTCCTTTGTTATTGTTTTTCCTCAACTGTAATTTGACTGACTTAAAAGAAAAAAAACTAAAACCAAATCTTTTGTCAATTCAGAATTACCTTTGAAAGCAGCATGTAAAGCAGACACAGATACTATTCTGAAAGTCGCCGTATCTCTGAAAGCTGTATTAAACAACCTGCCGTCAGCCATGGATCAAAGTCCAGGAAAGAAACTTCCCACTATTATTTGGATAAAACCACTATTTTTATCTGTTCATTTTCTTCTTCAACAATGAATATGTCTTATAAAATAATTTCTTTGCACATCTGTCTTCTGGTCCTGTCAATGTTCTGATATCAATACCTGCATAAAAAGATATAACTAATCAAACATGTACGGTAGGTATTTCAAAAATCCCATATTCCTTGTCTTTTCAAGAAGTCAATATAGCCTTTTGCTGTTTCATAGTCAACATGGTATCTGTGCCAAAGTACAATACCTAGGAGGGTAGATCAGAGATAAAGCGTCTGGAAGTAGAGGTTCATATGAAAAAGCTAAGCATTTCAGATAATGTATGCCTATTAAAATGCTGAACTATGTTTAAGCACACAGAATTAGAAGAGAACTTTATGAACCATTTAAATCTCAGTAAGAGTTTAAATGATCAATGATTTTGAAGAATAATATCTATATCTGGATGAGTGGGGGTTTTTTTCTGTTTCATTCCAGTTGTATCAACAAAAAACCCCACACAAACAAATAAATTAAAAAATATCTTTAACCTTTGTTTGTGAAAAATGGTCTGTTCCTATTTCACCATCGTCTTACAGATGCTAAATTTAAATGGCTTTTTATTTTGAGGTATCTTTTTTGAAGTTAGACTTCAGGACGAAAATAGTAAGACTAACTGTGGAGACCACACTTCTTTTACTTTAACCACACTGTCACCATTTTTATTTGAACTGTGAAATGTTTATTCCACTTCAAATTTCTGCATAATGAGCAATAGTATTTTCTCAGTCTGTGCTACAACACTGCTGTTTCCTGACAAGATTCAGATATGTTCAAATGAATTAAAATTATGGAACAGTATTTGGTTTACAGTTTTGAATAAATATATGAAGAAGCCAGCCAGCCAGCTTTCACAAGAATTATTTTCCTTTTCTCCATTTTTATTCTGGGATGAGAATTACAAAAGGAACTTTATATAGAAAATGATTGCCAGAAAGTAAAAAAAAAATACTTCTGTATTAGAATCATAGAACAATTAGCTTAGAAAGGATTTCTGTGAGTCATTTGATCTAACTTCCAGCTCAAAACAGAACTAGTTTCAAAGTAAGACCAGGTCATTTGGGGTCTTGTCCAAGTTTGGAGATTTCGAAACCTCTTTGGGCAACCTGCTTCAGTAGTCACTCTGACTATGAAGATTATGTTTTCAAGAAACCCATTTTGTAATTTCCCCTGCTGCAACTTGCATGCATCATCTCATTTCCTTCTGCTGTGCACCTCTGAGAAGAGTCTAGCCCTTAGTCTATTCATTAGCTTTTTCTCAAAGTTTAGAGGGAGTGGCATCAGAATTATGTGTACTAGATACATTGTTCAGATACATCGTGTCCAGTCTGATGCCTGTGTGAATATCCAGTATGAGAAAGTAAACCTTAACTTGGTTGTCCTTTATTGTGGGCTGTATTCTTCTCCCCTGAACTTTGTTGCTAAATATGCAGGTTTGGAATGCCTGTGTCAAGCCTGGAGTGCAAAAATAGGCTTTATTGTCCTGACCAGCCTCATGTGGGACTCTAGCCATGCATCCTTTGCCATTTAGGCTCAGTCCTGAACTTCCAGTTTGCCTGGGCTATGCTGCAGGTGCCTGCAGCCCTGTTGTCATGTCAGTCAAGAGATTTCTAGTAAATTTCTGAAAAATTAAAAAAAAAATGAGAATCACAGCTTGGATATTATTTTTTTCTGGTTTTGCCTTATTATAACTATTTGACAATTTTTTTTTTCTTTTCTTTCAGGTTTTACAATCAAGTACTTCAGTGCAGGAACATAACAATATGAGAAGCTATGAATTACAAAGATGATTAGCAAAAAATGGAACTTAAAATCTGTGTTTTATGAAGGTGTTTGTGTTTCAGAAGAATGGATTGGAATTACTAATCCAAGCTGTGGCTTCATATTTTTGTATGTAAAGTGCTAAAGGATTGTTTTTCTATTCCACTGTAGATGAATGCTGATCTTTCAGGAATTTGTCACCTCTTTCAGGGAAGAAAGGAAGAATTAGCATTATCTGCTAATAAATATGATCCTTGTAGTTTTTTTGAGCATAAAATCTTGTTAATTAGAGAGAGTATGAGATTTCACTGCTCCTAACTTCAAACTCCATTTCTATCTAAAACCTGAATGCTGAGTTCCAGCCTAAATGTAACTTGTCTGGTGACTACAAATCTCTGATTTAGCGCAGAATATTTTTTCCACCTATTGTATGAGCAAATAATACTTGTTAGTGCCAGTCACATTCATCACATTTGATCTTATTAATCATATAATACTGTTCATAAGTATTTAAACTTAGATGCAGGTAACAAATATTTTGTTCAAACGTGCCTTGTGGAGAATTTTTAAATTTTTCTAGAATTAAGTAATTTTTTTCAAGGACAGTGAAAAACAAAATTGAAAAATTATAAGTGTAACATGACAAATGCAGTGTTACAGTAATTTTGAATTATAATTATGGTACCTTGTAGAACCATATATCATGTTGGAACTTTGGGAGTTTAGAGCTCATCTCTTTTTTTGTGCAACACTGAATTGCACTGACAATATCTGGATATATATTGCAGAAATGTAATTTCTCGGTTATTTTAGTGTCATAGTAAAAGATGCAGAGATAGTGGTTCAGCAATATCCTCCAAGCTTTCTCACTTTCCTCAAAGATCCATGACCTGGAATTATCCTGGAAGTGACATTTACTGTCTTGAAAGCGAAGACACACTTTTCACTGCACTCAACCTACTTTACTACCTACAAAGAGTCATACTGTTAAAGTGACCTTTTTTCCCCTCTGGATCTTGTAGATAGCGAAAAGGATTAATGCCATTTGGGGCTGCTTTGTGTGTCTCTGGTATGTGCTGGGACAAGGACAATAAAAACGCAAGACAGAAACATCTGAGTAGATGAGTAGTCCCTTCAGGTCAAGCAGAGGTTATGTTCCTTATTCCAAGTATTATTTTTCTTTTCGTTCGGCTGAGATAAAACATGGAATTCCTACAGATTTAGCTGGAACTAAACTGAAGTCCTAGTACCATCCAGATGACAGTTGGCTCCCAAAGAACAAAAAAAAAAAAACCAAAAAAAAAACCCTAAGCTTCTTGCTGGAGTGGCTACACTGTGGTTCAGATGCACTGACCAAAAACAATATCTGTTTTCCCTTTTGCTTTTGGTTGGTTTTTTGGGGGTTGGTTTGTGTTTTGGTTTTTTTGTATTTGTCTGATTGTCAGTCTGATTTGTCAGTCACTTCAAACTAAGAAAATCCTAGGACTCCTATATTAGATTATTAAGCAAAAGATAGATAATGACTATAGTAGACTTTTTTTCAAGAGAGGTTCAGGCAGGTTGCATCCTACGGGAAGAATGGTATTTATCACTTTCTATTGATTCTTTACATCCATACAGAACAGGTACACAACTATGTGAAGCAAACTGTCTCGCTATTCAGAAGTTCATTTTTCTCCCTATTGACTTTCCAGGGAATGTAGACATTTAAATTAGACTTTCTTCCATTCCCTCCAACCACTTTAGATATTAAAATTTGCGTGAGTAATAAAGTTGAGTTCTAAAATAAGTATATTGTAATGTTCCATGTATTTTATTAGCTAGAACGTAAGGTTAGAGACTAGGAAGACACCAAGATAAACACACAATACCTAGAAAGACAGAAATATAAATTATTGAGCCAAAAACATTTTTGCTGGTACGTTAACAAGAAACGCAATGGCCCTGCAGTGTGTCTACTAGAAGAACAAACTATCACCTCTGTGGTAAAAGGCTGTCTTTCTTTTTCAGATCTACTTTTTATTCCTTCTGTTATATCAGGAAAAACATGTTGCTATCAGCAAAGTGCTATCCCACTAAATAAAGACAATATCTATTTTTCTAAAATTGTCTCTAATAACAGCTATATATTATGCTTATTTTCATCATTTCATGTATTACTATCTGATTTTCAATTGTCAGGTGTTTGATAGTATCTGACTATACAAAATTAGCATACAACAGTAGTAAAGTGAGATATTTTGAACCATAGCGGGTCATTGTCTGGCTTGTTTCCATGTAGCAGCGCTGAGGAGTTCTCAAAATTCACTTAGCCAGGAAAAACAGAAACTAGTTTTGCACCATAAATGATCTATATAAGAAACAGAAAGGTAACATGGATGTCTTTAACAGATGGTGACTTTTCTCACAGCAATGTGGTTCTGATTTTTAAAGTTATATTTACAAACCCCTTGTTATAATTATTAATTTTCAAAATATTAATTTTTACAATCCATTTGTAATAAGTCGTATGGGTTTTGGCTAATACTGAAACCCAAAAACTTTACTAGTCATCAGAGCCTGTAACCTATACGCCATGTAGCATATGAGGCATGGAAGAGAGGACAGGCAAACTGGGGGATTACAGAGAAGCTGACTGACTAGCCAGGGATCAGGTTAGGAAACCTAAATCCCTGTTAGAATTAAATCTGGCTAGGGATGTCAAGGACAATAAGAAAGGCTTCTATGTTAGTGACAAAAGGAAGACTAAGGAAAGTGTAGGACCACCCTGGAAGGAAACAGGGGAGCTGGTCGCACAGGATATTGAAAGGGCTGAGGTGCTCAATGACTTTTTTGCCTCAGTCTTCACTGGCAAGTGCTCCAGCCACACTGCCCCAGTTGCAGAGAGGACAGGCAGAGACTGAGATACTGAAGAACCCACCACTGTGAGCGAAGATCAGATTCTGAACCATCTAAAGAACCTGAATGTGCACAAGTCCATGGCACCTGACAAGATCCATCCATGGGTCCTGAAAGAACTGGCAGAAGAAGTCACTAAGCCACTTTCCATCATATTTGAGAAATTGTGACAATCTGGAGAGGTTCCCACTGCCTAGAAAAGAGGAAATATAACCCTTATCTTCAAAAAGGGGAAAAAGGAAGATCTGGGGAATTATAGGCCTGTTAGTCTCACCTCTGTGCCTGGCAAGACCATGGAGCAGATCCTCCCGGAAAAGCTGATAAGGCACATGGATAGAGAGGAGGTGATTGGTGGCAGCCAACATGGCTTCACCAAAGGCAAATTGTGTCTGACAAATCTGGTGACCTTCTATGATGCTGCTACAGCATCAGTGGATAAGGGAAGTTCAACTGATGTCATCTACCTGGACTTGTGCAAAGCATTTTACACCATCCTGAACTACAACTTGTTTTCTAAACTGGAAGGATATGGATTTGATGGATCGACCACTAGATGGATAAGGAATTGGCTGGATGGTCACACTCAAAGAGTTGCGATCAATGGCTCAATGTCCAAGTGGAAAGCATTGACGAGTGGTGTCCCGCAAGGTTCAGTACTGGGATCAGTGCTGTTTAACATCTTTGTCAGCAATATGGACAGTGGGATAGAGTGCACCCTCAGCAAGTTTGCCGACAACACCAAACTCTGTGGAGTGGTTGACACACTGGAGGGAAGGGATGCCATCCAGAGGGTCATTGACAGGTTTGCTAGGTAGGCCATAAGAGTGATGAAGCACTGGAACAGGTTGCCCAAAGAGGTTGTAGATATCTCATCCCTGGAAGTGCTCAAGGCCAGGTTGAATGGAGCTTTGAGCAATCTAGTCTAGCGGGAGAGTGATGTTCCTGCCAACAGCAGGGGGTTTGGAACCAGATGATCTTCAAAGTCCCTTCCAAACTTAATCCTTCTATGAGTCTGACTGATGTATTTTCCTGAAAAAAATAATTCAGAAAATTAATGTATTGGGTCTGGTTGAGATGGAGTTAATTTTCCCCATACCAGATCTCATGGTGCTGTGCTTTGCAGTGGTATCTGAGAAGGTAAGATGTTGATGACACACCGGTACTTTGTCTACTGCTGAGCAGTGCTTGCTCAGCACCAAAGCTGTCTCTCCAACATTCCCCAACAGTAGGCTGGAGGTGGGCAAGATCTTGGGAGCAGACATAGCTGGGCCAGCTGACCCAAACTGACGAAAGGGGTATTCCACACCGTATGATAACAGCTCAGCTATAAAAGCTAAGAGAAAGGAGCAAGAAGGAGGGGTATTCACTCTTTACATCTGTCTTCTGGAGCAACCCCTACACGTACTGAAGCCCTGCTGTCCAGGAAGTAGCGAGACATTGCCTGCTGATGGGAAGTAGAGAATAATCTTTTATTTGCCTTTGCTTCTGTGTACAGCCTTTGTTTTTGCTTCATTAAACTGTCCTTATCTTGACCCATGAAGCTCTTGTTATATTTTCTCTCTCCCCTGACCATCTAAAAAGGGGGGAGTTGTAGGGTAGCTTTGTTGGGCACCTGGTCTCCAGCCAAGGCCAAACTACCACAATGAAAAGCTAGTTTCAGGTAGTAATTAATTTAATTGTAATGCTGTATACCAGACTGTGAAGAAATAAGTAATGGAAATTACAAATTACTTCTTCTGTTTGACAAGGTAGCCAGACAATAAATTACTAGTATATTCAATACTTTCTGGAAATAAAAATTCCCATGTGGCTACCAGCCACATAATACTCCCGAATCTGGTGCATCTACAGTAGCTCCTCCAAGTATATCATAAAGCCTTTGAGGTTGAGTCTTTGTGCAAACATGGTAAAATGGGATTGTTAAAACATCTGCAACTATGTGGGAACTGATAAGTGGAATTTATACTTGAGAATGTAATGAGAGTTGACACCTATTTGTGACAAGACTGTATCATAGATTGCCTGCAGCATGATAGCATCACCATTTCTAGGAGGAAAAGATGTATTTTCTCAAGGTGAAAATGTCATTTAAACAGTTGATACCTTTCAAATAGTCTAAGCTAGATGCCTTATACAGTTCTTGCCTTTTCAGAATAAATACATACAACTTGAATTTCTGGATAAAGAAATAATACCTCTGTGATTATTAAGTCAAACCAGACTATACATTTGAAAAAACACACAGTTATCTGCATAGGAATTTGATTTGTATTGGTAAAGATTTGTAATCAAATATTGCTGCAAGTCTATGTATAATAATTTAACATCCTCAACACCTGTTTAGTTTGTACATCTAACAAATAAATGCCATGGAGCTTTTTTAAAAGCATCTTTTCATTTAAACAAGATCTAACACAATCATGTCCTCTTATACAACACAATACAAAAACAAAGAGAAATTACTAACTTGCTCTCATATGAGAAGTTCACAGCTGATACTAAAGGAAGTCTGAACATAATTTAAAATTAATATTCACAAATGTAAATTCAAATGTTATTTTTATTTATGAGAAATTATATCTGAGTGCATAAAACTTCCATGCATCTGTATTTTTTAAGATTAAAATAAGGTATTGATTAGCTGCCATATCTCCAGCTTCCAGCCTTGCTGCTCTATCCTCAAATCAGCACATTTTTAACAGAAGAGCTTCTTACATTCATAGAGAGGTACCAATTCAACTAATCAAAACTATTACCTCCTTTTTTTTTGTCTTTTTCTGAAATTTTCTTCTTCTCACTATTCTTTCTCTATACCAACATCTCATTCTTCATCACTCTGCCTTTTCTTGTATTTCACTTTTTTACCTTTCTGTTGCGTTCATGACAATGTCTGCCAGAAAACCACCAAGGTAGGTGTTTCTCCCCAAGGGACAGAGAGCCAGGAAACAAGCATGGTATCATGTTTGACCGGGCTGGGACATTGCTGGCCAGGACCCGTCCCTCTGTCTGTCCATTGCAGCAAGGTAGCCATGCCAACTATTCCAACGCGTCTCCCTAAATCCACTAATTTCATAGCTTGGTCACTGTGTACAGGCTTCCAGTTCCTATTCGTTCCGCATGCTCCATTGCTGTGTGCAGGCCTTTGAGCTAGACACCCAGTCACGCTGCTTTCAGAAGGAAAACATGGGAGCTGTGTCCATCACACTGTTCTTCTGCACACTGTCTCACCACCTTCCCTGACTCTACTTGATCGTCTCATCACCAGCCTCCACAGAACCTCATCTGATGCTATTAGCATTTAGAATAGTAAGTGTATTGGCACAGAAATTTTCCTCATTTAATCAAGCCTATTTTATTGTCAAGTCCTGAGCTTTCAGGACAATGACTCAGGTTTACCAATTCCCAGGCCAGGATTAATGTGAGCCACAACAAAGATCCTTTCACCAGTTTGTTTATCAATCAGCAAAGAACTAACATGTTTCAATCGTCCACTTGGAGCAATCAACACGCCTCACAACAAAGATATTAGCGAGCAAAAGAACCGGCCTTGCCATAGCTAGCCTTTCATTAAGACTAGAAAGAGAGAGAAAGAAAGTGATAGGAAAAGGGAAGACCACCACCCTTGGATTCAGCGATCACCATGTACACGCAGCCATCTCCTCCTGGCGAGCAAAAAAGTCGCAGCCGCCTGGGGTTCTCGCCTTCTAACACAGTCAAGTTCCCACCACATTGAGTTGTTTACCACTTGTGGAAACTTAGCGGGAACGGGTCTGGGGGATGGTGGGGGCTTCTGAGGGGGGTCATTCCACCCTCTCCCGGCTTCTTGCAGCCACAGGTCCAAGCCCTGCCTGCCCCCACACCTTGGGCAGTGGCCGAAGTCGCCCCCGCACCAATCCGAAAGGCACCAGGCAGGTGGCTGTGGCCTGTTTAGGTTCCAGGCTGTTTTAGACATTCATTTAGCAGTCCCTCACACCTATCTCTTTCCATAAGAGTGTCTTTTAATCATAACAACTAAGTGCTGTCTACAATATCAAACATATACTGTCCCTCAAGAGGCATGTGCTCTTGCATGAGCCTTTCCCCTGCTCCAAAATACTAGAGAAAAATACATTTGGACTCTGATGTCTTTTTGCCCAGTCCCCAGAGCTCTGTATTCAGCCTTGATGAATTCAGATTAATGTCTTTGGAGTCTCTCTACACCTTCTTGGATCTGAGACCTAGTAAGGAACAAAAGTCCTGAGACAAGAGCTCTAACAAGAAGATGGGTGTCTCCACTCCCTGCAGAAAGGAGTTCCATCCCTTACTACCTGCTGTTTCCTCTCAGTGCCAATGTTTGCATCCGTTTCTCTGACGTAAAAAATGTCTCATTATCAGAAGTCACAGGTTTTTAGACTCTCATGTCTTGTGAGTTTCCAGTCACCAACTATTCAATGCAAAGATTGCACTGAATCATCCCTTCTGCCGAGGTCTTTTTGGCACAGAGTAAAGAGCAGTTGGATTGTTTGGCACTGTATGGAGGAGTAAGTTTTGAAGGATGTATGGGGTGAATGTCCTCACCACTGAGGTCTTGAATAAAAATGTACTGTGTGGCTATTTTTTTACAGAAATAACATTTACCTTACCTTGAAGAAGAAAGAACCTAGCCTTATGTCTTCAGGAACAGTTTCAAGGAGGCAAATCCATAATGTGTTGAGATTTTAAGAAAAGTTGTTTTCTAAACTATTTGATTTCTTCTCCACTATTTGTGGACTTTTGCACACCTGTCTTGACTTCACTATCTTCTGTTTGGGCAGATTCAGCTGTGGAAAACAGGATAGAATCATAGAATCATAGAATCATAGAATGTGTTGAGTTGGAAAGGACCTTTAGAAGTCATCTAGGCAATCCCCCAGCTTTACCTAGATCAGGTTGCTCAGAGTCCTATCAAGGCTGATCTTGAATTTCTCCAGGGATGGGACATTTACCACTTCTCTGGGAAACCTGCTCAGTGTTTCACCACCTTCATGGTAAAAATGTCTTCCCTATACCCAATCTAAATTTACCCTCTTTTAGTTTAAAACCATAACTACTTTTCCTGTCACAACAGACCTTGCTAAAAAGATTGTACCCAAGTTTCATATAGGTTCCCAGTAAATACTGAAAGCCTGTAATAAGGTTTTCCCAGAGTCTTCTCTTCTCCAGGCTAAGCAATCCCAACTCTCTCAGCCTGTCCTCATAGCAGTGGTACTCCATCCCTTTGATCATTTCTGTGGCACTCGTCTGGACCCACTCCAACAGGCCCATGTCCTGCTTCTGCTGAGGGCTCTTGAGCTGGACACAGTACTCCACGTCAGGTATCAAGAGCAGAGGGGCAGAATCACCTCTATCAGTCTGCTGGCCATGCTTCTTTTGATGCAGCCCAAAACAAAATCGGCCTTCTGGGCTGCAAGCACACATTGGTGGCTCACATTCAGCTTTTCATCCGCCACTATCCCCAAGTCCTTTTCTGTGGGGCTGCTCTCTATCACATCATTCCCCAGCCCGCATTGATAATGTGGATTGCCCTGACGCAGGTGCAGAATGTATAAGAAAAAAGACAAATGCTACATTAATAGTAAAAATATTAAATAGTAGAAAAAAGTTGCAGTACATCTTCATTTTTAAATATGTTTCATGCAGATGTAATGTGCAAATAGAATGTAAACTGCAGAAGTGATAACATTAGCACGTACCTGTGGTAAAAAAAAAATGTAGAGTGTGTAACTGTGATGGAAATTGTTGTAATGATGGAGAGATACCTGGTGAAACAAGATGTTCTAATGTTCATTTTTATTTAATTAATCTATCAAAAGTCCTCAGTGGTCATATTTGTTATTAAAAAGCATGGCAATGGACCAAACGTAAAAATAACTCAACACATCTATCACAATATCAGTGTTATTACTGTCAGAGACCCAACAGGCCAACAGGGAATTTTCTCCTCTGTTGCTGAAGTCAACTTGAGTTAATGCAGTTCACAGGAAAAGGAAGACTAGAGCTTCTTCTCTGTATAGGTCATGATTTATAGGAGTGAGAAGACATTATAGCTACAATGGCTTCCTGAAGAACAACACATTTTCCCACATGCTACCAAAACATGATTAGCACTTCATTGCTGTGCAGCCCCCACTTCTTGGATCGAGGCTGCATATGCCCTGTTTCAGGGCTTATTCATTGACAGCCATTGCAAACTGTCAAATTTAATAACACAGACTATGTCAGCCAGATTGTTACACTGAGTTCCATGTGAAGAAAAAAATAATAAGCAGTGTTATATAATGTTATTCACTAGGGAAAGATTTCTGGATGGAAATCGTAACAGCTTTCATTTATGTTATTCTTGTAGGGGACCCAGGTAGTGACGCTTACAGTTATGTTGGTCTGACACTTTCTTATTGCAAAAATCTTTTTTCAGTTGCTTACAGTTTTGCAAAACTTCAAGCATAGGAGTTGCCTCAGGTCACTTTATTAATTATTTATTTATCATGTTGTGAGCTTCAGTGAAAACAGGAGTCTGTTCTTACACCAGTTGTGACTTCCACATGATTAGTGCAGGACCTGTGAACCCACAATGGGAACTAACAGTGAAAAGAAGCCTGCTATGAGTGTGTGAAGTGCCACAAGGTCTCCAGGACAATACTCCAAAAAACCATACATACATGTTTGCCAAGAAATAAGAACTGGAAAAGCCATTAAAGAAACAATTCTGCACTGGATATTTTGGCAATTTAAATATTGCGCTTTTTAAATTTCCTTGTGGTGCTTTTGTGACTTTTTTTTTTTTTTTTTTGAAACTTATGCATGACTGGAAACCTGTTAGCTGTTTTATAAGAGAAATACCTGTTCCTACTGAAGAATGTAAAACCTGCACTTTTTAGCAGAGATTCTACAAGCAAACTATTCATTTTTGCAGTGAAGCCTTCCCGTATGCCCATATTCCATTCTGAGGAAATCCTCGGAGTACACAGGATTTCAGGAGACTGGTTTACTCCTTTGCTTGAGATTAAAAATACTTTATAACTTACAAATTTTATAGAGACTTCTGTTCATTTTCTCAAGTGAAAAAAAGAAGTAAAAAAAAGTCAGATCTTCCCTTTAAAAAGCTGTTGAATGCTTCTCAATCTATTTGTCACAAGCTAGTTAGCAATACGTAATTGCAAATTTTTCTGCAATAAACTAAGCAATGTAAGAAAGCTTGCTCTATAAAAAAAAAATAAAATTAAATCAATACACATAATTGTTTATTTCTCTATTCAAATTATTATGCTTTAAATAATAAATTTACACCACTTGCAGCAGATGGGGTCTTAGTCATATTCCTACATGTTATTCACTTAATACACACTCATTTTGAAGGGGCAGCCAGAAACTTAAATCAGACCAAAACTTTCTCTTATTCTTCTTTCTATCAGAGCACATGGGTTCTTCTTTTTCTCATTTCACCACACTCATAGGATGGGATGGACAAAACTGTCTTTAGGGCAGGAAAGGATCGTGTTCTAAGCTGTTTTTTTCAGGTTTTATTGTCTCATTTCCATCTCATCTCTTACTCTCTGCATAAAATCCTTCCCAAAGCTTACCTTGGTACAAAATTTTAAAGCGGAGGGGTGGCCGTAAGGAAAGAGAGGGGGAATATAATAAAGAAAAATCAGTCTGACTTTCTTCCAGTTTAATAAAGAAATGTAGCCTGCTAGTGAAGCACGTAATTTCTTATTATCTGAAGGTAATTAATTCTGGCAACTATTTTGCTTCTTGTACAGTCTTCCTGCTGCGAAAATACATCTTCATCAAATGCAATGGCCAGCAGTGTAAAATTCCAAACAAAACTTGTTTTTGAAGGTAGATAACTATTGCTGCTCCGCATCTAAACATGTCATTTTCTTTTGGAGCCTGTATGCATTTTTATTTTCCTGTCCAGCTTAGAAAATGGAATGTTGATGGGACTGTATCATCCACACTACCTTTCGGCATCTGTCTATTGCAAAAGGCATGAAATGGAACCCTCCGCTCTATCATTGATTTGTTGCCAGCATAATCTGCTTTATTCAAGTCACAGTCCAACTATTTCTCCACCACCACGTTATTTCACAATTTCTCTTCCCCAAAGCTGACCATGCATTATGAAAAAGTCAGATGTGTTCGTTCAGCTTTGATTTTTATACCTCTTTTAAATCAATACCTCAGTGATTGATCTTCTAAAATTTAAGAGTCAGTGGACTGTATAACTGAAATGGCAAACAGGGTAGGTGGAGGATTTTCAGTCTTGATTGAAATGAATACCAGGTGCTATACTGTGATTTTAATGATTCACAGAAACAAATTAAACATGCTGCAGTACCATTTGTTACCGTACCTGCTCTCTTTATCTGAGTAATACATCAGACCATTCTTGTTTCTCAGTCAGATTAGGGTCTAGCAGGCAACAGACCATACAAACACTTATTTAAACTGTCTTTTTACAATAAGTTTGGTTCAGTTAGAAATGCACCAATCCTTTTCTTAAGCTATTTTGTTGAGTTGATTATTTGTGTATTTTAGCCACTGATACCTAAAGACACGGGCGGTTACAGCAGAGAACAAAGCTATGCTCTACCCATTCAATATTCTGTCCAGCAACAGCTAGCATTAGATCCCACAAAAGGAGATTAAATTCTTCTACTTGAGCAGTAGAGCAATGTGAGAGAAGTGGGTATTCTTAACCTTGAAAATGTTTAGTTAATATTGTGAAAATTAGCAATCTCTGTAAATTTCCTGAGCAGCTACATAAATTCAAACATCATTTCATTCTGTAAGTTGTGTTACATAGTTTATTCAAAGTTGGTGACAGAAGTTTTGTCACTATAACTGATTCAGAATAAACTATTTATATGTTTACTTTTTCTTGTTATTGCAGTTACCAGGAGAGAGCTAGAAGCACCTAGGTGAAATTCCTTCTTTATATTTTCTGTACCTATTATACTTTTTCTTACTCTTTTGTAGAGAAATAGTCCTTCTATTTAAAATAATTAAAATAATAAGCATAATAATAATATTCTAATCATAATGTTCTACCTTGAGCTGAATTTATAAAGTTGAATTATATATAGCGGAAGACATACGAGGGCTCTGTATGATGATATTGTTTGACAGTATCTGATTATTGTTTTTTTCTTAGTATAATGCTATTTTTTTTCTTTGTTAGCTCATCTTCTCTCACAAAGCTCTAGAATGGGATACAGTTTATATAGTATTAGACCTCACAACTATAGATACTTTTTCTTAGATTTTCATTTAAATTCTTTAAATAATTAATTGAGGTAATTGTCATTTAGAGGTTGATTCCTTTAGTTCAAAGATAAAATGAATTAAATGTCTATAAAAGGTGCCTATTTTAAACTAAACCACATTATAAATAGGATGAAATTTAAGTATGTGAATTATTCAACTGATTTCCATTACAGAATGGTTAATTGAAAGAGAGAGAAATAGAAATCTAATGACTGCTTACATATTAAAGGACTTGATGTTTATTTTATGGTCAGCAAAACAGTTTTTCCCCTTAAAATAAATGAAAAAAACCTCAGATTAACAGTGAGGTTAATAGTTGAATTGTGTGGAATAACATGACTTTGCAATATGTTTTACTGTGATCTCTAACCAGAATGAAAAGCAAAAATAAGCAGCCACAGGAAAAAAAAAAAGCCAGTTCATATTACTTTAGTTTTTCTATTTGTGGGCCAAAGTTACATTCTTTCAGATTCATGATTCCAGAGTATTCATGTCATACAGTTTGCACAAAAGGCCTTAGCCACAAAAATTTGACCATATCTGCAGTCTTCCTTTTACTGAGAAAGCTGTGGCTAAGAAAGAGAGAAGGATAGCTGAATATCAATGGAACAGAAGAATTCAGAGGTGTTAACTAAGTGATTTAAAAGTTTACAGCAACCCAGGTGCTCTGAATTTTCATCTGAAATAACTACTTTTTTTTACACAGACTAAAAGAAAATCTGGCTGTAATATATCCTTAATTTAAGCCTCCTAGTGTTTAGACTCTTAATATTACTTGGTACAAATGGGTATGTCAAGTTTTGTAGATCCTACCTATCGATATGGAAAAAAGGTATCCCACAAGTGGAAAACATCATAGAAATAAATGTAATTTTTTGTTGTTTTAAGAGTAGACAAGCAAGCATTCTAGAAAGCTGTCAACAAGACAGATTAACAGTGTCTAACTGGATTAACTAATGTCCAAGAAAAAGCAGAGGAAGAAGACAAAAACCATTTTGACTGTAGGTTATCATGACTTTTTCTGTAATTTCTGATGGTTTTGTTTACATAGCTGATACATGAAGAAAATGTGGCTGTGATAAACACTGATAGCTTTTCATTGATGCTAGTAATGCAAATCAGTTGGGAATTCTGTACCCCTGCTGGGAAAAATTACAAAGAAAAAAAATGTGCTAAAACATACATTCAGGAACTAAAATGAAGCCTTAAAGTTGTTCTAGAGGCTACAGTTGAACGCCACGCTGAAGAGAGTATAACTTTCCTTTTATATGGGTGTATAAAAGCTTCAATCGTCTAAGTGTTGAATCGTGTTTAATCATTGTAATCGGAGCTCTTAAATATATTGTAAAATTGTAAAATTGTTTGGCCTGGGTCAATGAACAGAATTCCTATGTATTTTCTAAGAAATATAACCACCCTGTACACACCACTGAGAGTTCCTCCTTTGCCTCTTACTACATCTATTTTATGTTTGCTTAGTTCCGAGGATATACTAGACTTGGAGAGACTATGGAGACTCTTTCATGGAAGCACTTGCCTTCTAACACCTACTGAATGTTTCAAGTTGTATCTACCATGATGGGAGTTCACTTTGCTCTGAGGATCTCTGCTTGAAATGGGCTCTGGATAGTCTCATATGATGGAAATCAGATTGCTGTCTGTACTCTGTCTACAAACTGAGGTGCAACGTATTCCTCAACAGCAGCAATTATTTTTCTGTAATGGAAAATTGGTATCTCAGTCAAAGTTCTGAGAGCTGAAATTCACATTCAATTATGAGACACTGAGAAAATCCACAAGATCCGGTAGTTTTGTCCACAAGGCCTCTTCTATGTACTCTGTGACCACACTAAACTGATCAATCTGATCTAAAATAAGTTGTTATTTTTAAATGTAGGATTTGTTCCTTTAGTTATACTTACTAACTAGAAAGTTTTCACAATATTTTAAATAACGTTCCGTAAAAAGAGATCTAAATAATATTCAGTTAGCTTTTGAAGCAAAACTATAATTGAAATATGAATATAGACTATTGTATAACACATAAAATTTGAGAACTTTAAAAAATATTTTCCTATCAATACCAAAGCTCCTTTACTGTTTTACATTGGATGGAAATACTCCCATAAACTATTGTGTTCATATAGATTACAATCGAAAAATTTATAATGAAATTTTAAAAGGAAAAGGAACATTTTTTTTCAAGGAACATAAATATAAACCAGTGAAAAGTGAATGTATACTTACTTCCAGTTTGTATCTTCAGAAATATCATCTGAAACGCTTTCTTCTAGTAACCACTTTTTTCTCCTAAATCTTTATTTTCTCAACAGTAAATTATTCTATTAATTAATACATTTTAAGCATTTTCTCTCTGCTGTTTTTGTGTGCTGTGATATATAAACCCTGGAAGAAAAGAAAAACAGACGTTCTCCTCAGCTGAAGACCTTGTTAACAGGTATCCCACAGTTTCTATTTAGTCCATTTAATGGCTCTACTGCAAGAACAATTTGTTGATTACCAGGTGTTGGCAAAACTTGCTATATCTGATAATGTGATGAATATTGCATTCTAAAGGCTAGATTCATCATTGTGTTTTTCAAGTGCCATCTGGATGTCTTGCCTCTGCAAAAACTGCTGATAGAAAGCCATGTTTTAAAAGTTCTCAGACTTACTATATTTATGTGGTCATGTCCCAGTGAAACGTTCTGTGAAGCGGAGGTTCTTTATAATTCAAGAGAGCCTTCTACACACCTGTTTCTACATCTATATAACTCCAGTTAGTCATTTTACATTAAAATTTGGCAATGCAAGCTTTTTTAAATAATTTTTTAAAGTTTTAATGTGCTGGATCGATCTATGCATAAAGATGGGAAGTTGCACACAAATTCCCTTGCCCAATTCTTTCATTGCACAGCTTCTAATATGTAGAAGTGCTAGCAGCCTGTTCATTATATTTTATGCAACAGAAATTTATGCATATGGCAAACTAGAGAATAGTTGGAATAAATAGCTTTTAGGAAACAACATGATCACCATTTCATTCATAGCATAAGTAGATTCTGAATCTTTGTTTTTACTGCTGAAAATCAATGCATTGGATCACTGTGTTAGCTGGCAGACACAATGAAGATGCTTATGAAGGGGGATGGGGTTATAGCTGGGATTGCAGTGGGGCAGTGCTCTAGAAATTATGAGGACCGGGTGACCTCCCATCCCCCTAGGGTGAGATCAGTGTGCTCAGCTTGCTCCCTGTAATGCTTATACACAAATGCACGCAGCATGGGGAATAAGCAGGAGGAGCTAGAAACCTGGGTTCGGGCAGGAGATTATGATCTGGTGGCAATTACAGAGACATGGTGGGACAGCTCACATGACTGGAATGTGGTCATGGGTGGCTATGTCCTTTTCAGGAACGACAGGCCAGCCAGGCGAGGTGGTGGAGTTGCTCTTTACGTGAAAGAGCAACTACAATGTCTTGAATACCATCCAGGCATGGATGAGAAGCGAGTTGAGAGTGTATGGGTTAGAATTAAGGGGCAGGCTGGCAGGAGAGATACTGTTGTGGGTGTCTATTACAGGCCACCAGATCAGGGTGAGGAAGTTGATGAGGCCTTCTACAGGCAGCTGAGAGCGGTCTCACAATCACAGGCCCTGGTTGTCGTGGGGGATTTTAACTTCCCTGATATTTGCTGGAAGGACAACTCAGCCAGCCAGCCACAGTCCAGGAGGTTCCTCCAGTGCATCGATGATAATTTTCTGATGCAAATGGTGGAGGAGCCGACTAGGAGAGGAGCACTGCTGGACCTCATCCTCGCTAACAAGGAGGATCTGGTTGAAGCAGTAAAGGTTGAGGGCTGCCTTGGCTGCAGTGACCATGAAATGGTGGAGTTCAGGATCTCATGTAGCAGAAACAAAATAGCAAGTAGAATTGCAACCCTGGACTTTGCCAAGGCAAACTTTGGATTTTTCAAACAGTTACTTGAGAAAATCCCATGGGCAAGGCTGTTTGAAGGTAAAGGGGCCCAAGACAGTTGGTTAGCGTTCAGGGACTGCTTCTACCGTGCTCAAGATCAGAGCATCCTGACACGTAGGAAGTCAAGGAAGGGAGCCAGGAGACCTGCGTGGCTAAACAGGGATCTGATGGGTAAGCTCAAGGGCAAGAGGAGAATTTACAGATCTTGGAAGGCAGGGCTGGCCACTTGGGAAGAATATAAGGCTGTTGTCCGAGGGTGTAGGGAGGCAACTAGGAAAGCAAAGGCCTCCCTAGAATTGAACCTGGCGAGAGGGGTCAAGGACAACAGGAAGAGGTTTTTCAAATACGTGGCAGATAAAACTAACACCAGAGGCAATGTAGGCCCACTGATGAATGAGGTGGGTGCCTTGGTGACAGAAGATACAGAGAAGGCAGAGTTACTGAATGCCTTCTTTGTCTCTGTCTACTCTGCCGGAGGCTGTCCTGAGGAGCCCCGTTCCCCTGAGGCCCCACAGGAAGTCAGGGCAGTGGAGGAGTTTGCTTTAGTCGATGAGGACTGGGTTAGGGACCAATTAAGCAATCTGGATATCCATAAATCCATGGGTCCAGATGGGATGCATCCATGGGTGCTGAGGGAGCTGGCTGATGTCATTGCTAGACCACTCTCCATCATCTTTGCCAAGTCTTGGGAGACGGGAGAGGTGCCTGAGGACTGGAGGGAAGCAAATGTCACTCCAGTCTTCAAAAAGGGCAAGAAGGAGGACCCGGGTAACTATAGACCGGTCAGCCTCACCTCCATCCCTAGGAAAGTGATGGAACGACTTATCCTTGGTGCCATCTCAAGGCATATCAGGGATAAGAGGGTCATTAGAGACAGTCAACATGGCTTCACCAAAGGGAAGTCGTGCTTGACTAACCTCATAGCCTTTTACAAGGATATAACAAGGTGGATAGATGATGGCAGAGCGGTGGATGTGGTCTACCTTGACTTCAGTAAAGCATTTGACACAGTCTCCCACAGCATCCTTGCTGCTAAACTGAGGAAGTGTGGTCTAGACTCTCAGGTAGTGAGGTGGACTGTGAACTGGCTAAGGGGAAGAAGCCAAAGAGTTGTGGTCAATGGGGCAGAGTCTGGTTGGAGGCCTGTATCCAGTGGAGTGCCTCAAGGGTCGGTACTGGGACCAGTATTATTCAATATATTCATCGATGACTTGGATGAGGGACTAGAGAGTACTATCAGCAAGTTTGCTGATGACACCAAGCTGGGAGGAGTGGCTGACACACCAGAAGGCTGTGCTGCCATTCAGCGAGACCTGGTCAGGCTGGAGGGTTGGGCGGGGAAAAATTTAATGAAATATAACAAGGGTAAATGTAGAGTCTTGCATCTGGGTAGGAACAACCCCAGGTTCCAGTATAAGTTGGGGAATGACTTATTAGAGAGTAGTATATGGGAAAGGGACCTGGGAGTCTTGGTGGACAGCAGGATGACCATGAGCCAGCACTGTGCCCTTGTGGCCAGGAAGGCCAATGGCATCCTGGGGTGTATTAGAACGGGGGTGGTTAGTAGGTCGAGAGAGGTTCTCCTTCCCCTCTACTCTGCCCTGGTGAGACCCCATCTGGAATATTGTGTCCAGTTGTGGGCCCCTCAGTTCAAGAAAGACAGGGAACTGCTGGAGAGAGTCCAGCACAGGGCAACTAGGATGATTAAGGGAGTGGAGCATCTCCCTTATGAGAAAAGACTGAGGGAGCTGGGGCTCTTTAATTTGGAGGAGACTGAGGGGTGACCTCATTAATGTTTACAAATATATCAAGGGTGAGTGTCACGAGGATGGAGCCAGGCTCTTCTCGGTGACAACCACTGATAGGACAAGGGGTAATGGGCTGAAACTGGAACATAAGAGGTTCCGCTTAAACTCGAGAAGAAACTTCTTCTCAGTGAGGGTGACGGAGCCCTGGAACAGGCTGCCCAGGGAGGTTGTGGAGTCTCCTTCTCTGGAGACATTCAAGACCTGCCTGGACACGTTCCTGTGTAGCATAATCTAGGCGTTCCTGCTCTGGCAGGGGGATTGGACTTGATGATCTTTCGAGGTCCCTTCCAATCCCTAACATTCTATGATTCTATGATTCTATGATTCTATGCTGCAAAGAAATAAAATCTGCTCCTTGCTTAAACTGGAAATATAGTGGTGTTCTCATCAGTTACCTGAGGAAGCCACCCAGCACATGTATTACTTCCTAAGATGGATAAACAGTTTACAGGTAGAACATTTGCAAAACAGGTATTGTTCACCCAATATAATTTAGAAGTACAGAGACTGCCTGAGTATCTCTTGACATTTTAGACACATTAGATTTTCTGTGTACTCCAGATACGGCACAGCTGTGGACCAAATTATTACAAGGATGAATGCAATAGCATGCATAGTATTGTGGAGCTTAGGTGTGAGAGAGAAAGTAGAAGCTGACCTTGTAATTCCCATTCAAGAAAATAATCCTTTAATATATTCAAGCATCTAACTGAGATGTGTAGGTTCAAGAGCAAAGCAAAGATTTTTGAAAGGACCACAGTATTCTGAAAGCCTGATCAGAAATGCAGAACTGTCTTATTAGCATACAAATGATTGAAAGCCAAGGACATCTGAGCTCTTATGAGGGTGATACCACTGCTCCTGACAGGGTTTAGATATATATCACCCAAAAATTTCATAAGGACACTACATTTTGTCTGGTAAGGTATCTGAATGTCCTACCTTCAGAACTACCTCTGTCTGTGTAGGAAGTTTATGTAAGGAAGATGTGATGCTCAGTTCTGCCTGAACAAGAGTGTGCTGGTTTTGGCTGGAAGACAGTTACTTTTCTTCACAGCAGTTCAAATGGTGCTATGTTTTGCATCTGTGATCACAGTATAGTCTATCATTGGATTCAGCCTATTTGCCATTGAAGAAGCTGGTGATTGTCAGCATTATACCGTAACTCTCCCAATGCACTGAATAGTAGTCTTTTGTAGTGCCACTCTTTTGCTAAGCCTCTGTAGGTCTACCTAGCCTTTTATCAGCTTAAAATCTAGCCTTTTATCAGTTTAAAACCCAGTTTCTCCACAAAAAAAACAAGCTTTAGATGGTTTTGAAATTTTTACTTTCATAGATTCGTAGAATTGCTGGAGTTGGAAGGGACCTTAAAGATCATCTAGTTCCAACCCCCCTGCCATCGGCAGGGACACCTCCAACTAGATCATGTTGCTCAAAGTCTCATGCAACCTGGTCTTGATCACTTCCAGGGATGAGGCATCCACAACTTCTTTGGGCAACCTATTCCAGTGTCTCACCATCCTTATAGTAAGGAAATTCTTTCTAGTCTAAATCTACCCTGCTCTAGTTGAAAAACTTTGCCCCTTGTCCTATCACCACATGCGCTTATACAAAGCCCATCTCCAGCTTTCCCGTAGGTTGCCTTCAGGTACTTTCAAGTTTTGTGTTCTTTGAACAAAAGACATTAAAAATTTAACAGACTCCATGTTTTAACATCTTTACTTGTCTGCATAAAATAATTGATGAGATTTACTCTGTTGGTAATGTCTAAAAGAAGGGCAAAATGGGGGAAGGGAGGAATCAAAAAAAAAAGCCACACACAATCCCAGTCAAAATTCTACAATCATAAAATTATATACATATATATATAAATATATAGATGAACATTTGCAACATTGAACCAGGGTAAGATTATTCTACTTTTGAGCACTAGTCACTACTGCTGTAATCAAAAGAAGTTACACACCCTCCGCAGGTGTGAAAGACCACTAGCAATAATTAAGCCTCCAGCAATTTTAGACCAGATTTTAAGGGGTGTCTAAAGAAGCAGATCGATGACTAATGCTTTAAGTAAAAATTCCTAAACAAGTTAGATGACTTATTTAAATAAATCGAAATACAATTAGGAGTATTATTGTGCTTTTCATCTTTCTTTATCTGTAACAACAACTCATACTGAATGCTGTTTCTCTTTTTCCTTTTTTTTTTTTTCTAAAAATTATTTTTGTTTCCCCAAAATAATCATTTCAAAATAACTTACGTAAAATCGTTTTCTTAGGAAAGATTTCCAGACAATGGCTTTTCTTTAAGCATTTCAGCAGTCTGGGGATCACAAGTTAGATTTGTTTTGACAAGAGGCATCATCATACGAATCATTCTAAGGGGAAGTGAAATCAAAATGTTGAATCAAAGTGTCCATTTCATACTGAAGGAAAAAGTTGGTTTTGGTGGAGTGAAAGTGCATAAGATACATGTGAACCTAAACTTACTACCTATGAAATAATAAAAAAATTACTCTTTTCTTATTTGTGTCCAAACTTGGGTGAGGTGAGAATATTTTTTATTGTTTCTGTGCCCTGTCTGACATCTTAATCAAAATCACAATGTCTTGTGCTATTGACATATGTTGGTTTTCTTTTTGGAGTTTAATTCTGCAGTAAAGGAATTGAGAAGAGAATAGAATAAGGCAAAAAATTCTGCATATCAATAAGGTGCAGAAGCAAATGCAAAATGTATTACTTCGTTGTCTATAAATGAAGCTTGCTGTGCTGCTTCTATATTTTTCTGAAATCCTCATAACTACATAGTGGGAGGCTGTTTGAAGACAGGTTTCTTGTGATACAATGAAAGGCACTCATGCAATTCATTCATTAAACTAGCTCAGAAAAGTGTGTTCAAGAAAACACTCAAGCAAGCAATCAAGGTTATTTCAATTTCTTAAAAAATGCTCTTAAAAAAAAGAAATATGTCTGTAATCTATTTATTTCCTTTCATTCTTCTAAGCTTTTCCAATTTATCTGGCTAACCTGCTGATCTGGAATCAGTAAGTTCAGTTCAATCGAGACAAATTATCTGATTTCTCCTATTGTGAGTCTTCCAGGCAACTAGTCTTCAGCTACAAATACAAGACTAAAAAATAAAGGAAACGTATTATCTTTTATTAACTCTTCCTCTACAGTCCTACTAAAAAGGTTTCCTGCCAAATATAAATCTCTTGCATCTAAAATGACCCTGGGCAATTCCATAACCAGAGACATTTACTCTTCCTTCCTTCCTTTCAGCCCATGAATTAGTTGTTGGTTTGTTGTGGGGTTTTTTTTGTCTTTTTTTTTTCCTTTTTTCTTCCTTTTTTAAAGTTTAGCAATATTGAAATAATGTTTTCATTGTCTAAATGCATTACTGTGACTACTACTCTCTTGGCTGACATTTAGAAAATCTCAAGAGCAGGTGGTCTGAATTGCTTACAGTTCTCTTGAACGTAAATGTTATGACTGCCAAGTTAAATAGCTTGGTTATGATGCTTAGCCATTCTTATTCTGTACCTTGTTAGTCACTTATATCACTCATACTACTTAATGCTATTTATCTTTCCTGCTCGGTGCTTCAGTGCAAGTAATTTCATGACGTACAGTGGGGCCCTCAGTTGACTCTTCAGTTCCCTTGAAAAAAAAAGTGTCTAAATTACTATTTCTAATTTTCTATAGCCTGTTTCTATCATAATCCTTTTCTGGCATAGGAGTCTACATAACTGCTACTTACAAGCAGCACATGAACTGGATTTGTGTATAGTCTGTCCTGCTCATCTCAGCAGCTCCTTTTCATGCCACACTTGTGAGGGAGAGCAATGAGAAGAAAAAAATCATAATTAATCCTCTCTGCTACCACAGTAATATTTTAACACATGTGGCATCGTCCTTGGTATGAACTTGTGAAGTGAGGGTCCAGGTGAGAGAAGCAACATGAATTTCCCTAGAAATACTATTTAAAACAATATTTAAGATCTGAACAGAATATCAGTTAATATATTTGGTCCAATAGCAGACAAATTACAAAGGTTCCAAGGACCAGTCTCCAGATAGCTACAGCAATAAGGCTACAGATAACGAAAACCATCAAGGTGTGGGGGGCAGGCAGGGCTTGGACCTGTGGCTGCAAGAAGCCGGGAGAGGGTGGAATGACCCCCCTCAGAAGCCCCCACCATCCCCCAGACTCGTTCCTGCTAAGTTTCTACAAGGGGTAAACAACCCAATGTGGTGGGAACTTGGCTGTGTTAAAAGGCGAGAACCCCAGGCGGCTGCGATTTTTTTGCTCGCCAGGAGGAGATGGCTGCGTGTACATGGTGATCGTTGAACCCAAGGGTGGTGATCTTCCCTTTTCCTATCACTTTCTTTCTCTCTCTTTCTAGTCTTAATGAAAGGCTAGCTATGGCAAGGCCGGTTCTTTTGCTCGCTAATATCTCTTTGTTGTGAGGCGTGTTGATTGAGCCAAGTGGACGATTGAAACATGTTAGTTCTTTGCTGATTGATAAACAAACTGGTGAAAGGATCTTTGTTGTTGCTCACATTAATCCTGGCCTGGGAATTGGTAAACCTGAGTCATTGTCCTGAAAGCTCAGGATGTGACAATCACAGAATCACAGAATCACAGAATCACAGAATGTCAGGGCTTGGAAGGGACCTCAGAAGATCATCTAGTCCAACCCCCTCCGCGCCAGAGCAGGATCACCTACAATTGATCGCACAGGAACGCGTCCAGGCAGGTTTTGAATGTCTCCAAAGTACAAAATCCTTTGAGGATCTGTCATGCAATTGTCATTTAGCCTATGTGAAATGATAGAGTATCTGTCAGAAAAGTGCTGCATCATTTGCTCATGTTTGTGACATCTTCGGCACCCACAGCTTCCAGAATAAACTCCATGTTGTGAAAGTACTAAATTCTAATGTAGTAGATGCCTAACTCCTTTGTGTTTTTTATCTCGATTTCTTTGGATGTCAGGCACTGCTGTGTACTTTATTGGCAGAGCTGAGTGCCATAGCTCAGGCTTTGTAATGCTCAGCATCACAGGCTTGAAGGATCTCTTTTGGATTTCTGCCACTAAAGCTTATCATGAGCATAGGAAACCTGCTGAGTCCAACACCACGGGTGGAATGCACAATTGGCCTCGACTCATGTTCTTTCACAGCTACCTCATATAATGTTAATGTGGCTTTTACCTTGCTCTGTGAATTGAAACTTTTATTATTGTCTTTCACTGCAGATGGAGTCATGGAGTAAGAGAGACTACAGTGCTCTGTGTGTGCCAGCTGGCAGGGCTCAGTCTTCAAAGAACAGAAAACATAGCTGAAAGCCACTTCCATGGCCACCTCAGTTCCCAAAACATGACCCACCAAAGCCTCTTTCCAGCCTCTCATGTTCAGACTGAGTTACAAACCAGTGTATCTCATGATTTTGTGCCAGGGCTGGGATTTCATTACTGATTCGAAGGAAGGGAGGAGCAAATGACTCATTGTCTGAACTTTTTCAGAGATACTACCTTTCCTGAACTTTTCTCAGTTTTTGGAGGCCCATGAGTGAATTATTTCTCTTATGTTAGAATAAAAAGTAAAAAATGTAGGAATCTACCTCCTGATGAGTGTAAACCTGCATTTCTTTTTCCCTTAAGATCATGACAGTGAGTGTTTAGGTTTAAAGAAAAAAAATATTTGAAAAATAATAATAAAAGCACCCACAACTGTACTTTTGTGTACAGGTATGGTGATGCAATCTTTAATTATATTACTGACTCCTTTTGTGGTTTCTTTTTTTTTAACATTAGACCTTTTCCTCAATCAATACATAGGATGGATGCTGCTTTCTTCATGGGTCACAACCAATCAATGTCCTTTTTTATCCTCTTAATTAAATTCTTGCCTTATATACCGAACAACCTCTAAGTCCTGCACTGAATAAAAAATATACATTTCCTTATGCACCTTACTGGGAGGGTCATTATGATATCACAAAAATAATAGATTATTCTTTAATTCATGTAATTCATAAAGGCATGCAATCTTGGTATCAGCATTTGCAGATGGAAAACTAAAGAATGGAGACAAAGTGCCAAACTGTCAAAAGTCTACATTTAGCTTCCATGGCCAGGTATGCCCATCATTAATCCCTAGATCTGTCTGATTCTTCAGGGTAATTATAGTTTTATAACTCATATTGCCACTCATTTCAGTTACAGGAATGAGGATTTAGCAGTTGCCATATATCATAGAATGTGTATAAAAAAGGATCAGTGCACTGCCGTTACTGAGTGAAAATTTTCAGTTAAGTTTCATATCGAAAATTTCATAGATTTTTTAGTGTTACTGACCGGTAGAAAGAGAATTGCTTTTCTTCAATGTGTTTGGCTAATCAGAATTTTAGAGCATTTCTTTATGTGATTCCTTATCTCATTTATTATTGTTGGATTTATACTACTATAGTAATGTATTTTTCCAGTTATCAAGAAGATTTTTAAAAAATCATCAGAAGACTTTCCAATTCTTTAAGGAATCATGCAATCATAGAATCATAGAGTGATTTGGGTTGGAAGGGACCTCAGAGATTATCTAGTTCCAACCTGCCTGCCATGGGCAGGGACATCTCCCACTAGCCCAGGTTGCTCAAAGTTCCATCCAACCTGACCTTGAACACTTCCAGGGGTGGAGCATCCACAGCTTCCCTGGGCAACCTGTTCCAATACCTCACCACCCTCAGGGTAAAGAACTTCTTCCTTATATCTAATCTAAACATATGCTCTTGCAGCTTCCACCCATTACCCTTTGTCCTATCACTACAGGCCCTTGTAAAAACTCCCTCCCCAGCCTTCTTGTAGACCCCCTTCAAGTACTCCAAGGTTGTTATAAGGTCTTCCCAGAGCCTTCACTTTTCTAGGCTAAACAAGCCTAACTCTCAGCCTGAGCCTCACTCTCTCATTAATCAAATGTAAAGGTTTTATGATATCATGGAAATTTAAAAAGTTTTGACTCATATTTTCTTAAAAAAAATAAAAAGGGAAAAATATATTTTTTTTCTAAAAAAAAGCTTTTATATAACTTTCATCTATTAATGTATAATACTAAAAAAGATAAATTCCTTTTAGGGGGAAATTGTGGTGGAAATAATAGTGTATTCAAGTTACAATTCAAAATTTTCTATAGATGATAATTCTAGTACTAAACCAACTGAATTCAAAGCATGGTATCCAATTTTCTTAAGACCAAAGTTAATGCATCCACTGAACATCAGCCATCAGAAAATATTAAATGAAGAAGAAACAGAAAGAAATACTACATCGTCATGTAGTAACATTCTAAGAGCTTTCACATTTTCTGAAACCATTTTCTGAAAGTTTTAACACATTCATTTTCACAGAATCACAAAGTCATTGATGTTGACAGGGACCTCTGGAGACCATCTTGTCTAATCCCTTTGCTCAAAGCAGAGTCATCTAGAATGGGTTGCTCAAGGCTATGTCAGGTTGGGCCTCAAAGATCTCCAAGGATGGAAACTCCACAACTTCTCTGGGTAGCCTATTCCAGTGTTTGACCATCCCCACAGTGAAGAAGTTTTTTCTTTTTTTCACATGGAATTGAATGCGTTTTAATTTGTGACCACTGACTCTTGCACTGCCATCTTCTCTCATTGTAGAAGGCTGTCAGGTTGCTTAAGTATGATTTCCTCTTTGTAAATCCATGCTGACTACTCTCAGTCACGTTCTTGATTTTCATGTGCTTGGAAATGGTTTCCACATTTAGTTGCTTCATCACCTTCCCAGGGATTGATTTGAGGCTGCCTGGCCAGTAGAAACCTTAATCTTCCTTTTTGCTCTTATTGAAGGCAGGAGTGATGTCTGTTTTTCTTAATTTCAATGTCAAGTTTAACACCTTATCTCTGCCATCCAGAGGACTGAACATGGGAATGTTCAAACCCAAAATGCACATCTACAGCACTTGATCCAACAGATAACAGGCAGAAATCCAGTACCTAGCAGAGACCAATCTTAAAAGGAGGGGGAAAAAAATGCATCTTATGCTCCTCAATAAGAGTTTTTGCCACCCTGAAGAGAAAGTAGGAGATTCAGAAATCCTGAGCACATCCAGTTCCTTTAAAATCTTTGTAGTGGAATATAAGGCTGGAAGCTATGTTCTTTGCAATCAGATTTTTTTCTGCTGAAGTGGCTTTATGATACAATCCCTATTATAAATCCAGAAAAATTCCCTCTTGAATTGGTTTGTCATTTATCTATCCCTTCTTCTAACTTAAAGGCTTTTCCAGAACCTCTGTTAAGGAACTGCCTTACAAATATCTGTCAAAATTTACTCAAGTTAATCCGTCTTGATTATGTAAGTTTTTTTCCTGAAATAGGATAATCTTCTAGCTTTTTTCTCTTTCCAGTTTGTACCTGCTGCGATATAGACATAAACAGTCATGTCCCTCTTATCCTATTTTATTTAAAATTCAAATTCTTCTGACTCCCATAAATCCAATTTACTATTCAACTGGTTTTTAATAGATGATATTTCAGTTTGAGGTAACTGAGCACACTGTTTCACATGAAGTTTTACTAACATGAGGTGTGATGTCGCATATCTTACTATATCTGCTAGAAATACCATTTCTGATATATTGTCAGATTTTGGTTTTCACAGCTAAACAGTTTGGAACCTCATATTTCGCTTGTTATCAACTATTATATTAAGAAGTCCTTTTCAGCCAGTAATCTCAGATCAGAGAGTAATCTCAGATTAGAGACTAATAAAAATCCAATATTTCTAACTACATGGTATTTGAGTCATCTTATTTCTATAGCTCTCAGAATAATCATAGTTTTCCTGTACTAGATCTTGATAAAGACTGAATCTTTTTGTTATCAATTGCAGCACGTATTTCTATTGTCCTAGAAAACGTAATGATTTTTATTATCATTTGTTCTAAAGTCTTTCATGTGGTTGACATCAGATTAACAAGCCTATAGTGACTGAATACATCCTCCATTATTAATATAAGGTGTTGCTTTAGCAATTGCTAGATAATATTATCTTTTTAAATTATTACTTCTGACATATTTGATTAATTAAGAACACTGTATTGTGTCTGCAGTTCCGTGTACTAGTTGTATCAGAAGTCTAGGGCAGGCTGAAATCTCTTTATCTTATCTCCCCTCTCCTGCATCCCATAAGAAAGTAAAGCTCTCTGAATATTTCTCTCTCTAGAGGCGAGTTTCCCACTCCATTTTTTTTTTTTTTGCATACATTTTTAACTGGGCTTCTGTGGCAAAATTCTAGTAGCAGGAAGACAGAGGGGTGGCTTCTGTGAGAACATGCCACAAGCTTGTCTGATGTCTGATAGAGCCAACACCAGTCAGCTCCAAGATGGACCAACTGAATACACCAGTGGTGGTGGTAGTGCTTCAACGTATTGAATAAGGGGAAAAAAATGCTGCACAACAGCAGCTGGCAGAGAGGTGTGAGAATACATAAGAGAAATGAACACCAAGGTCTGTGAAGAAGGAGAGGGAGTAGGTGCTGCAGGCACTGAAACAGAGATTTCCTTGCAGCCCATGGTGAAGACCATGGTGAGGCAGGCTGTCTTCCTGCAGCCAATGGACATTAATGGTGATGTAGAAGTCCACCTGCAGCCCTTGGAGGACCCCATGCCAGAGTGAGGGATGTACCTGAAGGAGGCTGGGACCTCCATGGGAACCCTGCACTGGAGCAGGCTCCTGACAAGACCTTTGGACCCAAGGTAAGAGAGGAGCCCCCACTGGAGCAGGTTGCTGGCAGGACTTGTGACCCTGTGGAAAAGACCAATGCTGGTGTGGGCTCTTCCTGAAGGAGTGCACCCCACAGAAGGGACCCATGCTGGAACAGTTTGTGTTAGAGAAGATAGAGAAATTCATAGAGCACTGTCTCTCCTGGAAGAGATCCAACACTGGAGCAGTGGAAGAGTGTGAGGAGTCCTCCTGCTGACAAGGAAAGAGTGACAGAGACAATGTGTGATGAACTGACCACAACCCCCACTCCCTGTCCCCCTGTGACACTAGTGGGAAGGAGGCAAAGAAAATTGAGAGTGAAGTTGAGCCCAGGAAGAATGGAGGGGTGGTGGAAGCTGTTTTTAGATTTGTTTTTATTTCTAATTATTCTACTCTGATTTTTGAATGGCAAGAAATTAAATTAATTTCCCTGAGTCAAACGTATTTTGCCCATGCCAGTAACTGGTGAGTGATGTCCCTGTCCTGCTCTTGACCTACGAGCTTTTCATTGTCTTTTCCGGTTGAAGATGGGAGAGACAGAGAAGCTTGGTGGGCACCTGGCATCCAGTCAGGGTCAACCCACCACACCTTTCCTCTTACACGTACATCAACCTTATGATGTCTAACAAAAGACAAAGATAAAATGTTCTTTTATTTTCAGGACAATGCCTACATCACCATAAAACCTTCTTTCTTTTTTGATCATCCCTTGGTGAACCTACCACATGGATGTTTGATTTCTCTCCAGTCCTGTTCTAAAATTATACCCACCCTTGTCCTTCTCCACTCTATATTAATTTCCCACCGCTTTCACACAATTTTTATGTCTCCTCTTATTGCTCAGTTCTCTGTCTCTCTTTACTTAGCCTGTGCTGACACCCAGCTGAACCACGCAGCTGTTAGGTAAATGCAGCAAACATTCGAGGTCCATTCAGATCTAAGATATCTTTATTTCACCCTAATTTTATATTTTCCCTGAAAATATGAATCTCCATACATTCTTCCAGTTTTCCAAAATTTAATCTTTTTCCATAAATTCAATTTAAGTCACAGCAAAAATTGTATGTTTCTTGCTTAGGAATTGCATGAGTCTTTGGCATGAAAAATACACACTATTGGGAAAATATACATTTTCTGTGACTTGCTTGCAGTAAATGTAGAAGCAAGCACTTGATGTTGTATTACCCATAGAATACAGTTTTATAAGGATATTTTCTTTAAAAGATGAACTCAGACCCTTGGGATCTATTTCATGTGTTACAAACTGAATTAATACATAGGTAATGGATTATCAAATTTTAAGCAGAATTTGACCTTCATTTAACCTATGCTAAAAGGGAAGTTTAACAGAGGAGTGAGAAAAATGTTCTTTTCAGTACACGAGGTCATGAACCACAATGTATTTAAAATTAGTGGGATATTTTATATTTACATTAGCATTTCTCAAATCTCTATGGTTGAACTGTGTTAGAGCAAAGGTTTGCCTTTATTTCTCTTTATTTCTCTATTTTATGACACTTGTGGCATGACTGAGAAAGACCATAATCTGCTTACCCAAACCATACACAATCTGGTATGTCCTCTTTTTAGTCCAGTGAGGTTGAATGAAAGAAGCACGGTGAAGAAGCCAGTGTCCATCAATGTAGAATCCAGTCATGGATGGCAATGCCATAGCCGCATAAAGAAAGGCTATACAATAATCTCACAGGCCAAAGATTCCTGCTACCCTTTAATCACTTCAGGTCCAAAAAAGCAATTTTCGTGCAGGACATGGACCAAGTCTGTGCTATAAACCACGTATACTACTATGTAAATACATTAAATTTTCTTCCATGTACTTCAGTCAAGAGAAAAGCAGAAAGTAATGTATCCGTATGCAATTGGAGGCCTCAGGAAGATCTCTAGCACTGACTTTTTCTGAATTTGTTTCAAAAGTTGTAAAAGATAATGTCAATGCACCAGGATGTCACAGAGTATTTGGGGTTTCTCACTGGTTACTGCATCATGGTACCTCCTCCCTCTTACGCTTTTATACAGCTATGCTGTATTTACACTTCAGTGGAATATTAAAACCAATCTAATAATTGTACAGCTGGATGACTTCTTATTATGTACAGAGTTCTGTATATTCCATTTTGTCTACTAAAGTAGTTCTCTTGCAAAAAAAAAATAATCTGTTAATTGCCTGCATTTAGCACAATTTAATTCTTCCTATCATGTGCCAAAATATAAGCTCAAAATATAAATTAATATGAGCAGATACCCAGTAAATGCTTAAGAGCAAGCATCTTCTACCATGTCTATCAGATTTAATAGGTGCCTATACATTCTTCTGTCTCTTATTAGTTCAAGATCCATCTGCTTATATGAAGTGATGAAGCTTTTTATATGAAGTGATTCAATTTTTTATTATGCCCGTCTCATATTGAAAGGGTTGTAACTCTGAAAACACCACAGTCTATTACATCAGAGGATAGTGACCCTTAATGACACTTAATGACAGTTACATTAATTGTGTAATTATTAGTTATTTGATTAAAAACAAAAGTTCATGTGCTTGAGCAGGTTTAAAGTCAAAATAACACAATATTAAAATTACTTAAAATGTAATGAAAGTTTGTAAGTGTAAATGAGAATCTAGAAAACGTGTCTGGAGATGCGTAGTAGCAGATCTGCAGAGGGGTACACAGAGTAACTTCATGGGCTGCTTATTCTTACAGAGGTGGATAGAACTGTTCACAGTATGTGTGTCAAACTTTGCTGCATTGGAACTTAGTGTGATGCCTTGATTTCTTTTTCAGCTCATCACCACACTGAGGAGACTTTCACTGCTTGTAAAATTCTATTGAATTACTAAGTCCTGGTGCATCAGAAAATGATATGTCTTTTACACTAAGTAATGCCACCTAAATGACCTTGACTTTGGAGGATCCAGCTCTCCACCACTTGTATCATGAAGGCTACTGACATAAGGCTTGTAGCTTTGACTTTTCACATGAGACAACTAAAGGAGAGTAAGAAAATATACTCACCCATCTCATACAGCTCTTTGTAATTAAGAAAATTGATTTTCCATTTAGATTTGAATAATAACTGTGTATTAATAAATCTCACTGAAAATATTTATTTTCAGAAGAGCAATGTCTATAGCCCATATAAAAATTAAGAATTACAACCAAGCACATGCGAAAAAGCTTTTTTCTTTGATTTTCAGAAAAGGAGTAAAGAAAACTAATGGCCATCATCAATAAATATAAAAGTAAATGGATATGTTGCATATGAAAGGTTTGAAAAAATGAAATAAAAGAAAAAGAATGAACCCACACCAAAAAACAAAACCAACTTCCTTATGAACACAAGTAAAGATTCTCAAGTATATTTTAATCTGTAGCATTCTTTTAATTACTGGTTTGGCTTTCTCTGTCAGAAATACTTGCAGACATATTAACACCAGATAGAAAAACCCCAGGTGAATATTTCCACTTGATTTCTCAGGCAAGAATACTGCCAAGAAAAAAAACACAACAAAGAACAACCAAACAAAAAAGTCCAAATGTGAATTTCTGCTTGATGTCCCAGGCACATACCCATCAAGAAACCAAATCTACAAGAAATGCATAGATTCAGTTGTGAACAAATGTGGAAGGTGTGAAAAAAAGAAGCCAGGCTCTTGTCCTATAAGCTAGTATAGTTTAGAAAAAGTGTAAGAGACTACATTTCTTTGCATATTTAGGAAACAGCAGCTAGTACAGGATACTGTCTCCATAGTGGCCTTTTCAATATTAGTGCAAAACTTGCAAAGATTCTGAGGAAAGCTAAGTAACAGATCTTGATGAAGCAAAGAAAATCTCAGGTCCATATAAGGATTTTATTAAAGTAGATGCATCCCTCAGACAGACAGATTTTATTTCATTACAGAAAAATGAATAAAACAATCCATCAGAAAAGACTGATTTTAAGCATAAGCAAATATCAGTGGAAAAGAAATAGAATTTTTCTTTTTTCCATCTCTCATTTCAAAAAGGTGTCTTTCTTTCTTAATAAAAATTTAACATGCATTTGAAACTACTTTTAGAAAATAGCAGTTTCTGAAGTAATAGTGACATCTTTACATCAAAGGCAAAAGAAGCTCTGTATTAATTTGGTTTCTGGGGAGATGGTGTGTTTCTTCTTACAAGCATATCATTTGCGGAGAAAGCTGACAGGTGGAGAGAGTGAAGCAGAGACTTAAAGGATCATCCTAACTATATCGGCAGCTGTCAAGTAATTTCATGGGCCTGAATCATCTCCAGGAGATGTATGTGGAGAGGTGACACACTGTGCATTGAGCTCCCTCTGCAGCATCCTTTTCCTTCCCGGCTGGCATTGAGCAGTCAAATGATTTTTCAACTCACCCAAGAACCCACATTCCAAAGAAGTGACCTGCAGTCCACGTCACCCTGGGCTCCACACAACATGGTTCAGAGAAGTTGACCCCTCTCTGAAAGAATCAGCTGTTCCTGTTTTACTGAGTAACAAAAAGGAGCAACAACAATGGAAGAAGCTGGGCAACACTGGATTTTGCTGTTTGGGTTTTTTTAAATATCAATTGCTCGAAGCACTAATGTGAACGCTGTCTGCTCTTAATCAAAATGGTCTAGAGAATAATACCCTCACTGTATTTCCATTCGTTTAACAACAGAACAATCCAGCCCTAGAAGTCATCTCTCACTGTTCAGAAGGCAGAGCAGTGTTTAGAAGCTGATTAGATAATAATGATAATTACAGAAAAATACCCATATGGCCATTATTGTATCAGTTTTGCTACTAGCAATTACGGTAACTCCTGCAACAAACCCACCTTGTGTAGTCATACAAACTAATTAAAATGTAATTTCTACATATGCAAATGTCTTTGCCAATGGCTATATTCTAATGGGGTTTCTGACTGTATTACAAGGAGTCCTAAAGCTCGGAGAACACAGTGTTTTAGTGAAGCACACCCGCATTGTGCTTCAGGCCTTTCCACCAGCTCTGCGTGCCTTTCAGCAAGTAGCCACCACCACGCCTGCATACCCATCTGGAAGAAAAACCTGCAATATTCCATGTTTGTAAGAGTAGAAGGAAAATGATCGAAGCCTGACTAATCTTGGTCAATAACAGACAATATTTTCAAGCATCAGTGCTACAAATTTAGGGGCTTAAATTATTAAGGGGTCTGGTTCTCAGTAACTCACAGCTAATCTTTATTTATTCCGAGTGCCAGGAGATGCAGTTTCAAGAACTTTCATATATTATGGCTATGGATTAACTGGAGCTCAGCATTGATTCTGGAAGACGTGTACTGCAGCGCAAACTGGCACTGAGCTGTGGGTTGATATAAACACTACCACTGTGGTCATGGCCAAAAACTGGACAGAGGTATCAGGACTTTAAGACTTTGCAGAGTTCAAAGTGCACATACCGGAAACTCAGCAGCAGCAAGAATGAAAGACTGATACTCTTCATGCCAAAATTAGAGTTAATAGTCAAGTCAACGAAGGTAGGACCCTAACTAAATAGCCGAGATCCACAGAAATATACATACAAGAGGAAGTTAATACTTCCGGTTTACTGTTATTTTTACACAGGCTAACAAAATTAAAAGCCTGTTATATCATTCCAAAACGGAATGAATAAGAAAAGAAACAGAAACAGAGAAAAAATTTTATTTTTGCTTCCTTAAACTGACAACCAGGAAAATTCAGCTTCAGAAACAGTTAATAGATGCATTTTCAAATTCTTGGAGATCTTCCAATTAGAGGTGCTATCTCAGTGCAAAATAATAAACAATGATCTGATTATTACCTGACACTTCTGAAGGCTACTCAACATGAGAACCAGATGTCTGGTGTTTGTACAAACACCACATAGAGGCTAAATGTTTTCCTGTGGAAAAAATAGGATAGAAAAAAAAATAAGTGTTTTTCTTCTCCATTCATAATAATCCTGCACTGAAAGAGTCTAGGAAAAAGGCATACACATTGAATGATGAATGATCTCTTTCCATGTGGAGCCAAGAGAGAGACCAAATCCCAAAATCTATCCAGTTTTTATTGCCACTGAAATGGGTGACAATTGCCAAGTAAGCAAACAACAGAAAGCAGGAATTATTTCCAAATGAATTTGAGGAAATTCATCGTGCTGATAAATACTGTATGGATTTAGTCTGATCTAGAGACATAAAATCCTCATTTTTGTAACTTGGTTACACTGTTGACTCTCAAGGTCCCTATTCTGACTGAACATTTTTCCTTAATTTTCCTTCTGATATTGAATGAAAGAACAATCATGAAGAATTTTTATGTATATTTCACCTTATACTGAGTTTTCCTGATAACATCGATATTCTCATGTGAAATTTACTTCAGGTGCTTTCTCTTCCAGAGCAGAAGAATCAGAAACATTTTGGCTCAAACACTAAAGCTGAGTTTTGATTGTCACCATTCCTTCTTCAAAAGACAAGGTCAGAAGAAAGCAGATCGTATGACAGGATTAGTTACAGGACTCCAAACTGAAAATCAGCATTATTGCAATAAATTATCAATGGCAAAACAAATATATGATTGTCAATATATTACGAAATATCAATAAACTCAAATCTTGGGCAATTTCAGCCCAGGTCTATGTTTTTCCTTAGATTAACGGCTTGTTTCTGAGCTGTGTTTATACGGCGGATTTCAATATATAGTGAGCATATACATGCATGCATATTCAGACCTGTTTTCTTTGTAAAACAAACAGAAAGCAGTTTCACTTATGATTTTCTTTTTCACTGTGATGCATGAGCTCACAGCATCATCTCAGCAATTCTAAATGGCAATATCTGCAGTCCTGGAGGACTGAACAATCACCACGAGGAGAAAAGAGAGTGGAAGTGATAATTCTGCAGGGAGTCACTATCAAGTATTTATTTGACTCAAACACAATTATTGTTATGTTCTAAGCTTCTTTCTAGATGAGCAAATTTCCTAACAGTGCAGCTCCTTCCTCACTGTTACAGATCAACTGTCTGGAGCATTGATATGGACAGTGCAAAAACGAGTTCAGGCACTGCAAAAGTCTTCTGAGGAGAACCATAAACTGGTTTGTACTATGTCTCTGCCTGCATTTTAGAGCAAGTGCAGGTTATGGAACACGTGAAACAATAGCACCCCACTAAATCCTTTTCTCATCTTCTCAGGCTTTGAGGTTTCCCCATCTTCATTGCTCCCTTTTGCTCTGAGAATCTGAAAGTACCTCCTTCTGCACACTAAGCTTCATTCCTATATTATATCCAGGAAGCACAGTAAATTGGTGCTTTAAATCCCTTAGAACATTATAATCCCACAGCCGTTAGCCTGAAAGGGAACTGAACCACATACGAACCTGTTATACATGCTGTCTAATGAGTACAATGCCCTGTCTTAGTCAAAATGGGCTGATTCAAACAAGACAAGAAAAGTATAATGTTTTTTGCAATTTTTTTTGTCATCAAATTGCAATGGAAAAAAAATTCAAAACTGTTAAAGGTCAATTCTGATTACTATATCTGCACTGCTGCATCTTATTGACCTTACAGAAACCAGAGTGTTGGGAATGTGTTCTCTGAGCACTAAAAATGTTGTTCACCTTAGAAAAATGTGGGAAAATTTTGCTTTATTTTAACCTCCATGCCCATAACTCTTCACTTTTAATTTCTTTAGCATGAGAAGCTAAATGTTGAACTTGGTAGTCTTTACAGCAGTTTCAGGACACCATTATGAAGCATCTTACTGGTTTCAACATATCTTAGAACATAAATTCTGTTCTAGATAATTATATGTTTATAGGTATCTTTGGTAATTTTTGTCTTGTATTTTTTTATTCTTTTTTATTTATTGTTGGTATTTCTGTAAAAATTAAATGGAGGAAAAAGGAAGAAGACAAAGAAGGAAAGTTTCAGATTTCCGTGTTAAGTCTCTTGATGTTAAAAATTACATCAAAACAGAGAGATACTATGTACCTGTCGGAAGGAAGTGCACATTAAAACAGTTTGCCTCCAGAAGTATTTGTACCTTGGTGTTTGTTAAGTGTAAGTTTAACAAGTCTTTTGACCTGAACAAAGTCAACCTTTCTTACTTATACTTATTGTATGAATGCAATTATATGTACATACTCATTGCGCTTTCCTACACATGGTCCTTCCGTCTTCATTTATATGATGTTCTACTAAGACCCAGTTTAGTTAGAAGTACATCAGTCAGAATTCTTTTCAAACACACCTCAGAATGGTAGTGCAATATCTGGATCATGTTATTATTGATTAATTAATAAAACTCATTTAAATTTTCCCTACAGCTTTCCATTATAACTATGTGGCTTGGTCTTACTTTTTATTTTGACAGATTAAATATTTAGGTTGACATTAACACATTTTGTTATTGTCAAGAGCACGACTTATCTTTTTAAGTCTGAGCAAAAATTATGTTGATATTTCTATCTGCACGTAATAGATCTGTGACCTTTTTCAGTTACACTTTGCCCATTCATTTTATCATTCCAGAAACAATTTCTAACCTATGAGCAGCATCAAAACATCTTATGAAAAAAATCAACTTGCTAAAAAAAAAAATCTATCTTCCTTGAGTATAGTGTTTCTTAGTAGAAAAACAGTAGTTGTAGAAAAACAAAGTTATAAATAACATTTTGTACTGTGGTTATTCAGCCATATCGTATGTGAGTTGAAGGATAGTTGTCAGTAATGAATGAGCATTTCCTAATATTATGTACAGAGTAACCCATATGTATGTGTATATACATATATATAAAAGAATAGGCCTCAGGTGCTGTATAAATAATTAATAAGCAATTTACAGTGAGATAGTCTCCCCATAACAGCGACCTGTGAAACAATAAAGAGTAACAGAAGAGACCTCTGGCCCCTGCCTCTTGAGTGAGGGAACATGGAAAGAGAATCTTGAGAAAATCTATAGCAGAGATAGTTTTATATTATTTATATGGAGATAATTTTATATTAAAATCATCACAGGATTTTTTCAAGTAAGGCAAATGAACTCCTACCCATAACCCAGGCTGGCTAGAAGTTTTTCATTTGCCTTGAATGAACCAAAGCTCAGATGATCTGATGCTAGATAGCGTATATTCAGGCCAGGCTGAACATTTTGCTGCATAGTTCCTGCACAGTTTGAAGTACAAAGAGTTGTCACCCTGATCATTCCTGATAGAGGATAATTGTCATGAGTTTGAGTCTGGCAGGGTTTTTGGTAGCAAGGAGAGGGCTTCTGGGCTCTTTGTGGCTCGTTGTGAAACTTCGAGAGCCTCCCTAAGCCCCAGGTAAAAGTTGGATCTGCCTCTGGCCAAGGCCAGGCCAGTCAGCAGGTCTGCAATCAACATATTTAAGAGGGGAAACCTATTGAACTAGCCTCTATTTTTGTCTCTCTTTGTCCTGTCTTTTATGTTGAGAAGTTTTTTTTGTTTGGAGGAAGGGGAGATGAGAGGAACGCAAAGGAATGTGGTCGGTGAGGAAAGTAGGGGAGAAAGGCACCAAAGCAGAGCACTCCCCAGAGCCCCATGGTGAGCGAGATGACAGGGAGAGAGAGGATCACCTGCCAGCTGAGGTGATCGATGGCAGCAAGAATGTCCAGGATGCAGCATTATGTGGAGAACCCCATGCCAGGGGAGAGAGAGACCACACGGGAACAGAGGATGCATCCAAAGTGACCCATGGCTCCAAGATCAGTCCCACACTGGTGTGAAGAATACAGGGAAGAATTGCCACGAACAATGAGTAATGGCCAGACAGACCGCACTCCCCACACCCTGCTCCCCTTGTGCCAATGTGGGGAAGGAGGTAGATGGGAAGAAGAGAGGGGTGAGGGGAGAGTGTATTTAAGATTGGGTTGTATTTATTTATGTATTTTTCTCTCATTTTCCTACTCTGTTTTAATTGATAACAGGTGGCAGTAAATTAATGTTTTCTCCTCGAGTCTGCTCTGGTTTTTGCCCATGAGCATAAGTTGTGAACGAATACCCCCTGCCCTAGTCTCAATTCTTGAGCCTTTTGGTTGAATTTTCTTGCTCCCCATTCCCCATGGGGGTGGAGAATGAGTGAGTGGATGCATGGTTCTTTTTTGCTGACTTAGGCAGACAGCTCAAAGCACGACAATAATGCAAATTATCCTACAGTGAGAACGGCCAGAGCAGTGGCACGTCAGTGCTTTCCAATTGTCTTGATTCACATTTTCCTCAGAAAGCCTATGGCCTTTCCATCTTAAGAACAGCATTCACCTCTCTTTCGGTAAATCCATTTCTCAATGTTCCTTGCTTTGATTTTGTTTTCCTTCAAGTCTCTAATGCAGGATTTGGAGCTGTGGTGGCAAACCTGTTCACAAACGTCTCGTTGATTTTGTGGGATTTCTAAGTAGTGCGAGGCCCTGGGCAGCACACATTCATTAACTGCATAAGATCCTGATCATAACTTTGCTGACAACTTGGGTGAAACTGAGGCCTTACTAGAATAAATTACAAAAGTCTGTCTACTTTCAAGGACACAAAGATCTCCCTCACGCGTTCTCTCAGTAATAAATATTCGACTTAACTAGATTTAAAATAGAGTAAGGACAGACAGTTATGACCTAGTAATGTTTGTAATGTTTCCCTTGAAAATAAGTAAATACACAAATATTTTCTCAAACATAAACTATGCTTCCAAATAAACTATGTCTTTTGCTGATCTTTGCTTGAGCATGGTAGATAAGGTCTGTACCAAAGATGTCCTATCCAAGTCCAAGAAATATCTGTAAATGCCATAGTTGAGAACATTTAATTCAGAGTATCTCTAGGACAAATCTTTTTATCTTTGCCTTTTGTTGACGAAAATATCTTCAGAGTAGACAGAAATGGACAAACTAGAGATAGGAAATAGGACATCTTTTTCTATATCATCTGCACCTATTAACCTTGAAAAACACATTGAAAAATATTTTTGTGAATTTGTTGCTCCGTTTAGAGCTGCTTTTTTCATGCCAGCATTAAGAAAAGGCAGACAAAGTAGAGAAGATACTCATGGCAAAGACTACAATGGAAATATATCTCTGAACATTACTTGTAGTATTTCCATATACATAATGGAAAAATCTGGAAGCTATTGGAAACAAAGAAATTTTTATTTCAAGAAAAAGAAGTATTTTTTCCATTGTTTTTGTTATTTGTGTTCATTGAAAAAAAATGCATTCATTAAAAAAATATGCTTACCTACAGGTGCATTTTTAGTAAGGAGAAACATGAGTGGGTGAGAGAAAAAAATATGGTTGCTTGTGAAAATATGCTAAATGTAATAACATAAAAATGATAAGTGGAAGAAAATAAGACATCAGTGATACTAAGTGCTAAATCTTGATTTTTCCTTTGACTTTGGTGTTTACAATATTACAAAAGAAATTAAAAAAAAACACCTGACACCTCTGTGACTGGCCTGGTAGAATTGTGTGTCTGCTCCGAATCAACAAATTTTTTGCTTTGCTTATTTTTTTGAGGGGGGATTAGTGAGTGTTGCTGTGGGATTATTTTAAAATAAATTTTTAAATACATTTAAGTACTTTTGATGACAGCAGTTGAGTCAGGACATTTGGCATCTCAGATGTGCATAGGTTATATTTAAAGAGCCAAGATCTTTTAGTCCTTTCCTCTTCAGATTAACATTGGAACAAGAGATGCTGTACACTAATCAGTAGTAAAGAACTTATTTGCATGTTATAAAACAGTTGCTTCCTGTAAACCAAGAGAAGAATCTGTAATGTCTTAGATACTACTCAGTAATAATGCTAAACAGTGATTTATGGCCACCACAAGATTTGCATATGTGGATCTCACATACAAATTTCAATAACCCGTCACAGCTGAAGCTGTGACTTGAAAAATAACTTTATGATGAGAACTGAGATAAACTGAAGCTGTAATCATTAGGAAAGTGCTTACAAATAGTAGCAGTAAAGGTAGTATACATTTCTTCCTCTACAATATAATACCTGAAGGGAACCTACAGGAAGGCTGGGGAGGGACTTTTTACAAGAGTGTCCACTGATAAGACAAGGGGTAATGGGTTGAAGTTGAAGGAGAATAGATTTAGATTAGATCTTAGGAAGAAATTCTTCAGTACGAGGGTGGCAAGACATTCTATGATATTCATAGAATCATAGATGATATTCATAGAATCATAGAATGGCCTAGGCTGGAAGGGACCTTAGAGATATTTAATCCAACCTCCCTGTCATGGGTAGGGACGTCTCTCAACTATATCAGGCAACACATGGGGACCGAACGGGGATCGAACCCATGACCTTAGTGTTATCAGCACCACACTCTAACCGAGTGAGCTAACCAGCCCCCCAATATACACTACGTATGAAAATTACTTAAAGAAAATGTCTCCTGGGAGAAAGAGTGATTTTATTTACAATTTAAAAGCAATAGCCAATACTCAAACAGGAATAGCATTATTATGTCCCAGTGCGGAAAAAGCCTTTGTTAACATTTGCAAAGTCAAGAATTGCTGGCGATGCTAACTCCCAGCCTCCTGTGTTCCTTTGGAACCCATTCTTATCTGATACTGACAAGTGAAGCTGCTGGGTTTCTAGTTTTGTGTCAATTTACGTCAGCTGCAGATCTGATAGCAGCTCTAGCTGCTATCTACATGCATTTGGACTAACTACATGCATTTGGAAGGAGACAATTCTCTTATCTCAGTTCGCCCACAGTGGCAAGCCCAGTCTCCCAGTCTGATCTTGCATAGTTTTAAACTGTGAAATTTTGCAGTTCCCATCTTCTGTAGCATCTACAATGAACTGTAACTGACTCGTCTGATTTCCTTTCTTATTAGAATTCAAAAGCAAAAAAGAGCAGTAACTTCCATGCAATCACATCGAGTCTCACAGCAGACTGACACGCAACTCCAGCAGGGAAGCAAAGAGGAGATGGTTTCATCAGAAGAGTAGAGCCTGATAAGGTCATCAGCTATCATTGCTGGTGAATTTTACAAAAGAACTGCCAGTGGAATTGAGCATTAATCACCAATGTCATTCTAGACCATGCCAGAATTTTTCTGTAGGTTTTCATACAATCTGTGCCTGTATTTTAGGCTTTCGTTTTCACAGTAATCTTGCAAATGTTTTCCTGTGATCTAAAAAATAAAAGGAATTACAACATGACAACAGTATACAGCCAAATTTGAGAAAGATCATGTTTATCCAAGAGATAATACTTTTTGGTTGTAGTCTGAAATAAAATTGTGAATCAAGTTTATTATTAAAATGAAATGTAAGTGCAAACTTAATCCAAAATCTCACATTGGACATCTGTGATTTATGATGAAACCTGGACTTTGTATTGAATTTTTCCATGCAGATTTTTCTACCATAATATTTCTGAATCATTTTTGAATTTCTGAATCAGAGGAGAAAAAAAAAAAAAAGGAAAACCAATGAAGTTTCAAGCCAGATTTTCTTCTACTCTCCTTTGTGTAAAACCTGCTCAAATTCATTAATATCACATAATCACATAATTATTGAGGTTGAAATGGACCTTTCAAGATCATTTAGATCATGCAGCAGTGTCAGCTACAACAAGTTGTGCAGGACTTGGTCCAGGTGGGTTTTGAATATCTGCAGAGAGGTGTGTTCAGACCCATATCTGTATGAATGCAATTATATTAAATATTTTATACATGTAATATATATGTGTGTAATATATCCGGTGATAAAAATCCCTACATAGTCAATTATGTAGAAAATATTCTCCCTTTTGTTCTTTCTTTTGTGCACAGAATTCGGAATTCCTTTGAATTAACATGTTTCATTCAGAATGCAGAAATGCATAACTAGTGTAATTTAAATCACATCTAAATTTCTCAGATGTATCTGGTTTTGAGAGGAGTCACATAATTAGACTGCCAAAAGTCTTCCAGTCCACAAAATTTGATTACTTAATACTAGCTTTTATATTGTTAGAGCCATCATTCTAGCATTTATTCTAGAAATAAAGAATTATGGGGTGACTTTCATACAGTTTTACAAGAATCAGTTTTAAATTATTGTCTGTATAACTCGTTGACGCCCGGTGCTTGGATTTTCCTTACAAATTGCTGTCTGACCTATAGCATTGCAGAGGAATGGGGCATCCTTTCCACCTGTAACATTCCTATGTCTTTTTCGCCTTTTTTGCCTTCCTTGCTTTTTCAAGGGAGCATTGCACTTTCCCTTACTGTGGCGGTGTGCCACGGTAGAGAAACAGGCATGGCAACAAAACCCAATTAATAGCAAACAGTGTTTAATCGTAGGAAAACGTTCCAAACAGATATTAGCAATTCCTGCTTGAGTGCTGCAGGCTCCACAGTGGATTTGGTACTGATTGTACTCCCTAAATGCTACACAGACATCAGTGAAGGAACTGAGATAATCATGAGACCCACAAATTGGTGCAACAAAGATGATTGTGGGACTGGAGCATCTCTCTTACAAGGAACGATTAAGAGAGCTGGGGCTATTTAGCCTGGAGAAGAGAAGGCTGAGAGGAGACTTTATCAATGTCTATAAATATCTAAAGAGTGGGTGCAGGGAGGATGGAGACAGGCTCTTTTCAGTAGTGCCAATGATAAGACGAGGGGCAACGGACACAAGCTGGAACACGGGAAGTTTCATTTAAATACAAGGAAGAATTTCTTTACTGTGAGGGTGACAGAGCACTGGAACAGGCTGCCTAGAGAGGCTGTGGAGTCTCCGTCTCTGGAGACTCTCAAAACCTGCCTGAATCCAGTCCTGCATGATGTTCTCTATGCAGTCCTGCTTCAGCAGGGATTTGGACTAGATGATCTCTAGACGTCCCTTCTAACTCCAAGAATTCTGTGATTCTGTGAAATTCCACTACTATTTCTGACTGCTGCAGTAACTTAAAGTAAAACAGAGCAGGGTAGATTTAGATTAGATATTAAGAAGAAGTTAATTGCTATGAGGGTGATGATACACTGGAACAGATTGACCAGAGAGGTGGTAGAAACCCAATCGCTGGAAGCATTCAAGGTCAGACTTGATGGGGCTCTGAACAACCTGATCTAGTACAGAAGCAGGTGATAATGTTTCTTACTTACATTCTAAAAGAAATAATGAACTTCACTATATGAACAGATTTCCAAGAGCTCTTAAGAAAATCATACACAGAAGTATTCCTCATTATATAGACTGAGTTTGGGAAAAAATACCAATAATAAGGAAGTCATGAGCTTTGGTAGAGGCATGGAAACAAAATATTATCTTTTTTTTTTTTTTTATAATGATTGTATTAAAACTTTCCAATAGATGTTTCAGCTTTTTCAGTACCTAACACTGTTCCTTTTCCTAAACACTTGACCTAAATCTATAGGTTATTGCCTGCATTATAAGTACCTGAATATCAACACAGAGCATATATTTGAAGTGGAGCGACTTTTCCTCTGTAGGCAATGTTGTGACTTTTTCAAACTAATGTCTATAAAACCTGAAGTATCTATATAATGCTCCAAATGACTGAAAAAGTAGACCCATCCAAAAAAATATCTTAAGAAATGAATGTATTTTTTAATGAGTTTTATAGAGACAAAAGTAAAAGAACAACATACAAAGGAGATTATTTCCAAAAACATAACAGTTGTGCTTGTGAAAGATATACCCCCAGAAAAATCTACCTTGAGAAAACATTGTAGGTAGAACTTTTAAAGAGACAGGAAGAAAGAAAACAATATACAGATCCTTGTGACATTTTCAAAGTATGATCACCTCATGTTTAGAATGATAAACATTTAGATGTATGATTTGTGTTGTAGTATTTTTGAAGTAAAGCTTCTGAGTCTGGGAGTCAAAGATACTACATTGATGTGTGTCATGTCTAATACCGATTGAAGAACGTACAACATAGACTCTGAATCTAACAGCAAGATAACTGTTGACATTTTCTAATACGGACGGCTGCCCTGCGAGGTCTGGCTGTTCTGTCTCACAGAATGTCTCAGAGAAAGGTCAGTGCCACTGGATGTTCCACCTTCGTAAGCAGGGGTACAAGTGGTTCAGCAGCTGCTGCTCCAATGTGACTCAGGCCTGAACCACACTGCAGCACATTCCTATGTTGCAGTCATCCCTGTGAACAGCATTTATAGATATAAAGCTGGACTCATTATAGTCGGCTTAAAATCATATGGCATTTTCCACAAGTATTTTAAGCGGGTGATGTGCGTAGAGAAACTGCAGAGCTGCACGTGCATGCTCTGTTCTAGAGGAATATCCAGGACAGTGAAACGTATTCCTTTAGAGTTGCCACAGCACCTTTTTGCTTATATGCTAATCCTAAAGGAGTTGATGTGCTTACTGGCTTGCAACATAAATTCTCTTCATCTTAGGTGCCATTTTGACAAGAGTAGGAGAACACAGAGTGTAAACAACCCCCACCCATAGAAATGAGAAGACAGACTTTGAGATTATTCCACAGAGGAATCTTCGTGCTGCCTTTACTCATATGCAATGAGGCATATGAAATACTAATTTAGAGCTACATCATAAATCCCTCGTCGACATTACTGATAATTGTTCACACGTTCACTTCTTACAATAATGGTTACCTTGGATTACACAGGCAGTTCCTACAGTAAAATATCTAAAGAAAGGCAATGTTTTTCATACCTTCTAACTTTGTAATCTCTTTATTTGTAGGGTTAATAGTGATTGGATTTGCTCTCAGTCTCAAAATGGATCTATATTTCTGGATGCAAGAAAAATAATTTGGATATTTTGAACTTAGGAGACAATAAAAAAGGTTTAGCAAATTCTAACATGATATATTCACCTGGCCATGCTTATACCAAAAAAAGGAATCTTACACATAAAATAGAAATTTTAATACAATGATAAATATCTAGGAAGTGGTAAAATATCTTTATTTTTCACTTCTCCCTTATTAAATTATATTTCTTGCAATTCTGCTTAAAACACCTTCTGAGCCTAGCAGAGCACCTCTTTTTCTTTCTCCATCCTCAACCAATGTGGGAATAAAAGGATGTCGTACAAAGTTACAATGCTGTACAGAATGATGGATAACCTATATTTCCATGTTTGCACTCCTATACCCTTAGTCTCCTCCAATAATTGTCAATAAAATATTGTCAGAAGAGTAAAGAACAAGCACATATGGTGGCATAATAATTTCTTTTCTTCATTGAGTCTTTGTGTGTACACATCTAAACCTTTTTTTTTTGCTTTTGTGAGAAGACTAAATCTGTATTTGACCTCAGACCTTTCTGAAAATTGAGCTGACCTGGAATCATAGGTAGGTAAAGCACAGTAATAATAGAAGTTGAAAATCAATACACTGCTTTACAGGGTCATGCTGAAGTCATTTTGGTTTCAATGATAAAATGATATTTGGATTTTGTAAGATTTCTTTCCATTGCCAATTAACTTCATAGTGTCCTTGTTTCACAGCTGAAAATGTTCTTGACGGTGACTTTGTTTCATCCTAGCTTATAAAGTGTGTGCCAATCTAAGAGTTATCAAATAACTTTCTAGTAGTAAATTATTCTGAGTAGCAAAGTAAATGTTTAATATTTATACTATTAGAAATGTGTTCCTGTTATATCACACTAAAAGAGTTAGGAGAATATCGTACGTAATATAATACATATTGTTTACATTTTAAGCCTTTAGCTGATTTCTGTTTGTGAATTTGCTGGAATAGTTTGCTAAAGAGAAAATTTGAAAATAAAACATATTCTCAGATAAAACTACAGTAAATTGAAAATGGCCCTGAAAATGGAGTGCTATACTCATTGTTTGCCATGTCTGAGCAAGCAAGGCAAGGTGAGGAGAGTGGCAATGTAGTCTCACTCGTAAACATCTATCAAAGAGGATCCTCCCAAGCACCTGCATATATACATCGCAATTTTCTAGCGTGATACAGACTCTTAGGATTCATGGTCAATCAATCTGTGCAGCTGCCAGGCTTTACAACCACTTCCAGCCTCCTTGTTTTACTGTTACAGACAGAAATGCTGGAGTGGCTGTAGCCTGTAAAAACATTTTCTTGACCTCATACAATAGCCTGGAAGATTTGAAGTATTTCTCGCTGTTGCGTATAATAAGTACTTCTGAACTTGTTTTTCACCGCTTTTAAATATGTGAAGTTCAGGCTGAGTTATATTTTCCCATTTTTTTCAGCATAGGATTAAATTTATGTTACTAGTACAAGTCCAGATTAAGCATTTATTTCAGTGTTCTGTCAGTAGAGAAGGCTTTTGGTAAACTCTGCCCTAGATTGTTTCATTCTCAACAATAAGTTAAGTGATGAAGTATATTAATTCTAGAATCCAGCAGAGCTTTTTATTCTGTCTTATTGTTTCTTTGTGATTTTAAGCAAACATAGCACAAAAACTACTCTGGAAACAACATTCTATAACTCCACATTTTAAACTCTATATTTATTCTCTGAGAGCTTTGCTCTCATACTTTTTTTTTATTGATGTTCAATATTATTTTCGTGCTTGGTTTTTTTCCTGGCAGCACAGCCTTCTGGTGTGTCAGCCACTCCTCTCCGTTTTGTGTCATCAGCAAACTTGCTGACGGTGCACTCTATTCCTTCATCCGGGTCAGTGATGAATATATTGAATAGTACTGGTCCCACTGCCAACCCCTGAGGGACTCCACTAGGTACAGGCCTCCAACCAGACTCTGCCCCATTGACTACAACCCTTCGACTTCTTCCCTTCCACTAGTTCACAGACAGACTTATCACTGCCACATACACAGAGGAAGAACAACTGTTCTAACATTTTTTAAAAGTGTCAAAATATTTATCTTCAGACTGCCTTTTTCAAATGTATGCATTCAAAATTACATTGATTCATCTGAAAATAATGGGAACACTTTTTCACCTTTCACTAGTTCCAAGGGAATTCACAGGATTTTCATGAGCAGCAAAGACACTGAGGTATACGTAGCTCTTCCAAATACACAAATAAAATACTACAGCAACTCAGCTTCATATTAAATGTAACATTGGTATAGACTGGCCATGTCAGTAAGTCCCAAAGGATTAGATCTATTACTCTAACTACATAGTGGTGTCTTATATTGCCCTTGCCCCATGAAGAAATCAGTAATCTGTGGCAAATGTAGCTACAGAGTAGATCATCCATGAAAATGAAACATTTCTCTGTGAAAGTTTAACCCATCATATAAAATCTGTTTATGACAAATCAGGACAAGATGACATCTATAATGAATTATTATTTATATTTTCTAGCAGATAAAAAGGTCATTGAAATCTGTTCTGTCTGGCGCAAAATTGTGATTCATTTTTACAGTGAATGGCAGCCCATTTTTACATTACCATAAAATACTGAAATATTCAAACAACTCACCATTTCTCTTTATGCACTGCCATAAATGCACATCAATTTTTACAAAACAGGTGAAAAAAAACCTGCTATGTTTATAGCAAAATAACAGTTTGTGGAACAGGCACAGATGTATAGGAAAAGGATGTAGGTATTAGTGAGGTTTTTACATTCTTGGTTTGGAGAGCAATTTTTATTTTTCCATCATGGATGCCAGAAGGGGAAAGCACCTCTTCTGTTTCATTTTCAAATTAGAAGGAACCAGAATATTTTTAGATTGTGGGGAAAAAAAAAAAAAAAACAAACCAAAATTCACGTAGCCTAAAAGATACCTGGATCATAGTACAATTCTTACGCTTATGATAAGAGGAAAATGTCACACCTGAAATTCTTTTAAATTACCAAAAGTGATTGTTCTGAAACAAAAATTGTAGCATCTTGCTTGTTTGTTTCCAATAAAAATTAACTTTCCATTTATAGAACATTAAAATAAATTCTTAATAAAGAATTCCAATAAAAGATTACAATAAAAGCACAAGTCTTACACCTTTTTCACCTGGTTGAAACAATACAATAATTTTTATACTTTATTTTCCCTCTAAGTTTAAAAATATTCAGTTCCCCTATACTTTCCACACTGAGTACCATTCGAACAAAGTGTGAAGGGTATTTTGTGACTCTGGATGAGGGATGCTCAGCTTCCAGGCTGTCAACTTGAACAATGGAAAATGAGAGCGTGTGCAATGTGACAGCTCCAAAGAAATCTATGAAGATTATGTGATCCAGCTGGATAAAGAAGATTATGATCCTAATGACAGAAGTGATTTTTTTGTTTGTTTGGTTGGGGTTTTTTGACAAAGATTAGCTGGAAATAGAGACAGAAAGTGAGAGGAAACTGGTCAGTGCAGAGGCAAAGTGCTGTGCAAGAGTCACACTTTCTGCAGAAGATGTGGATGTTTACTCTGTTTGGCTCATTACTCACTTGCTCAAAGCCTGAAACTCAGACTAAAGCTGTATCATAGCCATTGGATCATACCCACACCCTATGTGTAATGGTTTGAAAACTACCTGCAAAACTGTTGTCTAGACAATGAAGCTGAGTAGGCAACTGCCACAGAATATTGATCCTTCACCAGCTGATGAAACAGATTTAAAGACAGTGAAGAACTTAAATTAAGATATAAAGTAGGAACATGGCAAAGGAGATACCTTTTTCATATCTTCTATTTATTTAAAGAGAAATACAGGAACACTGGAATCATTTCAGTACCTCTATATAGCTCATGACATAGAAAGAAAAAAAATGGAAAAATACCTCTTTGCTGTTGATGCAGAACTATAATCTGAGAAGCCTGTTAGGGAATTTATGTGCAACTTCACTAACGGTTCATCCGAACCCTGAAAGCAAATTATGAAATGAGGAAGTTATAGACAACTAGGCATCACATAAATGCAGACTAGTTTTGGAGTGGGGCAAATGCATTATCAAAGGGGAAAAAGCAAACTTACCAAGAAGTTTTGCTGAATCTGCTTTTTATGTTTAAAAGTTCATATATAAATCAAATTATGTTAATTATATGTTTCCTTTTGTGTTAATTACACATCTGTGGTAATACAACTTCATATGTCTTTTAAGTATCACTTAGGATGCACTGTGGTGAAATAATTGATATGTAATTTTCCTCCAATAGCTACTTTCAAAGTTCAGTGAATCTTAGGTGAAATATATAAACTCGCTAGTTTCTTCTTTTAAGTAATAGTTGAAGTGAGGGCAGTGGTTCCCTGGATGTAATTGTGTATTATCTCCTGTTTTATTAAAGAAGAAATGTTAAAAGAAGATCCAACAGAAAAAGCAACTAATTACGTTCTTCTTCACAGACACCACAGACATGCTCTGGGTGAAAGAACAGAGAAATGGAAGTACTAGTAATTATTTAGCTCTAAAATTATATAGGTCCCATCCTTTCTCATTTGACATGAAAAAAACCATCCCAGAATAAAGAAATACAGTAGTGTTTCCACTTCCCCCATTCAGAATTCAGTCATGACTCATCCTTGATGTTTACCCTAACCCAAGACAATCATTTCACAGGGCAGATGAAAACTTCAGAACTGAGAGGCAAAATTTCTCCTCTGCCTAAGTGAAAGCAGGATTTGATCACAGATCACATGCTGCTTTCTGAGAAGCCCTAAACACAAGTGTGCATGTGCAGAAGAAAGGTCCTCTCTTATTATGTCCTCTCAAAGCTGTTAATTTTGTGACCATGAGTAATTCCGGGAAGTCATAAAAACAAGGAGGTTAATGGGGACCCATATCTCAATACAACTTTGGAACATGTTTTTATTTAAAAAAAAAAAAACACTTTACAATTCTTTTTTTCTTCTTAAATAGCTATATAGAATCTGCAAAAAGTAGACAATTATGCCATAATGTAATAAATACATCAGAAAACTATGTATAGTGGCATTGGGGTTTTACATCGTACAACATTATTTACTTGACACATTTTTCATACTCCTTTGGGAGGACATTGCTTTAAAACTTCAAAGACAGTTACTCCTTTAGAACCTGCTAAATTTTCTTTTGCAACTTTGAATTGTATAAACTATGTCAGTGTATTGGGTTGGCCTGGCTGAATTTTGGCGGTGGGGAGCTGCAGGGTGGCTTCTGCAAGAAGCTGCTAGAAGCTCCCCGAGTTTGATAGAGCCAATGCCAGCCGGCTCCAAAGAGGGACCCGCCGCTGGCCAAGGCTGAGCCTATCAGTAAGGTGATAGCAGAGGAACGCCTCTGTGAAAACATATTTAAGAACGGGAAAAAGAACTGCGCCATAACAGTTGGCACAGAGATGGAGGAGTGAGAATCAGTGCAGACACCAAGGTAAGTGAAGAAGGAGCGGGAGGAGGATGAGCTCCAGGTGCCGGAGCAGAAGGAGTCCCCTGGGTCTGTGGTGCAAGACTACGGTGAAGCGGGTTGTTCCCCTGCAGCCCATGGGTGAGGTGTAGATGTCCACCGTGAGGATCACCGCGTAGATGTCCACCGTGTAGAGGACTCCACTCCGTGTGGGTGGATGCCTGAAAGGGGCTGTAGCCCGTGGCAAGCCCACATCAGAGCAAGTCGCTGCCAGAACCTGTAGCCCGTGGAAGAGTGAATACTCACGCTGGAGCAGGTTGGCTGGTGGGACTTTTGTGACACTGCGGGGGACTCAAGCTGGAGCAGTTTCCCTGAAGGACTGCGCCTTAGACTCACGAGGGGTGGGCTACCCCTCGTGAGGTGTCTCCCATTGGGCAGTTTGTGATGAATTGCCCTTCGTGGGTCGACTCATGCCAGAGGAGAGAGCGTGAAGCTTGTCTCCTGTGAGAGGGACCCCGCAATGGCCCTGGGGAAGTGTGAAGAGTCCTCCTCCGGAGTGAAGAAGTGGTGAAACCAACATCGGATGAACTGACCGTAACCCCCATTCCCTGTCCCCCTGCGCCGCTCGGGGGGAGGAGGTAGAGAAACCGGGATTGATGTTAAGCCCAGGAAGAAGGGAGGGATGGAGAGAAGGTGTTCTGCTTTTAAGATCTGTTTGCTTTTTCTCATTTCTCACTACTCCTCTCTGATTGGTTCTCTTAATAAATGTAATTAATTTCCCCAAAATCGAGTCTGTTTTGCCTGGGACGGTAAATGAAAGTGATCTCCCTGTTCTTATCTCAGACCTTGAGCCCTTTGAAATATCTTTCCCCCCTGTCTAGTGGAGAAGGGCGAGTGAGAGAGCAGCTGTATGGGCACCTGGCTGCTGGTCAGGGCCAAACTATGACAGTGAGCCAAAGGCTGATGATGTCTCATATCCATTTGCACCTTCCTCACCGGGAACAAAATTTACTCTCTATCCCTAAGAAGAATTATCCTCATGTATAGCTAAGTTTGGACCTTGGAACTGATTTTATCAGAATAATAATTGAGACTGTGCCTGCAGTCATTTTACTACAGAAATGATCTTAGGAACATAATAGAGTTTCTTTCTTCCTTCTTTGCCTTTTCCGGATAATAATCCATTAATTTTTACCTATACTGTGGTGTGTTATTTGAGGCGTGAGACACATACAGTTTCTGAAGCTGTCACATGCAGTTTAACTTCATTTTGTTGCATTTAAATAATTTCTGAAATCAGAACCCAAACAACATTAAAATGTGTATTTGATCAAAGAACTTACTTTCATAAGATCAAACAGTCTTGGGCTCAGCTTACAGTACTTGAAGACATTTGAGCTTGGTGAAACAAGGACACTTTTCCAAAGTTAAAAGGAAGAGAAAAGCACACGTACTTCAAAATCCTTAATAAACAGTAACAAATAAAAAGCCCTGTTAATATGATGCTGTGAAATGAATTCATGTACAAATAAAAATGCTAAGTACAGACAAGCAATTTCTCTGCGAACAAAGAGAAACAGCGTCTAGTTCTCTGAGGCTTTGGAAAAAAGTATTTTTTAAAATCTAGTTTTACTGTAAAGAAAATCCACAAAGTGAGACAGACTGATTTTTTTTCTAACTGATGATCTTACTTGCATTAATTTGGGCATCTGAATACTCAAATACAGACTGCACCTCAACATTTAAACTATAGGATAAACAATTTGCTTCATACTTTGTTTTCTTGTAGTAGAAATAACACGACATTTCACTCACATGAATTGTATTGTCCCCCATTCAGCAATGTTTTGTTCATACTCTTAACTCCAAACATATAAATAGTCAATGATTCATGTTTTTTAAGCAAAACCTCTGAGCTATGTAATTATTTTGTTTCAGCAGGAAAATACAGAAGGAATTTCCAGTAAAATTATTTCCATTAGAAGTTTTATTTCTGTAATAGAAAACCACATGAAGCATACTTCTTGTTCCACAAAAAATTATCTTGGATAATATGAAGAAATACTACCTACACAAAATGAAAAAGGACCTATATTTCTTTGAAAGATACCACACAACAGAATAGCATGCATAAAAAAAAATAACACCTACAGGTTAAGAATCACAAAAATACTTCATCACAAGTTTAGGTCCCATTGATCTAAGTGCTTAACTAACTGCTTAATTTGATTTAATATCTGATTGATCTAAAGGCTACAGAACACAAGTTAAATACATACTTGCATATTCTATAACATTATAATTAAATACCTGCTTATGTGCTTTATGAAGAGACAATTGGTCTGATATAAATGTGAATAACCTCAGGCATCTCTTCTGGGTCCAGTATTGTTCAATATCTTTGTCAGTGACATGGACAATGGCACTGAATGCACCCTCAGCAAGTTCGCTGATGACACCAAATTGTGTGATGCCATGGACCAGAGGTCCAAAGGGACCTTGACAGGCTTGAGAAATGGGCCAGTGCAAACTGCATGAGCTTCAGCAAGTCAAAATGCAGGGTCCTGTACCTGGGTTAGGCTAATACCAGGCACAAATATGAACTGGGAACAAAGTGGGTTGAGAGCAGCCCTGAAGAGAAGGACTTGGGGGTGTTGATAGACGAGAAGCTCAACATGAGCCAGCAGTGCGCTCATGCAGCCCAGAAGGACAACCATGTGATGCATCAAGAGGAGTGTGGCCAGCAGATCAAGAGAGGTGAATATCCGCATTTACTCTGCCCTTGTGAGACCCCACCTCGAATACTGCGTCCAGTTCTGGTGTGCCCACCATAAGAAGGATATGGATCTGCTGGAACAAGTTCAGAGGAGGGCCACAAAGATGATCCAGAGGCTGGAGCACCTCTGCTATGAGGACAGGCTGCGGGAACTGGGATTGTTCAGCCTTGAAAAGAGAAGACTCTGGGGGAACCTAATAGCTGCCTTCCAATACCTGAAGGGAACATACAGGTAGTCTGGAGAGGGACTTTTTACAAGAGTGTCCACTGATAGGACAAGAGGAAATGGGTTTAAGTTAAAGGAGAATAGATTTAGATTGAATCTTAGGAAAAAATTCCTCAGTACAAGAGCGGTCAGACTCTGGAATAAATTGTCCAGAGAAGCTGTGGATGTCCCCTCCCTGGAGATGTTCAAGGTCAGGTTGGATGAGGCCTTGAGTAACCTGGTCTAGTTGAGAGACATCCCTGCTCATGGCAGGGAGGCTGAATTAGGTGATCTCTAAGATCCTTTCCAACCTAAGCCATTCTATGAAGATTAACACAACCCTCCCCCCACTAAGAACTCCATTATGTACATCACTTGAGTAGAGTCTGTTTCCTCCTCAATGTACATCCAGAAAATTTTCCTGATTGCTTGGACATATAAAATTAATGCCTGACCATGTGGTAAATTCCCTTGAGTTAAGAAGTTTCTTGAGTTCAAGTGCTTTCTACATACATACTGTGATCTCTTTCTGTGGGTAATCTTGTCAAGGCTATGTCCTAAAGATGACAGTAATTGAGGGTGAGATTGTGGGTGGATGAGGAACTTATCTTCGGCTGTATAGTGCAATTCTGGAGTATTCCATAGTACAGTTGGGCTGAGGACCGGGATATCAGGGAAAAAACATCTGTAGTCTGCGGAACTGGATTTCTTACATGAAGACTCAAACCCATCACACCTTTCCATTGAATAAAAATTTACTGATTTGTTTTGCAGAAAATTGGATTTGATGGTACTTAACTGAGGACCTTCCTTTGGATAATAGTGATGAAAGCCATTACAGTATTATGAGGCTCAGCTGCAGTCAATAGACTTAAGTGCTTATGAGTCTTATCAGTTTATGTTTAACACTAATGAATTTGAGTCATCTTCCTATTGGTGTTACTAAGGGAGACTGGGAGACCTGAAAGGAATCTTGCACTGAAAGAAACCTTGTGATTTAATAAAAAGCTTGAGGAATGGGAGGAGGTATATCAGACTGACAAAGAGCATCTGTCTCAGACATAAAACACTATTCAGAGAAATTTAAATGGCAGGAAGCAAGTAAGGGGGGAGGATGGCTGGTCATGTAGCTTATTTGTAATGAAGTGAAGAAGTGAGAAACATGGAATGAAACTGGATGACAGGGGTAGATGGTGGGTAGGGGAGTTGCTGGTATTTATGGGACCCTAAAAACAAGGACTAATTGATGAAATGAACAGTTAATAATTGTCTTAAATATAGGTTCAAGCATAGTTGCTGTTGCTTTGCAAAGTATTGCACTCCTCAACTCATTTTTTCTCTTACCTAAAATAAATCAAAGTGAAATAAACATTACAACAAACAATCCTTAAAGACTTGCTTTTTGTCATTTTGACACTTTTTTCCTCTGAGATAAAGATATCAGAAAAGTTTGACTTTACACTATATTTTAATGTTACTGGGAAATGAGAACAAATTGTATTGAGAACAGGCCTTTCTCTGGATATGAGAGGTATATAATTTTAATAAAGTTTTGTTCATGTCATAAATATTGTTCATCTTGGAAAAATATTCATGTTCAAAACACATTGTATAAAACTACTATGGTTTGTTATAAACTGCTTCATGTGAAGTGCTACTTGAATATGTGGTGAACAAAAGCTTATTCTTGATTGTGTACCTCTCCCGTCTTTTTAATGATTGCTGGTTATATTTTTATCAATGACAGCCACCACCCATTGTTATTAATCAAGCCACACTGACACAGATAAAACACAGTCAATTAAAGATGATCTATACTTAAATTATTTAGATGTACAACAACTAATGCTAAACAATGCTAGCAGCGTGGATCCTTACTTGGAGCTTCTCAGTATTCACTAATTCTTAAAGTTCTTTTATTTGTCTTCACAAAGTGAAATGACATTGAAAGACACAACTGGACATTTTTATCACAAAGTTCTCTGATATTGATGCATGTTACAAGCTGTTGTGTTGTTGCATAGATTGTATATTTTTGCCCCTTATTGTAGTCCATGCTGGCAAACTTTGCCTGTTAATACTATCCATATTGATGCTTCCTGAAGTATTTAATTTTCTGATTTGTCTGGAGTAGGTAAGTCTTTCTACAGTGCATGGGATTTACTCTCATGCTCAGGAATCAGGAGATAAAACTGCATGTGGAGACCAGACAATTTCTAGATATAGCCATCAGAAAAACTCTAAAGATTTAGCTGGAAGGGGCTAGCTAGGCAGCAGGTTCTGTCATGTACTTTGGACTCTAGTTACCAACATCTCAATTTAGAACTATAAATACTCCATGTATTCAGTGAAGTGAAGGGGATACATCCAAAGCTAACCATGACAATCTCTGTACCTGCTTTAAACACCTAATGCAGACACTCTGACTGATCAATGAATTGCTGTTTCTCAGGTCGCTGATTGATAATTGATATTACTGCTAGACCTGTTTCCCTAATTATTTTCCTGTTTCTACTTTTACTGCATTGCTACAAAGTCAATCTGTATGTATACTTATAAATATATTGTACTGGGTTTGTGTGGGAAGGTTTCGGTAGTGGGGGAGGCTACAGGGGTGTGTTCTGTGGGAAGCTGCTAGAAGCTTCCCTTAGGTCTGATAGAGCCAATGCCAGACAGCTCCAAGTCAGACTTGGCACTGGCCAAGGCCCAGCGTATCAGCAACAGTGTTAACACTTCTGGAACAACGTATTTAAGAAGGAAAAAAACACCTGCAAAACACCAACTACATCTGGAAGAGAGGAGTTAGAATATGTGGGAGAAACAACCCTGCAGACACCAAGGCCAGTGAAGAAGGATTAGTAGCAGTAGGAGGTGCTCCAGGCACCAGAGCAGAGATTCCCCTGCAGCCCGTGGTGAAGACCATGGTGAGGCAGGCTGTCCTCCTGCAGCCCATGGAGGTTAGTGGTGGAGTAGATATCCACCCTATAGCCCATGGAGGACTCCGTGCCAGAGCAGGTGGATGCCTGAAGAAGGCTATGGCCCCTGTGGGAAGCCTGTGCTGGAGCAGATATACTGGAAGGGCTTGTGACCACATTGGGGACCCACACTGGAACAGTCTGTTTCCACAGACTGCACCCTGTGGAAAGGAGATGTGAAAGGGCCCCCACCCTGAAGCAGTTTGTGAAGAATTGCAGCCCACTGGAAGAACTCACACTGGAGAAGTTTATGGAGGACTGTATCCTATGGGAGAGACACCACACTGGAGCAGAGGAAGAGTGTAAGCAATCCTCCCCTTGAAGAGGCAGAAGTGGCAGAGACCACTTGTGATGAACTGACCACAGCCCCCATTCCCTGATCCCTGTGCTGCTGGTGGGATGGAAGCACAGAAAATCAGGAGTGAAGTTGAACCCAAGAAGAAAGGAGCGATAGAGGGAAGTTATCTTAAGATTTAGGTTCTTTTGTCTTATCATACTCTGATTTGATTAGTAATAACTTAATTTTCCCCAAGTCTTGCCTGTTTTGTCCATGATGGTAATTGCTGAGTGATCTCACTGTCCTTATCTCAACCCATGACCCTTTCATTATATTTTCTCTCCACTGTCCAGCTGAGGAGTGTGACTGAGTAGCACTTGCCATCCAGCCAAGATCAACCTGATATATATATATATATGTCATATATATATATATAAACACCCACATACATTCCTGATGTGATTTTTAAAACATCCTGTGATGTAACATAAAAGTCTACTCAATTCAACAAAGGACTTTCAGACTCTTCCATGGTCTTCAGACATCAAGACATATCTTCTCAATTTCATAACATTCAAATTTTCTACATGATGGAATGATACTAGTCAATTTTTTAAAAAAATTCACTGAACTTAGTTGCGTCCTGCAAAGTGAAGAAGAACATAGTTCAAACATTCTTATCATTCTTAGAATTAAGGGAACAAAGACAAATTTTCTGGTTTGGTTCATACTTGTTCGCAAGGATTTCATGGATCCTGGAGCATCACTGGATTTGTCCCAAAAAATAGCAAATGACATATTTTTACTAGCACGTTCTTATTACAAGACATAGCTCTATCTGTAAAATTTGTCAAGATTTACTGCTACAGTAATTTATGACATATTACTCAGAACATGACATAATGATAGATGTGGAAGCTATGGTGAAACTACACATTCATTCAGCTCATTTATCAGAGAATTTATAGGTGGTTTCTTTTGTTTGCAAAGCAAGTAAGAGAATAATAAATGATGAATAGCAAAAGTTATTCCACCTTCCCTGAACCTTGCTCGATAAAAAGGCATTGCGCATGCCATGGACACTTCCCCACTCCATTTCAAAATCGCACTGTATCAGGCAACATGAAATTATTTAATCTACCATGGCTATACATTTACATATATAAGAAAATGTACAACCCTTGCATAACAGAGAAATTGCCTATTGTGTCCCTTTACCCCATAATTTTACTACCACTGTGAAAAAATTTTGTTGATGGACCGGTCACTGTTAAATACAGACTACTGTGGAATTTTTTTAAATCTTTATTTGTTCCTGTGTTATTACTTTGTTGGGGCAGGAACGCAGGATTATCATCTGACTGATTTTGAGAAGTCACTGAAAAGCCTTCTACTCACTAGGGTAGAAATTAACGATTCAAATCTTTTACCAAAAAAATATTATTGTCTGACTGTGGTGAAGACATGTCCCTCTATAAGTAGTCCTTATGTTTCGAATAGGTTTTACTAGCAGCTAACACTGTTCTGATTTTTTTTTCTTAAGATAACAGCCAAGTTTTGCAGCAGTTATCTGTCACAGGAATAAATGTTGTGAGATCAGATATTATAATTTTGACGCTATTTTTATAAAACAGGCAAAGTGCAGAGCAAAAATTTCGTTATAAGGAGTCTTTTTAGATCAAAATCTACTTGAGATTTTTTTTTAAGCATTTCTTTATTAAAAATAGTATGAAAAAGCTGAAGGAAGTAAGGACTATAGTCAGTAAAATCTCTAAAAGATTGAGTGATAGGGAGATTTTAACTGAAGTTACATAAAATGTTTCCACAGAAAATACAATAACTAGCTTTTATACATCCCAGTCAACATCTAGCCATTAATAAGAGCTGACTGCAAAGAGTTAAAAAGAAGATATAAACTGTCTGGGAAAAAACATACAGAAAAAAAATCTTCTTAAATTAGACTTTGAATAATAACGGTAAAAGAAGAATTCATTGACTAGTTTCATACCTATTGGGCTTGAGTAGGAATACAATGACCGGCTAATACAAACTCCATTTAGACTAAGTCTTACTAGAATAAAAAAATGAACGGCATTAATAATGTTATAATGCATGGGATACAATTTGAATTTTCAGCCAGTAACAGATATATAATGTATTTAAATTTTAATATCATGTGATTCTGTGATATACACAAGTAAATCTCTATATAATCAACAGGATTCACTATGACTATACTGCAATCTTATTATGTTGCTTAGAGCAAATTAATAGGTCTAAGCAGCTGATGAACTCCACCAGGAAGATGGGACACAAAATTGCTAAATGAGTAGGGCGTTGTCAGCTCTCTTACCCACCCATCTGGCAAACACATTTGTAAAGATGATTTCCATCCAGATCATAGTCATATTCAGGTTTGTTAAGGCAGCACAAAGCAAGCTTCGGCAGTGATTAATTAGAAATAACTCTATTAGACACTTTGGTATGTAAGAACATTTATGATTTTTTTTATTGGCCATAGAAACTATGAACTCCCACACAGTTGTTCATGTTCAGCACTTCCAAAAATAATACCATTAATGATTCTAATTACAAAATTGCTAGTTCATTTTCTCCTCATTTTTTTCAATTACAATAGTGTCCTTGCTTTTTTGGAAGCTGTCTAGTGGTTTTTATTTTTAGTTTCTACTATTATAGTATACAAAACTAAACAGAAAAGAACAGCAAAGAGATCAGAATATGTTCTCCACTTTTTTGATACATGGTTAAATTTTTGCTACATGTAAATTCAAAAAACAAACTCATGTTGGAAAAAAAAATCAATTACTCTTAAATACAGATAGTAGAAATCAGCTATTATTCAATGAGTCCTTAAGTCACAATTGGTCAGAAATTGATTATATCATTCTGCATATCCTATTATTATATATTTTTTACATGTTTTTCATAGAATCATAGTTTGAGGAGGAAGTGACATTTAAAGGTCATATAGTTCAACTCCTCTGCTGTGAGCAGAGGCATCTTCAACTAGATCAGGTTGCTCAAAGCCACAACCACCATGACCCTGAATGTTTCCAGGGATGAGGTAGCTGCCGCCTCTCTGAACAACCTGTTCCAGTGTTTTACCATGCTCTTCATATACAAATTCTTCCTTATATCTAGTCTGAATTTACAGTCTTTTAGTTTAAAACCATTGCCCCTGTCCCGACCCAATGTCAGATGGACTTTAGGTTATGATCCCAGCAGTGAAATTAAGACACAAACAAGGTCAGATGTCATACAAACTTAAAACCTTTTATTAATCAAAATAAGAAGTGATAGAAGAAAAACAAAACAAAGATAGAAAAGTGAATGGAGAGATTTGCAAGAGATAACCACCACCATGGATCCAGTGGCATCCTGTTGGTCCTTGCTGCAGTTCAGTTGGTGGAGGGGAAAGTTCCAAAAAGGGGCTTAATGTCTGACCCTTTTATATGGTCTCTGGGCTGTCATTCATCAGCATATTCCCTGGATCACTTCACTTTACATAGTCCACATCCCCTGCTTAGGCACAGGGCGCATGTTCATATCCTGGTGGTCACTGAGCCTGGGGTCTTCAGTACTCTCCAGAGTCTTCCTCAGGCTGGTCTTCTGACAACTTGTTGCTCCCATCATGTGCAGTGCAGTCAGAGTTGCCAGGCAGAATTTGTGGTCACTGTTTGCTTCACCACCAGGCAGGTGATGTTGAGACGTGTCGCGGGTTAAGGCTGGGCCGGTCACTAACGCGGACAGACGCTCTCTAACCCCCTCTTCCCCCCCCCAAACGGGAAGAGAAAAGGGAATGAGGCAGAGAGACTTACGGATGAGAGAAGAAAAAAAACTAGAACAGCTTTAATGAAAATAATAGGAATAATGGTAAAGAGATAAAAGTAAAGAATTATATACAACTATAGATAGTAGCCCGATATCAAACCCGACTCCCTCCCCCGATAGAAATCACCACTGGTGCTGCAGAGCAGGAGGCGCCGGGGAAGCCCCAGGCTCAGCGGCGGCAGGAGCTGGATACAGGGAGCTGGATTCGGGAACTCAGGATCCGGATCAAAATCAGGAGGTCAGATGGAGTCCTCTCTGGACACCGGCCATTGCAGAAAGGAAGGGCGAAAAGGCCGAAAAGGGCAAAAGGGGCAAAAGGGCCGAAAAAGGGCCGAAACTCTCGTGATCACTCAATTTATACTAAATATGACGTATATGGGATGGAATACTCTCGTTGGTCACCTGTCCTGTCTGTTACCCCCCGGAGGTGCCACCTTTTACTTCCTTGTGCCCCCCTCTTACTACCCAGCACCCCCAGCGTGGCACACAAGAGCCAGCAGTGGCCTTGGTCACTATAGGAATAAGTATAAGCAAGAGCCTTTCTACATACCAGTCCCAGGCAGTGACTGTAAACATCAGGTGTTATCACTGCCAGTAGCACACACTGTCTGCAAAAACATGCTGCTGACTTCAGAACGTGCAGCCTTTTAGAAGACACTAAACTGAAAAGTAAAAATCACTAAACAGGACTGGGTTTTTAGCTAAACCCAGGACAAGACGTATTTAGAATTTAAATGTAGATTCCGTACCTCACAGCCCTTTATCCTATCAACAGTCCCTACCAAAGTCTGTCCCCATCTTTCTTATAAGTCCCCTTTAAGTACTGAAGGCTGCAATAAGGTCTCCCCAGAGCCTTCTCTTCGCCAGGCTGAACAACCCCAACTCTCAGTCTGTCCTCATAGCAGAGGTGTTCCAGTCCTCTTTTTGTGGTCCTCCTCTGAATCTGCTCCAGCACGGGTATGTCCTTGTGTTGAGGACTCCAGAGCTGAACACAGTACTCCAGATGGGGATTCACCAGTGCAGAATCACCTCCCTTGAACTGCTGGCCACGCTGTTTTATATGCAGCCCAAGATGCAGGTGGCCTTCTGGACTGCAAGCACACATTGCTGGCTCATGTCCAGCCTTCTGTCCACCAGTACCCCCAAGTCCTCCTAGGCAGGGAATTCACTTTATGTGACTACTGCAGATTTAAAAAACAAAACAAAACAAAACAAAACAGCTGCATTACACACTCCATTGATATGTTTATACTTAGTCTCCAGTCTTAGAACTGAGGTATGCTGTATGAATATTCTGCCATACTGTGTCTTTAAAATAGGATACAGGATGGGGTAAAACAGGTACCTTACTTTTACCAGAAAAGGACGAGTTGGGCATCTCATTTGCTCTGTCACATTTCAGACAGCAGTTAGTATACAGGAAGGAATCAACTTTAACAATCTTTTCCTCCTCTAAAACTCAAAGGTGCTTATGTACTTTCTAGCCCTGCCTCCAGAATGTTACATCTTAAAAGTGTAATTGTCCTTGATTAAAAATAGATAGATATCTGAGTGGTCAGTGCCCTTTCACATCTACAATTATCTGCCATATTCTGAAAATCTGGTTTTTATCTGGTCTGAGATTTCTCGACACTTTTTTTTCAAAAGCACTTTTTAACTGCACTGAAATGTTTAGCACTTACATCGGGCTATTTGGAGGGTATCTACATATAGTATGTATTTGTTCCATTCTTGTTTCCATTTAAATTTGTGTTGTATAGGAAATAAATGGCATGTCTTATTCTCACATCAAGATAGCACTAGCCCAAACCAGAAATTTAGAAAGAGATAGAAGGTGGGTAAGAGAAAATAGAAGAGAAAATGAACTATTAAATTAATATGTATATATTATCTATCCACTTTCCCGTCATCCACACCGGTTCTTCAGAAATAAATCTTGGCTAGTTAACTTTATGATAAAAAAGTTTACAGGGCTAAAGTCCAGTGGTATCTCTGACATGGGAAATTTTTTTGCTAGACTGAATCCTTAAGACTCCTCAATAAGACTAAGGAGTGCATGTTACTAAGGTGTCTGTAAGCTACTTGACTTAGTCCTTGTAGAGAGTTATTGAGAGCAACAGCCTAACCATCACAGAGAGTCAAGTCTTCAAATTATTCTTTTTCTCTCCACTTACTCTCGTGGGGCCCAAAGCTAAAGGTAGCCTTGGTGCTTCCCTTCTGCTCTTAGAAAAAAGGCAAAAAACCATTACTATAGGATCTAAAAAAGAATATTAAAAAAAAAAATCTGGCACCTGGTTCTTCTGGTCAAAGTTAAAGAGTTTGAGAGTGCCACAGAATCACAGAATCACAGAATTATTGAGGCTGGAAAAGACTTCTGAGATCATCAAGTCCAGCCTATGACCCAATACCATCACATCGGCCAGACCATGGCACTAAGTGCCACATTGAGGCCTCCCCAGTGCTGAGCAGAGGGGCAGAATTACATCCCTGCTCCTGCTGGCCACACTGTTCCTGATACAGGCCAGGATGCCATTGGCCTTCCGGGCCACCTGGGCACACTGCTGGCTCATGTTCAGCCGGCTGTCACCCAGCACTCCCAGGTCCCTCTCTGCTGGGCCACTCCCCAGCCACTGCTCCTCCAGTCGGTAGCGCTGCAGGGGGTTATTGTGGCCAAAGTGTAGGACCCTGCACTTGGTCTCATTGAACTTCATCCCGTTGGTCTCAGCCCATCGACCCAGCCTGTCCAGGTCCCTCTGCAGTGCCTTCCTACCCTCTGGCAGATTGACAATCCCCCTAACTTGGTGTCATCTGTGAATTTACTAAGGGTGGACTCAACCCCCTCATCCAGGTTGTCAATAAAGATGTTCAATAGGTCTGGGCCCAGTACTGATCCCTAGGGGACACCACTGGTCACCAGATGTCAACTGGCTTAAAAGAATTTCCTCTTACATCCTCCTCTGACATTATGTGTAAGGTCAGTGGTTTAGCAAATGAACTTTAAATTGGCATGGAGAATGGATGATTATCTGGGACAGATCTTTAAAAAGTCCAGGCAGTGATACTATGTATGATACAGTTTGGTGAAGTTGTCCTCACTAATCCTGTCATGTCAAGATATGCCCAATGTCCGCCACACCCTGACAAAAATGTTGAGAGGCATAATGTAAAACTGTTTTAGTTACCTTAACACATTCTTTTGTCTCATGCTATTGTTTGTGAGTAAAAATGAGAAAAAAAAACCAATAAATATCCTGAGTTTGGTTTCTATGCTCTTGTTTATGAGACATTGACTTATGCAGTCTGCAAAGAAATGTTAACATGACTTAGGCAATAAATCAAAACCAATAAATAGAGAATAATGAGCAGTCAAATTTGTCTTCAAAGCAAACATTTTAGAAATCATAATTAGTGAAGAAAGTAAAAAAAAGGCTTTAATTTTCTGGCTAAACAGCTTGCAAGAGATTATTCATCATTATATCAGTCTCTAACTGCAGTAGGAATCTATGCCCACTGAAAAATTACAGTGGGAAAATTATTCTGAACAAAAATACTTCTTCCATTCCTATAGACATTCTTCTTCTTTGCTTTACCAAAATAGATGCACAACAATTTACTGTCATTTACATTCCCAAAAGGCTACCTTGCAGGTAGTATACCTGCTCAAAAGTCATCACAAAACTGCATTAAACCAAACTGATTTTGACTCTGTCAGACAAACTGTAATGATTAGCAATCCTGCACTATCCTGATGGACAGGGACTTGGTATTAGTTAGTAATTTTTTCATCATATTTTGTCTATATTACAGCAATCCAGTAGACATGCAGAACAAATGACATGCAAAACAAATCCATTCTCTGCTTTTCACATACAAAAGAATGTTGAGTATAGTTAAAAATCTGTAGTCTTACCTTCAATGGTATATGCTCATACTTGGAAAATAAATAAATAAATAAATAAATAAAATACCTCAGAATTCTGCTTTTGGCTGATAAACTCACGATTTCATTACACAGGAACTTTCAGATGGAAACATACAATTCATGATGATCTGCAAGCATCTACTCAGCTAACATACTTCATTTTGCAGTATTTAATTTCTTTCACATTGCTGAGCCTGAACTACTAGGTTTATGGGGTTGATATTAATAGATCTGATGCAATCATGCCAAAACATATGTAGACCATTTCTGATTTTGATTGTTAAGATGATGTTGTACTTAACCAATGTGTTTTCTCCTGCAGAAGTCCCAATTCTACACTTACTAGGAAATATAAGGTCTTATCACCTTCCCTTCCTTAACTCTCTTTAACAGAGACTGCTGTGTATGCACTTTAAAAAGACCTAAAAAACCCTCTGGGTTAATGTGATACCTCACACAAAGTTCTGGAGATGCTCTGGACACTCTGCAACAGAACGTGAAGAAGTAACAAGCATTAGTTGTGTCACTCAGTGAATTGATAGATTGTTCTCATATTCTTAAAAGCAAAGGTAGCATTAAAAACAGCGATTGTATTAAAAAAAATATGAAAATTTAACTGCCCGGCAAGATTAACTTATATTTGGTAACCATTCATATTTTTACAAAGGCTTCTCACTACTGGGATTTTTGTCAAGATGAGCTGATTGAGCAACAAGTCTTAAGAACCTCTGAAATGCATGGAATGCATTCAAGAGTTATTGGGGTGGTGGTGGGGGGAATCAGCTTATTCTGAAGCCTGAGGGATCATTACTTTCAGTAATCAAGGGAAGATTCCTCAGGATAGAATTGCGTGCTGTTGTTTCTACTAATTAGAATTTGGTTAAGAGAGTACTAGGCTCTAATTTACTGCGGATACTCTGTTCATCTTGAATATAAACAAACATTTTAACTTGCATTCTAATCACTCTCATCTTCATGAAAAACACGTTTCTTTTGAGTGATGTTTCTCTACTACTGAGAGTTATCTATGCCAGACCTATTGTTTCTACTGAGATGAGACCCCACCTGGAGTACTGCATTCAGTTCTGGAGCCCACAGCACAAGCAAGATATGGACGTGCTGGAGCGTGTCCAGAGAAGGGTCACGAGGATGATCAGAGGACTGGAGCACCTCTCCTATGAAGACAGACTGAGAGAGTTGGGGCTGTTCAGTCTGCAGAAAAGAAGGCTCCGAGGAGACCTTATTGTGGCCTTCCAGCATCTCAAGCGGGCCTACAAGAAAGCTGGTGAGGGGCTTTTTAGGATGTCGGGTAGTGACAGGACTAGAGGGAATGGATTAAACCTAGAGATGGATCGGTTCAGATTGGACGTTAGGAAGTTCTTCACCATGAGAGTGGTGAGACACTGGAATAGGTTGCCCAGAGAGGTGGTGGAAGCCCCATCCCTGGAAGCTTTTAAGGCCAGACTGGATGGGGTTCTGGGCAACCTGGTCTAGTGGGGGATGTTCCTGCCCATGGCGGGGGCTTGGAACTAGATGATCTTTAAGGTCCCTTCCAATCCAGACAATTCTATGATTTTATGATTCTATGATTAATGCCTCTTAAAAAATTATTTCTGGTCTGTTCTTCATTCACACACTGCAGAATAAAAACACGCCATGCGTGTTTCCCTCTGTTCAGGACCAATGGTCACTATTAGCAGCTTCCTTATTTTTCTTTGAAGCCAGTTTAACAGAAATATTTGTGGTATATTTACACAAATTTATAATGTGGTCTTTCAGAGAAATCGTTAGAGAATCTGCAAGCTGCAACTCCAAAATTTATGAATGTCATCTTGTTAATTATCTACTGGTTTTACAATCACTGGCAATGCACAGACTCTTACAGTGAAGAAGGGATGCTAATCTTTTTTTGTCTGTAGAACTGTGACATATAGCTCAGAAGGTCAGCAAGTTCACCTGTCTCAAGGCAGGAATCACTGTAACTAGATCATTACTCACAGAAGTTTTTCTTATCATGTTTTACAGAATAATAGAGACCTACAACTGTGCAGGCAATCTATTCCTCACTTCAATAGCATTAGAAGTTTTACACACTGTCTAACATAAATCTGTCTTACTGCAATTTAAAGTGGGTGCTACTTGCCCTGTTTTTCACATAGATGGAAAACAAGAGTGGCTTTCCTCTTTGTGGTAGTGTCTCTGTACTTGAAAGTTGTCATCATATTCAATTTTCCTTCTCTCCTTGTCTACTCAGACTAAGTATCCTTATTCTTTCATATCAGTTGGACTCTTAATCATCCATGGTTTTTAGTTTTTGCAAACTATCTTCAGTTTTCTATGCTTTTATTAAGTAGAACACATAGGGGAAGAAACAATGTTTGAACTGAAACATGGCTAGTAACTAATGAAAAAGAAATACTTCTTTTCTTGCAGCTGCTTCTACGTTTTTTTTAAAATCAAAACAAATTTACTGTCATTTTCAGCTTCTAATCTAGTTTTCTCCTGAAATAATTTTATATTACGCTTTTTGTTTGTTTGTTTTTCAAAGATATGAGTGAATTTGTAGTGGTTTGACCCTGGCTGGAGGCCAGGTGCCCACCACAGCCACTCTATCACTCTCTCTTCTTAGATGGACAGGGGAGAGAAAATGTAGCAAAAGGCTCATGGGTCGAGTTAAGGACAGGGAGATCACTCAGCATTTACCCTCACAGGCAAACTAGAATCCACTTAGGGAAATTAATTTATTATCAATCAAATCAGAGAAGGGCAATGAAAAATAAACCCATATCTTAAAGAAAAAGCACCTTCCCCCCACCCTTCCCCTCTTCCCCAGGCTTAACTTTACTCATGATTTCTCCACTTCCTCTCCCTGATGGACAGGGAATGGGGTTGTGGTAAATTCATTAGATGTTGTCTCTGATGCTCCTTCCTCCTCAGGGGGAGAGCTCCTCATTCTTTCCCTGCTCCTTCATGGGTTTCCTCCCATGGGAGACAGTTCTTCACAAACTTTTCCAACATGAGTTCTTACCATAAGACACAGTTCTTCACAAATTGCCCCTACATGAGTCCTTTCAAATGGGGTGCAGTCCTTCAGGACAAAACTGCTCCAGTGTGAGTCCCCTGTGGGGTCACACATCCTCACAACAAAACTCACTCCAGCACGAGCTTCTCTCTCCATGGATCCACAGGACCTGCCAGGAGCTTGCTCCAGCACAAGATTCCCACGGAGTCACATCCTCCTTCAGGCAACCCACCTTCTCTGGAGTGCAATTCTCCACAGGCTACAGGTGGACATCTGCTTCACCATGGACCTCCATGGGCTGCAGAGGAACAGCCTGCCTCACCATAGTCTTCACCACGGGCTGCAGGGGAGTCTCTGCCACAGTGCCTGCAGCACCTCTTCCTGCTCCTTCTTCACTAACCTTGGTGTCTGCAGGGTTCTTTCTCTCACATATTTTCACTCCTCTCTCTCTCTGCAATTACGCAGTAGTTTCGTTTTTTTTCCCCCACTTTTTAAACCCGTTATCACAGAGGTTTTACCACCACCATCTTCGGAGCTTGTGGCACTGGCTCTGTCAAACCTAGGGCAAGCTTCTAGGAGCTGCTCACAGAACCCACCGCTTACAGCCATCCTGCTACTAAAACCTGGCTACATGAACTCAATACAAAACCCAAAGAGGCTGAAAAACCAGTGGTATATTCAAAAGCTCTTGATTTGATTAGGATGTCTAATATTACTGAATATATCTAACCACTTTTAAAATCCAAGTGAGAGTCAGGTATTTCATCTAAAGGTAGAGGAGATGACCATATTTTCTAATGTCACCAAGCAGACAGTGCTGATGCAGATCCTTGAATTTCTTGGAGGATCTAGACATAGCTGGCTAATTTTTTCTGGTATTCACACAAAATAAGTAAGTGTTTCTTACCAGAAACCATATGTGTTTCTTTGCATCAAAACTGCAGCAAAAAAACATTTTAGTCTATAACATGTAAAAGTTCCATTTCAACTCTCAGAAAAGGAAATTAGTTGATGACTTCACTGACAAATCACTAACATCCAATTGGTATTCCATACTATCAGTCCATGATCAATATGTATTACATATGCCTGAGAAGCACAGGATCTAGAAAAAGCTTTGATTTTACCTGTAGTGTTTGTAGTCAAAGCCTTGTATTTGTCATAAAACTTAAGCATAATAGTGTTAATCAGAACTCCTACCAAGTCAGAGAATTTTTTAGGTCCTTAGACTTTTCTAGCGAAGCTATAAAACCCCACAAAACTGTTCACAAAGAAATAAAGTAAGAGACTTTTAGAAACATATTTAGAATTTCTTTCTAAATTTCTTTAAAATGGCTGTGAAGAAAGAAAATCCACAAGTGCTGGAAAGTTTAAGCAACTCCTTGGGAAGTACTTCATATTCTCAGATTGAAAGTCATACATGTGTCCAAAATTACTATGGTAAAACATTAAAATATGTTTTACTTAAACTCCAAAGAAGACGTGGCTGGATGGGAATGGAACTTAACAGACACCGGAGTCATCGACAGGATAGCTACCATGATTTAAAATGTTCATTTTTACTGTCTTTTAATTGTTTGCTTCTCTGTTACAGGTTGGACAGTATTCATTTACATTTCAAAATATGATATTCATTAAATGGAAACACACTACCTAGTTTAATTAAAATATATGAAATAGCTTTTCTTTCATAGTGTTTCTCACAGTGTAAAATTGTTATAGCTTTTTAAAGGCCTAAAAGGAAAGATGACCATACAGTGATGAATGGGAGGAAATTCTAAGCTGTATTACTGGCTGCTTGAAAATATGTGTATGTTACTGAAAAGCAGGGAAAGATTTAAAGCTTAGTCAACTGCTTAAGATTGCTAGAAATTGAGAAAAAGGAGACATGCTAAGTAAAACAAGAAAATACTTGCCTACAGGATAATCTTTCTGAGATCCCAATGTATTCAGGAGCATCCCTGAGGACTTAGCATTTCCTCTGACTGAAGAAAATGCTACTTTAGCAAATGAATCAAGCTATACAACCCAAAGATTCCTACAAGTTTTACCACTGTGATAATTTAATGACTCCTCTGAGATCACTGTTCTAACTTGCTGTACTTCATAACCTTTGGTAGTTATAGAGAATTTGAGAAACACAAAGCCATCCTTTGAAACAAAAGGATAAAATACTCCCTTCTCTTTTCCTCTGTTATTCCCCTTCCTGCTTTTTCCAAACTATATCACTCAAAAAGTGTCTCATAGACAAATCAATTTGTCTGACACTGTGATCCTCTCTAGTGCATTTCTTCACATCATCCAAATAAAAAGATGTCTCATCTCTATCACTATTTCACCAAAACTCTCTACTAGAAGAATACAGATCGTGTGAGATTAAACTAAGCTGTAGAGAGAGAGTTTCTCCTCCCCCTACCCAGTTCATGAAATCCTAAGACAAATTGACCACTGATGGCCTCCACATTAACTCTTTGAACTCTCACCATTCCAGGAAGGTAGAAGTCATACATCCACACCCTTACAAACAGAATATGATACAGAGCATATACCAACACTCACATAAATCTTTCACAAGGTTACACCTTTCTGTCAAAGTAATACCGTGCCTTCTGCATCATAGTCCCTGAGCTACCATCTACAAGCCTTTAGTGAAATGTGCAAAAAGCTGAGAGATTTAAACTCCTATTTTCTCTTGAGTGTCTCTGCTGAGCTTAGACAGCTCCTGCACTGACACCTCGTGCTTTTTGTGTCAAAAGAAAAAATATGGTTTTGCTTCTTTCTGCTGATATTTTTTTGCGTCCTCCCCATCCCCCAAGATGATTAAGCCAGTGAAACCTATTAAAGTTATGGAGAGCAGAACCTGCTGATCAGTCTGTGATGACAAAGCTATCTCACAGGAGAGAACAGAGATAAGTGCAGTTTGTATCTTTGTTGTTTCTGTACAGTTTAAATAGAAATGAGTAGATAAAACATAGCCAGAATATTTAAACATATAGGAAAAATAATTCTTATTAATGCAATAAAGTATCTGAAGATGGTCTCTAAAAATTTACCAACTTATAGATGTCAGTTTTGATTACCAAACTTGTAATCTTAGCTGACAGGGTTAGGTTATATCCACAAAAGAGAAACGGAAATATCTAGGTCTTCCTGAACCATTGACTGTTGTAAAAACTGCAAATACATTATCTTTGGTCAAAATACTGTGATTTATGTTTATTTATCTGAAATGTTCTTGTTGGGTTTCGTGTAGGAGCTTTGTTGTTCGGAGTTTCTTTCTTCCCAGTACCTAAGTTACTTCTCTAGCTTATTATGAAATTAACTTTTTACACATTTCCATCTGTACATTTGAAATAGCCTATTCCCTCTCACCCATCAGATCACTGACACTTAATTTTATAGCTATAATTCTTCTGAAAGAAGTAACAGGCTACAGTGAAATGTTTTCTTGAAAGTGAAAATCTAAAATGTAAAGGGTCACAACACTTGTTTACAACTTACTGTAAAAGCTTCTATTGTAGTTCAAAGATCTGGTACCGCAGAATCTATGCAAAAAGATATGTTATATTTTGAATTTGGCAATAAAACAATCTATTTATTGTCCACCAAATAACACTACTATTCTTAAAATAGTATCTCTTCAAAGGTGTTTAATTTGAACATGAAAGGGAAAGCACCATGTGAAAACTGTATTAAGAGGTGGAACTCCTTTTTGGTTAATATATTCCTACTGGTAAGACTGTGTGCGGTTGGCCTCCTACAACTAACTTAATATTTTGTGAAAGCTTTAGATGCATCATTTCACTGCTATTATCAAATCCCAAACTTTCATTCACACAAGACAAAATCCAGTACTATGATGCTCAAAGGATATGACTTAAGCTGAGCATGTTAGTGCATATGTTGCACATGCAACATTCAGGTAGATGTTGTGCTAAGGGATGCGGTTTAATGGTATTGATAGGGCCAGGCCAAAGACTGGACTCCATGATCTTGAAAGTCTCTTCCAACCAAAACTGTTCTATGATTCCATGATTCTAAGATTCTATGAATGAAGTTCAATAATGTCTCAGGATTTCCCACACTGCAGCTAATGTGGTGAAAAAAGAGGGTTTTAATAACACAGTGTAATGTAGTAGATTTTTGTTGTTTTATTATCTGTGCAACTGTATAAATCTATGGAGTAAAATCATAGTAATAGTACTTTGCAAGGCATAAAGAGCTCTAGTCACTGTGAACTACTGGAATGGACAAAGCCAGAATTCTCCTGACCTCTTCTTAGGCTATTTAAGACATTACCTTAGCCACTGCAAAGAGAAAACACCAGAGACATTAGAAGATACACAAAGAAAAGTAATTATTTGAATTAAAGGAAAGACACAAATTTTGAAAGTGTCTGACTGAAATGTCTGGATTAGTTAAATTATAATCTTTTATTCATTTTATCTCTTGCTTCTTTCTTTACACAGACAAACTTGGATATCATGAGGTGGTGTAAAAGGCTTAAGATTCATGGATCAAATTAGTTCCCATTTTTGATCTGGCTAAATCTGTGCATTTAGGGAGTGGCGGTACTGCTCTAATGAGCTATCTAGAATAAAGCTGTATCCCTGTTGTATATCTGACAGTTTTTGCCAGTTCCCAGATGCTGCAACAGCTAATGATTTATTCAATACAGTCAAATATGTAAGACACAGAAGTGGTTCTTCAGCCAAAAATTCTGGAACAAATGATTTCTTAATGGAAAGCTCAGGGATAGTCCACTGGGAGACAAAAACATTGATTTGATTCAAAATTCTCATAAGTCAAACTCCCCCAGTAATGTAAGGTTGGGAGACCCTTTTCTTCTCTCAGTCATTTACATGTGCTCTAGATTAATGTAATTTACTAGAATGAGGAAAAATTGCTGAATCAGTAGCATTTCTCATGTACTTCACATGCAGAGCTGGACTTTGTCCCAAAAGAGTGAACAATCAAACAGAGAGGCATAGCTTCCGCCCAGAGGACTTAAAGATCCCAGAGATGTTCTTGGACTGATCTGCTTCCTTGTGTGTAATGATATGATCTTGGGTGTTATCCCTAGACATCCTGAGTCTTAGCAACCCTAAAATCTCTTGTTTAAGAGCAACACATGCAACATGTGAAGGGGGAAAGTAAGGAACAAAATGTGCAAGAGGAGTCTTAGCCCATTTAGAATAGAATCATAGAATCATAGAATTATACAGGTTGGAAAAGACTTTTAAGATCAAGTCCAACCCTTAACCTAATAATGACACATCTACCACTAAACTGTGTCCCTAAGCACCTCATGTTCATGTCTTTTAAATAACTCCAGATATAGTGATTCCACCCACCAAACTACAACCTCCTTTGAGGCAGTTGCAGAGAGTGATAAGGTTCCCTTGAGCCTCCTTTTCTTCAGGCTAAACAATACCAGATCACTCAGACTCCTCATAAGATTTGTTCTTGAGACCCTTCACCAGTTTCATTGTTGTTCTTTGGACACTCAGACACAGATGTGTTGGTCTTCTAGTAATCCTAACACAAAATTTAGTGGTGGCCACTGATAAGACCCTTGGAGATGGTATTGCTGCTTGTGCAGCTGAATCGTGGGCACAGCCCACCAGCACTTTTAGTTAGCTGGGCAAAATTGCTGCAATCTCTCTCCCCATCAAGTACAGCCGTCACTCTAACAGCATCAACGGTCTTTGTTCCTAGAGTATGTGAATTCAGAAGAAAACAGATATTTTAACCCTCCTCGTTGTTTTATCCAGCAAATCTTCTGAAATTCCCAGATCTTGTATATAATCTACAGGCAAAAGTGATTTCTCGCTGAATATGTGTGTCACCACACTTTTTCTGAGACCTTTTTTCTCTTTATGACTCTGTTGGCTCAATTCTAATACATATATCCTGCAGTTAACTGTCTTTAAAACTTGTTTTAAATGTGGTGGCTCCTGTATCACTGAGCTATACTCAATATATATGAAACCATGTTAAATTTTTCTTCAGTAAAAAGAGGTGACATATATTAGCTTTTTGTCTGCCTACTACATTTCCTGTTTGTAGTGGGGAGAACCAATATAAAATCCACAAGAAGAATTGACAGAAACACACTTCTCTGATTAAATAAGATCCATTTTATGCATATTTCTCAGGAGTAAAATAAGATTTAATGTCACTGAAAGAAGATTATTGGATCATTAATATAAACCAGGAAATAGAATCGCTGATGAAATCAGTGGAAGTTGGGGAGCTTTCATCCCTGATAACCTGATGCATTTTTCGTACTACAGTGCAGCCACCATCACTGTGTAAGGGTGACATAAATAAATAATTTGCAGTATGCTTATAATCCATCTCGTTTAGGTCTATCAGTTATTTAAATCAAACAAAGATGAAGAGTAAGAAACTGACAATTTACAGCCTTTCTAAGATTTTGATAATGAGGAGAAATAATGACAGATAAAAAAACACCTACAAGAAAAAAAACAAAACAACAAAAATCCCAGAATAAACTATTCCATTTAAAAATTTGCAGCATATTTTTGCGTCTGACACAAGACTGTAAGAAAGGATTATAAACTGAAGTTACAGCCCATTGCATTTAGCTGTCAATGAGTATGATCCTTGTTGCCAAGCAGGTGCACATCATCACTCAGTTGTCTCTGGATTACACATTATATTTTTCATGCCTTTAACATCCTTCCCAAACTGCTGTAAAATGAACCCTGCAGGGAATGTTCAGAATACTGTAGTGACTGGTACATTAGGTTGATCTGTGAGTATTAACTGTGACAGATAGATAAAATTTGTTCTAATGTACTCCTGTGAAGGGACTACTCAATATGTAACAGTGATCTGGAAGGTTTTGCTGGTTTCTTTACTCGTAGGAGACAAAATCAAAGACTCTGCATATTGGTAGATTTTGTTCAAGAAACTCTAAGGTTTCAATATAGCATTAGTGCAATACCCCCCACACCCACCCATCACCCCATTTCAGGAACAGGTAAAGGACAAAATGTAAATGCCAACTGTATACATTTTTTTCCTCAGAATAACTGATTAAATTTCCAGGCCAACAAAATATAATAGTCTACATGTCTTTAAAATATCAAGAACAATTTCCTTTCAATGTTTATATAAACGCCATTGCCTAATTGCTTGAAATTCTAGATAATTATTTACTCAGACAGTAACTGTCATACCATTGAAAAAGGATTCTAAATGTGTTCTTGAAACCCTTAAAAGAAAGTATTTTTCTATATTGATCACTAAGAAAATGAGAGACTACAAAAGAATTTAATAAAAGAGCTGTGATCATTATGTCAGGAAGAGGTTTGCTTTGACTGATGCTGAGCTACTGAAGTGATGAATGTATGAGATGCACATAGATAATTGATAACCCATGTTGTGGGATGCTGCTTTTCAAACAAAGGAAAAAACTCCATTTAACATCTATTCAATCACAAAAAGTTATAGAGGTGTCAAAAATATGCTAATATACACATTCTATTGTGTAATTGCATCGGGGTCTTCAAGCAGAGAGGTCCTCACACTGCCAAAACAGGATCTCAGGGCTATCAGCAGTTTTTCAATGAATTAAAGAAGGAATAGCACCTCCTTTTTTTGCAGGATCCAGTATCCTCATCTGTCCCTTCAGCAGTGGTAGATGTGCTTCGCATTGATTGTCTGTTTTCAAGTTGCTGTGGAATATGTGAGTATAGGCAATTAATTGCGTGCGTAGTGATGGAAACAGGAAGTTTATAGATAGCAGCTCCATTTTGTGAATTCTAGTGGGTCCAAAATGCTGAACATAAGTACCTAAGCACTTAAGCTAAGTATTGGGTTTGCCTGGCCAGATTTCAGAGGTGGGGGGGCTCTAGGGGTGGCTTCTGCAAGAAGCTGCTAGAAGCTTCCCAAGTCTGATAGAGCCAATGCCAGCCGGCTCCAAAGAGGGACCCACCACTGGCCAAGGCTGAGCCTATCAGTAAAATGATACGAGAGGAACGCCTCTGTGAAAAACATATTTAAGAACAGGGAAAAAGAACTGTGCCACAATAGCTGGCACAGAGATGGAGGAGTGAGAATATGCAAAAACACCGAGGTCAGTGAAGAAAGAGGGAGGGAGGATGTGCTCCAGGCGCCGGAGCAGATAGTCCCACAGGTTGTGGTGAAGACCATGGTGAAGCGGGTTGTCCCCCTGCAGCCCATGGGCAGAGGACCCCACACTGAGTAGGCAGATGCCTGAAGGGGGCTGTAGCCCACGGGAAGCCTGCACTGGAGCAGGTCGCTGCCAGAACCTGTAGCCCATGGAAGAGGGAATGCCCACACTGGAGCAGGTTGGCTGGTGGGACTTCTGTGACGCTGTGGGGGACTCACGCTGGAGCAGTTTCCCTGAAGGACTGTGCCTCAGACTCATGAGGGGTGGGCTGCCCCTCGCGAGCTGTCTCACGTTGGGCAGTTTGTGATGTATTACCCCTCGTGGGATGACTCACGTGGGAGAAGAGAGCGTGAAGCTTGTCTCCCGTGAGAGGGACCCCGCAATGGCCCTGGGGAAGTGAGAAGAGTCCTCCTCCGGAGTGAAGAAGATGCAGTGAACTCAACGTTGGATGAACTGACCGTAACCCCCATTCCCCGTTCCCCTGCGCCGCTCGGGGGGAGGAGGTGGAGAAACCGGGATTGATGTTAAGTCTGGGAAGAAGGGAGGGATGGAGGGAAGGTGTTCTGCTTTTAAGATATGTTTGCTTTTCTCATTTCTCGCTACTCTTGTCTGATTTGTTCTTTTAATAAACCTAACTAATTTCCCCCAAATCGAGTCTGTTTTGCCTGGGACGGTAAATGAGAGTGATCTCCCTGTCCTTATCTCAAACCTTGAACCCTTTGATGCATTTGCTTCCCCTGTTGAGTGAAGTGTGGGGGGGTGAGAGAGCTGCTTTGTGGGTACCTGGCTGCCAGCCAGGGTCAAATCACAACAGTGTCCTTCTCCCCACCTCTCCCACAGCTGGGAATCTAGCCATGACTCAAACATATGAATTAAGAACTTTTTCTTAGACTTTTCATTAGAGAGATATATTGTTCTCCATTATCTGGAAACCAATACAATAATTTAAATTTTTGCAAATAAATGTAGAAAGGGATATTTTGTTTATTGAAGAGCATACTGTAATAAAATAAATACAATATTAAAAGTAGTAAAATATCCTCATTTTCATTTGAAGGCTAAGCATCATTAAACTGAAGTACACCAGCACTTAAAGTGTGTTGGTGTAGAAATATATTTGAATCAAAGCCCCATATCTAGAAAACATTTTAAACTCTGGAGATTATTCTCACATATTTTAGTGAGCTTTGGATAATGTCCAAAATAACTAATCATGATGAAAGTTCTATAACGCAGATGTTTAGTTAAGTAAGCAGTAAACCTATTGAACTTGGGTTTTGGATTCCCATTTCTCATTTTGAGCTCTCCCACTTTAGATTTCTTAAGGTTTGAGTTTACAAAAGAAACTGAAAAAAGGTTTTGTGGAAAGACTGTGCTGTCTCATCAATTACGTTCTTAGTATCTCAAAAGTTGTAGTATTATAACATGCAGCATTGTGATTAAGCTTGTATTGCAAAAAAAAATGTCATTTGTTTATGTTTTAAGTGACAGGACTACAGCGATTATGGAGAATTTTTTTTTGATTGCCATAAGGCAAAGCTTTGTGTTTCAACATGTAACAAAGTGAAACATCAGCAGCTATAAATGACAATAGGACATTTATTTTACTTTAGGATATGATTAGCTGATAGCATGCTGAAGAGCCTGATTATTTTGGAGAAAAGAACAAATCAGTAAGTTTTATAACATACTCTCAGTCTATTGAATTAAATATAATAAAGTAACAGTAAATACCTATTAACTAAATAGTTTACAATTTCAACCTATCTGAAGAAAAGTTAATAATCTTTAAAAAGTCCTAATGAAGAATTTTTCTAGAATTTTCTAAATTATTATGATTTTTAACTCTGTTATCACACTGATATCTTAACAAATATGAAAACTTATTTTTTAAAATAAATTGTTAAAATAATTGCTACAATTTCTTATGGGAAATACTCTAATGGCAAATAATCTAATGTAAACCATAAATCCTTTTGGTGGATAAATACTGTGATTCCCATATGATGCTATATAGAATTCTAAGTAGTGCATATGAGTTTATAGGATGGAAAACAGTTGTGTGAAGCTAGATTTTAAATGTTGTGTTAAAACACAAGACAGACTGATTGTGCTTCTTAGTGCCATTGTAATAAGTTCATTCCTAGAACCATTCTTGCAAACATAAAAAAACCACAATTAGACAAAATTTCTTCTCTCACCAGTTACACATTTGTTACACTGTATGGAGCAATATAGGTTAGAATATAATTAACTAAGCAAATGTTTTCTGTTCCTCCCTCCCTTCTATTTTCTGTTCTGCTCATTGTTCCATACATTGCTCTGATGTTTTAAAGTTGTCATCATTTAATATTTACCACCTGAAAGCTCTACAATTTTTGTTAATTTCAGTACAACAGGAAAACAACAGATTCTCATCTGAAATCTGTGATGTTTGCAACAGTAATCTGAACATAGAATAACTTCCCAGATCTTCTCTATGCTTTGATATTTCTTTAGTGCTTGAATAGTAATAGCCTACACGCCAGCTTCTGAAATAACTCTTCTGTGTATATGTAATTCCAAAATATGATGACATACATGACCTTGCAGTCCTAGAGTTCAGCACTTATTTGCAGACTGAAGGCATTGCCAATTAACCTCTCAGATCACAAAGGCTCAGGAGAAAATTGGTTGTGATTTCTTTATATAATTTCATAGAAGTACACAAGACAGCATACCCTGTGAGTAAGGTCCCATGATGAACCGCCTTCAAAACAACTTGTACTGAGAACACTATGCCCTAGGCTGATTATTACATCTAATGTTCATACATTTCCTCTCGAGTGTAATGATTTTTTTGTGACTCTCATAAGTATAAGTGTATATCATCTTTCCTTCAAAAGGTAAGGTCTCGGCATCCATCATCTCAGAGGAAAGACTGAAGAACTGGTTCTAGTCAAACATTTTAAATATTATATTTTGAACACTAAGCACAGGATCACAAACCAAAAAAACTTAGTTACTACAGTTTGTCAAACCAATATTCTCCCGTTGAACCATAAACTGACTCAGCGGAAACTTTTGGTCCTCTCCCAGCTGTAAATTAAATCATGTTGATTTTAAGCCATGCTCATGGTTATCTTGCGTGATAATAAGGATTTTGGATTATTTATATCATGTTAATTTGCTTCATAATTGCGAAAAAAAAAAATTTGCTTGTGGTAATTCATTTACTTACTGCAACTGGACCATTTTGAACTTTGTATTCTTCTTCCTGTTTGCTACTGAATTAACTTCCTACAAAATGAGCCAAAATTAATGAACCACATTGGTATTTTTGTTAAGACTGAAACTCCATAGACGGTAAAGCTTAGAAAGGTTTTCTGGATAGACAAGTTACTGGTGTCTTGGTGGACATAAGAGATCACTGCATGGGAGAAATTAATTACTTGTGTGTCTGTACTTGTAAGCTGAACATGCTGCAGGTGGATGTAGAACTGATGGGCTGTGAAAGAACCTGTATGAATACAGAACTGATGTAGTTACTGATAAAGAAATGGGTTGATGCTCAAGGAATGGATTTGGATGGCAAAGTGAAGAGATGAACTTGAAACAGGGATTTTAAAAAATAGAGATCAACTGACCGAAGACTGTTATGAAACAGCAGATAAATGAACAGTTGAAGACCATAATGTTGGATTGTGAATGTCATTCAAGTTCATGTCAAGACGACAGAATACCAGCTGGGTCAGAGAAGAGAAAAAATGGGATTTGATTCCTGCTCTTTGCTCCAATAGTTTTTAAGACTGCAAAATAAAATCAGATATATCCTGGACAACAGAAATGTTGTCCAGAACCATGAACTCTCTTCCTTAACGACACACCTTAACCATCAGGATATAAAATATAGAACACTTCAACTTTTTTAAGACCTTCCTGTTCTTTGCTGCAGAGTGACATCTTCAGCAGGGGGGACGCACAAACCCACCCTGTACTATTTCCATATATTGTTAAATCATACTGCAGGAGAGGTGCTCATCTCTTCTGGTCCAAGAAGGAACCGGAATGTAGATTTCCCTTCTTCCATAGCCATGAAGTTACTGTATGGAAGCTTACATCTTCTTTTCCCTCAAAACTTCTGAATTAAAGCATAAACCTGTTTTTAAATGGCAGCTTGGATGTGTAGATGTAGGAAGAGGTTTTACCCTTTGAATCCCAGTCTTCAGTTTGCAGCCACAAGTGAAGTCCCACAACTGGGAAACAGGCTTCCAGCCATGCTTGTATTCTTGTATCTGGCTGATTTTGGCATCTCCAACTACAGGACTCAGGATGCTGTGAAGTTAGTTTTTATGTACCTCCCTCTTCCTTTTTGGTGTAAAATAAACGTAAAAAAGAAATTGAATTTAGTTATATATGTTCCTCTCCCATAACATCTTCCTATTTTTTTGGAATTGTAGGTTCGGCATGTTCTACATTCTCTTTTAGGCTCAGATCTGAATCATTTGTAATTTTAATTCATTGGGTAATTAATTTATTTTTACTACAATACTTATTGAAAGTTACTAATGTCCTCAACAGGTGACCTTTCAGATCTTAATAACATGATTTAATTCCATAAAAGCTATTAAAAAAAAAATCTTTGACTGTTACAGAGTTTGTACACTCTTTTGTAAATTAAACATTTCAGTACTGCACCCTTTCCGGTCAGAAAAGTCTGTAGACAGTTCCTCCTACTTAACAGCTCTAACAGATGCAAATTAAATTAATTGTTTTTACTGTCATAATACTGCCTCTATATATTATGTATATATTTGTGGGATATTTATGTATATATTTGTGTGATAGATATATATTTATTGTGGGACTATGAATACCATAAGTATTCCAAAAATATGTGTAAATTCCTTTCAATCACATATTGCCTTAATTGCATGGAAGTATATCGGAAGAGAATGAATGGTCATGTCTACCTAATTTGGTTTGCACTACTGTAATCTCTTTACGAATTCGATTTTTCTTTCTAATGTGTCTTCTTTCAATTTTTTTAAGTTTCATTTCTTGTACTTGTGCAATAAAATGCAGATCAGTCTGTTTTCCACTTGTTTTTCATCATGATCACTGCTTTCATTTGTCTTCATGAAAGCTTACTTCCTAGTATATAAACTTCATTCCTTTCTCTGTATTTAAAAGTTATTAACTATGCAGATACCAGATTGTGAGGGAAGTCTTCAGCATGTAAGGTGTTGTGTTCATTTTTATCATTGCTGTATCTGAGCACCCTCAAGAAGATAAGCAATGCATCTATGTACCTGTCATGCTCTCATTCGCTTCCCAAAGAGAATTGTGTCTGCAGCAGAGTGGGGTTTTTTTTGTGATTTAGAACTCAGCACCAGGAGTTTATGTTAGAGATTCTTTTTGGCAGAGCACTACTTGCTCATTCCTCTAGGCCAACCATCAGATGAATTCCTTCAAGGGTGATGACCAGCAACGACCCTCCTATCTTCTCAGGTTTCTCCCTGTCTTTTGTTGATTTCATACTGTTACAGCAATCTATCAAAGAGAAATATAGCTTAATGTACAAATGGAAGACACTGATTAATTTATTTTCAGTAAATCAAAATGAGTATGTGGTTTCTAGCAAATGCATTAGAATATTTAATTCTGATCAAAAATTTGCAAAACAAGGTAAGACTGTGCTTGTTTATGTAAATGGTTATATATACTCACTTCACAGGACACTTTCAAAGTGACTTTTTCATAGCACTCCAAAAAAATACAAAATCTGTTCATACCGAACACAGATATTTTGACAATATTCTGTTATAAGAACAAAGCATACTCAGAATAACAAATTAAACATTAATCCAATTCTTTTGTATCTCTACCTAGAACTACAACATTTCTCCGTAATTGCACAGCTGAGAAGGTAAATCAGCTTGTCTTGATTTCTTCTCAGTGTGATCTACATTTTATTGTATTTCATACTTATTCCATGAAAATGAGTTATAGCACAAAACAGACACAGCAGTTTGCAGAGGATTTTCTGGGCTCTGCTTTGAGATTTTCTTGATCTTCTGTGGGCTTTATCTGAGATTCTTGAGAGACTCCAAAAAACCCTCTGAGGAACCTGAAGATAACACTGCTCCAAAGTAAGGGTAGCCACAAGAGTCATGACATCTGTCAACCTTTGTAGCAAGCTCTAGAAGCCTCTAACAGGCTGACAGCTGTTCTTGATCACAGAGAGCTTGAAGCTTTTGTCTCAGCTGACCCTTGATTAAGGAAGCTCAGATACCTTTAGCATAGCTAACAGAGGCAGGCAACATTTTGTACATCAATTTGGGAAAAAAAGAAAAAAAAAAAAAGATGAGGCATTGTGAGGTCTGCTTAGACTGTATTCTAAGCCATGGCAGTGATGTACCACAGGACATAGTCCCCCAGTAGTTGTTAGAACATCTGTCACCTCAATTTTGAGGCCTTTAGTCCATAGGGTGTTGAGAAAGAAGCAGCAGCTCTGCAAGACTGAAGTTGTAAGAAAATACTACCAAATGAAACATCTATATTGGTTCAGTCTGAACCACACAAGAACATACGAAGAAACAGCTGATGATGGCAGTGGGAGACTTCTCGCTGCAGAGAATGGAGGTCCCTGTCTGCTGATCTGACCTGTAATCTGGGCAGGTTTGCCACTTTTCAGAGAGAATCAGAGATGGGAGAGAAAATGATCAACAATTAAGTAAGGTAGCAGTGGACAGCGGTTATCCAAACAGAAATGTTCTCAAAATTGACCAAACTGGGCTGAAGTGGGGTTGCCCAAGTATATGCTTGGGCTGAAGACCGAGAGCATTCTTGTTGACAGGTAATTGTTGTGCTGGTCTTAATTATCTGAACATAATTATTTCAAACATTTGCTGTGTGTAGCTTTGTCATTTGAAAAACCTGTACATAACTTAGTCTCATACCAAGGTGTCTCCATTTTCTCTATACAGCATACCATATACTTCAGGTCATGTGAATAGTTTATTTTGGTTTTTGTGTGATTAAAGCTTTTCAAAAATCACTCTTACTTCCATTGATAACTTTAAAAACTTCCCTTTTTTGTCTTTTTTCAGATGGGTATCTACAATCATTTGTACTGTGAAGCACTCAGAAATTACCTAGCAGTTTGGCCTGTGGACCTTCTTGGTATATCCAAATATACACCCATTTACCCATTTTTGGGAAAAAAAAAACCAAACAGGATTAAATGCTATGATGTTAAGTGTTGATCTTTTAAAATATTTATTTATATATGATGAAGACTCACTTTTGATTGCATTTAGACTAGACAAACAGTCCAATTATATTAGTTGGAATGCAAATTTGACAGAATTCCTAGAGATTGCAGTAGACGTCTATAGCAACAACAACAATAATAATAAACAAGCAACGTTAGATGCTCCATTTTTGACCCTTTATGAGAACATAGGGACTACATTCATAGAAGCAGCACAGCCATAGTAGAAATAAAAATATAAAGCAAAACCTTTAGTCACCTAGCAAAACCACATCTGTTGTAGTTTGAACTCTCCCCACTGGGAATAAAAGCTATGCAGACACTCACTCATCCCCAACCCACTCTATTTAGGGGTGGAGAGAGAGAAAATTCAAGGGAAAAACCTCAAGGATTGAGATTAGGACAGGGAAGATTCATTCATCACTTACGATCATAGGTAAAAAAAAAAAGAGTAGGCTTGAGGAGAAAACCACAGATTTAGTTTACCACCACCAATTTAACCAAATCAACTAGATCAGAAAAGGATAATGAGAGTAAACAAATACAACCCAATCTTAAATACATTTCACACACACACCACTCCCTTCTTTCCAGCTGCCCCCTCTCCTGCATCGGTGTAGGGGGGCAGAGGGTGGGGAGTACAGTCTGGCCATTACTCATTGTCCAAGGCAATCCTTCCTCCTCAGAAAAAAGACCCCTTGCAGTCTTCCCCTGATGCCATATGGCATCCATCTCATGGGATACAATCCCTCTTCTCCATGTGAGTTCTTCCCAACAGCGTGGGACCCACCAGTGGGCTGCAGTGCCCTCTCCTCCAGAACAGGTCCACCTCAGAGTTGTGATTCACTTCAAGTGTATCCTTTGCTCCTGCACGGTCTCTCGCTCCCCTGGCATGGGATCCTCCATGTTCTACTACATCCTCGATATTTCACTGCTGTCAATCTCTTCAATCAGCAGCACATCTCAGCCTGCCGTCTCACTCACCATGGGACTCTGCGGAACACTCTGCTCTGGTGCCCTTCTCCCCCTACTTCCTCACTGACTGCATTCCTTTGCTTTCCTCTCACCTCCCCCTTCTCCAGGCAAACAACTCCCCAAGGTAAAAGATAGGAAAGAGAGACAAAGACACTGGCCCAGCAGGTTTCCTCTCTGAAATACACCAATCGCAGAGGTGCTGATTGGCCTGGCCTTGGCTAGAGGTGAGTCCAACTTTTACCTGGACTGAGGGAGGCTCTGGAAGTTTCACAAGGAGCCACCCTCATAGCTCCCCTAGTTATCAAAGCAAGTGCCAGACACCAACCCACGACACCTTGGAGAAACCGGAAGAAAGTTCAAAAGCATGGCTAGCAATCCTCAATGTATCTTCAGATTATTTCCCTGCCAACTTAAATGCTAGTTGCTACGGAGCTACTGCTGATCACTACTAATATTTCACACAAAAACCTAATTAAGCTTTTCACTTACTGGGAAAGAGCTTTGGAATTGTTTGGGATTTCTGGATGCAGATAAATGTCCAAGGAGCCCAGTTCCCACTTAGAAAAATAAATTAAGTTCTGAAGCACAATTCCTTTTCTTCATAATTATACTCCATAGTAAAAGATTCATACTTCAAGTGTGACTGTTTTCCTTTACTAGTATAGAATGCATCAAAGTGAGGGATGTGTCATGGAATGAATCCAAAGACAACAGGGCCATCGTTGCCTACAAGTGGCGGGAAGAAGGACACAATGCCAGGTAAAGGAGTATGTTCTACTTTAGCAAATCCAGTGACCTAAGTGTTTGAACCCTGGATAAAGTTAGGTTGAAAACCCGTCTCTCTCTTCTTGGATATATCCGTAGTAATTATCCATGCTCTACTTGAACATTGTCCTCTTTCATCCCTTTGTTTCACAGTAAGCAGACAATGGAATCCATCGGTCAAGCCCCTCCACAGTAATAAATTTTTACTAAGACACTGTCATGGTTCAGAGCCGACTGCCCAAGCTGACAACAAAGAGAACCACTAGATTGCTCGCTCACTCCATCCCATGCCCCCATCTCCACAGGGATGTGGAGGGAGAAAGCTGTGAGGGACTAAACAAATGTCTCAAACAGTTTGGGTTTTCTCGGAACCTAAACGAGCCAGAGCCGCAGGCCCCGCGCCGGTCCCTGTTCGTGCGGGGGTGACTCAGCGCTTGGCTGAGCCCGGCCCCAGCCCCGCACCGGTGGAGCTGTGGGGGTGGGTAGAGCTGGGAGCTGTGGCTGCAAGAAGCCGGGAGAGGGAGGGGTAACACCTCCCTCAGCAGCCCCCACCAGCCCCAGACCCGTTCCCGGCCTGTGGCGGGAACTTGACTGTATAAAAGGCGATCAGCCCGGGCAGTTTCGCGCTTTTTCGCCCACCACTCGGAGATGGCTGCGAGTGCCGTGCTCGTCGCTGGATCCAGGGGTGGTGATCTTTCCTTTTTCTGTCCCCTTCCTTCTCTCTCTCTTTCTAGCTTTAACAAAAGGCTACCTGTGGCAAGGCCGGTTTCTTTTGCTTGCTAATAGCTCGTTGTTGTGAGTCATGTTGATTGCGCTAAGTGGGCGATTGATATGCATCGTTGTTGGGTGATTGATAAATAGATCTGGTGTTAGGAGCCTCGGTGTGAGTCACCTTAATCCTGGCCTGGGAATCGGCAAACCTGAGTCCTCGGGACGGGAAGAAAACTCAACCAAAAAGGCTCAAGGACTGAGATTAAGGACAGGGAGGGTAAAACTCTTAACACTTAAAATGAAAAAAAAAAAAAAAAAAAAACCACAACCAGAGAGAGATGGGGAGAAAAACATAGATTTAATGTACCACCACCAGTCATGGAAGCAGGATAGTGAGAGGAATATGTCAATAAAAGTAACCCCATTTTAAATACACTCCTCCCCATCTTCGTGGCTACCTCCCCGTCCCCATTGGTGCAAGGAAGTGCAGTCCATCTGGTCATTGCTCATTGTCCATGGCAGCTCCTCCTTGAGAAAGAGGGCTCCTCGCAGCCCCTCCTTCATGCTGCGTGTGTCCACCTCACAGGAGGCCATCCTCTGCCTCCTCCCGAGTCCATGGGGGTCACGGATCACTTCAGGCACATTTGCTGCTGATGCTCTGTCTCTCTCCCCTCTGGCACGGGGCTCTGCACCTACTGATGCATCCTGGACATTTCCACCGCCGTCGATTCCCTCAGCTGGCAGGCAGTCACCTTCCTGCCATCTCAGCCACCACGGGGCTCTACGGAGAGGTTCTGCTGAGGCAGCCTTCTCCCTCTCCTTCTCCTCTGGAGCCCTACTCCCGCTCTTTCTTTTTCAGGGGGACGGTCCTTTGTTCTCCTCTCACCTCCCCCTCCTCCAGCAGAAAAAATAAACCTCCCCAACACAAAGACAGGACAGAACAAGGCAAGAAAAAAACAAAAGAGAAAGAGAACAACGGGGTCCTCTCTTAAATGCCTTGGTGGCAGAGGCGCTGGTTGGCCTGGCCCTGGCCAGAGGCAGCTCCAACTCCTACCTGGGGTTGGGGGAGTCTCTCGAAGTTTCGCAAGAGTCATGTGCCACAGCTCTGCCCCTCACCTCCCAAAACCCTGCCAGGTTCAAAACCATGAGACACATTTTCAGTGTAGAAATCACCCTGAAGAAACCTTTGAAAATTCTTCTGTGTTCTTTTGCTGCTGTATACAGTAGAAAATATGCATGTGGCTTCAGATGTTTTGAGGCTTTGTTTGTTAACGCTGTTCAATATTGGATCTTTATTTTTCCACTTGTGTCAGCCAGCCTGGATGGGGCTTTGAGCAACCTGGTCTAGTGAAAGATGTCCGTGTGCATGGGAGGGCATTGGAGTAGACAACCTTTAAAAGTCCCTTTCAACCCAAACTTTTCTATCATTTTATGATTGCTAGACTGTTTCTACAGATATAAATGCACCTGCATTTTAAATTTGACGGTGTATGAACTTTTGGCACTATTTTTGCCTTACTGAAATAAGGCAGCAATTGCAAAACAAATTGTAAAAACATTGTTGACAAACTTATTTAAAGAATATTACAACATATAACCAAAAATTTTTCACAAAGTCTGTGAGATAGTTTTCGTGAGCTTATGTTTTGATTTCAAGAAAAAAAAGCTGAAGCAGCCAAGTGTTAACTTTGATTGTTATTGAAGGATTTACTTCAGACAAGAATATGAAAATGAATTGTTTGTAGAGTATTAATGTTTCAGGAGTCTTGCATAAATAAGGAATTATTAATCAATTAAACATAAAACAAAGATTAATTAAAGGCATTAAAATTGAATCACGTTCTGTAATAAATTATTTTTTCATTTTTTTCCTTGAAGAAAAGGCAAAATGTATACTTGACAATACTATGTAACGTCTTAAGAGAAATGTTGAGCTCTTTCTTTCAAAACAGAAAATATTCTCAGAACTCTTATAGAAACTCCTATAGAAAATTAGTGTAAGTGGACAAAGCTAAGAAAACTCAGATCAACTTAAGAGCACAGCATTTGGCCACCAGATTTTTGTTCTTTACCTTTGTCTGGACAGAAAACTATTCTATTCTCTTCATACAACCATAACATAAATTTTCCCATTAAGTTATTATTCTTTTGGGTAGTGGGAAGAAGTGTTAATTATGGGCACTGTTTATATCTATACTCAACAGTAAGCTTATGCCAGACTCTGTTTGTCATGTCATTTGCCATACAAACGTCTAAAAATTAAGACAGTGAGTAGAAAGCCAAAGTCTATCACTGAATTTATTTGGTTTCACTCTATCTAATTCAGATTCATGTATGTGTGAACTGATCTTAGTTGAATTAATGTAATTTAGGATTGCAAAGTTGATTATATTCATAGATAGGAGGAAACTCTAGGTAACTTTCTATGCCTTGGGAGGAGTGGGGGCAGTTTTTGCATGTCAAGCAAAGGTGAACTGGTCATAGATATTATTGTAGCTAAGTAGAAAATTACTCTAACTTTGGAATACCTTTTGTCAATGTATTTCTACTCTCCCTCTCAAACTAATTACGCTAAGCTAGTTAAAAAGCTACTAATGGTTTTGACAACCCTAGTTTTGCAAGGTCCCATTCAAGACTGGGTTTAATTGATCCTTTGCAAAGAGGACGGTGGTTTTTGCAAATCAGGCCACTCAGGTGCTTCCAGATGGGCCCCAGCACGTAGCACAATCAAAACCACTAGTCACATTTTCAAAATCTGGGTTAGAGGTGCCTAGACCTCATTAGGAGCATGTTTATTATTCAGAAGCTGACACTTCATTGCAATAGGCAATTTGAGTCCAACAGGTTTTTTCAGTAGTGTAGATTATTCTCAGAACAGCAGCAGCAGCAAAGCACTCTGCCCTTGGTGTCTACATCTTACAAAGTCATGGCAGATGAAAACTAGCAAAATGAATTCATGTCTGATGGTCTGTTTTTGCCACAACAGCTGTGCTTTGGAGGTGGGCAAGCCAAGGAAGTTAAGTTTGGCTCATGCAGAGTGTTTGGCTCTGAATCAGCTCTGTGCCCATACACATGAATGAGCCAAGCCAGTAGGAATATTTTGGCATTATCTTCTGGCTGTCACAGTGACCTTATATATCACTTCATGCATTCTCCCTTTTGTATGTGTATAATCAGTTCCAATGGATCGACTAATGTTTTGGCGTGGGTTTGCCTTGGCTCTGGCTTCAGATTTTCTGATCTGTTTATAAAAGTTGCATCCAGCATGCCTATGAAATTCATTAACAAATAGTTAAGAATAACTAATATATATATTTATGCTCTAGAAAATGGGAAAAAGGACAAATCTGAGGCAGGGATATTTAAAATAAAATAAACAATGAAGTTGACATTGTAATAGCATCAACTCTTTACATCAAAGGTCAATGTAATACTTAAAATTCTACTTGGTTACGTGTTATGCATGTCAAATGTACAGGGCTGTGTATGTATTCATATACATATATTTATAAGTAAGAGGTATATATGATTTTTTACAAATTATTATGTAAGGAAGAAGGGAAAAAAATCATTGTCAGTAAGTTCTCTTCAAGGAAAACATGGAGTATAACAGCTTTTGTTGCGAACACCAAAGGAGCATACTTCCATGTGATATTATTAGATATAATATTCTTTACTTGGAAATCATAGGCTATAGATTTAGAATATATTCATTTACATGAATGATGTATTTGCACAGAGGAACGTTATCAATAACATTGTCTGGAGTTAAACTAGTCTCTGAAAAATTGTTGTGGAGTTAGACATACAACATTGATTTGACATGAAGTGATAAAAGGAAGATTTTATCAAATTCCAAGATTTATGACTGTGCTGCTATAGTATCAGTGTTATTTTTCATGTGTCACATAAATTGGTAAATACTCTTAATTGTTTTTAAACCTTTATGGAGCTGCTATAGTCAGAGACTGCTTTATTAATAACTTCTTCGGACACTTGAGTTGCACAACAAAGCAAGGATACAAATCATTACAAAGTGTGATTGCCATAGTCACATAATGACAGTATAACTAAGGCATGAAAATTAGCAGGTATTAAAAGTGAAGAAATGCACTTCACCTTGATAAGTACGTTACATAAATATTAAAAAAAAAGTCTTTATTCTAAATAGTACCATCTAAATAATGAAAAGCAATCCATTATGCCTCAGGAAGTTGTGTAATTCTTGCATGTAGTATTTCAACTTAAGGTTTTATTCAGAGGAGAATATGATAAAATGACAACTAAATCATAGAATCATAAGATGGTTAAGGGTGGAAGGAACCTTGAAGATCATCCAGTTCCAGTCCCCCTGCTGTGGGCAGGGATATGTCTCTCCCACTAGACCAGGTTGCTCAAAGCCCCGTCCAACCTGACCTTGAACATTTCCAGGGACGAGGCATCTACACAACCTCTTTGGGCAATCTGTTCCAGTGCTTAGCCACTCCCATGGTGAAGAATTTCTCCCTTATATCTAATCTAAATCTACCCTCTTGCAGTTTCAGGCCATTTGCCATTTCCCCTTGTCCTACCACTCATCATCATCATGGCTAGGCTTCGCGAACGAAGATATAGGAAGGGCTCTACCCACACTTGCTATGTGGGATAGGCAAGTCCGGCTGCAAAAGGCACAGCGGAAAGTCTCCTTAGGCGGTATTGGCGAAGCACGGTTCTTTCTGCGTTGTCTTTTCTCCTCGAGACTAATTCTATGTGTGTTCTCGAAGGAGGCAGCAGCGTTGTGGATGGTGTGTCTCCACGCCTCCCGACTGGAGGCCAGAGTGGACCACTGATGGTAGTCAGTATGGCCAAAACTGAGGTATTGTTTCAGAGAGTCCTTGTATCTCCTCTTTGGGGCTCCTCTGTTGCAGCAGCTGGTGGCGAGTCCACCATAGACCACAACCATAGGGAGGCGGTGATCCTCCATCCTGGAGACATGCCCTGCCCAGTGCAGCTGCGTCCTCAGCAGCATGGCCTCAATACTGGTGACATCTGCCTGTTCAAGGACAGTGACATTAGTCACGTAGTCAGTCCAGTGGATGTTTAGGATTGTGCGGAGGCAGCGCTGATGGAAGCATTCGAGGAGTCGCAGGTGGTGGTGGTAGATGACCCATGATTCAGACCCATATAAAGGACTAGACAGTACAATGGCTCTGTGGACACTAATCTTTGTACTTTTCTTCAGGTGTTGATTGCACCAGGCTCTCTTACGGAGTTTCCCAAAAGCTCTGTATGCCTTTGCTAACCTGTTGTCTATCTCTTTGTCAATCTTAGCATCCCAGGAAATGATACTTGCTAGATAGTTGAACTGCTGGACTGACTTAAGCTCTGATTTGCCTATGGTGATGTGGGGAGACTTCCTGAGGTGCACGTTGGCAATGAACTTCTGTCTTCTTCAAGCTGACTTCCAGCCCAAAAGCTCAGCAGCCTCTGCAGAGCAGGATGTGAAGCGCTGCAGAGCTGCTTCTGAGTGAGCAACGAGGGCGGCATCGCCAGCAAAAAGCAACTCGTGGACAAGGTGATTTAGGGTCCTAGTGTGGGCCTTCAGTCGCCTTAGGTTGAACAGGTTACTATTGGTATGATAATGGATGTAAATGTCGTTATCTTCATCGAGGTCTGCCTTGGCCCTTTGGAGCATCATGCTGAAGAAGATTGTGAATAGAGTTGGTGCAAGGACGCAACCTTGTTTCACACCATTGGTTATTGTGAAGGGCTCAGAGAGTGCATCGCCATATCTGACTTGGCTGCACTGATCCCTATGTAACAGGATAATAATTTTGAGGAACTTGGGAGGACATCCTAAACATTTCAAGACCTCCCACAGGCCTTTTCTGCTCATGGTGTCAAAAGCTTTGGTGAGGTCAATGAAAGTTACGGAGTCCTTTGTTCTGTTCCCTACACTTCTCTTGCAGTTGTCTGAGAACAAATACCATGTCTGTGGTACTCCTGTTGGATCTGAAACCACATTGGCTTTCAGGTAGAAGTTCTTCTGAGATAGCTGGTACTAGTCTGTTCAAAAGTGTTCTTGCAAGGATTTTGCCAGTAGAAAGCAAAGTAACACCTCAGTCACTTGAACAGTCTGATTTTTCTCCTTTTTTTCTTGTACAGGGTGATGATGACTGCATCAGGGAGATCTGGTGGTAGTTCGCCTTTTTCCCAGCAATGCACAATGAGCTCGTGAAATTTAGCATGGAGTGCTTGGCCACCATGCTTCCAGACTTCTGGTCGAATTTCATCAATCCCAGCTGCCTTGCCAGTTTTCACCTGCTGTACGGCCTTGAGGGTCTCTCCCATAATAGAGCCTATTTATGGTGCTCTTCTTCACATGTAAACATGTAAACAGGTAAACATGTTCACATGTAAACATTACAAATGCTGAAGGACTGTTTTCCAGAAAATGCTAAACATCTGCGTGCTAACAGGAATTACTGAAAAAAAAAGGCCTTATTTTGCTCTGATAGCTCATACAGCTTTGTTCCACGTGCTACATTGTCTTGATCCATGAGCTTTTCTGTTGCTCTCCCCGATTCACTGGTGGGGGAATGAGTGACTGCTTTGGGCTTATCTACTGGCCATTTTTCTCCAGCACCTTTCCTCATGTCTGTCATCTCTTTTAAGCAATTCACCCAGGTTTTTCTCAGTAGTCAATGAAGAGAGATAAGCTCTCTGAAAGACTGATTTATCCTCTCATTAAAGACATACACAATATAAGTAGAAAAAAAATGTACTCCGAGGTTCCTCTTTTTCATTTACCATGGAGACAATGTAGACCTGACTTTGAGTATACTTCTAACACATAAACTGGAGGACATGAACCCAAGAGTGAGTCCATGGTGAAGTTCAGTTCCTCAGAAAGATTTAGACCCTAGTAATCTTGATCTCAGTCAAGTTAGGCAAGCACCTAATAGTTCTGAGGATTCACACTGAAGCCTTTTTTTTTGTTTCCAAGGTTAATAAATAGTTCTTTCACCCAGCATCACATGATCAATACACAGACCTATGCTACAGATATGTTCACGTGGCTTCATAAGAGCGAACATACATTTACATAGTTCTAAACTTTCTCTTCGCTTCTGTGTAGTACCTGGGATTTTATCGTTCTGAAACTGTACATCTGAGTTACATGAAATGAATCTTTCTCTTCTTTTATACAGCTTGTCTTTCAAAAAACCTTCATCCTCCACACTCTAAAAAAACCAAACAAGATTTTAGGTAATTTTGGTATAATATGCTCATCTTTTCGTGCACAAAGGTGCTCAGTCAGTTACACTGTAGCAGACTCTGAGAAGCAGTGTACCTAATACAAAAAAAGTGTAGTAGATTGAACAGTAGATTAAATTATAGAGATTAACTACTCAAGTTGGAACAAAGTACTATTGGAAATTCACTGAGAATGAATGAGTTATCCAAATTGGTTGGTAGTGTATTAAGAAATACTTTCATCCTAAAAATTTAAGGATGGAGAGAGAATGCTAAATCTTGGTCACTCTCCCAGGAACTTACTCTTCTTTACAATAATGAGACAGAATTTTATCAGTATACCAAAATCACATGTGACTTATTTACTGTTGTAAATTTTACATTATACCCGTGTGGACCTGGAGTGCATGTGCACAAGAAAGCACTGGCTGGGGGACATACTCTGCTTCCTCCACCGCTCCAAGGGTGAGCTGAAGAGCAGGCAGGAGCCCAGCCTCCTACAAACCCTCGTGGCTCAATGTGCAGAAAACCAACTTCCGGCTCCAGGGGCTGATGAGAGCAGCCTGCAACTAGAGGCCTCAGGCAGACGTGTATGAGCTAACAGGCCGTGGCTTTCATGCTGTTCCTCGCTCTCATTGTGCCAAACATCATCCTGCAGCTGCGGGTTGTCTGTGATGAGCTGGATGGGCACAGGCTTTGCTGCCTCGCAGTTACCTCGGGCCCTCACCTGCCTGACCCCAGCTCCCTGCGGCTCTTGTCCTCGCTCCCCTGCCACCACCTCCCTTCCTTCCAGCCTCACTCAACCCCTTCTCGCTCTTCTACTGCAGGCCGTGGCTGCTCTAGTGCTCCTCATACTGCTTCTGCAGACCATCTTCCTGTGCCTGCAGATGGTCGGTGATGAGCCGGATGAGGCCACGTGTGAGTGCATGTAGCAGCATGCGGAGCACGTGAGGCAGGAGATGGCTCATCTGCTCCAGGAGTTGGAGCAGAGGAGAAGAAGCAGAGTGGCTTTGCCTGGGGAGCCTTGCTCTTTGCTGCCTTGCGGCAGTTGCACTTCTGGGCTGTTGCTGGAGGCCTGGTCTTGCTCCTCAGGCTGTACTGCTGCTGGTTCAGAAAGAGGATTTGTGAGCCAGGAATTAGCAGCAGGTATTGCAGCCCGGAGGAGGAGGAGAAAGACCTATTAGATATGGATGGGTTTCTGGGTGGATATATGTCATGGCCAGTGCCTCACAGTTCACATGCATGGATGGTGGTGGAAGACCTTGTGAGCCACCTTCTCTTCACCTGACAAATGCTCTGCAGCCTGCAATTCATGCCTCAGCTGCAGTCAGCTGTGGGCGACGATTTCTACCGATGAAGCCAGAGTGCCGTTGCAGAAGACTTGGTCTTTTTCTTTCTTGTGCCCCTGAAGGCAACCCCTGGGCACTCCTTCTGCCTAAAGCCAGGCACTGAAGGGCACATGTTGCAGAGGGACTTTCACCTGCATGTGGACCTGGAGTGCATGTGCACAAGAGAGCACTGCCTGGGGGACATGCTCTGCTTCCTCCACCCCTCTGAAGGTTGAGCTGAAGAGCAGGTAGGAGCCCAGCCTCTTACACACCCTCTGCACCAACTCATGCCTCAATGTGCAGAAAACCAGCTTCTGGCTCCAGGTGCTGATGAGAAGAGCCTTCAGTTCTGGGCCTTAGGCTGCCACACACAAGCCTGACCAGCACGTTCGAGGTATCTCTCTACCTTGAGCTGATGTTGGTGGTGCAGGAACACAACTCCAACACATTTGTGCCCTTTGATTAGACGGTGTTCAGCATTAGCACAGCACGAAGCGGCCAGAGAAGGGGAGAGCCAAAGAGGGAGAGTCCAGTGGCTGAAGAGGCTGTTGCAAGGAGGCATGTGACAGAGACCGCGTCACCACCTGGTCACTGGCTGCCCATCCTTTCTGAGAGACTCCTCTCCCTCTGGGTTCTTCACCCTGCTTAAGAGTACCAATAAACATTTCTTTTCCAGTGACCGTCTGTGCAACGTTTTGTCGGGCAACAGGAGCCTAGGCTGCTGACTGCCCCCAAGGTCAGGGAGCATTTGGCAGAAGGGCTGAGGCAGCAGGATCTGGCTCCACTGATCCTCTAACCATGGCTCCCCAGCCTGCCTGTGCTCCTGCGCTGGTGCAATGAGAGTAGCTCACCACCCTGCACAACCCTGCCCGTTGCTTGTTGCTCTGTGGTGTGTCAGGCTCAGGTGGCAAAGGAGGTTTCCCAGCTGAACTTCCCAGAACTCTGAAGCCTGGAAAGGAGCACTAGGCAAGCATGATGTTGGAAACTGCAATGACAATGGACACCTTGCTAGAGTTTTGTGTAGAGCAGCAGCTCACAATCACCAACACCATCTTTCAGCAGAATGACAGCTTGAAGAAAACCTAGATGCATCCTCGATCCAAGCACTGGTACCTCATTGACTACGTCTTAGTGTGCCAGAGAAATGTTCGTGATGTCTGTCATACCCGGGTGATGCCTGAAAGCCAATGTGGTTTTAGATCCAACAGGAGTACCACAGACATGGTATTTGTTCTCAGACAACTGCAAGAGAAGTGTAGGGAACAGAACAAAGGACTCCGTCACTTTCATTGACCTCACCAAAGCTTTTGACACCATGAGCAGAAAAGGCCTGTGGGAGGTCTTGAAATGTTTAGGATGTCCTCCCAAGTTCCTCAAAATTATTATCCTGTTACATAGGGATCAGTGCAGCCAAGTCAGATATGGCGATGCACTCTCTGAGCCCTTCACAATAACCAATGGTGTGAAACAAGGTTGCGTCCTTGCACCAACTCTATTCACAATCTTCTTCAGCATGATGCTCCAAAGGGCCAAGGCAGACCTCGATGAAGATAACGACATTTACATCCATTATCATACCAATAGTAACCTGTTCAACCTAAGGCGACTGAAGGCCCACACTAGGACCCTAAATCACCTTGTCCACGAGTTGCTTTTTGCTGGCGATGCCGCCCTCGTTGCTCACTCAGAAGCAGCTCTGCAGCGCTTCACATCCTGCTCTGCAGAGGCTGCTGAGCTTTTGGGCTGGAAGTCAGCTTGAAGAAGACAGAAGTTCATTGCCAACGTGCACCTCAGGAAGTCTCCCCACATCACCATAGGCAAATCAGAGCTTAAGTCAGTCCAGCAGTTCAACTATCTAGCAAGTATCATTTCCTGGGATGCTAAGATTGACAAAGAGATAGACAACAGGTTAGCAAAGGCATACAGAGCTTTTGGGAAACTCCGTAAGAGAGCCTGGTGCAATCAACACCTGAAGAAAAGTACAAAGATTAGTGTCCACAGAGCCATTGTACTGTCTAGTCCTTTATATGGGTCTGAATCATGGGTCATCTACCACCACCACCTGCGACTCCTCGAATGCTTCCATCAGCGCTGCCTCCGCACAATCCTAAACATCCACTGGACTGACTACGTGACTAATGTCACTGTCCTTGAACAGGCAGATGTCACCAGTATTGAGGCCATGCTGCTGAGGACGCAGCTGCACTGGGCAGGGCATGTCTCCAGGATGGAGGATCACCGCCTCCCTATGGTTGTGGTCTATGGTGGACTCGCCACCAGCTGCTGCAACAGAGGAGCCCCAAAGAGGAGATACAAGGACTCTCTGAAACAATACCTCAGTTTTGGCCATACTGACTACCATCAGTGGTCCACTCTGGCCTCCAGTCGGGAGGCGTGGAGACACACCATCCACAACGCTGCTGCCTCCTTCGAGAACACACATAGAATTAGTCTCGAGGAGAAAAGACAACGCAGAAAGAACCGTGCTTCGCCAATACCGCCTAAGGAGACTTTCCGCTGTGCCTTTTGCAGCCGGACTTGCCTATCCCACATAGCAAGTGTGGGTAGAGCCCTTCCTATATCTTCGTTCGCGAAGCCTAGCCATGATGATGATATTTTACACTGGTGAATTGATGTCACTGCTTGCAGTTTGGTGATGATTAGATATTAGTGGGTGAAATAGATAGGTTTTAGCAGGAAAAAGAAAATTACTAAAGGACGTGTAAAAGGGTACAGCAAGCTTTCTAGATGTCTTGAATAAATTACATTTGTCCTACTATACACAAAGAACTACTCAAGAGCTTCTGTGGAGGATGTATGAAATTTAAAAACACTAGGTAAGAATAAATGTTTAACTCTATTTGAGTTAAAAGAAGTCAGTTCTATTTCAATTTGCCACACTACCCAAACTATTTCTGAAGCCAGGACCTTATGAAAACACGTAAAGAAATAATGGTCAACATAATTTTATACAGTAATAACTGTGTCCTGGCAACCTAATTTCTCCTTAAGATGAGCAACAGTGAAGAATAATGAAGAAGATGCTGACGAAATCCTATACGTAGCTTGACCTAGGAAGATTTCCTTTGCTCTGATGATGAACTTTTCATTATATTTTCTTAATGTAAACATGGGTATCTTCAAATACATACTGTGACCAAAAGAAAGAATATAGTCTGTTCCTCATGCCCAGCCACCAACCTTAAAATGACATGATACAGATGTAAGAGATGCTAAGGACCATTTTATATGGTAACAGGAGTTGAACATTGAAAGAAGTTTGTGGCAGCTTTGACACCTCCACTGCTGTTTTTAGCACATTAGTAAGGATACAGGTATATTTGTTTCGTTATTTTGGAAAATAGATCCTACAGGGTTGTAGTCCTACTGATTACATCTATATTGATAAACTAAACAAAACCACAGATGAGTAATATCTGGCCATTTTTGTTATAGCATATTAATAATTTAATAATTGTGTTAGAAAATTTAAGGCTAAGGAAAACAACATTATCTAAAAATATCTATAAATGATATCACTACTTGTTTTTTCTTCTTCTATTATAAGTTGTAGAATTGTAGAATTTAGAAAAGCACAAAAACTACCTCAGAATAGAGAGGAAATATGTAACAGGAAAGTAATTCAGAGGCATTGAAGACAAATAATTGAAAGTAATAATTTTGCTATATCAGCAAAAAACTATTTCCGTAATGGACCAACATATATATTAATGCAGCACTGTTGTGGGAAGTTTTTTTGTTTGTTTGGTTGATTTTTTTTTACCCAAAGCACAAATGTATTTGATATTTATAGAATAGTTTTTAGATAATGTGATTCACACTGCAGTCTTGATTGTACTTTAGCACAGTTGATCACTGAAACTTTATATAACTTTCTCTTATGTCAGTGAAAAAACTGCCTGTGGGACGAGTGAAGGTAATAGCTTTACTGAAACCAGTTAAGTTTATGATTGACTTTCATAATTTTTCAGTTTCAAGAAGTGGTACAACTCTTAGATGTTATGGTCAATCCTTATCTCACATTATACTGAAATCGTATGATAGGCATATAAAGTTCTCTCCAAATTAAAAGGTTTTCATTTTAGAAGACTGACCTAACATGTCCATCTTCATGCTTTATAATCAGAATGTTAACTTCTTCCTTACCATAACTCTGCTACATTAAGTTAAATCTAGAGACAAATTTAGTCAACGTAGTAAAAAGTTTGCATCTACTTGATTCATAGTACACATAAGATATATTCCCTGTAAGCTTTCTTATTTTTATGCAAAAAAGATGTGATTTATGTAAATTGCATGCATGTTAAGTCCTGACAAATGAAATTTTGCCTATGAATAGTCTTTGGTTTGATAGATGAGGTTTCCCACTTCCATCTGGGTTTGTTTTATACCTCTATTGTATAAATAAAAGTTATATTTGCATGTCATCTGTATATCAGCTAAGCAATTCAGCTCCTATTATGAAACATGGAGTACATTTTCTGGAGTCTTAAACATGAATTACCTGTCTTGCAAATTTCCTAATTAGTTCAACCAATTTTCTTTCTGTCTCCAGGTAATATGAGCCAATGATCTGAATCTGATGTTGTTAACAAAATTGAGTGCTGAACAAATGTTTTAGGTCACAGTCTGTTTACAGCACTACAAAGAGTGCTTTATTTGTTCCCTATTTGGATTTCATTATTAAATTATCAGAAAGAAAAAAAAAAGAAAAAGAAAAAAAAGAAAAAGAGAAAAAAGGAAAAAAAAAGGAAAAGGAAAAGTCTTAGACCTTCATAATGATTCACATCTGTTTCAGAGTATTCATTGATCCAGCTGTCAACTTTCAAGGGAATGCTAATTTTAAATGTAAAATATCAGTATCAAAAGACAAAGGTGTTTCTACAGCACAGTCCACAATTCTATCTGTTTACCTGTCTGCATTAAATCCACAATTTTTATAACTGCAGAAGTTTGATATCGGTTATTCTCAATATAACTATTTTATTAGTTATCCTTTGATATGCTTTAATAATAGGATGTTAATATACATAAAATGTATTCAGTCACTAATCCCACAGATGATTATATACCTTTGCAGAGTAACTATGCCCAGCTGTTAAATTCACAAAAGAGACTGTGTTGTCACAGACATAATGGTGTTCATAATATCTTCTAATACTGGCCATGTAAAGATATTGTTATGGATTTTGAATTGATGTGCACATTTTCAGAGTCTATCTCAATTTCTTTTACTTGCTGCAATGTTTGTCTTTGAGTCAGCAACCATTTCCATTGTGAAAATGCCAACCATGACATAAATGGAGAGATTAAAAATGGAGCTTCACACATGTATTATAGAAATTACATTTTTGTAATTTCATAGATAATTAGATGTAACTTCAAGAACAGAGGTTATAAAAAGCCTTGATGCTTCCACAAGCATGTCCAGGGGATAGTCTTGCCTCATGTAAGTAATTTAAAGTGCACACAAGCAGTGATCATGAATAGTGTATGCTAAAGCTTTACATCTTTACCTTCTTAGCAAGAGGAAGTAGTCTCAGTGCTGTCAAGCAGATGGATGCTGCTGACAGAGACAGTGTTAGGAATCACAGAAAGATCCAGAAATAATGCCTTTTTCAGCTATTGCCTGTAAGGAATTTCTAAAACAATTCATAGTGCACAGTGTATTCTGAGAATGCAACAAGCAATTTGTTTTCACCTCAGCTTCTCATGAAAAGTAGGTCTGCACATCCATTAGCCAATTTCAGTGAAATTGTATAGCAGTCTCTGTTCCAGTGCAATGCATGAATAGAGCAGAAAAGCCTTGTAAGTGCCCTAACTTTAGTTAATAAATACAGAATAAGATAATGACATTAAATGCCAGAAACTAATTGGATAGAAAATGATGTTTCCTTCCTTCTTTGTGAAGCATTGCTAGACATATGGAAATAGAAAAGGGAAGATAACATTAAACAGAAAGGTATTGCCACTATCATTTGTCTGTACATTCAGAAAGCACCCCTGAAAGGGACTGTTTCCAAAGATCCTCACTGTAAGGGTCCTCGATTCAACAATATCAGCTCCCAAGAGTTCATCTTGGTTAGCAAGTATGTTCAGGATTCAGGTAGGTTAGTTAGCTTGCTTCCACAGTCTGACTTCTAATGATTTTCCTCTTCTTGACTGACTCCGAGCATTTTTTAAAATGTCTTAAAATTCAGCAGCTCCCTTCAGCCTTGTTCTGAGAGTTGTACTGAACAGTACTTTTTATGTTTGTTATCAACCTTATTTTCTATATGTTGAAGAGTTTGTAATCATAGTCACAGAATCACAGAATCACAGAATGTTAAAGGTTGGAAGGGACCTTAAAGATCATCTAGTCCAACCCCCCTGCCAGAGCAGGATCACCTACAGTAGAGCGCGCAGGAACACGTCCAGGCGGGTTTTGAATGTCTCCAGAGAAGGAGATTCCACAACCTCCCTGGGCAGCCTGTTCCAGTGCTCGGTCACCCTCACAGTAAAAAAGTTTTTCCTCATATTTTCATGGAACCTCCTGTGTTCCAGCTTCCACCCATTGCCCCTTGTCTTGTCAGTGGACGCCGCTGAAAAGAGCCTGGCTCCATCCTCCTGACATTCCCCCTTGACATATTTATAAACATTAATGAGGTCACCCCTCAGCCTCCTCTTCTCCAGGCTAAAGAGATCCAGCTCCTTCAGCCTTTCCTCATAAGGGAGATGCTCCACTCCCTTCATCATCTTTGTGGCTCTACGCTGGACTCTCTCAAGCAGCTCCCTGTCCTTCTTGAACTGAGGGGCCCAGAACTGGACACAATATTCCAGATGTGGCCTCACCAGGGCAGAGTAGAGGGGCAGGAGGACCTCTCTTGACCTACTTGCTACTCCCCTTCTAATACACCCCAGGATGCCATTGGCCTTCTTGGCCACGAGGGCACAGTGCTGGCTCATGGTCATCCTGCTGTCCACTAGAACCCCCAGGTCCCTTTCCCCTGCGCTGCTCTCCAGCAGGGCAGTCCCCAACCTATATTGGCACATGGGGTTATTCTTTCCCAAGTGCAAAACTCTACACTTGCCCTTATTAAACTTCATAAGATTTCTCCCCGCCCAGCCCACCAGCCTGTCTAGGTCTCTCTGAATGGCTGCACAGCCTTCTGGTGTGTCAACCATTCCTCCCAATTTCGTATCATCAGCAAACTTGCTGACAACATTCTCTAATCCCTCATCCAGATCATTGATGAATATATTAAACAGCACCGGCCCAAGCACTGACCCCTGAGGGACCCCACTAGACACAGGCATCCAGCCAGACTCAGCCTCATTGACCACAATTCTCTGGCTTCTTCCCTTCAACCAGTTCTCAACCCACCTCACTACTTGGTCATCCAGACCACACTTCCTCAGTTTACCTATGAGGATGCTGTGGGAGACGGTGTCAAAGGCCTTGCTGATGTCCAGGTAGACCACGTCCACTGCATGGCCACCATCCATCCACCTGGTTATGTCTTCGTAAAAGGCTATCAGGTTGGTCAAACATGACTTCCCCTTGGCAAAGCCATGCTGACTGCTCCTAATAACCTTCTTATCCTTGATATGCCTAGAGACAGTGTCAAGGATAAGATGTTCCATCACCTTTCCAGGGATGGAGGTGAGGCTGACCGGTCTGTAGTCCATTTTCTTCTCCTCTGAAAGCCTCTGAATACTGGCAATTTAAAGAGAATTTGACAAAAATACTTTTCTTTTAAATAAACACTATATCATTTAAAAAAACTTAAACTGTAGTTATTTGTCACCTACAAAGTATGTAGGTGTATTTTGTCATTTGGACAGTAAGCTACATTAGCCTGCCCTATACCATCTTTTCAGAGAACAAAACTACATAAATTGACTTTTTATTCCCTATCTTACAGTCACTAAGTTCCTCAAATGTCCTGAACCAGTGTTACTACTTAAGACAAATAGAACTGAGTACCAAGAGCATGCATTTCTATTTTATTTAAATACGAAAGTATAATAAATTTATATGATTATATATTAATAAATATTATTTTAATAAGAATGATTATTATAATAATATATGGTAATTATAATATATTAATACATTATACTTTATAATAAATTGTAAAAAATTGATTGGATGACCGGGCCCAGAGAGTGGTGGTGAATGGTACTGAATCCAGTTGGTGTCCGGTGACCAGTGGTGTCCCCCAGGGATCAGTACTGGGCCCAGTCCTGTTCAACATCTTTATTCACAACCTGGATGAGGGGATTGAGTCTACCTTTAGTAAGTTTGTAGATGACACCAAGCTGGGGGAGAGTGTCGATCTGCTGGAGGGTAGGAAGGCACAGCAGAGGGACCTGGACAGGCTGGGTCGATGGGTAGAGGCCAGTGGTATGAAGTTCAACGTGACCAATTGCAGGGTCCTACACTTTGGCCACAATAACCCCCTGCAGCGCTACCAACTGGGGGAGGAGTGGCTGGAGAGCGGCCCGGCAGAGAGGGACCTGGGAGTGCTGGGTGACAGCCGGCTGAACACGAGCCAGCATGTGCCCAGGTGGCCCAGAAGGCCAATGGCATCCTGGCCTGTATCAGGAACAATGTGGCCAGCAGGAGCAGGGATGTAATTCTGCCCCTGTGCTCAGCTCTGGGGAGGCCTCCCCTCGAGCCCTGTGTGCAGGTCTGGGCCCCTCACTGCAAGAAAGACATTGAGGGGCTGGAGTGGGTCCAGAGGAGAGCAACAAGGCTGGGGAAGGGACTGGAGGGAAAGTCCTGTGAGGAGAGGCTGAGGGAGCTGGGGGTGTTTAGCCTGGAGGAGACTCAGGGGGGACCTCATCACTCTCTACAACTGCCTGAAGGGAGAGTGTAGTCAGGTGAGGGTCGGGCTCTTCTCCTGGGCAACCAGTGACAGGACGAGAGGGCACAGCCTGAAACTGCGTCAGGAAAGGTTTAGGTTGCATCTCAGGAAGCCCTTCCTCACGGAGAGGGTGCTCAGGCACTGGGATGCACTGCCCAGGGAAGCGGGGGAGTCACTGTCCCTGGAGGTGTTTAAGGAAAGGCTGGATGTGGCACTTAGTGACATGGTCTGGCCATTGTGATGCTCTTGAGTCATAGGCTGGACTTGATGATCTCAAAGATCTTTTCCAGCCTCAACGATTCTGTGATTCTGTGATTTCTTTAAAAAAGCAAAAATAAGAGATGCACGTCAGAACAGGCTAAGCTGTTACTGATAATACTGAACTAAACAAAAACTAAAGCAATGAGTCTGAGAAATCTAGGTCAAATGTAGAATAACCTCCTCCTACGCATTAACATCAAAATGATAACAACTTAAGACTGGAAATCAGATAATAAATCCCAAGAAATTACATGATAAAATATATTGATCTGGTTAGAAACGCTGCAGACCGTGCAAATGTCCATCAAACCATGGTGTAGTATTACAAATTCTGATTGATGAAGTCCCTGTACCAATTATAATCTTCCTTCTTAAAATAAAATACTATTGGTTGCAATAATTGCTAACGGTTGCTAATCCTTCTTCCCGTTTGTCACCCTTAGGAGAAATAGTGTAATAACAACTTCAGTAGATTTTTCATAAGTAAATTTTGTCAGACGAAGTTTAGCAGACATTACTGAAAGCAGTTGTAAAATTCCTAGATTTCCAAACAGTTGCCTGTTAATACTTTTAGGGTTTTCTCCATGTTTCCCTGGGAAGATTTTATGGAGCTTTTTATTCATACCTTGTCTCCTGTTCAGTTCTAAGGTTTTTTGAGTAACTCTAGTTCAAATCCAATTTTTGTATTATGCAGTGTCATCCAGTTAGGTCTAGTCAGTGAACAACTCCATTTTCGTTTAAGTATCATATAAGGTCTATTTTACACACTGCATAGGCCATCACTTCTCTCTCTCAGAGTAGAAAAATGAAAAACATAGGCACTCAAGAGTCTTTCTTGTACAGTTACTCTTTTAATCCCGGTAAGGATAGGATCTTCAAGTAGCAATATTGCAATAATGCAAAGATCTATGCTGAAATCCTGCAAAATTTGCAGATTGTTAGATTTTTTGAAAGGAATTGTTCACTTAATAGTCATCTATTGGCAACATTAAGTGGAAATGACAACAGGTTAAGATCAATATCATCACTCTTGAAATCACAGATAATTTATAGCAATCTTTATTCTCTGAAACTTGAATACACTTAAGAAGTTTATTTTATGAATTTTTATCTTGGTAGAGAAATGATACTGTAAGACCTACAAAGATGACATATGCTTATGAGATGTATTTTTCAGCATATATTGTTACATATGTGGATTCTTCCACAGGGAACAAGGCTCGTTAGAACACATAAAGGCAGGTTTGGGGCTTTTTTTTGTGTGTGTGGGGGTATCATACACTTAGTTATTAGTGTGCTGCAGTCGTGAATTACATATAGAAAGTATTAAACTGACAGCACCTAAAGTATATTTTAGAGCAATGCTAGCTCCATGAATCTTGAAAGACTAGAGCCTGTCATTAAGATTAAATCAAAAGGAAGACGGTATTAGACTCATAGATAAAATCTATATACAGTCTCAGAATTTCCACTCTTTTCTAGCTATATGTAAAGAGAATTTTAAAATAGGTCATTTATTCAGCATAGAACTTCTAGATGTTCCTTTAATACAAGATATTTGATATACGTATTAAATACAATGTAGAAAAACCACAAAAATCATCTAAGCTGATGTTAGAATTTCCGTAATACATGTTAACAAAAGTAAGTGCATTATGATCAATCCAAAATGAACACAATCTTGTAATTTTGCTTATTTTTGCAGTTCAGTATGCCTTCTTATATTGTTGGTAAGCACAAACAAAAATTATGAACTCAGACCTTCCTCCGTAAGAAATGGATCCCATGTGATATCAGATAGAGTTAAGAAGTCTGCATGCAGCTCAAATTCCGCAGGTATTGTGAATTCTTCTGAAGGTCTTATAATGGTTCCAGGAAAACATCTAATAAGTTTATTATTTCACGTGGAAAAAGTTTTTGGTGTAGTGGCCTAGTTATGGGCAAGATCAGTAGTGACTGTTTCCTCTACTCACTATAACAACACTATCCTAAAAATGCTAAACAAAATAAAGGAATAGCAGTGTCATTAAAGATGAGCCTATAAATAACAAATAAATTAGACACACTATGTGCTCTGAGTAGAGAGACAATTTGCCAGCATACATGGATTTATCCTGGTATTTTTAAAGAAAAGGAGTGGGAGAAGAGATGATTTAGAAAAGTGATAGTGTCTTTCATCTGTAAATTTGTGGCTTGAGACCAGAGGAGTTTTCGTGGTTGCTTTCTGATCTGTCTAGCATACTGGTTTATAACATCAATAATGAAGTATATGTTCTCACTTCTTGTTGTAACAAGTCCTCTGAAGTGGAGCACAACGGCATAAGGTCACTGTGTTCTGCTTTGTGCGTAACCAAATGTGCTACTAAAAGTCTGGTCTAGCAAGACTTCCAGCAGACCTGCCCTATTTTTTACACCTTGTCGGCCCATAGGATTGAACAATCTTGAAGTTGATACGGATTTCTAGGGCTTTTTTTTGAATCAATTGTCTATCAAATGAGTATGATTGCAAGAAAACTCATATGACATTCAACGGAGAGGGACTTACATGCATTTGTCCAGATGGGCCTTTTACTACCTTTCATCTTTGACTCATTGTAGAAATTAACTCAGTGTCTTCTACCTTTTCTTTGGCCTGGAAAGAAAAATCCAGTCACAGTGAACCCATATTTATTCCATTCCTCACTTTTTGATGTAAAATAACCATGTGCTAAGGACAATGGATTCTTACTATATTTCGAGTTCTACTGTGTCACTATACTCTAAGACTCATCACTACAAGCTACTCAGCTGCAACCATGAGAAAGCAACTGGGGGTTTAGTAGGTATAATTGTTTTAAAAGTGGATTCTTCTTGCAGCAGTAGGATGAAATTGCTCGTGCTGTCTTGAGATCCTAAACATTCCCTTGTTTTCATCATAGAATCATAGAATCAATTAGTTAGAGAAGACCCATAAGATCATTAAGATCAACTGTTAACCTAACACTGTGAAATCCACCACTAAACCATGTCCCCAAGAACCACGTCATAGAATCATAGAATGGCCTAGGCTGGAAGGGACCTTAGAGATCATTTAATCCAACCTCCCTGACATGGGCAGGGACGCCTCTACATGTCTTTTAAATACCTCCAGGGAGAGTGGCTCCACCACTTCCCTGGGCAGCCGCTTGTTCCTATGTTTAACAACCTTACCTTTTCCATGATTTTTTTTCCCTCATATCCAATCTAAACCCCCTCTGGTGCAACTTGAGGCCATTTTCTCTTACCCTATCACTTGTTACTTTGGAAGAAGAGACCAACACCCACCTCACTATAACCTCTAACCACCTTTCAGGTAGTTGTAGAGAGCAGTAAGGTCTTTCCTGAGCCTCCTTTTCTTCAAAATAAACAACCCCAGGTCTGTCAGCTTCTCCTCACAAGATTTGTTCTCTAGACCCTTCAGTGGCTTCATTTCTTTTCTTTGGATATGCCCCAACACCTCAATGTCTTTCTTGTGGGGGGCGGCCCAAAACTTAACACAGGGTTCAAAGTGTGGCCTTACCAGTGCTGAGTACAGGGGGACAATCATTTCCCCAGTCCTGCTGCCCACAGGCCAGGATCACACTGGCCTTCTTGGCCACACGGGCACACTTCTGGCTCATGTTCAGCCAACTGCTGACTACCACCCTCAAGTCCTTTTCCACTGGGCAGCTTTCCAGCCACTCTTCCTCTAGCCTGTAGCATTGCCTGGGGTTGTTGTGACCCAAGTGCAGGATCTAGTATTTGGCCTTGTTTAACCTCCTACAATTAGCCTCACTGAAGTTTCCAGATGTAGCATCGATATCTTCACTTTGTATCTGTACAAAGCATGTACAAAGCATATGTACTCAGCTCATGTTAGTATTCTCCTTAATGAAGATGCTAAGGGACCACAGCTATGGCACACTGATTAATCTGCCTACAGAGAAGCCATATTGCAAGTGTATGTGTCTGGTGTCACACCAAAGGTAAGTTGTCTCCTAGAAAATCAGCTACAATGTCATCTACTTCTCTTAGTGGGATTAAACATTATATTTAAACAGTAAGTGAGAAAATATTTGGGCAATTTGATCTCTACTATTTTAGGGACCCAAATTCTGATTTCTACTGTCTCTTCCAGCTTTTAATAATTTTGTTTAGGTGGAAATTAAGTTCTGTGAGATTTTCCATTAAGGTCTGGACAGCAAGAAGTGTCTACGAGTCTGTTATGTATCTGCTGTTAGAGCTGAACATTTCTCAGCTAAGTAACGATCTAGATAACTAGACCCTCAAACTGGAAGCTATTTGGAAAGGGAACATAGTGGGATAGTACCTGTCTGGGCTTTTCAGTGAGCAAAGGAGAAAAAAAGCCAGGGCCGTAAGACTGTGATTACCTAGCAGATCCAATGCCTGCATCCCATCCTTCATGCTCTCGCTCCTTCCTTTTCTAGTTCACACAGAGAGGAAAAATGAGGAGGTAAACTCTGAAACATTTGCATCAGTATTTCTCCCTCTTGGCTTTTTCTGTAAGAAAAAAGTACCAGCAGGATTAGAAGGACATTTCTAAGGCTAAACAAGCAAATAAAAATCAGTTTTCCTCATTAAAAGGATATTTAATTACCCCAAAGTGAAATATCTGTAACATTTAATCTGATAAAAGAAATAGGGGACAAAATCTTAATTAATCAGAGTAATTGAACACAAAATTGAAAGCAGTATCCATTAACTAGGAAAGAAAAATGACAGCGTAGCAAAGTGCTACACTCATTATTAATTGTTTTAACAGATTCTATTAGAACAACTGGATTGAAAGGTCCTTTGAAGTTGTCTTCATAAGCTTCTATTTTCAGTAATCATAAATCAATTATAAAATATCATCATTAGGTAAAACACTTGGCATACTTAATCTCAGACGTAAAAATTATTTTACTTTGCTCAGAGCCCTACTCCCAAGACACCATTTAACTGTTTCTACAATTTCTTCTTTTGGTAACAATTCTTATAAAAAAAAATTTAAAAAAGAGAAAGAAATTTACCAGCTTCAGATAACTGTTTTCCACTTATACTCTGAAAGAAAGATTGTGCAGAACATTTTTTTCTTATATGGTTCTCGTACAAAAGTTTTCAGGGTGTTTATTTGATATTTTACCAATTATAACTATCAATAACTAGTCTTTTAAAACTGTGTATGGAACATGTACTGTGTTATTTGAACATACATATATGATTGAAAATTTTGTATAATGCATTCTAGACAATAGTACTATTTGACTATTAAATTAGACATGAAATACCATCCTATCAGGTAGAACATAGATACCATAGGTACCATAGAACCAGGAGCAGAATCTGGCTGAAAGATTTTCAGATTTTTTGTTCCTTAAAGCACATTGTTTCCTTTTTAATTCTGCCCTCTGTTGCATCATTACATTATTTAATCCCACCATCTTTTTTTGGTGACGCTCTCATGGAGGTCAACAAGAGTTCCAGTTTAGACTATACTTCAGTAAAAGAAAAGAAACAACTAAATTTTTAACAGAATGCATAAAAGAAACAATCCAGTTCCTAAGATTATGGAACTTAAATGTATAACTTGCATTATAAAACATTCAACCAGGTGGTATTTTTTTCCAAGCTGAAATGAAGATTATACAAGATTGTTGCTAAATCAAAGCAACTGTCTTTTAATTGTGATCTCTTTATCACTTCTTCTCATAAAGATACTAAGATGTTCACAATAAAATACTTTATGCTGTGAAAGCAATTCTCAATGTGGCTGCTTGTATTAGATGTTTGTCTGCCTGTAGACTGGAGGTGCTAGGCCAGGAGATTTAGACTAAAAACAATTGCCTTCCCCAGGGGTTAAGCAACATAACCATTTGTGATCATGTGAAAGTCATTTAATGCTCCCCAAACTACATGAATAGGATAGATTTAACTTCATAGACTGCGTGTAAGGCTGAAAACTTCATCAGCTGCTGCTAATTCATCCTGTTTGCAATGTCTTTGCTGATATTGTAGAAGCCTTTCATGCAAAAGAGTAAAACGTAGAATGAAAACAGTGGTTTCACTGACAGTGAACACACATTCTGTGTGTGGCAATGAAATATTAGCAGCCTACAATACTTCTCAAAGGCAGGGATGTGACACAAACAACACAACGTGCAAGAATCTCACTTGGACGTCTGGAAAATCCAAGCCACACATCTATCTGTGCCTTCTACTCTCACTGGCTGTGATTTTACTCCACAAATTGGGCAAACCTATAGAGCTTTTGAATTCTTGTCCCACAGATTATCTCCTCCAGGTTTTCATACGTATTTCAAGGAAGAGTTTTCTGGAAGGATACTTTACCACGCATACATATACAAAGATTAATTCTCCATACAGGAATTTATGGGTGAATGTATGAGTAACTGGATGGACACTGGTGATGTACTTGTTGATACACCTAGGATTGCTGACCTTAAATCACATCAGAGTAGCAGATTTTAGAATAGTAATTTCAGTTAGAAAATAAGCACTATGTTGGAGCAAAGAAATTTTTATAGCATATCAGTGATGTCACTATAAATATTAGATATTAACAACATCTAGTTACTAAAGTATACTTTCTATACCTGTGTGTATCCATAGATAGAGGGATGGATAGATATTTCTGAAATGGATCACTCCTTTTTGTAGACTGAACTGTTCAATGTCAGCCAGAAAGGCTGTCTCTCTGATTAGTTTGTTGGAACAAAATATTAGTTATTATTAGGAAACCACAGCTTGAAGGCTGTCGAAGAAAATCAAGGGCTTGAAACAGAGCCCCTGACAGTACGAGGAAAGATCATAGCGTAGGCCTTGAAAATATATGCACATGATATGGGTCACCCCAGGGCCACAAGACTGTGTCACAAATGTTCAGTTACTGTTTACGAAAGGCATGCAGCCTTTTGAACTGGGAACAATTTTTTTTAAAAAAAACAAAAAGCACAAAGAATTTTGAAGAAAACAAAGAATAAATATGCACTATAAAATATCCCACATAGAATAATACTTGAATAGAGCATGGAAGTGGGAATCAGTGGATAAAGATGAAGTAAGCAGACTGTTAGCAAATATATAGATAGAGGTTTAAGTAAACTGAAGAGCAAGAGGGACGAAACCCTCCATTGGCATCAGATGTTTCCTGTCATATTATTCAGGATGTTGATAACTCACCATACTTGTATATCTTCTTCCTGAAGAAGACTAATGTCTTTGACCTTAGCAACATGGGAGGATAGCAAGGGTGAGCCTAGCTCAAGGGAAGAGGGTTGATACTAGAATGTTTGTCTTTATCAGTTTTAATTCTGTATTTATAGGCCATTACAGTATTTACTATGACTGAGTTAGTATCTCCTTCACTAGGTTAGTAATACTGTAATTAATCTAACAATAAATCCTTAGTTCTGTGTATAAGGTGTGTTTCTTAACTCACATAAATTGCATACAGTCTTTGGTCTGGTACCCAGCCTCTGAGCTTGTTTGTAATTTAAATGTGACACTGTAATGCCAAAATAACAGAATGACTGAAAGTACCCACAATTTTATTCACGCTTAGGCATTTATTCAGTATTCTTCCTTTAATTCATTTAAATCAATCCATTAGAAAATCACATTCAATTACCAAATTGAATTATTTTACAGTAGTCTCATAAACTATAAATGCAATTTCTATGCCTACCACATATTTATTTCCCAATATTTAAGGTATTTTTGAAAGCTTGATGTGACATTCTTTGGTTCACATTTTAATGTGGACATTTTTCATATCCTTCATATACACTGCCAGGCTGGGAAGCTTAGCCGTGAACTGTAATCATTTCATCGATACAAATAAAGCACTGGTTTTACAGAATGCACTTTTAACATTCTGAATTTCGGAAACACAGTCAGGGGCTAACTCAGCAGATAACCAGACCCATTTAAGGCTATCAAACATATGTATTAAAAATAAATATTCATTTTTAGAATAATATATTGTAAAACAAAACTGTGATGTTTAGCTCAGAATAGAACTATCTGATTTTCATCATACTATTTTTGTGTTCCCAAACTACCCTAAAGGTGAATGCCAATGTTTACTAGTAGCTTGACACAGCAGCTGTAAATTGAGAATCACTGACAACTGTCCACCAATGAATATAATAAATATAATGACAATCTGGTAAATCATCACAATTCCATGGAAATAATTTTGTGTTGCTGATTTATATGTGTGATATCATTTACTGTCTCTAGTTCCAAAAGTTTTGGGTACATTTTGGGTGTAGGAAAAGCAGTCCATTTCTGAAATTAATTGGTGAGGGTATTGCCCTTACAGCTTAACCAAAAGCAAAATACAAGCAAAAAGGTAAAGAAATAAAAAAACCCCTCCACTATGAAACTGAAATCAAATGATACAAAAACAGTGGATTTTTTTTGAAGCAAAACAACATTAAAGATATCTCTTTTTCTGCAAACATCTTTCAGGTGACTCAGAGTTATATATTTAACTTGAGGATTTTTACAAGAAGGTAAAATGGCAGATTCACGAAACCATTTGCCTGTATACCTTTTGTCTCATAAACCTTCTCCAAGGGCTAGGGATTCTCTCTTACTCAGTTGAGTTTGAATTAATATCTCCCAGTACCAACTAAAATGCCCCTGACACTGTTTTTTGAGAAGGATCCTTCAACAGTCATTCAATTTGAATAAGTATTTTAAATACAAGCCACAGCCATAACTAGACCTCTGGCTAAGTTATCTCTCAGCTGAGTGCCTGAATAGAAAAAATAGCCTGCAGTTTATTAATACGTAGTACTCTGCTTGTTAATTAACATGTGCAAAGTGGAAGCTCTCCAGAACAAAATATTTTGATCATCCCTCTTATATGGTTTGAGACACAATGGATGCCAGAAGTAGGAACAGAACAGTGATCCTTTTTATCCCGGGCAGCTGGTTGCCAAGTCTAACCTGACATTTAGCATAAGCCAGGTTAGCTCTAGCCTGTTCTCCATATCCGTATCTTCATAACTATTAGACAGGACAGGATAAGAGTGCTCAGCATTCAATGTTGAAGAGGAGCTAAGGCAGCTGTTTAATCAAATCAAGACTACATCATATTTACAGGAAAAGGTGCACATACTGGATACACAGACATATTCCTGGGGAGGGGAATGCAAAAGAAGAAATTAGCAGGATGCTGTTTCCTATACAGTTCTTTTTAAAAGTGAACTGGTAAGGTGTGCATGGAAGAGAGGGCAGCAATGAGAAATTCACAGATTTCAGAACACAGACTTTGCACAGTTCTATAGAAAATCAGAGCTATAATTTACAGTTTTATCTCCAGACTTCTTTTGCCTTTGCCAGATGATTAGCACACAAAAACAATGCTCTGCTCCATATTTTTGTCATTTTAAATGTGGGGTTTTGTGTTGGTTTGGGTTTTGTTATCTATACAGTAACCCTACATCAGTGCTGAGTAGTTCAGGCGTCTTCCTGTTTTATTTCTTAGAATGGCAGATTGAATCTCTAGTATGCAAATTACAGATTGAAATATTAAACTAATAGCCTGATTTCATTATTCAGACTTGACACAAATGAGATGAATGTCATGGATTAAATTAACAAGTAAATAACTTAAAAGGGATAATAGGTGTTTTCATCCACCCCCAAAGAATTCAAGATTAAAACAAACACAAGGATTTGCATCTAATTTTCTGCCTGTTCTTAGATAGTCAGATCTGAAGAAACTAACACGTGGAGTTCAGTTTTTTAAGGGTAGATGACAGAGAGACCTATCAGGTTTCCGGTTTTGCAGAGGTAAAATACCAGCTGCAGTCTGCATTTTAAAATTGTATACTGGGATCTCTTGCAGCTTATGGAGCAACTTAAAGTAGGAAATAATTCTCTATTCCTCCAGGATCAGCCACCGGATTTGTGTTAGTTCGCAGATCTTTTCTGGACATAAACAGAAATGCAGCCATACAGCACTTAAGTGCCACAACCTGCTGGGACTGTGATGGAGGAATAGGAACTGGGCCACAAATTCTCGTCCCTGAAGAACATAATACAGAAAATAGCAGGAGTTATGAAATGCTTTATAAAAGTTCACAAATGCTCAGAATAAGAGTCCCCACATATTTTGTATCTGCTACTGGATAGAGGGCCAATCTCTGTTTGCATACCTGAAAGACACATCACCAGATTTTTAATGAACTGTGCAGAATGAAGTTAGTTATCTTACTTTAAGTGATAATATTTTCAATATTTCTTTTTTTTCCTTTTTTCCCAAATTGAAGATAAGACCTGCTTTTATGAATCTATTTGAACAGGTATAGGACTTCCTACATTAATTTGACTTTAATTCCATAATACCAATTTAAAATCAAGTATTCAACACACTAAGGCTAGTGTTAATCCTTAGGCATCTATTTGAAATGAAACAGCAAGTGACGCCTGTATTCCGGACAAGAAACACAAGATAGTTGTTTGAAGGTGCGATTTATAATTCCTTTCTGCATTCTTTCTACCACATTGGCTATTTCAGCTTTTAAATAGGCTATCCTACCTCAACAATAGCTATTTCCCTCTAAAAATGCAAAGATACCGTTAGATGACAATTAAGATTTAAAGGTTCTTGTCCCTATTTAATTTCGTACTGTGTTACAGAAGATCTTAATGTACAACGCATTCTCCCTTCCCCGGCTCGGCTGTCAAGCAGAGCCTGCAATACCTGTTTCGTACCCAAAGTACTCGACTGCCATCTTAAGGCAAGCAAGATGTTCTGGCTGTGCAGTAGCTGCTGCTGCTCTAAGTGCCCACTACTTAAATAGACCAATTAACCTCGCTGTGCAACCCACCAAATGCCACTTTGGTCCTTATGTCACTGCGGAATCTGTGCACAAATTACTATGGCGAACAGCACATTTAGTAGTTTCAGTGTTACTGGGCTGCCTGGATAATCCTCAAAATGACAAATCACTGTCTGTGCGATTAATTTTCTTTCTGTCAGGTCTGGAAAGATGAGAGATTTTGGGGACATCGTACAACATGTCAAGGAAATGCCAGCTGTCTCCATAACATCTCAGCGCTAACAACGGAGAGAGATTGATGACTCGTACACAGTGCTGTTTTTCATAACTTTAACAAATCTGAATTCCTCAGCAGATAAAGTAATGGGATCTGTCAGTCAGCACAGAAATACCCAGAGCAGCAGCAGATATTTAAATAATCAATATTGTAATAGTTGGTGGTGGTTGCAATAAACCAAAGGACCTTAAATTTTCACACAATAAAAGAGATAATCCTTTTTCTCATTCCTCATGATGTCTATAGTAAAGACATAATCATAGAGACAAACTCTTAAAGGAATCGTGATACATTTTTCTTTCACAAAGGAAAGTACTTCTTCTTAGCAGGTGTCATGGTTCAATATGTATTCCAAATATTCAAAACAACAAAAAAGTCTCAGAGGATCAAGCAGCACCATTCAAGTAGATACACTAACATTAATGATAGATACCTATAAGAATTACAAGGATACTCCTACAACATTTTTCATTGCAGACTGAGCATTGATTGTGTAAGTTTACTTTCTAAATCTGGGAAAGGACTTCCAGCTCATGAAATAATAACAGCAGTATCTCTCATGCATCTACTTATAAACTTACCAAGATGCTATTCAATAGAAATATCAACAGAAATCAACAAATACATCTGTAAAGAATAGTACTGTACCAGAAAAAGAAACAATGATGTGTACCTCAGAAAGAGCAGTCCATAGCACGTTCTCCCCTTTCTGGGACTGGAACAGCTCTCACAACACTGCTTCTTGAATCTCCTGCAGAAAGAGAACTAGCTTTTTTTGTCATATATTTTAATGTTTACTTTTCCAGGTTTTGTAGACCCCTATTGATAGGTTAGATTTACCTGAAATTTAATTTATTTTCATGAAAATTTGCTTACAGAATGTGTATGCTTTTTCTAAGTGATATACTATCAGTACTTGATGGCATCTCCCTTATTGTGAAAAAGCTTACACAGAGCTGTCTCTCTCTCTTTTTCTACCTTTACTCTTATCCTTTGCTGTAATGGATCTGAATAAGAAATTTTTTCAGGGCTGAGTTGGTAAATTAAACATAAACTGAATATATTCTTTTGACTTATCTGCATTCTGAAAGGGGTATATTATGTCTCATCCTTACGTAGATGAATTCTAAACATATTTGATACAGTTAAGGACAGACAAAATGGCAGACCTAGCTATTGAAGAGAGCTAGCACTACCACAAAACTTGCTTCTATCCCCACACCCTATAAAATAGGAAGCACATTGCCTCAGAATGATGGAAATGAATAAAGAGGGGTGCTGAGGAAATGGAGTTTTTCCCTCTGAGGTATACAGTGAAGTGCTCCACTGCCCCATAAAATAAACTGCCCCAGCTCTCTTCAGGAGGGAATGAAATCAGGAAAAAACTCAGGTACTCCTCCATTCTGTCCAACAGTGAACATACTTTGGAATTCAGTACATATTTCCCTATCAGTTAATTGCATGTGAGCTAGATGCTTTAGACAACATTATGGTTACAACTAAGGCAAGAATCAGTTGTCTTGCTTCACTCTTTTTAAAATATTTCGGTTTGTCTTTTATTCCACCTTCTTTGGTATCTTTCTTCTTTTATCACCTTTATTTTGTTCCTCTCACACATTGTGTGTTTTTCTTTCCTCCTCCATTATCAACCATCTGCAAAGTTTCTCCATTCTTTCCCTCTTAATCCCCAGCACGTCCTATTATATTAGGTCCTTCATTGCACAACAAACCATGTGTGTAATGAAGCCAGGAATACACAAATAAGAGTTAACCTCTGTCTTCAGGAATTTGCAAACAAAACCTCATATTAACAGTATACAGATATATTTCTCCATATATTTTCCTTTTTTTTTTACTATTTCTTCTCCACGTACAGCATTCACTCATTTAGTCTTCTTTTTACTTTGATGTTCATCATTACTTCCCAAACATTCTTTCTAAAGATTAAAAAAAGTCCATTACTGTGTAGCATACAGCCATAGAACCATGTAAAGCTATCATATTCTCTAGGTGTTACAGATAAGCTGACTATGAACCCCTTCTTTATGCCTTCCTATGCGCAGAGAAAGCTAGAAGTCAGTCTTATTAAATTCAGGGAAGTCAGGAACATAAACTGAAACAAGTAAATCCAGGAAAAAAACAGCTGTAAAGCACGGGGTAAAGGTTGAAACCGTTTGCTGTAGAAGCACCAGACTAAAACTCAGAAGATGCAGGCATCCCTTAAGCTCATTTTTTTTTCCTACTGAAGTCTCCACAGCTACAGACCAGGACCAACTTTTCTGAGCTGATAAGATCTGACAAGATCACAGTTTGTTGTGGAATCGCTTTGGGCTACGTTTTGTTGTTGCTGTTTCTGTACTTGGAGAATGAGATAACACCAGTAGGAAACAAAATCCAGATCCTCTATGTAATGCTGTAGACCTGCAGAACTGGTTTAACCGGCAGAATTAAATTTAACTTAATAAAATATTTAAAAGATAAATAAATATATGTGATCTTTAAATTGTATGAAGCTGTATATTTAGTATCTGTTCATGATTAGATTTTCTGATGGGATAGAGCAGCGTATCAAGAGAAAAGCAAAAGAAAAAGGACCAATTTACATCATGTGAGTATCTGGTCGTCTGTCCCTTGCTATGAACTCTTTCCCCAAATGCTCTCATGGATCATTCCATGATGCATATAAAGAGTTCACAGCCTTTAATTAACTGGCAACTGTTCCTCTGAAGATAATGCACTGCATACACAAAAATAATTATATTATCTTATTCATTACTGTCTTTTCATATGATCTTCTATCTGGAAATGAAGATTTAGACTAATTTTATCTAATTTCGGACATCTAAGTTAGACATACAGTTTCTCTAGCTCCTTAGCTCATGTAACTTTTGTACCTTATTTTTTTATGTAGTGAATGCAATCAGAGAAATGTTTTCTCCTGGTTTTTAATTTCCACTAGAAAAAAAGTAAACAATCGATTATTCTTATGCCAATTTTTTCCCCCAATTGGATACTGCTAGGTCTCGTATAATCACTCTTCTTCACTGTTTTAGAAATTAGGCCAGAGCATATTAGTTATTACAGGGTAATCTCTTGTATATCAGTGACCTTGAAAAATGATTCTGAAATCTTCTAGCAAACCTGATGACTTTGTTTAAACCTAAAATGCCAATACTTACCACTGAGGAAAATAATTTGTAATTTTGGTGAAAACTCATAACTTTGATCAAAAGACTGAGGTACATTACTGCCCAGATCATATGAATGTCATATCTGTAGTTTACTTTGGACAACTGCTGTAGAAGACAGCACTATTTTTGCACAATATCTTTTCCCCTTGACTTCTTTTTTCTTTTTTTTTTTTAAATTCCTTCTTCTTTCTTTCTTTTTCTCTATTCCTTCTCTTTTTCCTCTTTTTTCTCTTTTCTATTTTTTCTTTTTTCCTCTTTTCTATTTTTCCTCTTTTTTCTCTTTTTTTTCTCTTTTTTTCTCTTTTTTCTTCTTTTTTAAAATAAGAACTTTCCTAAAAGAATGTATGTAAATGACATTATAGGGATTAAGTTGACCATTGCAGATCATCCTAGCAAATTTTGAGTAATGTTAGGTCTTTTATCTCGTTCCATATCTATGGTTTATGATCAGAGCAATCAGAAAAATATAGTAATACTGGTAATTAGAAACAGTGCTGTTGCTTGCTTTCACCAGAGATAGGTTTCAATCATCTAGGAATACTAATTGTTTAATGATATGAAACATGGATTTAGAAAGAGCAACTTTCGGTAATACTTTATTTGTGGGAGCATATTCAGCCTGTTTTCATCATATTTCCAGGAGTCTTAAAAAAGGCACTAATGAAGAAGTCTTAAATAAACCCTCAATAATCTCTAATCCTTCTCTTGTCTACAGTGCCAAGTTACTCACACAGCCCAAATACATGTTTTTTGAATTTTATCAGTCTGAATTTTTTTCCCTGTTGCGGTGAATAATGCCAAGTTGTACTGATATTATATAATGTAAGTTGCACGTATTTCATTATGTAACACGACATGCCTTTGTGACTGGGTATGGCTTGCCAAAGAGGGAGCATTAATTGAAAAGTGGTTTGCTCACTCAGTGCCAAAAATGGCATTCATAAAGATAACATTTAAAAACGAGTAAAAACAGAGAGAAGAATACCTCTGTCTTTCACTGAGCTTCATCAAGACCAAGACTCCTTCAGCCTGAATGATCGTTTTTTTGTACTACTTCCTTGACAGAAAATAGGCACATTACAGTCAGAAGGCATGTATTTGCATGCCTGTGCATAAGTGTACATATGTATATGATTGATTTCTTAAGGACTTGCCTTCACATTTATTGGAGAACATTCTAGCAACTCTATGCAGTTAAATCTTCCAGGATCAGGTCTTTTGTTTACAAATTCTCCTAAATACAGAAATCACTTTACAGCTGTCTTTGTAACAGCTTAGCTCTTATCTGAAACTATTCTGATTTTTATCCTTTGTCCTTGATATTTAGTGTTTCCTTGACTTCTATACTCAAGAACAGAAAGATGTATTTCAAGCAAAAAAGGACGGCACCTTTGTGAAGCAAAGTAGCTTGTGTTTCTGATCAGATAAAAATGACTGCTCTTTTGAATGCTTGCAAGAGTTAAACAAATGTATAATACTGGAATAGGTTTCTGTTTGAAGGTCAGAATCAGCATATAATAGGCCTCCTGCTGATACATCAGCCACTCTACTTCCTCAGTTCTACTTACTTAGAGCCTGATGTGTGCCTTCTTGTCCCTTCAGATCACTCATACTGAAAACAACAGGGATATGCTGAAGGAAAGCCTGTTGCTATCCCACAGAGGTCTGGAGCTATTGAATGCCGTGAGCAGTCCCTTGGAAGTGATTGCAGGTGGCAGAACAGGAAAACATTCTGAGGCTGCACATTGCTGCTTCTCAGAACTATCACTGATTCTTTACTATCCTATTTGTGGCAAAAATTATCCATTAGTTTCTTATTTTAAACTGTCTCACAGGCTGAGTTATTCAAGAATAGAATTGTTTGTGTGAGTCTAGATTATTAATCTTGCTGTTTGTGCTCTGTTAACTGCTCTCCAGATCCTTTGTTTTTTTGCAACTAAAAATTCTTGATATCCTAACAGAAGCACACAGAGACTAGTATTAATGATCAAGTGAAAAAATGTCAAAATATTTACTGATGAGTAACCCTTAAGTTAACTATTGCTGAAATGACTCCTTGGACTTACGCATTTATTTACCATCAATTTCATATCCTCATAACAAATTTGATTATGATCTCATTGATTCAAAATAACTTCAAATTGGGATTAAACATCTGGAAATTTACACAATTAATCATGTGGAAAATTTCTGTGAGAATCTAAATTTGCTGAAACTTGTGGTTGTTTGTGGCAGAGAATATTATTATTATATTTCATTTAAAGCACAGCCTATAAGGGATCGTTCGTCTGTATGGAGACTATGTGAAAACAAAATATATATAATATCCTGCACCATTGGAAAATGATTAATTTCAACAGTGCCACAACTGCATCTTATGATACCTAGTCAAGATGAAAAATCAGGGCTGCTACACAACCATGTTTTTACTACACATTCCTATTCCTGATGATATCTACTGACAGTTTCAATAGGCTAAATTTCAACTATTTAAAGAAAAATTACAGTCATAAAAGAAACTATGAGGACAGTACCTTACCATATGACCTGGATTAAGTAGATAACAAAGGAAAATAACATAATTTCAGTTTAATTTCTTTTCTCCGTTTCAGAGACTGTCCAGTTATTGTATACAGGCTCATTGTCTCTCATCCAGATTTTTCTTCAATGAATTTTAATTACATGTCTACACTGAAGTGGGTAATGTAGAACTTATCTACTATGTGCGGTAAACTAAAAGTATTAATATAGGGAGTTGTTAAGTATGGAATGAAAGTTGAAAGTGCAAAGACAGACTCAATTTCAAGACATAAGGACAAAGAGAAAAATTCACAGGTTAAGAATGCATAAAATAGCAAAGCATATGAACAATTACCACTGGAACTACATTAGAAGTTCTACATGGTAATTTTTAGTTAATTTACACCACTTGTTTCCATTTTGGCAACAGTTGAGATAATCTTGAAGTTTAAATGAGTCATTTACAGCATTCATATCAAAATAACAATCACAGATCTCTTAAAGAGAGATTTACATTCAACGTTCTCTTGAAAAAAAAGTGAGCAAGACTGAATTCTGACAAGATTGTATCAAAATGTTATATAAGGAGAATAACAGTTCCAATATAGTTAATATTATAAAACATATAAAATTAAATAGAGTAGTTGTAACCAAAATACTAGTGTTATCTTTATTTGTGGTCAGACAAAATACGATTTTTAGTTTTTAGTAACTATAAGTTTCATCTATTGTTTTAGAGTCTCTACATGAGCTGCTGCTATTCACAAAAGAATTATTCAAGACTGTGGATGACACTGTGAAACATGACCTAGGCTTTCAATAGGTGTCAAAAAAGAGGTAAGCAAGATGTTAGGAACTATTAAAAAACAAGTGCAGAGTAAAATAGAGAATGTCAATATGCTCCTGCTTAAACCCATAGTGAATTGACGTATTCTCTGTTATGTGCAGTTCGGGTTCTCTTTTTTCTCCCATTTCATAAAGAAGTAGAGAAGAGAAGGAGGAAGCTGTTTAAAATTAAACTGCAAAAAAAGATTCCATGGATCTTGTGGAACTAAAAGGTTTACGAGTTCTAAAAAGAAATAAAAATGGATAAATTCATTGAAAACATGTTCATCAAGGATTATTAAAGGTAAAAATGTGCTAATAATTCCTGATTTGTACTGCAAGAATTTTGGAGGATGTATCTGGGGAAGCAACAGTGTAGAGATTCCTGTTTTCCTAAATTTATTATGTTGACCATTGTCAGATATAACGAACCGGGACAGTAAGTTTAAGTATGCATGGACTTTCCTATGCTCTTAAATAAAGAGAGTGGGAAAGATAAACCAAAGAAAGTAAATCCAGGAAATAGTGCTTTCCACATCCATATGCAGAAATATATATTGTCAAAGTTGCGTGTGTGTCAATAGCAGGAATCGAGATGTAGAAAATCTTCTGAAGTGTGGATGTGAAAAACATGAAGCAAGAACAGATTTTAAAAACATGAAGACAAGTTTTGTTAAACAATAGAATGGTAGAATTACAAGAGGTGACCCCTCCTTGAGTGGAAATACCGAAGTATGTGCAAGCACAAATGGTTCATTAATCTGAATGCATTTAAAATCCAGTGTTGAACCCTCACAAGTAGAAATGATGTGAAATTATCATATTTTGATTCCTATAAATCCTTCCTCACTCCTTAGAGTGAGGCTGCAAGATAGAAACACTCCTGGCTCACTGTTGGGACTTACTTCACAGTAGTCTGGCTGTGGAAATCTAAAGCTAGCCCCTTCACTCCAGCATTAAGATATTGCACAATAATCCCAGTGATGGCAGAAATATAATAATAATAGTAGTACATTTCCTCCTATCTAACTTGCATCTATTGGAAAAGTAACATATATCTCATCAGAAATGCAGCGGGGAATAGAAGTGAAGCAGATATTTATCTATTCACAGTTCACTGACTGTCTGAAATTCCGATGTGAAAGACAGAGGAAAAAACCTTGGAAATCATACACATGAAAAAAAAAATCTTATTTAAGAAGACTGATAATGTATTCAGGAGACTGAGGTTTAGTTCAGTTTAAAACAAAGCAGAAATGGTATTTTGCTTTAATCACATAACTAATAAACACAGTTCTATTACAGTCTACTGAAAAAGCATGAAAGAGGTTGGTATATTTTACCACGTTTGCCAGCAATGAACACAGTGACATATGGGCTGAGATGTTTTTCTCTTGAACTACAGCCAATTTAATTAGAAAAATAAGGGGAAAATATTGGCAAACTAAAAGAGAAGTTTAAAAAAAAAGAAAGGAGAAAAAAGAAAAAACAGTTGCTGGAGCTCAAAGTAATGCTTTGACTCTATTCTTACAAGTCACCCATTTAGGAAGCTGAGAGAGCATTATTATCTTGTACAGTTAGCCCATGCTGTCTCCCATTGAAATGGAGCGGCAGGGGGCTGAGCAATTCCCACTGAAATCAACAGTAGTTGACTTCAAGCTCATGTTTTCCTGCTGTCTGTGTATCAAATCTTGCTTTGCAGATAAGGTGTAGGGAATACTGATAGTCGTTGTAACCTCACCCTTCATGCAACTCCTACAGGACTTGCTGAAGCAAGCTGCTTGAGTAATGCAGGACTGAATAACTTTTCTGAAATATTCACATTTAAAGAAGAAGAAAAGAGAAGCAAAGAGAGTTGATTGTGTGTTTCTGGACTTCAAGCTAGATTTAAAATCATCGCTAAGGGATTTCCTGTGTGACCTTAAGGCTATTCTATCTGGTCTGAAGCCATCACTCAGATCCCAGGGAGGTTGTGGAGTCTCCGTCTTTGGAGACTTTCAAAACTCGTCTGGATGCAGTCCTGTGTGATGTGCTCTGGGTGGTCCTGCTTTAGCAGGGGAGTTGAAGTACATGATCTCTAGAGGTCCCTTCCAACTCCAACAATTCTGCGATTCTACGATTCTACCAATCACCAGGATAATCAGTACTCTGTGATGAGGCTTGTTAACTTGTGAAAAGCAAGGGAGCTTTCATTGTCCTGTGACAGAAGAGTAGGGCAAGTGGATGTCACAATTTTTGCATGTTTTTAGCCTCATGCTAACAATTGACCATACCCGGAAATAAATCCAAAAAGCAAAAAAGTTCAGTTGATTTTTTTTTATGTCTAACTGATTTTGGATTCTTGCAGCTTCTTCCTCTCCTCATTTTCTTGTGACTAGCTAACATGGCTCCCTATTTCACTCACTGAGTTTTATAAACACCACTGTTCAAGGCGTTGAACGGTAGTCTGAATACTGTGAATTCTCTTATGAATTTATAGCTGCAGACTATGTAGTTCATGTATCTTTGTGGATGTTTCCAAATCCGACAAGTGCATTTAGATTCTCAGTTGTACCTCAACTCTTAAATTTCAATTTATTTCAATAGTAAATTAATAATGGTAAGATCCTTAGGATAGTTACATGATAAGATAGCTCCTTCTAGATTGCTTTAGAAGGAGGTAATGCTTACTGTTATTAAGAAGCAACAGAGCATTACTCAGCTGCTGCAACTCGGAAAAGAACCAAACATACATGGACTAAGAGAGAAAAAATGACTGAGCAACTTTCTGTGGAATTCGTAGAGTCACCGTGATGAAGCATGACTTCCCATGAGGTATATGCACCACAGACTGACTACTTGATAGTGATAATTCTTTAAGCAAGAAAAAAAAATTAATTCCAGGTGAGTGCTTTGCATTAACTTCAAAGGTGTTTATTTTGCCAGTTTTCTTGGCAGTGATATATAAAATGTTTTCCACACTGGAAAGCTTCTTTGGAAATTAGTCTGCATCCTGATGGTTAAGTCACAGAAGATAGAAGAGTGGCTATGAAGGGCACTGGACCCAGTTTTTCCATACTGTGTAAGAATTTTAAGTTGTAAGCTGTTACACAGAGGGAAGAATGCTGCTTTCATTTTTTCCCATCTGTGTTCTTCCTAAAAGCAGTTGCCATTGCTTTGTTTCATTAAGACCAAGCCATCTGGTAGGTATGATCAGATGCATGGAGTCCCTCAGGGGAATTAGATGAAGGAATGCATAGTTTGTGAATCTTGATAGGACTTACATATAATACAGCTCTGAAGAGTCTCAGCTTTGATGAGATGAGACAAGATTCAGAACTACTCAGACTTATAAATTGAGGAAAATAGGGAATATTAATGATGAAAATTTTGTTGAGTTCTTAGAGGCTTTGGATACACCTGCATGTTCAGTCCCTGGGGTCCTTATAATATACAATATAGATGGAGGATAGAGGACTCACTCTTTAACTCATAGAAGGAAAGTGAACAGTGAACTAAACAAGAATATAGTATTTTAAAAATGCAAGATGAGATACAGCATTAAATGAGATTAATATAAAATATATTTATGGTTTGTGCCAACGGTGGTGGAAGACAAATATTGGGAACATAAGTAAATAAAATATGCATGGATTCTATGTTAGGCATTGATATTAGCGATGGTATTCAGCGCTACAAAAGTGCTTTAAAATACAATTGCAGTGCATATGTGGCAGAACTCAATTCATAAAATGCAGCTTCTGCTATTCACTTAGTTAAAGCCAAGTGTTCTTGTTATTGAGTCTTTTGAAATTAATTTCTTTGACTTGGATAAAAAGAGAATACAGAAAATAATATTTGTTTTTAACATGTTATCCTTGAGTTCCTTGCAAAACTAAGCACTATTTTCTCCTTCATTGGTATTTGTGTGGATTTTTTTTCGTGTTGGATTTATATACAGGAAATTTCTCTTGAAATTATATTTACAAGTCTGAATAAAGTTAAAGTTTTACCATTAGTTGTATGCATGGTACTGTAACATTAAGGTTGTCTGAAAATTTCTGGATAAATTTTGTTAAAATACAGATTTTCCAAACCAATGAAAGTTCAGAAGTATTAAAAAGTACCTGCAATCAATAATACATAGCATTGCCATTATATTTAGAATACTTCTTGTGATTATTTTTTTAAAGAAAATAAGACTGTTTGAAAATGAGGCCCAAATTTTTTAATGCCACGTATTTCCAAAGAAACTAAAAGTAATTTCACAGCTCTGTTTTCAAGAAAAAAAAAAAAAGATTTTTTTTTAAATTTTTTTTTTAAACTACTAATTGACACTGGAAGAAACTAAGTGCATACTGATCCATATATGTTTCCATCATCCTGGCTCTGGACACTTACTGATACTCACGAAAGAAGGAGTAATTAGGAAATTCAGCACATGAGTCGGTAAAGTGAGCACTTCAGTCTCAACATTACAATTAGGAGCAAGAAGAGGAGTTTGTATCAAAGGAAGATTTTAGAGAAGATCACTTTAAAATTATTAGTTTGGGACTCACATATCTAAAACTTTCCTGACCTCGCACTTCAAATCTTGTTGCAGACAAAAGACAATGCATCATATGTGTGAAGTGAAGAATGTATTGCTCATCAAATTAAAGTTTTAACCTTCTAATGGACCAAACTAATAGAGAAAAGCTATGATGACCTTATTGAAACTATTATGCAGGTCGGGGCAGGGCGGGGGGGAAGTAGGAGAAGAAAAAACTCTCCAACATTTACCCATTTATTTGGTGTTACATCCATCCTTTCAATGTCCTTGTGAGTAATAAGGAAAAAAAAATATTTTTCCTCAGAAGAAATGGGAGGGGTTTATAACGAAGTATTGGCATCCTGAAGCCTTTACCAGAAAGAATATGATGGTGGGAATTTCTTCCTTCTGTTTGATGGGAGGAAGAGATGATATTTTCTTACTGTTCAGTCTTGGACCTAGCAGGGTCTATTTCTACGTTTCTTTGCCCAGGCTGCTGCCTTCCACCTGCTTCCAGCTTAGTGTGGTCCCACAGCCTCATCAGGCTGAGCACCATCAGAGGCTCTTGTCTGTCGGGCAGCGACTCCCTGCATTTGCTAGAACTTTCTCAGGGAGACACGGGCAGAGCTCAGGCTTAGGTAGGGGAGGCAACAAGCACTTGGCCCCAAGGCAGGAGCTGAAACCAGCCCAGCCCAGTTCCAGGCAAGGAGAACTGCTTTCTCAGCTCAGGGCAGAGCCTGTGGCCATTTACTAGGAAAAGCAGAAGTGATATTTTGATATTATGTGGTAGACATAATACTTGTTTACCAGCATTTCTTCATTGTCTATGTACCTAGTCCTCTGGGGTCCTCCTTGGCTGCCCAGCAGGTCCCACAACACATGAATTAAGCTTCCAGATGAACACAGAGCATGCATTCAGAACATGGACCAGCTTAGTTTCTGAGAGTTTCTGAGACTGAGTGAGTTAGAAACCACTTCCACATCCCAAAAACATACCCCGTCTATGCCTACCTACATTCTCAAGTAGGACCTTTGCGCAGACAGGAAGGCAAGAGTCAGAGAGACAGAAAGAGACTGCGAAAGGAAACCTAACCATTCCGCTGCATTGTCTAGGTCATAAAGGCTCTTTGGAGATAATAGAGTTTTTAGTATATTTTTTTTAATATTCTGGAGTGGTTCTGTCGAAAATGCAGATAGTTTAGGGTGGCACTCACCAATTCCAACTGTTTAAGATATTCCCACAATGAACTTGGCCGTGTAATTGAAATTTTGCTGCAAGCACACAAGGCTGACACTTTCAGATATATTTCAAAAGCAACTATTCACTCAACTTTCATTTTCAGAAATTGTTATTTGAGATTAATAACTTTATATTCAGTTAATTCTACTTGAATTAATTTTCTCTGTGTGCGTAGGCTTTCCAGGCCTGTGTTAAACCAGAATAAGTGTTCTTCATGTACATATAACAGACAACAAATACTTCAAAACTACTTTGTGTTACTCAGCTCCAAAATTAAATCTGTGAAAATCCATTACTTAGACATAATTTTGGATTGTTTGCTTAAGTTCTCATTACTCTGTATTTATCCTACATCGCCAAATATGAGACAGATATTGCTGTGGAAAGTAAGAGCATATAAATCTAATATTCCATTTAATAAGTGAAATATTACACTAGAGGCAGTGCTGAAATCATGTTTTTCAGAAATGTGCTTTTTTAGGAATGTTGAATTCAACTATTTGTCTGTTTTGACTGTGCATTAAAACTAAGCATTTAATCAGTAGTGAAAATATCTTATTTAGCTCACTTCTCATAGATGCTGTTGTAGAAGTGGATCTTGAGAAAAAAATTGATGGAAACCAGAAGATCAGACTAAATTATTTAATATATTTAAGATGCAGTGAAAATTTATTCCAATCTTTTATTTAGCTTATTGCTATGTGTTTATAGCATTTATACTCACAGCATTTTACTGCAAATATACTATAGCACCAAAATGCAAACTACAATATTTTACTGCTAATGCCAAGATACATCATCAAGGAGGGAATCACTGAGGAAATATTTTCCCCTACAATAAGCAAGCTAAGCATTTCAGACCTCAGTCAACCCCTCAGCTGTTATGTTGCTAAATTTATTAATGACCTTTTAAAATTGCTTTAGGTGCTTTATCAGTTATAATTCTAATGGTCTAGAAGTTAGGTCAACCATTTCTAACAAACATTTTGATATGGGTATGTAATCTGATGGATCCATTTGTAATCATATACATACTCTTCACATTTTTAAATGATAAATTAGGGCTAACTATACACTGAATGACTTAGATTTAATTACTCTGTAGACTGAAAAAGACATTTAAGTGTTACACTTTAAAAATGTTTATATGAACTGAATACATTTTATGCATTGACCTAAGAATTTACTCTAATTCATGCTTTACAATTTAAAAAAGTAACAACACACACATTATCATCATCATTATCATTATTATTGCTAAGGTTATAATTATATCAAAAATTATAGCCCAAATTAATTGGATTAATACTTAAATTATTACAGAAAAAGCTTTCATCACTAGTACAATTAAAATCTTGTATGCAAACTCCCTAGTCTCAACTACTCGTCTGTGTTGGTGTGTTCCCACTTCCACCACTCAGCAGGGTCCCAGGGTCAGTGGAACCATCTCCAGGTGGGATCTGTCAGAGACTGGAGGCCTTTTCAAGAGGAAGCCTGTCATTAATGGGAGGATTTCTTCCTCTGTTGGGAACACATTTTGAATTTTTATTCTTTTTCTAGGGTCTATTTTCTTGTTCCTTCTTCATTCATCCCCATTTCTGCATTAGACTTAGCTTTATTTTCTCTTTACTTGTTACCACTAGCACCAATTTTGCCAATTTATGAAGCTGTGTGTGCAACAGTCAGTTCTTTGCCAACCAAGGAGGGAGACAAGGATACTTAGCATAGAATTACCAAACGAGTGTATTCGCTCATGTTATCTGTATGCAGAGCAGTATCCCAGCCTAATGCATGGAGGACACTGATATAGAGGATATATGTTACAATATAGTTCTGCAAACTGAGCAAATCAGTCATGGTAAGAGGTGGGCTAATCAGCTATATTCCTCACATAATCAGTACATGCTTGTCTAATGCAGGTGGTGTAGATGTATGGTCAGTTGTGTGTTAATTTTCATTGTTCTAAACCGATTTCCTGTGCAGAAGGAGTGGTTTTATACTGGATTCTGGTCAGTTGTTACACACCTGGTTTCTCAAGGCAAATCTCCTATTGTATTGTCACTGTTATGGCATGTTCTCAGATGGTGGAAGCTGCCTTACGTTGGATATTCACATCACATTGACCCTGAAATAAAAATTTATAATCCCGGGTAGTGTCCATTCCTCTAGGTCAGGTCATATTGAAGTTAGCACATTTCCTTTCACATGCTCTAACTCAGCAGTCGCTGAATATCATGACTAGCGTTCACAATCTAGGGCTACCAACACCATCTTGTGCTTCTCTTCAGCACCATATTTTGATTCTCCTCAGAATGACTGTTTATAATTACAAACTATTAATTAGCAGGAGCTGTTGCACCACAGCTGCACAAAGTTATACAAAAGCTTAAACTAACTTAGGCAGCAGTCACCTGACAGCTAGACAATAGTTATCACAGCTAAAACAGGGTAAAATCAGCTTGCGTCAAAGCAAGTCCAGCCAAGTCATGGGAGCCTGCATTGTGAGATCAATGAAAAGGCTGTGGCCTTTTGCTAGCAATGGCAAAGCCAGCCATAGTAGGCTATAGAAGTAATCACAATTTATATTTCTTTTTAAATTTTTCTATTAACAGTAAGTAAGTAAGGAGAAGCTTCGTTTAAGCTATTAAATATATTCCAAATTTGCCTAAGAGTGATTAATAGTAGAATTAAACCAACATTCCTAAATGTGCAATAAAAATGAAATAATTTATCAACAAATATATCTATTCACACAGAGACTTTTGGCATAGTTTTAGAAGTAAATAATATTTGATCTGAATTTTCAGAAATTATACATATTTTCTTCCTAGATTCAATGACACATGCAACATATGAATAGCTTCAATCATATGTAAAATCCCATTGAGTTAACTCTGTCATTTGTAGAACACTCTCAAATGATCTTTTGAGATTTTACTCCAATTGTAAATCACTAAGCCTAAACTTCTAAACTAACTCTTTCTTATTTTAAAAGTAATATGATACAATTTTTTTGTAAGTATTATGATGCATGATAACAAAAGTACCACCTCATTCACATCTATTTACATGTATCTTTTATTCTAGAAAAGGTTAATATATGCTTATCTCCTGACTACTTCAGTATTTCCCTGAAGTACAAATAGTTCTTTGACAGGAAAATGTTAAAGAAGTATAATAATTAGGATATTATTTGACAACTGAACTTGAAATACATAAGAAAAAAGATTACAGTATTATGTTAGAACTATGCTCAGCAGAGATTAAAAGGTAAAACGGTTCACAGCAAGAAAAATTCTGCAGTGTATCTGAAAGGTTACAAATGTGATTAACAGTGGCAGGTCTCATGTGCTCTACTCATAAATCTCACACCTGGTAATGCATTAGGGATGGCAGGTGTAAACATGATGAAAAAGTATGAGCTCATAATGCCATACAAGTTTAAGACAAGAAAATTAAACTGAGATTTGGAAACATATGAAAAGGTGATGGTTGTTGTTGTTGTTATTATCATTATTATCATGGCACTTAATGCTGCAGCTAGTTTTTAGTTTCAAAGTCATCAGCATTTATAAACACGTAGGATAAAGTCCTCCAAAATTTTTTTAATGGCATCTTGCAAGTTACTGGTATCCATATGTACCCAACATATGTGCTCTGGAAAAAGATCACTTACTAGATATTAAAACATATGTCATCTTGGCAAGGAGGGCACTGTATTCCAAACTCTTTAAGCACAATCTCTTTCATTTGTACACTAAGTAATATTTAGGTAGAACATTATAAAACAAGGCAAAAAGAAAGGTTAATTTACCATATCTTAAATAAAATTTTATCAAGTGTGTGTAACAGAATTCTAGTTCATTTTGACCTGAATATAAATTTGCTAGTCTAGGTATGTGTCCAGAGTCCCAATAAACACAGTCATTCTTCACTGTCTAGGAGGTGGAGGGGCTATACTGATATCAAACACCACACACATACACTCCATCCACCCCATCAAATAGCTTTTTTTTAAGGAATAGTGCTACAGCATCTGGTATGTTTGATTTGAAAGAATACTGTTATAAGAGCTAAGTGCTAGTGATGAGCTTCAACTGCACAATGTAAAAATCTGATCTTTTCTATAAAGGTTCTTTAGTTCATTGTTTAAAAAGAAATACCACTTTCTCTTTAAATCTTCAGATTTACATCACTTTTTTGCTCTATGCTTTCTTCTTTTCTCGCATGGTATATTTCTCTCTTCCCTTTGCTTCTTTAATCTCCTCAGTTCACTACATTTTAACTATTAAGCCACTCCTCCTCCAACAGCATATTTTCTTGTCTCTCTGGTCGTTAGTCATCTTTCTTTGTCAAAAGGTCAGTACCTGTATAACATTAATATCAAGAGCAATGGTGGGATTTTTAAGGATAAGACAGAAAGACTTCTTTATTCCTAGAGAAATATTTCACTAGACCACTTGTTTTCCAACAGCTTTGAGCTGTTTCACTTAAAGTCAAGGTTTGCTTTGGCTGCCAAATCTAGAAGGTAGCTCACTTGCAGGTGGTCACTTAGTGACAGTAAATTTACACCATCCTGCCAACCATGTCTGTTTTCATGGAGTCTCCGAAAACATAATAAATTACACTCATAAATTCTCGGAATTACAAAGATTCAACTTTTGTAGCCATTCAACTAGTCAAACATAACTACAAAATTGGGGGTTTGGTTATGGTAGTGGGGAGCATTTTCAAATATATTCAAGATATTACTGAACTAATTGTCAAAACTACATCAAACTTTCTGTTTGTGATTCCTCCTTCTTGTAGGCTAATCTTTACTGTAGTACAGTCTAGCAGCATAGTCTAGTCTAGTCTAGTCTAGTCTAGTGTAAGCAATGTAATTGCATTAACAGTCAATAACCTTAAGAAATCTCTCAAATTTCAACCTACTGTTATCTAGTCTCTGATATATCAGTACTGGCTGAAGTGTCTAAGGACAATAAAGCCTAAATAAGAAGCCACCATTATAATCAAACAATAAAAACATGCCAATTTTCACATCAATGGACATATCCCCACTATGCTGTGAAAAAAAAATATTATTTTCAGCTTCTTTCATTTATATTTAAAAGACCAACACTTTAAGAAGGTGAAAGTTAAGGCCAATTATTATTACATGAATAAGTTATGATTTATAAACAGAGACAATGATAATACATGTACATGCTCAGGATATATACAGCAAAGACTAAGACATATCTTTAAGCTGTCTAATTCAAAAGCGTTCCTTGAAGAATAATAGTATTGTGTCCTGGTTAAATTACTTGGAAAATAGAGAAACAACTATTTTCTCTTTTCGAACCATTTATAAGTGAATGTTTTCTAAACTGCAAAAATAAAGAGCGTATAGTTCTACACTATCTTATGGAGAAAAGCTTTAGAAAGGTCAGTCATTAAAAAATGTTTATCAACAGTTCCCCTAGCACAGCTATCACTCACTACCATGGACAAATAAAATAATCCTAAATGATTGATAAAAGAAGAGATGCAATCTGACCAACAGTGGATGACATATTATCTAAATTCTACAATTACAAGATTTTAAAACAACCATTGTTTAATTCTAAAGACAGGGCTTTACATGAATCCTTTAAAATTAAAATAATTTTCTAAATATCCACCAAACTGAATTCAGGTCTGACTTCATTAAACAATATGAGATAATAGTAATGTAGAAAAATAATATATATCCCTAAACTTCTGTGGATGTAGAAAATTTCTATCAAAGTGAAACTTCAGCAAAATTCTTGAGCCCTATTTCATTTTCAGTAAAGTATTACTGGTAAAAATGATTCCATGGAGGTTTTTTTCCATCAAACCCCCTCCATTTCATTCCAGATATTATTTACAACATGCTATGTCTTGTTTTCTTTATCCTTCATCTTTAAATTCTAAGATAAAGGTGAACTAAACTAACTAATTAATAAAATTATTCAGAAATTATTTGAAGAAGCAGTTCTTTAATACTTTGGAAATTGTTCCCTTGAATATTTTAATAAGCTTCATTAAACTATTTTTTTCCACCTTAATTCTGTTTTATATTACTTATGTAAATGCAGCCCTGGAAAAGTATTTAGTTTGTATTCTTTCACTTATATTAGAAATGCTTTTCTCATTAATTTTTACATTATTATTTTTCTCTTTTCATTCTGTTTTGTTAACCAGCTACAAAATTCTTTAAAAATTGCTTTTCTTTTATTCTGCTGTGTTAGTTACTGCGTATGTTACTCATGCAACAACATCTGATTAAGAGGAAGACAGCTGATGGGAAGTAGTACTACTGGTTATAGCAACATTCAACAGAAGTCACGACTGAAGTATGACAGTCACCTTAGATACTTCACTTAATAAGAGTTAGAAATGAACATTTCCCATAGATGATTCATATCATGTGTGGGTTGAGTTCCTGCTACTCTCAAACGGTTTATTTCTCTTCTCTGATTATAAGGTGAGCGAGTCAAAGGCAGGAAAACTTCCTAATAAAAGTATTTCAGTTGTGTAGCTGAAATTGGGAAGAAACTGAAACCATTTACTGACTGAAAGCAATACAGAATATTTTAACTTATAACCAGTGTAAATGAATCCAGAGAGAAAAAAAGCAGTGCCTTCACTTTTTCACTCTGTATGATCTTTGTAAGACTGGAGAAGTAGTTTAACAGTGTGATTTATATAGCAGACCTGCATCAAAAGCAAGCATTTTTATATCAGCTTTTCAGTACATATTAACATAGCAAGATCTTTAGATATTTACATTGATATGAAAAGTGAAAATAAAGCTGAAAAATTGTTATTAGAAAACATAACTAAAGTTAAGGTGGTCCTGCTCAAATCTTTGACTGATAATCTGTGAAACAGGCCTTGTTACTCTCTATCTTTGAGGACTGAATTTACCCTTAGCATTTTAAGAAGATACGAGCCCTGGTGAGCTCATTTGCCACTACTTAAATAAAGAACGGTTTCTAGGTTACTTAAGCTTTCTTATCCAGATATGAGTTTTCATTTAGATATCTACATCACAGTTTAGTTTATGCATCTAAATGCTCTTGTACACCCACTCCTGGATATGTTACAAATGGTGGTTAACAGGCTTGTATATGTTGGGAGATGAAGGTGTGCATCCTCACAGTCCCAACACCTCCCTGGGAATGGGCTGAGGCTGGGTTGGCATGGTGGGGAAGCTGGAGACCAGCCCTGCCATGGTGTCACCTGTGGCCTTGGGGGCTGAGATGGAGTCCTGGGACTTGGCTAGAGTGGGGGCAGTCCTGTGGTGTGGACAGGGGAAGTGAGGCCTGGCCATGTCCTCAGGGCTGTGACACATCCCAATGCAGAGAATAGTCTACCCTGGGCTATAAAAGCCACAGGAGTTCAAGATTAACCCCCTAGAGACCATCCTGAAGGAAACTACATACTTAGTGCATTAGTGCTGATGTCACAAAGGTTAGGAAATTTAAATTGTGAAGTGTAAAAATTTAAATTGTAAAGTGTGTCCAGTTCTGGGCCCCTCAGCTCAAGAAGGACAGGGAACTGCTTGAAAGAGTCGAGCACAGAGTCACAAAGATGATAGAGGGAGTGGAACATCTCCCTTATGAAGAAAGGCTGAAGGAGCTGGGTCCCTTTAGCTTGGAGGAGACTGAGGAGTGACCTCATTAATGTTTATAAATATGTATATGATGAGTATCAGGAGGACAGAGCCAGGCTTTTCTCAAAGATGTCCAATGACAGGACAAGGGGCAATGCATGCAGGTTGGAACACAGGAGGTTCCACAAAAACATTAAGAAAAACTTTTTCACTGTGAGGATGACAGAGCACTGGAACAGGCTGCTCAGGGAGGCTGTGGAGTCTCCTTCTCTGGAGACATTCAAAACCCTCCTGTGTGACCTGTGTGACCTATGTAGGTGACCCCAGCTCTGGGGTTGAACTAGATGATCTTTCGAGGTCCTTTCCAATTGCTAATATTCTGTGATTCTGTGATTCTGCAAAGTAAAGTAGTTACATGTTTTGCCTTACAAGTTCAATGTTCACTAAAATGCAACATAAACTTCCAGAAGCACATTTTCTCCAGGCTGACAAAAGGTTTATAAAAATGAAGGTCAATGAATCAGTACTAGTAGACTTCATGCTAATTCACTCTTTGCCTTTGCCTTGTAAAAATACCAACAGATTAGATTTGATAGCTTTATGATGCAATCTATTGCCCATTAAAAAATATCCAGAGACTGTAATATTTACAAAGTAAATACATAAATTCTACATCAATTTCAAATTTTACTTCTTAGGGGTGGGATCAGTAATATGAGGAGAATGCATTCAGCAAGTCTAAAAGCTGGTATCTAAAAATCTTACCTATAACATCAGTCTTTTTCACTAACCTGATTGTTTCTAACCTTCAGTGCTTTGATATACTCAGTTCCTCAGACCTACTGGTTTCTGTCTTTGTTGAAAAAGTGAAAGATTTAATCCTTAATCATGAAACATCCTAGCTTTGTCCAGCCTCTGGCTAGACAGTAGGGCAATCATGAGGAACAGAGCAACAGCTCACTTTAGCCAACCTCTCTGTAGAGGTGCAAAAGCACAGTCATGCACTCAATTATGTGGAAATTTTCAGCTATGTTGTGGCTGGGTAGAATTCTGGTACTGATTATTCTGCATTTAGCTCTTCAACATTTTCTTTTGGGAGGAAGACTGTAGATTCAGTGTTCAGAAAGACCTGAGAAAATCAGTTATTCCTGGTTCCTACAGATGCAATTCAAAGCGACAGTAGCTCCTTTCGGTGTTCAGTCCATGTCCTAGGAAAGTAAGTACAATCTACGTACTTACTAGTACCTAGTAAGTAAAAGGAATGGAAGGATTAGGGTCCATATGTTTCCTTTTTTTTTTCTTGTACTTTTTCTTCCAATAACCTCCTCCCCCGCAAAGACCATATTATTTGTCATTACAATTATTTTTCCTCTGAAATCTACTTAATACTGGAGAAGTAATATATATATATATATATGTTTGTGCATTTACTATTCTCCCAGATTTTAAGTTATAGGAAAATAAGAATGTTAAATAACCAAGACGTAATTTCCTAGTAATCAGCTTTACGCTGTTTCTTTGCTTTTCCTCTGTTTCTAAAGTGTAAATTATATTTGGAGGCTTCTAATACTAAGTTCACATTTGTTTTCATTTCAGTCTGTTTTTCTTTGCTGTCTTGACATTTTCTTTGCGGTTTTGGGTTTGGATTGTTTTGTTGTTTTCCTTCCATTTACATTTCTGTAACGCTGTTAAGCCATTATAGTATTTTCCTTCTGATCATTACAAATTATGAGTCCTTATTACACAGACGTGGAATAGAGAGCTTCACATTCTAATTTTCCTCTGGCAAACAATTTTCCCTCATGAATTGTTTATTTTCTTCTTGACATAATCTCAGTGACATGTGTTCTTTGCAGAAACCTATTTGTGGAGTTATTATTTTACAAGATTTTCCATATCCAAATGGTGTTTCTGGTGTCATTGCAACAATTGGTTAAAACGCCCCTCTGTTATTTTTTAGAGGCGGAAAGTTTTTTATCTTTTGTGATATATTTTGTTTCTGTATTTTACATGTTTCCAGTGCAGTTTTCTACAAACTCTGAAGGGGCAACATTAGATCACACCTCACACATGTAGCACATGCTGTCATCAGTGCAAACAAAACAGAGAGTATAACCTGTTTGGGAGGCATCTGATGACATCATGCTTAGTGGTATTCTATGGTTTTCTTGCTTATAAATGTTAGACTCTTACTATTGTTTATGCAAGAAGCAAGAATACTGGAAATTCTGTCCCATTGACCCTACCTAGTACCACCAGTGAAAAAGCTAATTTACTCAGAAATTTTTCTGGGTAATTTTTTTTTTTTCCCCCCACTCTTCCTTGGTACATAAACAGCTCTTTCAAACTTAGAATAAATAGGAATTGAGATACAAATAGAAGAGGGCAGATTTAGCTCAGTGGGTTGAGCGTGGTGCTTGAAACACCAAAGGCCCGAGTTCGATTCCCGTTCGGTTCTCATGTGTTGCCTGACCTAGCCGAGAGGTGGCGTCCCTGCCCACAACAGGGAGGTTGGATTAAAATGATCTCTAAGGTCCGTTCCAGCCCAGGCCATTCTGTGATCAAATGATTAACAAACCTCAATATAAATATTTGAGAAGGCAAAAAATTTATGCAGTTCAAAGTAAGAAATGTGAAATTAAGTCATCAGCTGTAATATACTGAAGTAGTTCTGTCCTCTAATAATGTAGAAATCTGTGGAAACCTAAGGACTGGATCAGAAGATTATATTATTTGAAAATTAAGTAACTTATACCTCTTATAGTAGTCAAAACATAGATTCCTAGGGTCACCTGCGATGATTAACAATATCCCACTTATGTCCAGCTGCTACAGAAGAGCTTGAGTACATCATAGGTCTTGTTTCATGTTTGTTAGACTTACGTATGTTTTTCAGGCACTTTAGGGTGGCCAGTTCTACTCAGCTTCTATCATCTATGCTGAGGTCTTAGATGTCTATATTTCACAGGCTCTTATAAAGAAAACATATATCATTTCTTAATCCTGAGTCAGACTGCTCTGTAACTACATGACACTGTTGTTATGGGCTTAGATATTATTTGAGCAAAAGTGGCATCTGGATGTCCTGGTCTATGTTCAGGACCCTATTGGCCTAGTCTACACACATGTACGACCACAGTAACAAGATTCCTGTTAAGGAGATCTTCTAGTCAGAGAGGAGTTAGCTCAATTTCCTAAACACAGGTGAAGACATTTGTGAAACTGCAGAGTACCTAAAATACCCGCATAAGTATGGCAGATCCCAAAGACGTTCTAAAGATACATGGTCTCCTGCACTGGCCATTATAAGAAAACTGTCAAAGGCACAAGGAACTTCAAATGTTGGTCAATAAGTAAGAAAGTCAATTAAAATTTAAGCAATATTGCATGAATAGTGCATGAAACACAAGACAAAAGTGGAATAATTACTATCAAAATCAGAAATACACAGGCGACATCACAGTTATCAAGTGCTAGGTGTACTAAGACATACGTGAGCTTTATAAGTATATGTGAGGGAGGCTATCACAGAGAACTTATCAAAAGCATGGAAAATAGCATAAAAAGTTCCTACTTTTTCTGCAGTTCATGCAGTTCCTACTTTTGCTTTGCAGCTTTTATGCTAAAACTGGACAGAAGAATTGTTAAATCCAACTCTCTATGAGGACAGGCTGAGAGAGTTGTTGTTCAGCCTGGAGAAGAGAAGACCCCTGGAAGACCTTTCAATACTTGAAGGGAACCTGTAAGAAAGATGAGGACAGTCTTTTTAGCAAGACAGGACAAGACCTATTATGACAGGATTCTAAAAGAGTGTATATTTAGGCTGGATATAAGGAGGAAATTTTTTACTCTGAGAGTTGTGAAACACTGGCACAGGTTGCGTAGAGAGGTGGTAGAGGCCCCATCCCTGAAGATATTCAAGGTCGGGCTTGATGGGGCTCTGAGCAACCTGATCTAGTTAAAGATGTCCCTGGACTGGTTGACCTCTAAAGGTCCCTTCTATCTCAACACATTCTATGATTCTATTGTATAATTGATGGACCTCTTTGAAATGTAAATTATCTGTAAAATATAAGATGAAATACAGGTGTACCTCTTCCTAATGCCCTAATCACTAAACATCATTCCTGAGAAATTTGCTCACTGAATCATTCTGAAGCTGCTCCTTGTGGGAAAAAAATATCTATGATCTACTGACTTATTGATGACTGCAAAGAAAAATAGCACGCAATGCTAAGGAAATTATTAGTATATCCTCTAGGAAATTAAAGCTGAAATTTTCAGTGGAAAGAATAGCATTTCCCCAATGCTGAGAAACCCACTCTCTACACACGCTATCCCTTTTCTCCCCAGTTCCCGTCCTTTTTCAATCCTCTCATCCTTAGGAAAAATGACAACTAAACTCCAATGTATGGCCTCTGTCAGCAGTCTAGATACCTTAAAATTGGAGATCAGTCCAACATGCATAACAGAAAGAGCCTAAAGGCATTCAAAGGTGACAGAGAGGCCATGTGCCAATGTTTCCTTCTACTCAACATCTTTGACTGTATTTTCAAGTTAAGCTGCTGTTACCTTATCAACACCAGAAAAATAGTAAACATTCCTGTCCAAAGGGGCCTAATGATAACTCTCTTGGGTGGGTTACACAGAATGGCATAGAGATAACTTTTCATCAAGATAGTCATCTATGGGTTTAGTGCTATTCTGCTGTACTCACCTCTTATTTGTCCTCCCACCCAACTTCCTGGATCCAAACATGAACAAAAGCTTTGGCTATTCCTCAGGATATGGACTTCCTTTTTCCTTGGGATTCATGAGGAGTACATAGAAGTACGCCTCCAAAAACTAAAGAGCAAAGTTGGATTCTCAACTTCCCAGCTGGTTTCAGGTCAAAGTCACACAAACAGTTTTTCTACATGGAATGTGGAACACTCAACAGAGCTCCTAGAAGCATACTTATGCATGGAAACCCTTTCGTAGTCAAATCATTCTAACTTCCACTACACATGCATATCACGGCGGAGAATGTATAAGCAGGGTACAAATGCTTGTAATGTTCATGTTCCAAGAGTGGATAGGGAATTTTAATGAATACATGTATAATTCATTTAAAAAGAGATAAGTGGCATGTGGCATACCAAGAACTGTGACCTGTTCCATTGATGTTAATGATAACAGCCTCAGCCAACTGCTGTGATGAACCTCCTTGAACCTTACAACAGCTCATATATTTTCCTCTTGCTATAAATGTTTTATTTTACCTGATACAGTAATGAAATTGTCAAGATAATGAACAGAGTAATCTTTTCACACAAATGCCTAACTTTAATTAAAAATCACAGTGTTGACTGCTAAAATATGGGGGTAACAGACCATTGATCAGATTACAGAGCACTGATAATTGAGATGTGGCTATAGACAAAAAGACCTGTGAACTCCACCTTACTGAAGGACATAATGTATGCTGTCAGTAAGCAGTAGTCTCAACACATCATTAGCCCATATATATGTAATTTTTTACTCAACTGTTAAATCTGCAAGGACAAATATTACCTGTTATACTATCTCCAGTGTAACAGTTGGAATTAATGAGGCAACTGCTAAGGTGAGGCATGTCAATGTTCTAAGAATATGTTTTCCAGAAGTGAAGAATACAAAAAAGTACTTTTTCTGCCGGATATTACATTTGGTACTAAGGAGCAGAAACTCTCCCATCTTATGGCATGCCGTAAGAGTACATCAGAGTAACTCTTACTACACAGGGAAACCACACTGACAGCAACTTTGCTGATGACACAAAATTGGGAGGAGTGGCTGACACAACAGAAGGCAGTGCTGCAATTCAGCAAGACCTAGACAGGCTGGAGAGTTGGATGGGAGAAATTTTATGAAATACAACAAGGGCAAGTGTAGAGTCTTGCATGTGGGAAAGAACAACCACATGTACCAGTACAGGTTGGGGACTGACCTGCTGGAGAGCAGTGCAGGTGAAAGGGACCTGGGGGTTCTAGTGGACAGCAGGATGGCCATGAGCCAGCACTGTGCCCTTGTGGCCAACAAGGCCAATGGCATCCTGGGGTGTGTTATAAGGGGGATGGCTAGTAGGTTGAGAGACGTTCTCCTGCCCCTCTACTCTGCCCTGGTGAGGCTGCATCTGGAATATTATGTCCAGTTCTGGGCCCCTCAGTTCAAGAAAGACAGGGAACTGCTTGAAAGAGTCCAGCGCAGAGCCACAAAGATGATGGAGGGAGTGGAACATCTCCCTTATGAAGAAAGGCTGAAGGAGCTGCATCTCTTTAGCCTGGAGGAGACTAAGGGGTGACCTCATTAATGTTTCTAAATATGTACATGATGAGTGTCAGGAGGACAGAGCCAGGCTCTGTTCAATGATGTCCAGTGATAGGACAAGGGGCAATGAGTGCAAGCTGGACCATAGGAGGTTCCACAAAAACATTAGAAAAAACTTTTTCACTGTGAGGGTGGCAGAGCACTGGCACAGGCTGCCCAGGGAGGTTGTGGAGTCTCCTTCTCTGGTGACATTCAAAACCCGCCTGGACGCGTTCCTCTGTGACCTAATCTGGGTGACCCAGCTTTGGCAGGGAGGTTGGACTAGATGATCTTTTGAGGTCCCTTCCAACCGCTGTGATTCTGTGGTTCTGTGATTCTGTGAAAGTGAAGCTGGGTTTTCTGAAGAGTGTCTCAGTCTTACACTGTTCCGAATGTAGTGATCGGTTTCATGTCTTGCTATTTTCTGTTCTCACAATTTTCATCATAGCTACAAGATGATAAACTCATCACATATCATAAAGAAAGAGCTGTATATTACTTTTGGCTAGTTCAGGGGTTTTCAATTAGAATAACGATTCTAATTCTCTACTTCTGTTTTAGCAGGTAGAAAGAGTACAGAAAATGAGAAATAATCAGATGTGGCTTATAAATCAAAATTATGAAGATGATACTGAAAGTTTGACAAAGTCCAGAGCAGTTTGTGATGTGACTACACATCTGGCCATTGTGGACATGGTGTGAAATGCCAAGATTTTATAAGACTCGGCACTGATACTGTCTTCTCAAAACTCTTTTCTTACATTAACTACTGATGAAGAATTCACAGCCTTTCCCCCCAAGAATCTTTGTTACCTTTGTCTAGAGTATCATACTAGTCTGTTTGTAATATCATCTTCGAAAGCCACACAGCTTTAACGGTAAGACACACTCAGTGAATCTGAGCTCACTTCTTTACACCAGTTGCTACTTTACTGTCAGTTAAAAAAGAGCATTTGAAACTTCTATGTGAAAATCTACATTGTATTAAATTTTAGGAAAATTTATCTGAAGAATGGATCTCTGAATGAATATAAAACATATTTTGGAACTCAAGTCATATGGGAATCCGTATCTCTTGTCTGTGATCTTATGGATACTTTAGTTAGCTGTTAATAATGATTTGAGAGCCCTTAAAGGGACCTCATCTGATGGTATATGTAGAAGTACCCATCTGAAGTTCTAAACAAAACATACTGTATCCATTAATCAAGCCACTGTTTCTCAGGAATTTCATTAAACTGAGAAGGAAGATGACTGCAGCCCACCTGCTTTAGAAATTTATTGATAGAATTTGTTTGTTTGTCTTTTTTGTGTTGAGGAATCTTGATTCTTTAAAATCAAAATTTATCACAAGGGAAATTCAATCTCCAGCAGCACAAATAGAAAGATGGATGTAGAACTGCTATGACATCCCGCAAGTCAGATATATTTTGACACTGACTGCTTTAAGTCAGTTTTGAGTCATAAATTTTCCAAGGATTAGGACTTAAAGGCAGCAATCCACTCTGACAATTCTACATTCGGGGACACTAGAGCTTTATCTTTTCCAGAGGAGTTTGAAATTTGGAAAGAAAAAGGAGGAAGTTATTTCAAAGTAGTGTGAGACCAAGTTTTAAAATATTGTATTGTTGTGCAAAGCAGTAATTATATTTTTTGCACAGTCACACTCCAAAACACTACTGAAAATCTTTCTGCCCTAGAATAATTAATGCAGATTACATAGGATCATTCCAAACACTGGAAAGGTATAGTCACACCCGGCTACAAGTGTTTTTACGCAACATTTCTCTAGGTCTGTCTGCATTTCTACAAGCCAGTCTCTACTGGTCAGTTGCCTAAGAGCCCTCTTTGAACTTAAATCTACACTTCCATCAGACTTGCAATTCTTTTGAGAAATTATACCAGAAGTTTGGGATACATCATATTATTTATTGATATAATCAGAGACAACAGGCAAATATGGAAATTGAGCAGTTCTGAACAAGTTAGAATCATAGAATCATAGAATATAGAATCATTTCAGCTGGAAGAGATCTAGAAGATCCTGGAGTCCAGATTTTGTCCCAGCCGTGTCAACCTACTAAACAATTCCCCCCAACGCAACATCCACCCGTCTCTTAAACACGTCCAGGGATGGTGACTAAACCACCTCCCTGGACAGCCTGTTCCAATGGCTGACAACCCTTTTGGTAAAGAAATTCTTCCTAATATCTAACCTGAACATCCCCTGGCACAATTTAAATCCATTTCCCCTCGTCCTATCACTCTCCACTAGGGAGAACAAACCAACCCTCACCTCTCTACAACCTCCCTTCAGGTAGTTGTAGAGAGCGATGAGGTTTCCCCTCAGTCTCCTCTTCTCTAGGCTAAACAGCCCCAGATCCCTCAGCATTTCCTCATACGACTTGTGTTCTAAGCCCTTTACCAGCTTGGTAGCTGCCTCTGTACCCTTTCCAACATCTCAATGTCCCTCTTGTAGTGAGGGGCCCAAAACTGGACACAGTACTTGAGGTGGGGCCTCACCAAAGCCAAGTACAGGGGCATGATCACCTCCCTGCTCCTGCTGACAACACCACTCCTGATCCAGGCCAGGATGCCATTGGCCTTCTTGGCCACGTGGACGCACTACTGGCTCATGTTCAGCTGGCTGTCCATCAACACCCCCAGATCCCTCTTTCCCTGGCAGCTCTCCAGCCACTCCTCCCCAAGCCTGTAGCGCTGCTGGGAGTTGTTGAGGCTGAAGTGCAGGACCTGGCATTTGGCCTTATTGAATTTCATGATGTTGGCCTCGGCCCAGTGATCCAGCCTATCCAGATCCCTCTGGAGAGCCTCTCTGTGCTCAAGCAGATCGATGCTTCCACCCAGCTTGTTGTCATCTGCAAACTTACTGAGGTTGCACTCCATCTCCTGGTCCAAATCATTAAGAAAGATGTTAAACAGGAGAGGCCCCAGTACTGAGTCCTGGGGGACACCACTTGTGACCGACCACGAAATTGATTTAACTCCATTGACTGCAACTCTTTGGACTTGGCCATCTAACCAGTTTTTCATGCAGCAAAGCGTATGCCCACCCAAGCCAAGAACAGTCAATTTCTCTAGGAGAATGCTGTGGGCAACAGTGTCGAATGCCTTACTAAAGTCAAGGTAGACAAGATCCACAACCTTTATCATCATCCAACAAGCAGGTCACCCAGTCATAGAAGGAGATCAAGTTTGTTAAACAGGACCTGCCCTTCACAAACCCATGCTGACTGGGTCTGATCACCTGGTTGTCCTGCATGTGCTGCATAATGGAACTCAGGATGATCTGGTCCATCAGCTTCCCTGGCACTGAAGTCAAACTGACAGGCCTGTAATTTCCCAGGTCATCCTTCCTGCCCTTCTTACAGGTGTTGTTCAACAGGATCCATTAGTGCCCTTCAGACACATGGCCAGTAGCCCCTTTGCACTGTTTGTGCTCTTACAGAAGCAGAGGCAAACAGTGGCAGCAGTAAAAGCTCAGTTTTCATGAGTGAAATGTAATATTTGGCCTCCTTTAAAGTTGCATTCCATACTATCACAAAGTGGAAAAAAAAAAAAAAAAGACCAAAAACCCCCCAAAACTAGAGATTAGCATGGATAAGGAAAAATAAATCCGATTTTATCTACTCAATAAGCTAAAGAGGTGTTTAGCTACCAGACTCTTCTCTTTGAATGGCTATGGAGAAGAACTTGTGTCATGTAAACATATTCTGGACAGCTGCAATGAGACCAACTCATTTAGTTGTCATCACATTGTAACATTTATCAACTATCAGTCAAGATATATCTGAACAAATAACTTAAGGATAAAAGATTCTGTATCTATTACTTATACTCTACTATTCTAGATTGGGGGGAGTTCCTTTTTTTAAAAAATGAATAAATAAAAGGAGTTTTAGTTAAGAAATAAAGATTTAAAGACATTTCAAGGTTGGAAAATACATAAATATGCATCAAGACCTGTGTAATTTCAGAAGGACAATCTTTGATAAAAAAATCAACACTTGCCCTACCTTTGAGCTTTAATAAACTAGACTATGAGATACGTATTTCAACTCATGTCATGCTTAGGTTGCACAATATGTAAAATAGATTAGAAGCACAGTGTGAGGTCAAGCAAGCTAGAAAGCTAGTGCTTAAAATGTTTCTAATAATAAACTGTGCTACTTTTCAGTGCACTCTAGGTTATTCAGTATTTATAAGATACCTTAAGAAGTTTCCATTATTGTAATAATAATTGTTATTACACATACAGCAGTTTTTGTTTTCAAAAAGCAGAGATATTGGCAGGTGGGGTTTTTTTTTTCAAAAATAGCTATGTCTTTCTTTGAAAGTAAGTATGATACTAGTATATGCATGATAGCATGATATTCATTCATTTTATGAATTCTATCACTATTTAATAAATATTATTAGTCCACCTTTAAAAACTCAAACTCTATGGTAACTCATAAAAACAAATCAATTCACTTCAGGTAGTAAAATTGAAATCTGTTTCAAGGGGGAAACTGTATAGGACCAAAGACAAAACACCATGTTATGCCTACGAAGAGCTACTTTCAGAAATGTTTGTCACATAGGGACATGCAAATGTGTACACTGACTCCCTTGAGCAGTGCAAACAAGTAAGCTTTGTTTTTCTAGGCCCATTAACATGGTGCCCAATTGCATCCTGAGCTGCATCAAAAGATGCATGTCCAGCAGATCAAGAGGCAATCCTGCCCCTCTACTCTGCACTGATGAGACCTCACTGCCGTACTGTGTCCAGCTGTGGAGCCCTCAATGCAAGAAGCACATGGACCTGTTGGAGCACGTCCAGAGAAGGGCCACAAAAATGATCAAAGGGCTGGAGCACCTCTCTTACAAAGACAGACTGGAGAGAGATGGGGTTGTTCAGCCTGGAGAAGAGAAGGCTCCAGAGAGACTTTATAGCAGCCTTCCAGTACCTCAAGGGGGCTACAGGAAAGTTGGAGAGAGACTGCTTACAAGGGCCTGTAATGATAGGACTAGGGACAATGGTTTTAAATTAAAGCAAGGTAGATTTAGATTAGACATTAGGAAGAAGTTCTTTTCTATGAGGTTGGTAAAACACTGGCACAGGTTGCCCAGACAGGTGGTGGAGGCTCCATCCCTGGAGGCATTCAGAGCCAGGCTTGATGAGGCTCTGAGCAACGTGTTCTAAAGATGTCTCTGCTCACTGCAGAGAGATTGGACTAGATGACCTTTAAAGGTCCCTTCCAACCCAAAGCATTCTATGATCATCATCAACTTTGCCAAAGAAATTTTACTGAGATTCACTTTGTGTACATGAATGACATTTTTTCTCTTCTGAGTATGAGCACATATAGCTCAAAGGTGAGTACTTATTCAGAGAAGAAATTAATGTTTATTTTTCTAATACTCTTTCGTCGTTAATATTAGAATGACTAAAGTATTTCTTTATTATGGCCCACTAAACATACATATTCCCTTATAGAAGAATAAAACAAAGTAACCTAATATGGAACTCGTTTTTATGTAACAAATATTTATGACATAAAATTTCGCCATAATTTCACAAAATTAATAGCACTGTTCACTCTCCTAGGAAATTCTCAGATTACAGTGATGTCCGTTGTATTTATTTTCTTCTAATATTCCTTCTCTCTTCATTCTGTACACGCAAAGGTAGCTATTTTGAATATGGGGAAACACAACTATGTTAGCATTTATTAAAAAAAGTGCAAGAAGTTGTGTCTTGAAATGATCTGTCAGCCCTCACATGCTGCAAGAAGAGGAAGTGATACGTAATGTACAAGTTACTATTAGCAATCTGTATTTTACAAAGCCATTTAATTAAATCAGTGGAATTGTTCATGCTCTAGTCTTGTTCTTGGTAACACAGATGTTTTCTCATGCTTTTTCACACCCTTCATGTCACATTTTTAAGTAATGCTATTAAAAATTACATTATTTTCAGTTCTCAGAGATCTTCATTCACCAAACAAACTGTGTAATCTTCATTGACTTGTGCTCTGTTTCCATCTCACAGTAACCCAAGGTCAGTTGTTCAACACTGTTAGTTTTCAAGTGCTATAAAGTCTAACAGGCTGTCAAAATCATGGTGTCTTTTTGCTAGGAAAGAGATTGGGATTAAGTGTGTGAAAGGGGTGGTTATAAATGATTCCTGTCCACTAATTTTCACAAAAGAGAATGACATGTTTGCAGTCTAACCTAGCTGAGGTTCCAGTGATCTTCCCATGTTAGCAGAGCCACTGCTAGCCATGAGGATTTTCAGGCACAAAAACTGGAGCTGGCTGGAAGATGAAGGAGCCCTTTTGGTTTAGAAGGTACACACTCGTTCAACAGACAAGGCTTCATTTCCAATTCCACTGTCAGGGACTTATTCCAAACTCTGGAGTCCCTGTGATGGAGAGTTTTCCAAGCATTCCAGACATCTTCAATGGTGACCTAATCTGTTGCCAAAACCTCGCTTTTACTCAGAACATGACATGCAGAACACACTTTTTAAACCTATTAAAGGTATTTATAAAATGATCAGTTGAGTAATTCAAATGTTAAAGCTGCACATTAACTTTTTCTGTTTGTCCATGAAGCAGTCATGGTCCCTGGAATTAAATGAAAGAAACAAAACTAATTTCTTAAGAACTTTTTGGCATTTCAAATTCCTGTTTGATTTGTCTGTGTATGGCTTTAGCACTCACTTAGCAATATTTCCAGAAAGCATTTGTAGTTTATTACACCAAATGATTTCAGTGAAAGACATAGAAGAGCTTCTAGGCACACAAGACCTTCTTCAGACCCACAGTGTATTCTCCTTTTGAGAAAAAAATAAAACAAAACCCCCACAAAAACTCCAAATTCTTTAGGTCAAATCCTTAATATGTGGGAGTTAAAGATTAGCTTTCCATAGGTGAACTTGAATTTCATGTTAAGCTCATTTTATAAAAGTTTTTAAAAATAGGCTTTAAGACTGTATGAGTTGTCAAGAAGAATTATTTTGCGATGCCACCACAGACACCAATCCAGGAATAGGATCTGGATAAAAACTCTATTTTGCCTTCTCACTTGAACTTTTTTTGAATTAGCTGGATTCAAAAGAAATGCAACACGGGTATGCAAATCTGCACCGAGATTCATAAAGTCATGCAATGTCCCTAATATATATATATTTTTCATATTAAGCAAAGGCTCATTCTCTGTCAAGCATGAAAACTGGAAAGGTGTTTTATGTTTAAATTCAGCATAAAATCGTTTTCATGTGCACTGTTAAAATTAACATTTAGTACAATTTAAATATATATTTCTTATCAAGCTCTACTTAATGACACTTGGGACTAAAAAGAATAATAATTTTCCTAAATAATTTTAGAGTTCACCACCTATACATGACAGACAATGGAAAGAATATATCCAGCCTTTGAACAACCGAAAAAAACCTATTTGGCTTGTATTTCAAACTAATATATCATACACTGTAAAAAAAGTTAATAAATTTTGATATGTATAATACCCATATTATTCTATAATACACCTGCAACTTGTTTGTTGTATTTAATACTGCCTATTGAAAATATCTGTTCAGAATATACTGATCACTATAAATAAACCTCTTGGAACAAAATGAGATTGGTTTTTCAACATGTGCAATACCCTCTGCTACTGTTAATGTCCATGCTTGGTCAATTACACTACTGGGAAATGCAAGATGGTCCTCATTTTATTGATTGCTTAGCAGAGTTCAATCCATCACATTTTACCTGACAAATTTTTACACCAATATCAGAAGAAGAAAGGAAAGGCATGCTCAGGTAACTGGCTCAGTATTTCTAGTTCTGCTTTGCTTCAGAAATTTATGAAGATAGGAACATAGGAGGAGGTAATTTTTGAACATTTAAGGCTATAGCAGAAATGCAATTGTTTTATCAGTTACACTCAACACTAGATAACATCTAAAACATTTCCTAGGGCCATTCAATTCATTTTGCTGACTGTTCTGTCAGCAAATTCAGGAAAAACTTTCTGAGACCCACAGAATCTCCTATCATTTTCAAAGTGCATTAAAGCCATCTCATCCTAAAGAATGCAAATTTTCAACCAGAGTTTAACCTCATCATTTGAAAAACAAAGGCAGAGCAAAGGCAAGACCATACTTTCAAATTAGTCTTTTCTTAACTCAGTGTCAGAAGGTGTTAGCTGGTCACCTACCTTTGTGCCTCTGTCAGATCCCATCACTGGAGGAGATCAGTGCTACTCTCTTGGCGCTGGACCTTCTGATGAAACAGCCTGATTCCTTGTATCTCTGCAAGTATTGTTTATATTTAATAATTTTGAAAATATTTATCAGAAGAGATAAAACTGCTTAACATTATTAAATATATATTTTTATAATGAGAAAATATTTTAATCTGTTAAAAGTTCATTGCTCTGGATCAGATACATTGCCACAGAGAGCAATTAAAAGATTAACGTTTTCTCCAGCTAATGGTCTGATCTACCTATATGAAACTGTTCTTTATCTACAGTCTAAATTAATTTCATTATAGCTATTTTATTGTGGAAAGGCTAAAAGATTAAAAAAGGAGATAAGTTCCCTTTGTCTGTTAGTGTCACCAACACTGATGGTCTTCCTGCATTTCTAGATCCTGTTTGTTCTTTAGTATAGAATGATTATAAATGTGGGATTTTTTTCAAAGATTTGTGCTTTGTGCTTATCGTATTATAGATTTGCTAATTGGATCTGTCAAAAACAAGCTATTTGGAAACTGAGGGTACTGTCTGAAATCCGGCTCTCGTGCATGTTTTTTTTTGCATTAGTACAAGTAATATGCATGAGATCCAATTAGAGATGCCTGAGGAGGTATGCTTGATAAATGTCAGGTATTAATACCGTTTTATTAAATACATAAATTCAGACATCTCAGGAATGTTAACATTATAGTCATTTGGGAGTCCAGGAAATATCCACGGCTTGACAAGTAGTTCAAGTCACTAGGAAATGTTGAAATGGATGCTCAGGCCTGCACTGTCACGTCTTTTCTAGCAGTCTAAATACTTTCCAGTTTTACTGTGTTTTCTGTATTATGCTGTATTGGGTCAGGCTGAGGTGGAGTTAATCTTCCCACAGCAGCTCTCTCCGTGCTGTGTTTCTTGGAGCGGTAGCTAGAAGGGTGTTGATAGCACCCCAGTGTTTTGGCTATTGCTGAGCAGTGCTCACACAGCACCAAGGCTGTGGTTTGACGTTCTCCCAACACGTCAACGTGTGATCAACATCTTGGGAGGGGATACAGCCGGACCAGCTGACCCAGACTGACCAAAGGGGTATTCCGTACCATGTGACATCAGCTCAGATATAAAAGAGAGAAGGCAGAGGGAAGTGGGAGGGCATTCGCTGTTTGTGTTTGTCCTCCAGAGAAACCGTTATGCGTATTGGAGCCCTGCTTCCTGGGAAAGCGGCCGGGCATCGCCCGCCAATGGGAAGTAGAGAATAATCTTTGTTCCATTCTGCTTTGCTTCCACGCACGGCAATTGCTATATTAAACTGCTTTTTATCTTTACCCACGGGCTTCTTGTTACATCTCACCTCTCCCCTGTCCATCTAAAAAAAAGGGGAGTGATAGAGTGGCTTTGGTGAGCTCCTGGCCTCCAGCCAGGGCCAAACCACCACATATGCATAAGCCATATGTAACTTTTCACGCAAGCATCATCTGCATGCTATTTGCAACCCCATATATTTATTCCCTAAATTTACATATATATCTACACATATATAGCTGTATGTAAGTGAACATTAGTAACTTTTCATTTGGATGAAAAACAGTTATGTATCAAGAGATATATCAATGCTAGTGTGTTTACATACTACATGCAGACAGTTGACTTTAAAATATAGCATTAACATTGACAGGAATAGTCACCTAATATGATCATTGAAAACAGCCTCCACTTAACCGTTTCAAAAAACCTGCAGATGAATTATGAAAGACTGTAAAAAAAGAATGCAGTCAAAAGAACGAATCACTTACATTTTTCATTTTCCCTGTTAACACTGAATTCTCCGTTTTGTTGGCACTGCATTAGAAAGATTTAGACGTCTATCACTACTAACTGGATTTTTCAATGCCATCATTTTAGATTACTCTTTTGGCACCCTGAGTCTTCTATGAAGTTAACAGCTATCAGATATATTTGATGCAAGATACCTGCCTGAAAAGTGCCTGTGGAGGACACCCATCTTATTCAAGCAAATGTTTTCCCATATAGTGGGAATTAAGATTTTCTAACCCTGTAAATACACAGTTACGTATTTTGAATGGTTGAAATTTAAGAATGCGATTACAAATAAGAAATGTTACACATATAGTAGGGAACACAAAACATTGTTATTTTTTCTTAAATTCCACCCAAAAGAGAGTATATATCACTTCCAATATCACTGAAACAAAAGCCAAAATATTCCAAGAATTTTACTTATAATAAATTATATATATAATAATATAATAATTAATATAATAAACTATGTTAATACACATCTGTTAGAGTAAATACGCCAATGATATACCCTGAAGTCTGTAAAAATGTAAGTTTTTCTGAAGCTCATGATAATTTTGAACTGCAAACACTGAATTAGTTATTCAAACAGTCTCCCATTACGGTCCATTCACTTGCATTCATTTAATGTTAATATAGATTGAGTGACTTATTTTAAACCACTCTCAATTTATAATCTTCAAAGGAAGAGAAAAAAAACCACTATAATTTTAAACATGGATGGAGATCCTTGTGTAGCTCTAAAATGCTGGCTGTTTTATAGCGCCATCCGTTGTATATTCCTGCATCATTAGTAGGAAAGGTCAAGCAATATTTATTTATATTAGTCAGGAACCTCATGAAACTATCACCATGAAACTACCCCTGAGACTGCAAAACTGATACATGTGCAAGACTGGTTAATTCATTATTCAATGGAAGCACTAATACTGCTGAGTTCCAGCTCAACTCCTGTCCTCACATACAGCTACTTTATTAAGCAGAGCTAATTTCATTAAACAAGAAAGAAGTTCTTCTTCATGGAGGCAACATTACAAAATTCAAGAAAGAATAAATGTGTTCCAGAGATCAAAAGTGCAGTAGCTCTGTTCTTAAAATTAGTGCCTTTTATATAATAAATAGTCTGCTTTCTACGCAGAGAAACGAACTAATTTTCAGCCCTATGTTTAACTCGATAACTGTGAAGTCAGAGCACAAATCCAGTTGTCATTACATATTTGATTTATTCAGAGCTTAAAATCTTTAGACAAGTAATTGTTATAAAGAAAAAAATATTATAATAATAACAGTGTAATAATTAAAAAACAATACAGGCAGAGATTCTAGCAATTTTGTCCTCTCATATATCAAATATTCAAAAATAAAATGTCACATTGCATAAAGAGCTAAATAATCTTCAGAATTCTGAACATTTTTGTCTCAGTTTGTCAGAACCATTTTATTACTATAAATTTGCATAAATTTTCTAGATTATTAAAATTAACAAATTTTATGGACAAACTGGTTATCCCAAGCCTTTTTTGTAAATCAGAACTGATTTTACAGGGAAATTTAGTGAGATAACTGGGAGAAAAGTTATTCCATGTTTTATCTGATGATAAAAAAAGTATAATTTTAGCAAAAAACTTGACAGTCTTTCAGTCAAAGTTCTTTTGGTTATTTGAAATCTATCAAATACTGTCAAATGTTTTGTTTACCTTTCCTCATTTGAGACACTCCCTTCGTTCTCTCCATCATTACTCTTTCTCTTGAAATTTTGCTGAAGCAGATTTATCAGAAATCGCTGTACAAATATGGAAGAAGTCATCTCCCTTTTGAATATAGTTTTCTTTATACCTGCCCTTAGAAGAACACATAATCAAGCTTCATATCAGCAGTGTGATATCTATTCCTAAATAAAGTTATGAGGATGAAACACATGGAGGACATTTCTACACGAAATATGCCCATTACATTTAGGCTGCAAGTGGCATAGTGTCTGACAGCTCTCTTTTAAGCACAGTTGTAAGGGATTAGCTGTTCTCTGCATCACGTTTATGGGAAATTATATGATACTGAAAAATTAGGCTTCTTAAAAGTAGATCAAAATCTCATTGGCCTCTATTAGCCAGTCAATAATGTTGCTGTCTCAAATTCTAAAATTGCTGTATTATTTTCTGATATTTGAATTGTCATAGGTATCTGAAAAGTCAAAGGGGGAGGAAGGGTCCAAAAACAGAAATACCCTGAAGGAGTCATTTTTTTTGGCACAATGAATAAACTGACAAAAATTTATGTGGGGTCAAATAAAGCCAAATGATGTGTTTAACTTCCTTTTCTTTATGAAATTTAAACCCTTGTTTTAAAGTTATAATTTTCAGAAAAAAAAAAAAAGTTTAACAAGGGGGAGTGCAAAGTCCCACACCCGGGGATCCCTAGGCCCAAATACCAGTATATGCTGGGGGCTGATCAGCTGCAGAGCAGCTGACCTCCAGTCGTCCTTTCCAACCTCAACCATTCTGTGATTCTGTAAAAATATCACCCTGAAAAAAAATAATTCCTATCTGAAAATGTAAAGCTAACATTTTTTTTTTGACAATACTTTTCCAGAACTGACCTCAGTTTGCAAATACATGCAGTCTCTGCAACACTGCGTTTTTCAGTAGATAAAATATTTACTAAAATACATTAACCATCTAGCTCTAGGAATACAATTGTAATAGAAGGAAAGATACTTGTCCATATAGAATATTTTAATGTCTTTTCTTCTGATGGAGAGTTCAAATGTACCAGATAATTATCATCCAGTAGAATGGCCCATCTTTCTTATATTTCACATGCAAGCACTTGGAGTATTCGTGTGCAACAGACTGGCAGAAAATATTGTCTCTAAAGTTTAAGAAACCTCACAGATGTTCACATCAAAATGCTGAATAAACACATACCACAGACAAAACTATGTCTTGGCAATCTGCTTTGTATGTGCCTCCTTTCACAATGGGTTAAATTCCCCTGACTGTTTTATGTGTGGACATCCCTTGATTGCACCCTTGGTGAGGTTTACTCACTGGTTGCTTACTTTGGGGAATCTCCTAGAAAAGGTCCATGAGCATTGTCCACCATTCCCAAAGACCCCAGTCCTCCAAAAATTGGATTGTACTTAACAAACGTTTCTGAGAATTCATTGCAGTAGTTCATTTCCAAGATCCAGGAGCAAAACATTTGTCTGTCCTTAACATATGCCATTAATGAATCCAGCTAAATGATCCTGTCCTCAAGCAGGCAAAAGCCATTTTTTACTGTGTTATGAAATTTAAATAGTAATTATAACAGAACATGAAAAGTAGCTCTCACTGAGACAAGTAAGCTACTCTGCTTGTCCTACTGATAATAAATGCTTACAGTCAAAAAATATATCCAGCTCCCAGGAGGACAGAGATGGACATATTTACAGTGCAATATCATTAGCTCTGAGAAAATTCTTTGCTGGACGTTGAAAATATTGAAGCTGAACTAGAAGTCAAGAAAACAAGCAGATTTCACTTGGCTTCAGTAGACATTGTAAATACACTATTTCAAAACCACTGCTATTAATAAAGCAGAAACAGATGAAAAGTTCTGTCAAAGCAAAAGAAACAGATGATCAAATGCTGAATAATTTGTTGATGTATAAGTTACTGATGCCCTGCAGCTCTGGTAAATAATGTAACCTTTTTTTTTTCTTTCTTTTTTTTTAAAAACAAAAAGTTTCTTTTCATGCTAGCGCTCAAAAATAAAAAATCTTTCTTCAAAACCGTAATAATCTTTTGCTTTTTTTCACTTCCTGGGTGCACAATTAAGAAACAACATGCTCTGTCTTGTTCAAAAAGCATTTTTTAAGTCACAAGAAAAAAAGACTTTTAGATATAAAGCTCCAATTAAGCTATATGGTGATAGCATGGAGGCAGGTGAAATAAGTTGATTGTATCCTTTTTCTTTCCTGCTGTGATCGTAAATAGACCTGTATGTCTTGCAAGAAAGAAGTGTCAGCTCAGACTACAGCAGCTGACAAGCAGGAAGTGCCTCCAAGTTAGAAAGTTAAATGCAAGACCTTACTACTATACATTTTGTAATAAAATTTTCGTATTTCAAGACTTCTGAAAACTGATGAAAGGTAAGATGTTCTCATTTTCTTTTCTTGTTGTATATCATTCATTTGGAGTGTAAAAAAGTTAAAACCCATAAAAATAAATCCAACAAAACTACAGCTGATACTAATTTTAAGCTCCATGCCTGATTTTCAGTTCATGCATCCCTCTTCCCTCTTTTGCTGCTCAGTTTTCAAAATGCAAGTTTAAAAAAATTGCACAATTTTAAGGCAAAGGTTAACAGAACTATATATGTATATATATCATACATAATATATATATATTTTTTTAACTTGCCATTGTTATTGATAAATTTAAAACTAGTGCACTGTCACTCTACAAAAGGAGAGAGAACAAAAAGATGAAGAACACAATTTTGCTTGCAAAGCTGTTTCCATATATCTCAAAAGCCTAGAAGGATTTCAGAGGATTATCTTTGTCTAGATTGCTGTCACTCCTATTAATCAGTTTTTATTGATTGCTTGGTCTGTTGGTCTCCTCAAGTTCAACAAAAGGTCTATAATATACTGCCCTTGAACACATAAATAAACCTATTTGAATCACATATAGACTGAAACTATGAAGATATGATTTTTATGACTCTCAGAACTACAAGCTGTAGAGGAGTTTACAAGAATTTTTAAGATTATTTCAATATATGCACCAAATCTCAGCCATTCATTATGTATCAACAAGCACAAGAATTTTCAAGTGTCTACACCAGTTGTATGCAACAAGAATCTCTGCTTAAATGATTAAAATGAAGGTCAAACTAAATCAAGACATGAGGTAGCTGTTGAGAAAACAGTGTTTTTCATAAATGCTCTGTGTGCTGATGCAGAGTTTCTCTGATGTATTGATCTTAACAACAAAAAATTACTTAAGATAGAAAAAAAACCCCAATATGTAAAGTAAGTACAAAGTTCAAATGTTATCTTCAACTTGTTCCCTTTCTGTTGTAGTTTTACATTTGGTTTTCTATATACACACATTGCTTTATATTTTACTCGTTGAATGTTCACAGAAATGCTTACAGAAATTTGTTTTGGGCAAGTGCATTTTAGGGGTTTTTAATGACTGCATGAAAATAGAGGTATTTTATATAGGTTAGTCAAATGGAGAATGTTGTGTAACTTTGGTGATCAACTACAAAGTTCAAACAAGACATTTGGTAATTAAATACTTGGATTTGCAAATTATCCTCAGTTCTGTCTTGTTAATAAAATAATTTCTGGAATAATTTTGATCAGAAAAAAAAAATGGTATGCTTTTACCTTCTTGCAAAACCCCCACATCTTCATGGGAAGAATAAGCTCCTCAAAAGTATTTGGAGGTTTTTGTCGATCACCTAAGTATAAAGGTGATAAATTAGATATATAGTGTTGCAATATGACCCTGAAGATGTCACTGTGGTAATGAGTTTTCCTTTCTTAACAGAGAAAAATAGGCATCTTCATTCAGCTAACTCCACCTTTTCCCTACTTCAGGAAATGATGATTCACCCTCTGAAGGTGCCTACTTCTCTGCAGAAGTCTCCAGGTTGACCTCTAAGTTGATATTTAGTTGAGTTCTTAGGAAAGATGAATCCTAGTTGTGACATCACATTTTCTTCTATGGATTTCTGTGTTGTTTCCTCTCCTTTGGTCTCTTAAAAGTCACAGAAAACACACTGTGGTGGTTGCCAGTCATAAGGATGGTGTGCTGTGAGCTGAAACTGCTGTCTTTTTCCTTCGTAATTGGACTTGTGTACATTTATCCAACAAAACTCTCACAAAATTAAAAATCTTTTGTAAAAAAAAAAAAAAAAGTATGACTCTTGCTAAATAAACTAAATTTAAAAAACACAATGAGAAAAAAAAAAAAAAAGCTCCATTTTATGCATGAGAAGCCCCAGAAAATTTGGCTCATAAGGACAGCTGAGGGTGATTAAAAATTCCAAATTGGACATCTTTAATTTATGCTGGATTAGAAATATTAAAACTTAAACCAAGCTCCCACAGTTATGGAGCCAATGACAAAGTTTAAGTGCACAAGGTTATGATGAAACAAGTTACGATCCATATGCTCCTCCTGGTAGATGGCATTTTAATGTTATTGCTTAATGATACATTTGATTTCATTTTATGTTGTTTCCCATAAAAGGGGGGAAATGGCACTAGAAAAATGGCTGGTTTCAATTTTTATGTACTTCATGTATGCAAGTCCTGAAACCAAAACAGTACTATACAAAAAGAAATTGTCTTTAAAAGTAATAAAATACATGCTCTGCAGGAGACTTATCGATCTTTAACAATTCTTTAAGGGAACCCAGTGGCTCATAGCATCTTTAAAATAACAAGTTTACACAAAAATTACAGCTTAAAATAAAGGCATGGATGACTAGGTACTTCCCCATATACATTCTTATTAAAATGTTACATTTAAATCTTACAAGATTGCTAGGATTTATTTTCAGAACAAGTACAGGGAGAGCTTCCAGATATAATATCTACTTACATTTATTAAAATTAATTAACCGGACTGTGGTTGTTATTGTGCTTCCCTCCTTTTTTGAAATTCTCCTAAATCTTTACTTGGCATTAGCGGACCATTGCAACACGTTTATTTTAAAATATTTTAATTGAGAATCTATCCCAGATTCACCTCAGATGAGACGTTTTAACTACAAGCTATAGAAATTTGTAATGTTGAGTAAATTTTTCATCTAGTTCTAAGATTTGTAGGGCATGAACTTGATTTTTTTTTATCACAGAAGTAATTAAAAATTTGTTCTGTGTATCAGCACTCTCCAGAACAATTCTTGGGAAACAGTAAGATGAAATTTTAGTAAACAAAGAACTTGGAGTGAAAAGAAGAGAGAAGAGACAGTACATCCCACCTAATCTTAGCCATCTCCAGAAGCTGTCTTAATTAGGAATGCTTTTCTCCAGCTTCCTGTAGAGAATGGAGGGAAGGAATATGTCTCCAGAGGGCAATCATCTGAGGGTGGTTAGGATTCTAGCTTAGGTTCCCCTGTTAACATTAAATGGTCTGAACCTGAGTTCAACTGTTTGCAATATGAGAAAAGAAAGGAACAGTGAGCTCCAGATGGAAACACTGAACTAGTGAGTGGACGTGATGTTTTGGCCTTGCTTCACAACAACTTGTTTTATAGAGGAGAATCCACAACAACTTTAATTCTAAGAAAGGATTAACTTTTCAATGTGTTTCCTAGGGATGACTGCCTTTGTATCCTCCCCACTTTCCTGATCTTAATCCAAACTGATATATCCTTATCAAGGAAGTCTAGGGTAATGTAAAGGGTAGAGTTCTAATTAGATCTCAATTTAGTCTTCTGTCAGGAAGACACCACCATGTGTAACATTCAAGTGAGAATTATGGTTGAAACTGATGGTATTGATTTCAAGCACGTTGGTAATGTCTATTCCTTTGAAAATTTGGTCCACTATCCTTATCATACATACCAAACAGAAAATATGCTTTATAAGTGAGCCATGAGAAATATTTTCGTCGCTCTCTAGAACCTCCTACCAGTTCCTTTAATGGCACGGGGTGAGGGAGAGGGGAAAATTTTACAACTAAAATTCATTTTTTCATGAATTTAAGTAATTATTCTAGAAGTTTTAGGAAATGATCCAACTTTGGTAAGCTGGAAACTGTCAATATGTCAGCGAAGTCAAATATAAAAATGTAATTGTGGATGTACTTAAAAAATGTTTTTTTTTCATGCAAATGAAAGAATGAAAAGGTGTATGAAAATCTGCTCTTCCCCATTCACTTGCAAATCAACTTACAAAGTGAAGAACCTTGATAGTACTATTTTCAGTACCACTTTTCTTACAAGGTTCATTCCACTCCCCAGCTCTTTTCATAAAGGGCAAAACTGGAATAATTCAGCAACTGCTTTCCTGTCAAACTGCCCTCTGGTTGTTAGGTGGCTTTGGGAAGAAAATGTCATTCATGCCAGTAATGTGGAAATCCTGTGAAAGTCACAGACTGAAGGCACTGGAGACAAATAGTGGAAAGTCTAAGAAAGAACAAATGGCTTCCTGATTTATGATGTAATATTTTACAGGAAGAACAAAACCAGTCAAATTAGTAATGGTATGAAATTTTAAGACTATGACATATCCCATGTTTTGTTTATGTTGTGTCTTTTCATTATTTTTGATGTACAACATAGCCAACTACAACAGCCAAAACTTCAAAACTATGAGTGGTATTTTGAAATGAGTAATCCAGCACAAGCAAAATGCTGACACCACCTTGTTAGTACCACAGCTGGAAAATTACCTATGAAATTGCAGATGTAATAGTTCTTTTCAGCCTTTTCCTGCAATTTACTTTTTATCCTGGTTTCAGCTATCTTTGTCCACTCACGTGACTATTTTTGCGTGATTCCATTTGCTGAAATAAGTGTCATACATTTATTACAGAGATTGTTTGCTGGTATCAGAGATAATTTTTATTTGGAGGGACAAAACTTATAAATTGTGAAGGAAAGCAAAACTATTATTTTTCTCTGCAATACTGTGAGTGGATCTTGGAATACAAATGAAAACAAATGTGTGTACATATATGTAAGTACTTCCCTGCAAGGAACACTGTAAAAAAAATAGTTAAATTTATTTCTCTAAATTAAGGGATCATAATGAATATGCTCTGAAAATAAAGTTATATTTCCAGAGGAGGTTTTAATTTCAAGTTATGGATGACATACAGATTCAGTCAAGGACAGATGGTCACAGAACCCAAAACCATAGTGCCTGCCTTACCAGGCTAGTTTTAAATTCACAGAATGACTCAGTGAACTTGAAATGTCATGCTGGATTCTAGCAAGAAAACTATGCAAGGCTTTAAAATTTATCTCTGGCATCTTAAATTAATCCTGGAACTAATTAGGAAGCTTGCAGACAACTCGAAATCCGAGTGCTATCTGTTCCTATTGACTTTTTCATACAGAAAGTGAGGGTTCAGAACTAAGAATGTGTCCCCTTTGTTCTTATCACTATCAACTAAAAGAAGAAGACGACGCTTATGTGGGAGAGAACTAACATTTTAGAATTTTCAATAACATCATGTTAGAATATGAAGGCAGACCTTGTTTTGGCTTTACTTTTTAGAATGATTATTTCAAAAGTAAAATAAAATCAGAGCACAAAGGTGGCAGTGAAAAATAAAAGGATTTTTTCAAACATTCTAACAAAATTAGAGTGAAATGAAATACAAATTATAACAATAAATTCTGGGTCATAACAAAATCATCTCCATAGTCAGTTCAATTTTGCAAACATTAATAACTAATTAGTTGAAGAAATCAGACAGATTGGGTTTTTGTTTGTATTTGACCGAATGTTGCAATCCTTACATTTTTTGTTCAAAGGGGTTTTTCTTTCAAAATAATGAGGTATAATTTTAAAATCCTGTAAAGTGACCTAACTTGACAAATCTCTTTGTTACAATCATGAGTTTACCTTATATTGTTAAAGAGCACCATATTAGAAAAGTCTTATAGTAGAAAAGTCCAAAAGCCAGTGTTAATATCACTTGCACATATATACTTACCTGCCATCTCTTATTGGTTTTTTTTGGCTGTATGCAAGAAAGAGATTCTTAAATCCTATTAACGCTGGGCTGTTTACGCTGTTGAGCAGTGACCTCCTTTTCAGAAGTTCCATTCATTTGGCAGATCCCTGTACTGATGGCAACTCATGACCAGGCCTGATATAAATCTGTAAGTACAAATGTAGATGTCTAATTTTAAACCTGTATTTTAGAAAAAAATTACACTTCCTTTCATAACAAAATAAGCTTCTGCTTTTTTTCTGTAGAAGTTGTTAGTGTGTTTCACAGCCGCTCTTTCCTTTTAGGGCACTAATCACTATATTGAGCAAGGCTGTGCCTAAGTGAAAACATGCAGCTGTACTGAACCAAACTGAAGTAGAAAAGCAAGGAAGACAACTGAAACAGGACTATTTAGAGAAAGCCATTAAAGTGTTTTAAAGTGAGCATCAAATGGAACCATTAACATTCGGGATTATGTATTTTCAAACGATTTTTGTCCTAAAAGGTCAGTTTCAGTTTTTCTGTGAGAATAGCTGATATTTTCAGGTACTTATTTTCAGGCTTTCAAGTTATTAAACTACAGACAGTCCATCTTCTTCATCTGAAAAAAAAAAATTATAAGCAACACAAACAATAAATCCACTTACTGTACCTATGTCTAAGTGACCGTGGAAAAAAAAGAATTCTTTTACTGAATCACATCACTTTAAAATTTCAAGATAAAATTGATGTTCCAGACACAAGGAAACCAGAAGAAATAAAAATTACTGAAGAAAATGGCAGATATTATTGGTCATAGAGAGCACCATTCAGAAGAAAGCACTTTTTTTTCTTTTTTTTTTTTTTTTTCATTTTGGCTGTATTACTGTAGTGCTGTAGCCCAAAATAACTATCATGTTGGCTTAAGGAAAATGGAAAAAAGGCTTAAAACCGTGTTCATTCATTCTGTTTACTCTCTAGATTTCACTCTTACAAACATATAGTGTACCATCTTTCTCCTCCCACACCTTTTCTTTACAGGAGAGATTGTATTTCCTCCTTTATAATAATAGCACAAATGAAGAATTTAATAAGATGTTTCATCACTGCGTGTAAAATTAACAACTTCAAAAATTTGTTAAGCACAGGTAATGAGAATGCCTTTTTTTGTTGTTGTTGGATAATGTTTTGGTTAAAGACATTCTCACATCATCAAACTATTATTTCAGGCACCTGGCCTGGCTCACAAAGCAATTAGGAAGCAGAGGAACTGCAGCGTGGCTAGCACCTAAAAAATCCAGTTGAGTCCAAGATTCAGCTGTAAAATCAGATATTGCACTTGTTAAATATAGCTTAATGAATAGACTACTATCACACATAAACCATGTCTTTTTGCATCAACACAGATGTGCAAAATACCTCTGAATTTAACGAGACCGGTAACACAGGTTCTGCTATAGCACATTTTTACCAAGGCTAGGGAACATGTCAAATGATCCTATGTCTGGGTCCAGTAATGCTGTTTTGTCAAAACACTGAAAGCATAAAAATTTGGTTGCTGTTGACCAGTAATATATTACAGGCATTCTGGCTCCAAGCCATGCTAAAAGCTATGAACTGGAAAACATCCATTTATTTCAGAAGCTGCAAATTGCTGCTGTGTTTTCCCATTGCTTCTTATACCCGTGAAGTCCTCGGTAAGAACCCATAAGACAGACAAATAGATCCAGATATGGCAGTTATTTATCTCTAGTATACGATGATGAGGTAGATGTCAAGGTCCAGTCATTTACGACCTCAGAAACAGTAGTTCAAGGGCATCTGAGTGATTCTAAGAAATGCAAGCATGAAAGGTATACCTGGTAAATCCCTAGAGCAGACTGAGCATGGAACTGTGAGGCCTCTAGCCTGATTATCATAACTTGAGACTACTGCAATAATGACTTTCAGTGAATGGATGGACTGATATGTAATGCCAAAGCACAGTTATGAGACCTCTTGTGTCAATATCTTGTTCATCTTAAGTAATATCAAAAATTATTTTGATTTCTCTGGTGTCAAAGGTGATATTTGGTGTATTGGCAACTAGTTAAATGAGTTCATAAAATTTAATGTTCTTTTTGGAGTGTACTTTTGCAGTAAATCTCTTCATCCCCCCACTTAACACAGTTTGATTTTCTTTGTGCAGAAGTCTTGGAATGTGAAGAAGCACTTTAGGAGTGCATGTAATATACTAACAGCAGTTAAGGCCATCAGACTGGATTAGAGCTAATCAGGAGCAAACACACACAAATGGATATAATGTATTTATCAGTTCCTTAGTACCAACTGGTTTGCTCTGACAGTCTGCCATTGCACAGTATTGTAGAATCACAGAATCATAGAATAATTTCAGCTGGAAGAGACCTTGAAGATCATTGAGTCCAGCCTTTGTCCCAGCCCTATCAACTGGCTAAGCGATGCCCCCCAGTGTAACATCCACCCGTCTCTTAAACACCTCCTGGGACAGTGACTCAACCACCTCCCTGGGCAGCCTGTTCCAATGGCTGACAACCCTTTTCAGTAAAGAAATTCTTCCTAACATCTAACCTGAAGCTCCCCTCATGCAATTCCCCCTCGTCCTATCACTCTACACTAGCGAGAACAGACCAACTCCTGCCTCTTTACAACCTCCCTTCAGGTAGTTGTAGAGAGCCATGAGGTTTCCCCTCAATTTTCTCTTCTCTAGGCTAAACAGCCCCAGATCCCTCACCCTTTCCTCATACAACTTGTGTTTTAAGCTCTTTAACAGCTTGGTAGCTGCCTCTGTGCCCTGTATCCTCTCCAGCACCTCAATGTCCCTCTTGTAGTGAGGGGCCCAAAACTGGACAGAGTACTCGAGGTGGGGCCTCACTGAAGATGAGTACAGGGACAGGATCACCTCCCTGCTCCTGCTGACTACACTGTTCCTGATACAGGCCAGGATGCCATTGTCTGTGAATATAAACAGTTTTTGTGTCATGATGTTGGAGATTAAAACAGTTCACTTGTAGAAAACTATGATGAATTGTGGGATTTCTTAAAATTATGATGAATCGTGTGTTTTCTGATGAGTGACATTGCTTAGCATGAGTAGCCAGGTTCATTGAAACCTTAGGCCACAGACTGTGGACTTTTACCTAAATAAAGGCTGAAGAAAGGCCTGGAAACCAGCACTAATTGAGAAAAAAACATCAACAGAAACTGTAACCTTGAGATAAGAAAAGAATGCCAACCTGGAGAGAGAGAAAGGATCCAATGAAGAACAAGAAGACTCCAAATACTGCTATTGGTTTGAGCCACTGTGTGAGGAAGGGTGAACTTGGATTGTAAGAGTATAATTGCCCAGGGATTCCTTTGTTCGGTCCGTCTCGGAGGATCCCATCTCGAAGTGAAATAAACCTATTCTGTGGAAGAATGTAGGGTTCAAATCCTTCTTTACAATCACTTGCTAAGACCAGATCCAGCTGCACTGAGACTCCTCTCCCTGAGGGAGTTTAGAAATTAAGGGAGTCCAGTCTGAACCTCATGACTTGGCAAGAAGGTCTTCCTGGACTCTTATATAACAAGTTATAAAAATCTGCTAATAAAATCATTTAACTAGATAGAGAGCTGTACTTTCTTCCATCTTTGAGTATCCTTTCAGTAAAGGACTGTTGTGTTGAGGTGACAGAAAACAGAGAGTGGTAGAGATGATTTGACCTGGTTGATGTATAAGAATGGTTTCTTCTCCCCTAGTGTTTCACAGTTAAGCCTAACAGTTTGTTGGTCCTCTCTCTGTTATTATGAACTAAAAAGTTAAAGCAACATATTCCTCTCAGAAAAATGAGAGCAATTCCTGCTATTAAGAGAGTGGACTCTCACAAAGCAAAACTCAGTCCACCAACTTATTACAGATACTAGGCTGTTGTAGAGATGTTCTTAAAAAGATGTAAACACATGCAAAATTTTCTGTTCACTAGTCTGAAGTATATAATATTAATAAGTTTTTTAATTATTATTTTCACATACAAATTAACGTATTACCTACATAACTTTAGTTAATAACTACTTAAGCTGTTATCCACCATTAGAGACTGCATCAGCTTTCTGCTTAAATAACTCGTGATAGATTTTTAGGAAACTGTGTAATATCAGTATTAATATTCATTACAATAATGAATACCTTCTGCATTGCAATTATATAAAAAAACAAGTATACTAGGTTAACTGAGGCAATAGGCTTAAAAAGTAGCATATTTTATGACTTGAACATACTGTAAAATCAGAAATGTGTTTGAACCCTGAAGCTCAAATCCAAGTTTGAATGTTCTCCCACTTGTGAACATTTTAATGTCATGATACAGTGTGACTCATGTTCATAAGACTTTTTTTAAGACTGAAACATGTCATTTTTTCTGAGGAGATTGTTCTTAAGGCCTTTGGTTTTGCAAGCAAGTGTTCCATACACGTCTCTTCTTAGATTAAAATGAAATAGCTAAAGGATATTTCTGATCCTTTATCAGAAGAATGCTAGTGAACATGGATACTGGTTAGACCTTTCCTACATCTAGATTTTAGTTATTAGAGTAAAATTCCTAATAAAAAAAATTGTTTGAATGTTGACTTACTAAATGTGGATTCTGTATTGCCTACTTAAGGTGAAAATTGACTGTCGTGTGTACCCTAAATTAGTGATTCATTTGTCTGTCTTGGCATGTGTCATACTCAGGCCTAATGACAGGGAAGTGATGTTATGGACATTTACATAAAGGAAGAGGGTGTATGTCACCCAACTCTGTTTATTTGGCTTGAAGGCAAAGGGTAAAGTGCAATAAAGTGGAACTGAATATTTTGACAGAGATTCATATACCTGTACTTGGAGATATAAAAGCCAAGCAGATGGTAGTATTTCTTAACTGACTTTAAAAACATAGTAACTAATTCAAGGAGAGACAACAGGAGTTGGTGTCACTTCTTTTTTCACTTTTTATTTGTGTGAATATAAACAAATTTAATTCAGAAATACTGATCATCCTGGTGCTATAAGTAGCTTACTATTAAGGATATCAGATGCTTTTCATATTACTGCTCAACTGTGGGAAATTCTAACCTATGTTATATAAAACACATAGAGAAAAGATAATTCTATCCCTTTGGATTCTCAAAGTACTTGGGGTAGTGAAATGTAGGGTTTCAAAAGAATGAGTATCTGGTTTCTTTGCAAACTCTTCAGGTCTTGTAAGAACTTATTAATATATAAGTTTTTCTAATGCTAGTACTTCACACTGCTAATGCTCAGCCATTTCTTTTTTCAGTAACCTTTCAGTCCCACATAAGTATATAATGGTAAGAGATATTTTCTCTATATGAAAATGAAGAGATTTTTTTTTATTTTCTGCATCAGTTACATTAGTAAATATATTCTTCTCAATGATACTTAATAATCTAGTAGCTATTAGAAGAGTATTTTCATAAATCTCACTGGTAGGTCCTTCGTAAACAGACTTACCTTTGGTAAGTCTTGGTCTTTTGTTCTTCCTTTGCAACTCCTTGAAACCACTGCTTCAAAAATAAACTTTTTGTATAATAAGCAACCCCGGTTCAGCACACAGTCCTGTCCACCTTACAACCACACAAAAAGTTGTACCATCACTCAAAATTCTGTGTGATATGGACGGTCTTGAGTTGAAAAACCTTAGAGTCCTTATTGGTGTACATGCACAAGAGATAAAACTAGGATATACATTAACTATGTAGTCAGTAACACTAGTTGCATGACTTCACTGGATTAAAATGAAATCATCGCGATCAATTTGTAAATTAGTTTCTCCACAACTAACACAGAGTTAATGAGACGACAATGTGATTTCATTGATATTAGTATAGGATGGCTCAGAGAGTTCACCTATGACTGACTACCAAGATAAAAATTAGTGTGGTATCCTCTGTCTCACAGTATATTACCATTAATTTTCTGCTCATTATACAGTTAATAAGAGGATGTACATTTAAACAATATGCACTTAAGAAAATCTAAGCATAATGACTCACATTTAATATGCTTAATATTTAATTATAGATACAACAAAGTTATGCCCAAAATTCCAGAATTTCCTTATAATTAACACATGACATATTCTGAAGTAACTGATTACATCATGGTGCTTTATGGAAGTTTTCAAAGGAAAAAAAATATTATCTCTTCCATCTTGCTCAGAAGAATCAGTTCAGAAGACACCTCAGAGAGTTAATTTTGCAGCACAGGCCAAATGGTGTAGAGTTTATTCAGGTCCCTAATCAGGTAAGATCGGCACAATAGCATGTATTGACTTGGACATACAAAATCCATGTCAGCATTTGTATTGCTCTTCTTGGTATCCTATTTGAACACTTTTTGGCTCTACAAAAGAAGTCATTCTCCACAGTTTTTAACTTGATACCACTGAAATACAGTACATAAGAGAGCTCATAGATTTTAAAGACTTCCCATAGTAATTTATGAATTTGATAGATTGACTTATTACATCAATTAAGCCTGCCATGCTCAGGCGGTTTAGGGTTTTTTTGTTGTTGTTTTGTTTTGTTTACAAACTCTGCGTATACATCCTGTACAAATAATAAAACATTATCTTGGTGGATTCAATGTGCTTTTGTATTACTTGGGAAATGCTCACATGCATTGACAATTTAGCATGCCCTAACAGGGACTTTTATCTTTTTAGAAAGATAGTGGTACAGCAACCATCTTGTCTGTTTTCAGATTTCAACTGATTGATATGATCAAAATCTGAAAGTTTATTTAAGCTTATGTTTAGCCAATGATTAAGTGTGAGAAACAGCATCAGTGAAAGGTACATGGTACAGCTATGTAGAATGTAACAAGGAGGGATAAGATATTCAATTTGCAAAACCAAGTTCTTTCAAAAAAATGAGTTGTCCATCTGTCAAGATAACTATTGCTGCAGAGAATACATTTAGTAATTTCAGTAAAAAATCTATATAGGTGGTTAAAAAAGTGAACTTGTACTCTGTCATTTTTGAGATGTTTGGCAACATACAGAAAACAAAGTCATCACTTTTTCAGTCTTTCTATTAGTTCACATTTTGTCATACATGGAAATATAAAGCCATTAAAGGAAGCTGCCCCCCAAAGCTGAAATTAATTTCATTCAACTATAGACATCTCCAGTGTAGAACTCTACAGATGATTTAATAAATATTTTTCAAGTCAGTGGACAGACATAACACTTATCTGACAAATTTCATGGCTTTCTAAAGCCACTTATTTAGTAAGAAGAATCATGCACTTACAGTTTTATCCCACAACATACAAAGGCAGTCTAGGAAAAAACATTTAAAGGAAAAAGAAAATGAGATTATGTTTTGTGCATCTGAAAATGGGTCCTCTCCTAAGGAGGAACTCTTTCAAGGAGCCTATGGAAGTATTTTTAAGAATAATGTTTAGGGCAAATTCGTAAAAATCAAGAATTCAACACAATTCTTCTCCATGGTTCTCAAGTTGTTTTTTTTCTGTTTTTTTTTCCAATGTTGTGTCAACATTGTTCGCCCCAAATCTCCTTTATGCAGAATTACTCTCAGTCTCTTTCTAATAAAGAGCTACCTGTAAAAACAAGTTTGCAAAATCCAAAATTGATTAATGTAGTTTTGGATTGGATTAACTGTCCTATCTCTCCTGACTGATTACAAAGGAAGCCCATAGAAAGAGGAAAATTATTGTTCCCCAGCCAGATGAGACTTACAAACTGTTCTATGACAACTGTCACAGGAAAACAATCACTTACAAGGTTATGACCAAATGAAGTTCAAAGCCTTGAATTATCTACTAAATAATTAAATGTCAGCTGCAAATTCCAGATATAGAAGCAGTGACTCTACAACTATCTTATATAAATCCAGTATTGCCTGGGGAAAAATACATGTGCCTGCATTGCATACAGAAGAGAACCAGTGCCTTTGGCCTGTGTGAAATTTAGCGCGTGTGAGTGAACTGTACAATGTGTGAACAGTAAAACTGACACTGCTGGGAATTCACAGAGACAAAGAAAACCCATCTAGTGACTCCCAGAAGCTCTTCATAGGATGTGTGATGCCCTGAAATATCTTTAAATAGAAAATCATAGTCATATTCCACCTGCTTAAGCTGACATAAAATAAAATAAAATAAAATAAAATAAAATAAAATAAAATAAAATCATAGAATCATAGAATCATAGAATGTTAGTGATTGGAAGGGACCTCGAAAGATCATCAAGTCCAATCCCCCTGCCAGAGCAGGAATGCCTAGACTATGCCACACAGGAACGTGTCCAGGCAGGTCTTGAATGTCTCCAGAGAAGGAGACTCCACAGCCTCTCTGGGCAGCCTGTTCCAGGGCTCCGTCACCCTCACTGAGAAGAAGTTTCTTCTCGAGTTTAAGCGGAACCTCTTATGTTCCAGTTTCAGCCCATTCCCCCTTGTCCTATCAGTGGTTGTCACCGAGAAGAGCCTGGCTCCATCCTCCTGACAAAATAAAATATGATACCTGAGGAATCCAGCTTCCTGGTAGTCTTGGTTTGTGATAATGAAAATCCTGAATTTGAAAGTGATGTTGTTTACCATGAATGCAGTACCAGGAAGTTCACCAGAACAAGGATGTTTAAAATCCTCAAGATGTTAAAAAAAAATGCCACCCATGTCACCAACAGGGAAATTTGGCAAAAATGTCAAGATTATTCCATGGAATGTATTTGCATTGATAAACGCCAGACAGTAACACTTGAATCTGCTTCCTGGGTCTGTGTAAATTGCACCACAGTGGACACAGTTGTTATGGATGATGTTTTTTATATTGTTCATGACTGCTTCTGCCTACTCGGAGAAGTTATCACTTACCCAGCAGAAAAAAAGTTACAATGACTAAGGAAAACTCATAGCTTCTCTGTTGCTTTCCACATCCACAGAATTTAATTGATCTTTTCTTTTGAATATTTTCCATTAAACCACAGCAATATTCCTAATTAAAATGTTACATTATTTGTGCTGGCCCAAAAGACACTCAAACTATTTAATTCTAGATCAGGTCAGATTAACATTAATCTCTACACTTGACTGTAGTGTGATTTCTGGTGGAAAATTTTTGTGAATCCATATTTGAATGGGATAGATTTTAAATAATATTTTTATGACTGTATATAACCACTACTTACTATTGATTACTATTACTATTACTATATTACTATATCAGTACACTACTATATTACTGTATAATAATACCACTGTACTATGATATTTCTATTTTTAAGAAAAGAAAATGTAACATATTTGCTCCATGTTAGTTACATAATAGAGATAAAACTTAGCTACTTTTTCATAAATGAAGAGTTGAAGTCATTCATTTATACTGCTTTTGCAATAAGTAGGAGTTAAAAGGCTCTTGGAGTTAATAATGCTACATTCTACTGCTATTTCAAGTGTGGCCTTGGGCAAATCACTTCACCTCTCCAAGCCTTTCAATCTCCATCCAGAAAAAGGGGCTAATAATACTTATCTACCTCAGAGGTGGTATTAGGCTTAATTCATTACTGTTTATAAAAGAGCTGATAAACATCTAGTTTCCAGGATACACTATCCATTATCACTAATGGATTAGCTCCTATTCGATACACTGTATGAGTTCAAGCTCTTTACGACATTTTCATTTAACTGGAGCTAAACAACTGTGACTCTCAACTGCAAAATGTCAGGAAAGACTTTCATTTTAATTTTTAGCCTGCAGGAAAAATATTAACTTTGAATGGATATGTCTCAAGCAAACGTTGTTCCTAACAAATAATTCATGACTTTTTTTCTACATGCTGATCCTCACAAACAAATAGCTCTTACATCCTCACTTTTATGAAGTTCGGCATTATTCATACTACGAACCATGTCAAACAGAGTAAATGAAATATATATTGTTGTGTCTACAAGTACAGACTGGCTTTATGACAAGCAGAGATAAGGGTACAAAACAAAAATTATGAAGGTGAAACTATAGCACACAAATTAATCTCCTGTCTCCCATAAATGCAAAAATATAATATCAGTGCTTAGCAAATGTCAGAGGCAACACTGTGCCTCTTTCCACTGAGGATTCGTGTACTTTCTAGTCACAGTATCATGATTCCAGAATGAAAGAGTGTGACTCAACCAGCCCATAAGGAACTAGAGAGACATGACACACACATGCACAGGATTTAAAATGAAAAGGGAATATTGGTGTGTGGTTGCATTACAAATAGGGATCCTAAGGGAGCTAGAAGATGACAGAAGTAACAAATTTAAAGACATAGAGCATGATCTACAGACTGAATTCTAGGGAATTTGAGTCTTTGAGAGGAGTGCTATGATGACAGCCAGAAGCCAACAGTTAGGGAAAACTGAGAATTTAACAGAAGACACTGAAGTCTAACCAGCTCACAGAGCTTCAGACAACTGATCCGTATTATATTGCCTCCAAGTATGGCTCTAGCTAATGATTCCTTTAGTGCCAGCATATCGCAGCAGCTCTAGGGAAGCTCTGAGCTCAGCCAAAGATAATCGAAAACTGCAAGATCAGTAGAATTGATCTTTCTTCTTATAGGAGTAAAACTGCTCAGGCTCTGCTGAACTCAAAATTTTGTATGCTCTATGATCCAATAACTTCTGTCGATGTGGATAAAATCTTGTCCTGAACAATAAGACAAAAATTTCCATCTTGCCACAAGTAGATACAATAATTCGGTAGTCAGCCTTGTCCAATATGCTTGCACATCCTCAGAGGGCACAGAGGCTGACAGTTAGTTCCTGCAAATATTACAGATGGAAAAGTCTATTTCAGAATTAAAGTATAAAGGTTTAATCATTGGGCTTAAGCAGAAGTCCTCTTCTTCCTTCACATACCAGATAGCTGGGGAATCAAGAGATAAAGGGTACAGAGGCAGCTACCAAGCTGGTAAAGGGCTTAGAACACAAGTCGTATGAGGAAAGGCTGAGGCATCTGGGGCTGTTTAGCCTGGAGAAGAGGAGATTGAGGGGAGACCTCATCACTCTTTACAACTACCTGAAGGGAGATTGTAGACAGGTGGGGACTGGTCTGTTCTTCCTAGTGAAGAGTGATAGGGCGAAGGGAAATGGATCCAAATTGCACCAGGGTAGGTTCGGGTTAGATATTAGGAAGAATTTCTATACTGAAGGGGTTGTCAGCCATTGGAACAGGCTGCCCAGGGAGGTGGTTGAGTCACTGTCCCTGGAGGTGTTTAAGAGACAGATGGGTGTTGCTTTGAGGGGCATCGTTTAGCCAGATGATAGGGCTGGGACAAAGGCTGGACTTGATGATCTTCTAGGTTTCTTCCAGTTGAAACTATTCTATGATTCTACGATAACTGAATAGTTTTACATGGATATAAAAATTCATTGCAGATAAGTCTCAGTCCACTGAATAGCTTCATGCACAGACCATTAGAAGTGGGAGACAAATACATCTTAAAGGCATGTAAGTAGACCATAATGCCCTCAAATATTCATTTACAACAAAAAGAAACAACTATGATCACTCAGACAGCCTTGTCCAAACACCATCAGGCATACAGCAAATCCCTCTCGGTGCCTAGGTATATAGATATTTATCAAGACATAGATATGGATATTTATCAAGAGTAGACCTAGGCTTTCCTCAAGACCACTTTGAATAATTTTCTATTTCACATTCCTGTAGGAATGCACTCAGGTATGGCCAGAACACTTTAGCATACCTGTGCTCACTGTATTGATTAAACGCTGGGCATACTCATGCAGATTATCTCCAGATAGTTAACAAAAAAAATGATAGAGTTAGAAAATCAGCAGAATCTAAATGTGTTGTACATGTGATCTCTTCTATATGTACTGTTTCACTGGCGTATAATGATACACCTAATCTCTGTTGTTCAGTTCATGCTTCTAGAAAGTCTTAAGGTTTTTTAAACTGAACAAGCTCCACTCTTCTATGATTTTTTCTATTAATTGTAAGAGAATGTATCTTTCTTTCTCTTCTTGATCAAGTCCTAGAAATCACGGCAGGACTATCTGCACTTGAATAATTTAGTCTGGGACCTCACTATAGTCTGAGTAGCAGGGGTTAATTGTAATGTGGGTTTCAGCTCACCGAAACACCTATGGGCTCTAATCCAGTCCTAGACATGTCAGGTAGCACTTGAGTCACAATAACCTCTTGTGAACAGGACAGCAACTGGAATTAATTGCTAAAAAAAAAGTGCAGGCTAACTCTGAAGTAAAGACCTACTCAAAAGACAGCTATAGTGAAGTTTATTTCTTTGTATTTTTTTGTACATGGTTCACTGACACTAATCTGGCTATTATGATGGATTGGTATCTCAGAGAAGGGGAAAAGTCACTCAAAGTCCCTTGTTCAGTTCTTTTTTCCTAAGCTCTGTTACACTCAAGATCTTGTTATGAGAATAAAGGAACATAGCGTATATACAGAGTCAAGGGGGAAATCCAGTGGCCTTTCACTAGGAACATAAAAATTTACCATCATCATTGGAAAGTGATGTTTCTGAAATGTGCAGATGTGAAAGTATTTTTCCTAGAGTTCAGATTATAAGATTCAGTGTTGCAGTATGTACTTGCTCCAAAGAAGAATTAGGTGACCTTAGTACTACCCCAAAAAGAAATTATAAAAAAAGCATCTGGTTTCTAGCTCTCCCTTTTAACCACTACAATGGATACTAGTATTGTCCCTCAGCTGAACTTGACAATATGCAAAGAGAGGAAAACATGTCCATAAATATATCAAGTTGTCCACTCTGTAAATTTTACCTTGTATTAATTACTGGTATCTTGTCCAGGCAATCTAAACAAAGGTGTGAATCATGTTGCCTGTGTGTGTTATTTTGTCTACATGGACAAATTAGCTGTTTGCCCACATCATAATGTAAGATATTTCTCTCCCAGATTTACTCCTCTAGGACAATATGTGGCTCTAATTCTGGGTATGTAGGTCATTTCAGACACTCTTTTACATTAAGCAGTATGGATAAAATCACACCATGCTTAGCATGTGCCATACTCTGCAGTTCATCGATATGAGGGCCGGTTTAGCTCAGTGGGTTGAGCATGGTGCTTGAAACACCAAAGGTCGTGGGTTCGATTCCCGTTCGGTTCTCACGTGTTGCCTGACCTAGTCGAGAGGTGGCATCCCTGCCCATGACAGGGAGGTTGGATTAAAATGACTTCTAAGGTCCCTTCCAGCCCAGGCCATTCTATGGTTCTATGATGATCCTCCTTCTGATGATCCTCCTTCTGACATCTATGATGATCCTCCTTCTGACATAGACCATTGTACCACATAACAGGGTGTGAAGCATATACGGTACACCCCTCCAGTGAGTTGCAACATAGACTTCTCACTATCAAAGATACCTCAAGATGACATCTACACAAACAAATCATGGATTATATTATAGCTCTTACTACTACCCACTACTGAGGGAGTTAGCCCTCACGACTGAGGAACAAATTTATTTGCACCACATGGCACAGAAGCAGGGATTATTCTTTGAAGTGGATGATGTGAACACTAGAAACATATCCTTTCTAAGTCACACCTGGGTTCAATGTTCTTTAACACAGACACAATCTGATTTATACCACAAATCAACTTCAGAGTCAAAAGCAGTCTCATGAAGAAGCTACAGTGCCAGGACAGGAGAGGCCCCTGGCCATGCTTAGCACAGAGATAATCCTGCCAACATTGGACTCCAGAGATTGGTTGGAAATACTTATCATCCAAACTTCATGCAGGCATGTATAGTACCTACAGCAGCTAACCCATGCTGTGACATTTAATTTTCATTGTTAAGTAGCCTAACTTGCAGATGGGCCAACGATCCAAAATACTATAACACCGCCACTCAGAAAGGTGACACAAAAGTTGCTTTTAAGCTATTCTTTGGTTTCTGCATTCTGTTTGGCTTTGCTCTGCCACACCTGCTCTCAGAGTCAAACACAAAATGTAGTGATGGAGAATTGAATCTGGTCTAGTTTATTTATACCTGAAAAGATGCAGGCAGCTTTAGGAAACTCTAAGTTTAAAATTTTCAGGAAGGAAGACTGAATTAATAAAAGCACTGTTTTTCTCATCTGGTAACTGGATTCCTGCAAAGATAGCTAAAAAATCCCCCTTACATACCTCTTTGAAGGAATACTTTTTCTATCAGCAAGAACACAATGTTTTTGCCCTGACTTAACATTTCACAACAAGCTTTTTTTTTTTTTTCACAGCAAGGACTCCAATTTCTATTTCTATTATATTCTCTATTTCATAAAAAATACTTTCACAATGTTTCAACTAATAACAGATTAAATCAGCAGCAGAAAAGTAATTTTTTCTTTCCTGACATCCAATGACTGTGCAGATGCAAGATACTCTAGCTTCCTTTGAAACAACATTATTCATGAGTATGCTCTTCTGCTTCTAATTTAAATACTCAAGACTTCTACCATTTTATTTTTGTTTTCAAATGGCTTTTGTATTACAGTTTGTTTTGGGGGTATTTTTCATATCAGCAGGGTAAGATTAGCGTTGACATTTGTCATAAGCTATTGAAGAGAGCAGGAACGCAATGTTAATGTTGATAGCAGTTTTCGATTTCCATCATATCAACCTCAGAGCTCCTGCTGACATTATAACACTAACTCAAATATTAACATAAAATATTAAAAATACCATATGGATGCTATTTGTGAATACTTGCTGAGAATGCCGAAGAGATGTTTTGCTCACAATAAATATTTATAACATCATGCGAAATGGCACGGATATTAACTGTAAAAAAGAACTTTCATGAGAGCATTTAAGTTGGGGCAAAGTCCTCCATTTAGCAAAAGCACGTTAAGTGCAGCAATAGTTTTCACTTAAATTGCCTGACTCTCCACTGTGGTGAACTTTGTACAGTAGTTCATATCAGACCAGTAAGGCTATGCCATTACACTGAAGAGATTTACAGAGACATAAAGTGTCACATGACAAAGGAGAACCAAACAGAGAAATTTTTGCAAAGATAGTTTTGTAATAAATTTGTTAGAAGAAGACTTGCTTTAGAAACCATATACTCTCTTTCGGAATGTGGACAAGTCTCCTGGTCTCACTGAAGTTGAAAAGGAAACATCCTTTTATATCTGATGGAAAGAAATGGATCTTTGAAAGCACAACTCATTTTACAAATGTAGACACTGTAGAGGTCAATAAACAGGTTAAAAATGTACTTTTGCCTTAGTCTATAAAAGTGGTGATTTGATGAGGATGTATTCTCAGTTCAGTGGAGACTGTATGTAGTCATCTGTTTGAACTCACAGATATCCTTTTTGCAATGGGATGAACAAACAAAACTCCAACAATTACTTCCTCAGAATACTCTTGTAAGCATAAAATTCAAGGTTAACATGGCACTGAGGCACTATGTGAGTGGTAGAAACCACAGCTGTAATTGTCAGTTGACACTTTCCAACCTACTGCGCATGGATCTGTGAGTATGGTGATGCAAGTCTGCACTGCAGAAGTTACAGGATTACCCAAGCCAAGCTTCAAAACCTCCCTGCTACCTATCGTAGATGGAAAACTGATGCCAACATGACTTTTACGTCCTGGAAATTGAAATAAAGTGAAATAAAAAAAGGTCTGTCTGATGCAAGGAGTTCAGACTAAACATTCCTGAACTATGGAAAGAGCTGCTCAGCCATGCCGGATCTGTTTTACAAGCTTGAAAGCCAGGTCCCTGAACTAAAGTTTTTATCTATTTATTTATCCATTTCAAAAAAAACCCCCAACATTCTGCAGTACAGAAGTTAAGTTGCAACCCCACTCTTTCTTCCATTCTGTGAATGGTATTACTATGCTTAGAACGATGTTTCATGCAGTAAGACTTGGGAATACTGTACATTAAACTTGACGTACTCTCTATTTTAGAGGACAGGAAATGCAGCCATTGGTGCCAGTGCTTATATTCTGCTCTTAGGTGTGATGTTCCTCACCTTCAACCATGGAAATAGTGACCAGCTAACCTATTTATTCTGCTGCAGGTATATGTTATCTATTTTGACTGTTCACTGAAATGTTTTTTGTGAACATTCTGAACTGTCATCTTGCAGTTGGTAGCATTTCACTCACCTGTGTGTGTTCTTTGGATCCCTTCAGTGCATATGTATCTCTGCAGAAATCTGTGTTCCTTCTAAGCAGGGTTTGAATATGTGGGAACAGTAGCTTCTCGCGGAATTTGAGGAAAGCAGCCAGAAACAGTCACAGTAGGAACGGAGACTAACAGGCACAACCACTTCTCTTTCACTGCAGTAATGTCCTGACAGCCCTCTCCTAAGGAGAAAGATGCTCTGATTACATCAGCATGAATTTTGAGGGAAAGAACCTACATACAGCACAATTTATTTTTTTTTTATTCAAGCCTCACCTTACTCTAGAAGCATGAAATATCTCAAAATAATTTTGTTTATTTATGTTTAAGATAAAAGAGCTGTTTTGTCCATTAGCAAAGACACAGAGACAGATCTATCACATGAGAAATAGGAGTAACACCCAATAATGATAATGTGAGTTCTGTGCATAAAAGTGTGGAACAAAGCACTTCTGCTTGCTTTTGGAAGTCATTTTCTCTGTATTAAGCCTCTAAAACAATAGGCATACCTAAGACCAGCTCTCTTAATAGAGAATAGTCAAACCAATATTAATATGATTTTATTTTTAAAAGCACATTTGAGCTGACAACCAGTGAGCTGTGACTCAGTGATAAACCCTGGCAAATGGGGTTTATAATGGAAACACTGACAGATTCCCTGCCCTCACAGCACTATCGTTATCTACTGCATTGCACATTAAGCACACATATCACCTGATAAATACATAGCATGTTAAATCTGATAAAACTTTTACTGAATCAAACAGACAAGGAGTTGAACATGATAAACAAGCTCCTGTATCTGATCCATCAATTTCAGATACAGATAAGTAAACAACTGAACATGATACAGTACATCACTGTCAGGTGATTAAGGTCACCCCTTGGGAATTGCCATCCTCTTGAGTAAAAGATGTAGTTGAAAAATCTGGCCAGGATGTTTTATTTATCTATTTTTAATTTGTTTCACAAGCCTTTAACTAAACTTTGTGAATGGAGACTCCTACATTAACAGTACTCAAAAGAGTGCAGTTCCTTCTGTACCCCAACCTTTTCACTTCTGCCAATATGGTCACTTTCTCTATTCAGAATGGCTTAGTCACTTTAGCATGTAAGTATATGACAAATATTTTTCAAGGATGACCCATAAGGTGAAATCAGGTTAGACCAGGCAGGTGTCCAGCCAAGAGACATATCTTTACAAAAGGAGTGAAAATTATTTCATTAAGTTTATAGCCATAAGACCCACCAAAAAAATATTTTTGTTGCTAGAAGAAGCTATTTGAGCAAGTCAGTTTTGCAGCAATATGAAAAGCTGCAGTGAGGAAAGAACAGAGCTGACAGCAGGCTACTGAGGAGGATGTGTTGTTAAGCATGGTCTAGAAAGGTAAGTGGATCAGCTTCTACAAGACAGAACAGTGTCACGTGAGGCTGAACTGTTGGATGCGAGAGTTAATATTTTATGGAAACCTTCTAAGCCTGTTCAGTATGTAGCCAGGTTTCGTGTATTCCTCTGCTATCAATTTTTTCTAAATGCATTTCTCAAGTACACTTGAATGAGCCACTGCTTTTAGTTGGTAGCAGGAATAAATGAGAATATTCTACCCAGCTGCTGCAAATGTCAGTTCTGCAGGCTGAATTGTACTTTAAGTACCTATATTACAGCCATGCTCTTTTTCCTACACATCACAGTCATGGTGTTCAGAGCTAGTAAATTGTCAATTTGTCACGTGCCAGTCAGATCCTAGGACATCCAGAATCTTGCCTTTGACACTGGTCAACAGCTGGTCTACAGAGCAAGGCACAAAAATCCTCAGCATAAGTCATTAGACATAGAACTAGCTACAGTGAGATGGATGTTGTCCTGATAAATATTTTTCATAAACGTTTTTATCATTAACTAACTTAAGAATAATCCTATACTCACTGAGCCCTGCTAGACTGTCACTACAATTCTCTCAGCAAAGTGAGAAATTAAGAAATAAATAATTTTTTAATGAAAAAAAAACATGTAAACATGACACTTAGGGACATGGTTTAGTGGTCATGATGGAGCTGGTTTGACGATTGGACTTGGTCTTAGAGGTCTTTTCCAACCTTAATTATCCTGTGATTCCACATATTTTTTTTTTGTATGAATATATGATTTTAAATTTTGCTGAAAATGCTCTGGGAAAAATGTTGCCTGGCTTTTACACACTGATTAATCTCTCTTTCATTTACAGTATTCTATTCAGTTTTCTTCAGAAATTTTCAAATTTGTATATCTGGTCTCTATTACCTCTAATGTCTAATATATTTTCCCAGGTAGTTTCACAATATTAAAAAACCCCAAAGAAAGTCTATTTTCATATACATTTTATGTTGACTCAACTTTTAAAAAACTATTTAACATAACTCAAAAAATGCTCTAGAATTTCTCTTTTATTTTGCATCATTTTGTGAACAGAAAAAAAATCTATTGTGCTATCTTGAAGATCTTCCACTCAATCCTCCTCTGTATATAATCTAATTTGATGGATAATCTGTCAAACAGATATTTCACCTGAGAGCTTGACAATATCTGACAAGATTGGAGTACACCATTCAAACTTTTCTTGTGTAATCTCATAATAATTTATACTGCTCTTATTTAACCATAAAGCTTTCTTGGTATTAAAGATCATCAATAAAAAAGTCTCTCAATGGTATTAAAACCAAACAAAAATATAAACAGATAGTCACTCTTCTACAGCCTATTTTGGGGAATATTTTCCTTGCAAATATATACCTGAGCATATACTTTTCTTAAAATAATTATTTTCTTGAAATAAAATTCTGTATGCAAAGACTCCTGAATATTGTGAAGTATATATTACCCTTCTCAACTCCTATGATTTTCAGAATTTTCCAATTCCCATTTTTCAAGAAGAAGCTTTTAAGTTTTATGTTGGGGTTATTTTTGGAGGTTTTTTCTTCTGAAAAAGAACAGAAAAATTAGAAGACACTTTCATGATCAAGAGGTTTCCTGAGATCATTCTGCCTGGAGTGATTGTGGATGAGGATTGTTTAATAGACTAGCAATGACCATGTGAGAAGCAGGAGGCAGTAGTATGGCAGTGGTCCCAGGAGAAGGAAGAGGATGAGGAGCCACCTTCAAGTTAAGGATGCATAAGTAGCTTCTAGAAGAAGTGGAGCCGGTGGAACAAGGGGAGGTTTCTGCTTCAAAATGAACTGTAAATCATAAAGAATTGGGAAAATTAAAAAAGGAAATTCATGTGAAGAGTGGAATAACAGCAAGCATAATCATTCCATAATCAGGAAACAGAATTAATTGTCATGGATTTTTCTCTTTTTCAAATCCTAGAAAAAAAATGAAAAATCACAAAATATTAAAAGTCATAAAAAAAGGAAAAAAAATGGCCCCGATATATTTACAGCAAGATTTTGACATTCTACTATTAAAAAGAGAAATTATCTATACAAATAAAGTGCAATCTACACATGCTGTATTTTAGCACATGAAAATTTGTGTTGATTCCTACCACAGGGAGACTGTTCGAAAATGTTCAACCCCTGGCCCGTACTGTTCATGCATAGATCTTAGATGCATGTGTGTGCCTTTATGTTCACAGATGATTTGAATATTTATAGAGAAAAAAAATTCTATGCATATATACATATAAACACATATATATGAATATATATAACTGTGGCACCATAATGAGTGCCGATAATTATTGCATACCGAAAAAATGAAGCTATTCCTGTGTGAGAGTTCTTCATCTCCACTATACATCTGTCACTTACACGAAATAGTCTAATACAAGCCACAGACAGTTTAGTTTTATTGAGAACAACTGACTGAAGTAGGAGTCAAAAAGAGCAGAACTCAAAGGCACACACTGACTTAGACACACATATGCAAAATTACCCTTATGCCAGACCTGGGTACTAGACTGGCCACTGCAAGAGATCCTAAGAAACTGTGGCTGCTGAAGCCAACAGTGCTTGACACATTTGACTTAGCATGTGCAACTAGACTACATGCACTTCTTTTAAAGATGGGATTAGCCTATTATATTTATGCCAGACTTTAGACCAGAACAGAGTTTTATAGCTGAGCTATGACATCTTGTAAGACTACATTTGTCACAGAAAGTATCACAGAGATCAGTGTATAGTAGCACTTGTGAGTACACCAATAAAAAATTCATCTTGGTACGAGGAAATAAATCTATTACAGAAGTTTACTCTATTAATGTGCTTTGAGCTCAAAGTTTTTCTGGCTTGAGAATGTGCTGAGCTTGTATACTTCTTTACTCGTAACACAAAAACTAAAAACAAAAGCAAAATTAATTGATTGTGAGTGTAGATAGTTAACAAATGGAAAAGGATTTAATTTGGAAGATTCGTGATGGAGAGATAGAATAGATTTCTGGAAGAAGAGACATTACTGTGGCAGGTGATTTGGTTTTGTTTCTTATCGCAAGCATTGATTTACCATAAAAGTAGATGCTGATTTTATTGCTTGAATTAGTCATGTGCAAATGTGGTTGATTTAAAACATAAACAATTTATAACGAGCAAGCATGTTAAATATCTATGAAAAAAATGTTAGAGAATACAATTACCGCAGATAATACCCTTGACCAGCATTATGTCTTATGAGCTTTTAACTCAATAACACAAAAAGTATTCCTTTTCAAAAACATCTAATTGAATCAGTAAATACTCATTTTGTGTCTAAGTTACAAAATTGGTTATAATTAATGAATTCATAACTCATAAAAAGACTTCTGTACTTAGCAAGCCTTGCAAATGGCAAAAAAGCTCCAAACAAACAAATAAAAAACCCCACACACTTTTGAAACTCTAATTTATTTGCAATTAAAACTTCATATGGTGGCTACAAGAAACTTTTCGTCATCATAAAAATAGTTGATGGTGATGAAAATCATCTGCTTATTGAGAAAAAAAAAGAAACCTGAGACAGGACTTTCCACAGGACAGCAGATCCTAGGGCTTCCCATTCCAGCAGGCACTCTCAAGCTTCACTTTTCTACCTTATAGCAACATCAGTGTTTCTCTAGATCATTAAATGTTTTGTAATAACACATCTTCAGCAAGTGTTCTGCTTCTGCTACCTGGAAAAACGAAAGTATCCTTGATCTGGAAGGAAGTCATGACAGCAAAAAGCTCTTTCCTGACATGTCACATTACAGTGTGATGGGACATACTGACATGTACAGCTGAGCAGCAACATGAGCAGGACTAGCTCCGTCAGCTGTATGAACAGGTGTAGAAAGAACCGCTCAACTGAAGTAGGTCAATGGGCCACAATGGTTTATGGAACATTTCAAAACTTTCCCTGTCTGCTGTGACTCTCCATACTATTTTTCTCCCCAGGTGTCCATAAGTAGCTTAAGTCTGTCAAATGGATAGAGCTGATATCACTGGCATCACAATATGGTGCTAAACAGAGGCGAGTTTGTACTTTTAGAATATTTCTTTTTTGGCTAGAAAATTTCTGTGAAATTTTTCCATATATTCACTATTTATGAACTAAGCTTCTTTCCTGAAATACCTGTTATTATACTATTAGCAGTTACTATATTATTGACAAGGGAACCATTTTCAAATAGTGAATTCAGGAGAGAAGTCGGTAATAGCAGCAGGTGTTTGATCATACAAAGGATGTAAGGGCACTGAAGGTGGAGCACTCCAAAACTGGAACACAGACAAGCATCCTTCCTTATCACTGGTCTCATCTGTGAAACCACAGACACTCATATCATTTTCATCTTTGTAGATGAAAGGCAACACCTAGTGCTTTAGGATTGTTTTTTATTGGTAAGAAAAACATCTGAAGCAAACGTTAGCTAGACTTCTCAGTGAATTTATATAATAACAATTAAGAGTTCTATTGACAAATGGGATATAAATAGGTTGATATGACACTTTAATGAAGACTCTTAATGTTATCTTACTGTGAAATAATTCTGTATTTCCCTGCCTCTGAATGATGAATTCAAATGAAGTAAATGTGAGATGAGATAATTTTAAGCACTCAATGAACTGAGACAGCTACATTGGTTTGAAAGTCTAATTTTTAAGCTTTATTATTTACCATAGAACCATTGCAATGTATCATGTCATTGCGCTACCATATAGACACACTAAATTCATACACTAAATTCCTTGTGATTTTTTTTTGTCAGTTGCTTGCATGCAATAGCTGTTTTTCAGGCAAGAATAATTCACATGAGCATTTTTCCTTATGTTTACAGAACATGACTGAGTCTGAGTTACAGGTATTCCAAAAAAAAAATGTTAGTACAGAGATGTTATTAGGAACCATGAAATATTAATGTGGCAATTCAATTAGTTACACAGTCTCTTCATTGTACTTCACACCTAAGTCATGTAGATTCACTTCATTTATATATTTTGTTCTATGTTTATCTATTTATTGCTTGTACTGCAGCAAGCTCAATGGAGATGCAAGGCCGAATGTGCTACAGAGAAAGCTCTTCCGGGGCTGGAACTCCTTAGTCCATCTCCTGTCTGCATTTGAGCAGCTGTACCCTTGCCCTTAAAGACACACAGATGTTTCCAGCATAAGCAGCTCTGGGTGCTGGTGACAGAAACCCAGTGGTGGTTCCACTGCCACTAATGAGAAAAAAAAAGCCTATGTCACCTGCATATGCAGCTGATATTGTCATTAAAATTCACAGTGGTGATGAGGGAAGAGAAAAGGAAGAGTCAAATCTTTACTTGTGTGTGCAAGTGAAAAGAATACAAAAGGTGGCAAATGCAACAGCCCTGAAGGTCTGTATCCTCAGAAACATTTGTGCATCGCTCAGTTAAGCATTGCAAAGCAGACTTTGTACACAGCTTGACATTCGGCGGGGTTTTCCATCAGATTTCCACCATCCTCTAGATTACAAATGGTAAAGGAAAAACTTTTCATTGGCTAATAGAGAATCTGAGTAGGAAGCTGTTTAAAATATCCACAAATGACAGAGACTGTGAGAGGAAAAAGGGGAATTTAGATTGGAGAGTGAGACTTGCCTCCCTGCATTCAAATCATCAGCTAAAAAAGCCTCTGGCATTATGTCCTTAGGCTGAGTCAATCACCCATATCAGTCATCCAAATTCCAATGCTGACTCTCCTGTTTGCCCTTTATTTCCCCAAGCAACAATTCCTGCTGCTGGTAGCAGCCCTGCTGATGCAGGGTCTAGCAGACAATACCTGTTACACATGTTTTCAGCTCACCTCTGAGATCGAGCTCTCTAATGAGGTGTCTGGACTGTGATACTAAAAATACAAACCACTGTGGGTTTGTTGGTTGGTTTATCTTGCTTTTTTGGTTATCTGTTTTTAAAAAGAAAGAAAGAAAAAAAGGCACTGAGCAGATTGAGGAGATTTGAAACCTTCCTTGCTTGCTTTCCAGGTGGGTGTACCATAATCACCAGGTTACAAAATATTTTGGAAACGAGCCACTTGTCATTTTCTTTGCTAAAACCGAAACTGTCTGAAGTCACAGGTCCAAACCTGGAGGAACGGAAGAGGGAAAAAAAAGAAGTTCAAACTGCATCTCTGTTTTGACAAGAAAGTAACTTTTTTTCAGAGTTAGGTGTGTTGGATCCTGGTACTTGGTAAACATTTTGTCAAATTACTTGTATATAAACAGGATCTTGGAGAGCACAACAGGTGACAAAAGAGTGGTGACTGATCCAGAAGTTAGATAGTACCTAAAAGCAGACACCGAGAAGCACTTCCTAGGCTGAAAACATATCAATGTTGGCTAAATTGGGACCTGGGCAGCATATATTTGTTCAGAATAAGGCCTTTGAATGGAATTTATTTACTTTACCAAAAAGATTAGCTTGTCCTAATCTGGTCTACCAGAAAAAGAGATTCACCCTTCCAGAAGAAAAAGTGATTTATCCAAAACTAAATGCCTAAACTAGATCAGGGAATTGCATTTAAAATTTGCAGTTGGGAAATTGTTCCTCCACAGTGATTAGAAAGGGTACCTAAATTGCTAATTCGCTCAATGCCTAAAATTCAGACAAACTAACTTAGATGATGTAAATGACATATTAAGGTTCCAACATGTAATATTCTAATCATTTTAAAGCAACGTTTTTTCCTTTTATGAGCTATTTTATTATTATATTTTAAAGAATAGGAATTCCAAATTTGATCCGTCAAATTAAGAGGCACTTCACAGTCCTGCAATGGAGAAAAACAAATGTATTTTTTCAAAGACATGACTTGCAGAAAGCTATAGTTTTCATAGTAAAGAAGAAAGTGAAATAATTTACATTGTCTAAGCTAACCTATTATCTTCTTCTTTAGTACAATGAAATTGTACACGAGTAAGTTTTTTAACACCAATAGAAAATGAGCTACCAAAAATACAGAACCTACCAGACATGTACTTGACATTTCAATTTAAAGCTGTGGTGCCTACATTGCAATGGTTATGAAAGCTGTTCTGGCATTTAGTAAAATTACTTCAACAAAAAATAAGTGAGTTTTTTTAAAATGCCAGAATTTATTTAATGTTTAGAAATTCTCATTTGCAGCGATATTTCAAAATTTTTATTTGAAATTCTGGCAAAGTACATATTCTACACCCATTGCATGATCACATCTGAAACTTTGGAATGTGTCGTGGTTTGAACACACCCAGCCAACAACAAAGAACCATGCAGTTGCTTGCTCATCCCTACCCTCCTCTTTTTATGCATTGGGGAGGAGAAAATTCAACAAAAGGCTCGAGGATAGACGTTAAGGACAGGGAGGGCTCACTCACGAGTTATGGTCCCAGGTAAAAACCAGCATGCACTTAGGGAGAAAGCATCAATTTAATTTAGACAATAGAATCACCAGCAATTTACCAACCAATTAGATCAGAGTAGAGTAGCGAGAAAATAAATACGAGCAGAATCTAGAAACACCTTCCCCCCACCCCTCCTTCCCCCAGCAGGGCACGGGCTTTGTGATCTGTCCAGTGTCTTTATCCATGTTGCTTCTTCCTTCTCAGGGATAGGACTCCTCACAGTCTTCCACTGCTCCAATGTAGTGCCTCTGTCATGGGAGACAATCCTCCTTGAACTTCTCCAGTGTGAATCCTTCCCACATGGTTGCAGTTTTACCCAAATTGCTCCAGTGTGGGTCCCTCCTGTGGGCTGCTTCAGTGTGGGCTTCCCTTGGGGTCATGGCATGCTTCGGGGACATCCTCTGCTCTGATGTGATGTCCTCCACAGGCTACAAACTGGATCCTATACCAATGTTAATCTCCTTGGACTGAAGAGCCTCAGCCTTCCTTCCCACCACAATCCTCAGAGAAATCTCCAGTCTGGTGCCCTTCTTTTCCTCCTTCCTCACCACACTTGGTGTCCATATGGTTGTTTCTCTCACCTATCTCTCCTCTCCAAAACAAAGAACTCCCCAATGTAAAGGACCTTGCCCAACACTTTCCCTCTATCAAATATATTGATCGCAGTGTTGCTGATTGGCTCAGCCTTGGCCAGAGGCAGATCTTTTAGCTGAGGGAGACTCTGGAAGTTTTGTTTTTGCTGTAGCCCTCCTCCTACCAAAAAAACTACCCCTGACACAAACCCAACACAAGGTATTACCTGTGTCAAAGAAAGAAAGATATGCTTTTTATTTAGAAGTATGTGTCTTCTGAAGTATGCAAGCCAGATTGGTCCAACGATCTAACTACGCTTGTTAGCAATATTGTTGATCATCACGTGCATAAAAGGAAACATCAAACGGTTCATTTATTATCCTTGTCATCTGTCCCTAGTTTTCCCCTTTTAGTGCCATTGCCTTAGAAACTCTTTAAGGTAGACCAATGAAACCACATATCAGGTTACACCTTCATTCAATACGTGGAAATAAACAGGACATATGAAAGAAAGGTATTAAGTATTAGCAGTTGTCACCTTCTCATCCTAGAAGTGCAGCAAATCCAACAGCCAGCCAAGTCAGACTTTTCAACACAGAACCGTACCTATCCCTGGACTGTTTGATGACAGCTGATTGATACCTGATCATTTTTCAGTGCTACTTTGTAAGTTTGAGGGATTGTTCCAGTTCTTACAGAGTCCACTTTAGCAGAGAGACCACTCCAAAAAATTTAATACTTCTTAATGTTGGAGGCTCCTGAAGCTCCCTCATTTTTGTAGGAGCTCCCTTATTTTGTAGATCTAACCTTGTCAAACTGCAGATACTTGTGGAAGAGAATATTTCTTCTTGAACCTTATGTTCTCTGTGTTGGCTTTCTGCATCCATATTATTTTCTACAAAATATCTGGTTCCTGTTGTGAAGCTTAAAGAGCTGCATGCTGTGAAAAAGGGTTTGTTTTTTTTCCTTCAAAGTTTATTTTAAGTCTTCTGTGCAGTTTACTACAAAGGACTTTGTATCTATGCTTACCGGTTCGATACAGCTTTGGTTTTGTTTCCAGTAGCAACTTTTATTTGAAGTGCTCAACCGAAAACAGACAAAAAAGTCATAATGAAAAGACAGATAGAAAAATGGCAAACTAAAATCCTGTGAAACATGAGTCATTAGAGGAAACTCTCAAATACTACCTGTGAGAAAGACCTCTCAATAAGCATGACTTTAGCAGCAATTTGTAGTTTTTCCTAATGAAGTGATGCCTTTGAGCTGAAATCTGTGGACTATTGTGATGGGCACAGGTAAAGCCCAAACACCAAACTGGGAAACTGAAGGATCTTACGCTCCTACCAGGTGGTGTTCCCTCATTACATTCTCCATGATCCTGGTCCTCCAGTGTGACTGTTCACTCAATTTCTTTTCAGAATTTTGCATAACAGACAGCTCATGATAAGACCTGATGTGCCCTAGGAGGATCAAAGTGAGAGCAACATCCACACAGGACACAACTGACTGGAAGAAATAAGGGCTATTCAGCAGCCATTATTACCTGCAGCTTGCTGTTTGCATCATCTCCTAGATTTTTGCATACTAAATTCTTTGCAATTTCTTCAGAGTCCACTGATTTATGGAAATGATTATAGACCAAACTTCAAAGCTGGAAAGCGTAAATAAGTCAAGTTACCCAAAAAGCTTTTGATATTGATCAAACAGCAGCCGGCCTGGTGATGTTTTCATGTTTCCTGGTGTGATGATATTGGGGATGCCCAAACTTTGACAGAGAATGAGGGATAAGCACTCTCACCATTGACCAGGCAAGTGTTTAGCTCATAGACGTGTGAGTTAGGGAATCTGTGCAAAACCTGTGAGTTATTCAAGAATGTGTGGTGAATTTGTGAATTAATGAAGCAATTAATTGCCCAATTCATGTGTTAGATGAGCGTGTACAAAGGGGAGTGAACCTTTGTTTGATTTGTTTCTTTACTTAATGAGCTCATGAAATAAAGTTTTACTTACAGAGTTGACCTATAAATTTGAGAGATCCAAATGGATCATGACATCCTGTCATTTAGTTCACCTGAGCATGCAGTTCATGACAGATTCCTTTACAAAGTTCATACTGAAAACTACAAGAAAACATTATGAGAGAGAGCTATAACCTGATACAGCATCAGGACAAAGCACATGCTCTCAGATAGTAGCAGAAAAGCTCTGTCATAGAATTGCAGAATCACAGGATGGCTGAATTTGTAAGTGGCCTTGGAAGGTCATCTGATCCAACTACCCTGTTCAAGCAAGGCCACTTAAACTAGGTTGCCCAGGAAGATATTTAAACAGTTTTTGAACATCTTCAAGATTGGAGACCCCACAACCTCCCTGGGCAGCCTGTGCCAGTGTTCAATCACACTCACAGTGAAAATGTGTTTCCTGATGCTCAAACAGAATCTCTTGTCTTTTAGCTTTTGCCCATTGCCTCTGCCCCTGTCATAAGGCACCACTGATGAGACCCAGGCTCAGTCTTCCTTATACTCTCTTTTCAGGTATTTACATACATTAATAAGATATTCTCTGAGCCTTTTCTGCCAAACTGCTTTTCTCTAGGATATCTGCGAAGATGTTGAGTCTGCTCCAGTATACACTAGTGCCTGAGCTTGTTCTTCCCTAGTTGCAAGATTTCACAGTTCTTGTTGAATTTCCTTATGTTCTCATCAGGAGATTTTTCTCAATCCTGTTTAGGTCCCCTGGATGGCAGCGTGACCCTCTGGTGTATCAGTTGCTCCTCCCAATTTGGTATCATCACTAAACTTGCTGAGGCTATACTTTGCCCCATCATTGAGATAATTAATGAGTATTGAGGTACACTGCTAGTTATTGGTCTCCAACCAGACTTTCTGCCACTTGTCAACATCCTCTGGGGCCCAACTGTTCAGCCAGTTTTTACTCTATCTTTCCCAGTATGTTTTTGGTATATCTGTTTGATAGATTTGCAGCATCTGCATGGTGGTGATGAGTATCGTACTGACATTTAAAATCTCTGTCTGAATTAGCTCTGACAAGCCAAGGGAGAGTTTTGAAGACATATAACTTCTACTAACCTTTTTAAAAGAGCTGAAACTAGACTCACAAAAACTTCAGTTTGACAACACTGAATGATTTTTATTTTTTATTTGAGTATGAAAATGTATTTTTAGTTTCATTTCTATTCATATTCTACCTTAAATGTTTTTTGACCTTTGCTTTTCTGCCAAATAACCAGAGTACCCATATCTTTGATATAGTTGCATAACCCTTTCCCCTGCTTGACCCTCATAAACATACCCCCCTCCACTCACTTTTATCTAAGCAAGACCATGCATGACTCCCAGACATGATAGCAGAATAACCAATAAGGTAAATTTACCTCACATAAAAGGCTATTTTTCAGTTGTTACAAAAGTATCGCAAATCACTAAAAATCTTTTTCTTCCTTTTTATCTAAAAAAATACAAAATAATAGCATGCAATATCATTAGTCACATCTTTTCTCCAGTGCTATCTTTTAAAATGTACTCAGTTTAAATAGCAAAGTCGGGGAAAAAAATCCTTCTAAAACAGAGGGAATATACTGGAAAGACACGGTGCAACAAGCAGTACTCCAAGTAGAATATGAATTCCCAGTGCCTGAAAATGGATAGCTTTACCTTTTATTTGAGCAACTAACCTGGCTGATCTTGAGCTGTGCAGCATCACCCCAAGGAAGCAGTGAGCGATAGCAGTAGGAGGATCCTTGTTATGGGGGATGAAGGCTTCCATCTCCCAGTCTGACCAGCTGCTTCGGGAGGTTTGCTGCCTGCCAGGAACTCAGAACTTACACTGTGTGGAGGAACAATCTTGCCCACCAGATGGTTGTGCTGACATTCAGAGGGGTATCACCAGCCTGGAGAAATGGTCAGAAAGGAACGTAGTGAGGAACTTCAAAGGGAAGTGTCAGGTCCTGCACTTGGGGAATAATAACCTCATGCACTAGTACAGGCTGGGGGCTGGAAAGAAGCTGCTTTGCAGAAAAATACCTGGCAGTCCTGGCGGACAACAAGTTCAAGATGAATCAGCAGTGTACCCTTGGAGCAACGAAGGTCAAAGGCTTCCTCACTGGTGTTATACAGAACATTGCCAGGAGGTAGAGAGAGGTGATCTCTACTCAGCTCTGGTGATACACGTGGAGTGCTGTTTCAAGTGCTGGGCTCCCCATGAAACAAAAGCTGTATGGACATACTGCCCCAGCAAAGATCAATGAAGATGATAAAGGGATTGAAGCATCTGACATGCAGGAATTTGAAAGAGCTGGTTCTGTTCAGCCTGGAAAGGAGAAAGTTCGGGGCAGTCTTATCAGTGTGCATGTCTACCTGATGGAGCAAGTAAGGGACACATCCAGAATCTTTTTAGTGTTAATCTGTGAAAGGACAATGGGCAACAGGCACAAATTGAAATGCAGAAAATTCCACTAGACATTGTAAGAGAAATCTTTTTTACACTGTGACTGAGCACAGAGTAGGGGAATAGTTGCCCAGAGTGGCTGCAAAGCATCCATCTTCCGAGATATTCAAAAACTGAAATGTGCATAGCCCTGAGCCCGCTGCTCTATCTGACCCCGTTTTAAGCAAAGGGGCTTGATGAGGCAATATTCAGAGGCTCCTTCTGACCTCAGTGCTTCTGTGATTCTATAATTCTGTCTCAAGGTGTTTGCTTTTATGAATTTACCTGATATGACCTTTTATGGAGTTCATTATCCTAATATACCATTAACCTTTACAATATTTGAGCTAAATTACAGTAAAGGTGTTTCAGTTATCTTTATAACCTCATAGTGAAATGTGCAGTGTTAAATATTACCACAGTGAAAGCTTCTTGAAGAATAACTTGTGAAGGGCAGCTTTTATTGCTGACCACAAACATGCCTTAGACTTCACTTCATCAGACAGATCTAGTATACAATACAATGATGTTATAAACTGAAAAATACCACAAAGAGGTCTTTCAGAAGAAATTTTCATGACTCTAATGACCACCTATATCTGAAAAATGTAAATAAATACACGGGTTTTTAACATTCTTACACCTGGTTTGTGACTGAAACCAGAAATTAGCAATCTTAATTTCCTTAAGTAACATCAGCACTGACAGACCAGATCCTAACTCCATGCTAGATTACTCATATGCATAAGAAGACATACCGGGCAGTTCAGGCAGTGTTTGCATACCATTCAAAAATTACTTGGATAACTAAAATGGCAGAAGCCACATTACAGACTGCTGGTAATTAAGGCCTGAGTACAAAGGGGAGTGAAGAGAGCTCTTTCTTTCATCAACCATCACAATCCAATAAATACAGAAAAAGAGTAAAAAATAACTTTAAAAAAAAGAAGAAAGGAAGTGATTTATGTCGTTTCTGAATAACTCAGGTACCCACAATTTGTTCCCCAGCTGGATAAACTAAAGCTATTAATACATAACTCATTTCACAGCGAATCAGTGCCATTATAATCTGTTAATCAGTAATCCTGTACGTCCTTCACATTTCACACTGCTTGGCCACTGGTTTAGATTTTTCCAGTTAAATTGTGCTTAAGTTCATATGACATGTTAGACATTCTAACATCAAAGAAAATACATCTCAAAGAGAACTTCAAGAGTATATCATTCTTTCCCAGGACAGGATCACCTCCACCTTATTTAGCCTTGAAAGTTGTCTGCCCAGTCTGCTCTCAAAAACTTCCAGCAATGATAATTCCACAGTCTCCCTAGACAGTCCTTTTCCATGATTTATTGTTGAAAATCTTTTCCTAATACATAATCTAAATTTCCTTTGCTCTAATTTAAGACCATTACTTCTTGTTCCTTCCAAGGCTGACACAGAGAACAGATTATTCCTTTCCTCTTTGTAAGTACCTTTTGCATATCAAAGAGTGCTATTTTATATCCCTTCCAGTCATTTTTTTTCTTCAAATCCTATCCTTTCCTCAAAGGTCATGTTTTCAAGAACTCTACTCATTCTTCTTGTTCTTTTCCGCAATTTCTCTTGTAAGTACCATTTTATAGTAATACAATGTTAAGATGATGAATTTAAAAAGTTGAAATCCTTTTAATTTGAAAATCTGACATTGTGTGAATGTCTAGTTTCACATTATTCTAGTCTCATAAGACAATTTCAGGGGCATACTGTGTAATAAATTTTAAAATAATAGCTTTAAGCTTCATGAAGTTAAGTCACTCCTGGATTTAGCTGCAGTGGTTTAAGGTGTTGCTGATCCCAACAGTCAATACCTCAGCCACACAAGCTGTCAATCCATACCTCAGCTGTAGAATTTGCCCTCACAAATCAGCCTGTGAACAGCAACTGCAGATTCACTTCTGTCTGCTGCTTCTATGATGGCAGTAACCTTCAGCAAAGTGGCAAAGTAAGCAGCTAGCAGCTGCAATGTCTATATACCACAGCTATTTGCTTCAGTATGTGCCTCAGAGGCACATAGAATCATAAAACAGTTCGGATTGGAAGACCCTTGGGACCCTCGAGTCCAACCATTAACCCTACACTACAAGTTCACCCCTAAACCATATCACCCAACACCATATCTAAGCGACACTTAAACATATCCAGGGATGGCGACTCAACCACCTCCCTAGGCAGTCTGTTCCAGTGTCTGACCACTCTTTCCGTGAAGAATTTCTTCCTAATGTCCAGTTTAAACTTGCCCTGTTGCAACTTGAACCCATTCCCCCTGGTTCTGTCCCTAATGACCAGCACCAGCACCAACCTCTCTACAATGTCCTTTCAAGCAATTGTAGAGCATGATGAGGTCCCCTCTCAGCCTCCTCTTCCTTAAACTGAACAGTCCCAGCTCCCTCAATCTCTCCTCGTAAGATCTACTCTCCAGGTCCTTCGCCAGCTTTGTTGCCCTTTTCTGCACTCGCTCCAACACCTCGATATCTCTCCTGTGCTGAGGTGCCCAAAACTGAACACAATACTCAAGGTGCAGCCTCACCAGTACTGAGTACAGGGGGACAATCACCTCTCTACTTCTGCTGGTCACACAATTTCTAATACAAGCCAGGATGCTGTTGGCTGTCTTGGCCACCTGGGCACACTGCTGGCTCATATTCAGCTGGCTGTCAATTAGAACACCCAGGTCCTTTTCCGCCAGACAGCCTTCCAGCCACCCTTCCCCAAGCCTGTAGCGTTGCATGGGGTTGCCGTGACCAAAATACAGGACCCTACACTTGGCTCTATTGAAATGCACGCAGTTGGCCTGGGCCCATCGATCCAGTCTGTCCTGGTCCCTCTGTAGAGCCTTTCTACCCTCCAGCAGATCGACACTCCCTCCCAGCCTGGTGTTATCTGCAAACTTGCTGAGGATGCACTCAATCCCCTCATCTAGATCATTGGTGAAGATGTTAAATGGGAATGGCCCCAGCACCGAGCCCTGAGGGACACGGCTCGTGACTTGCCGCCAACTGTATTTAACTCCATTGACCACAGCTCTTTGGGCCTGGCCATCCAGCCAGTGTTTCACCCAGCAGAGTAGGTGCCCATCCAAGCCATGGGCAGCCAACTTGGCCATAAGGATGTTGTGAGGGACGGTGTCAAAGGCCTTACTGAAGTCCAGGTACACTACATCGACAGCCTTTCCCTCATCCACTAAGCAGGTCACCTTGTTATAGAATGAGATTAGATTTGTCAGGCAGGATCTGCCCTTCATGAATCCATGCTGACTGGGCCCGATCTCCCCGTCGGCTTTTAATTGTTCTGTGATGACTCTTGAGATTATTCGTTCCATCACCTTTCCTGGCGCTGAGGTAAGACTGACAGGTCTGTAGCTGCCAGGATCCTGCTTCCTGCCCTTTTTGAAGATGGGCATTACATTCACCAGCCTCCAGTCCACTGGGACATCCCCAATTAACCAGGACTGCTGAAAGATGATGGAGAGTGGTTTGGCAATCACATCTGCCAGCTCCCTCAGCACTCTAGGGTGCAATCCATCAGGCCGCATACATTTATGAGGATTCAGCTTATGAAGTAGGTCCATAACCATTTCCTCATAGTTTATGTAGGTCCTATTCTGTTCCTTGTCCCTTTCTTTCAGCTCAGGGGGCTGTGTGCCCAGAGAACAACTGGTCCTACTGTTAAAGGCTGAGGCAAAGAAAGCATTAAGCACCTCAGTTTTTTCCATATCCATGGTCACTGTGCTTCCCTCTGCATCCAACAAAGGATGGAGATTCTTCCCAGACCTCCTCTTACTGTTAATGTATTTATAGAAACTTTTCATGTTATTCTTCACCACAGTGGCCATGTTTAGCTCTAGGTGGTCTTTGGCCTTTCTAATTTTCTCCCTGCATAGCCTCACTTCTTGTTTGTAATCCTCATAATCTGCCTGCCCCCTCTTCCACAGACCATAAACTCTCCTTTCGTTCCTAAGTTGCAGCCAAAGCTCTCTGTTCAGCCAGGTTGGTCTCCTTCCCCGTCAGCTCGTCTGCCGTGACTTAGGTTTAGTCAGTTCCTGCACCTTTAAAATTAATTCCTTAAAGTATGCCCAGCCTTCCTGGGCTCCCATGCCCTCCAGAACAGCCTCCAAAGGAACTCTCTTAACCATGGACTGGAAGAGACCAATGTCAGCCCTCCAGAAGTCCAAGGTGGCAATTCTGCTGACCCCTCTCATTCAAGTCATCCTAATAGAACCTACCTTCCAAAAGACTCCCCTTGCCAATTATAGATGTTTGTCACCTCCATGTAAACTGATCATTTCACAGGGCAGTTGTGGTCATCAGCTCTGATTATCTGTCAGCTGCTGGCCCAGACAATTCCTTAATTAAGAGAGATACTATGATTAATGGAAATACAGCTGCTCAGACCAGATCTCAGCAGCTTCCTTCTGTAACGAGAAAGCATGATCATTTGATGCAGCAGTCATGAGGAACTGGGCTGCAGACACATTGCGAGATCATTGCTGTCCCAAAATGCTGAAAAGCTTCAAACTCCCGGGCAAAGGGAAATTAGATTTGCAAGAGCGGAGGGAGGAGTCAATCTGATACAGGAAAGGTGTGAGAAAAATATTTTTCAACAAAAATGCTGATTACCGTATGCTGATACAGCATTAATTATGTGATAGTGTTAATTATAGTATTTCACTCTATTATTATTACAGAAACAATTCTACAAAAAGGCTCAGGCCGCAAAGAAAAGTCAAACTTTTCCATCCATCTTCTCTTTTTCCCTGTTCTCCTCTCACCACCTTGCGCTCAAATGTTTTCTGGTCACCTGAACCTCTGTATAGCTATCAGCAGGATACCCTCTTTTGTTGAACAACTGAGGTTAATAGCTAGTTGAACTGGTATATCACTCACCTTCTCTGATGGCAATTTCTTTTATTCTTTGCTCTAATTTCACATAAAAGCTTTTATGCTCTATGAAGAGTGTTGAGCTCACAGTTTAAGACACTGTTTTCTTAGGTGTCTCCAAGTGTGTTAGATAGGTAAGCTTCTATTGTCCTCAAAGTGGATCTAGTAAAGTGAAGAACTTTTCAGTTTTATAGGCTGAATTCACATGAATCCTCAACCAATTAATTCACAGCCTTTATCAAGGACTCTCAAGAAATTTTAGCTATTTCAGGCTAAGGGGTAGAATACATGACTGGTTTTGACTCCAATCATTACACCATGCTTTACTATATGAGAAGTGAGAAATAACAAAAGCCTTCTAAATTTAGGTGCAATGTTACCGTATCTGAAGCCCTTAAATGATGCACTGGACCACTTGGTATTAGATGATCTAGCTAGAATCCAAGGATTCAAAGTGACATACTGAACCTGAAATACTGATTTTATAAATAATTACAGCACTTCAGCTGTCAAGAATCCAGACTTCATAGAAATGGCCAAAACATTACAACCTTAAATGTCACCTTCAGGGCAGAGCCCACAGATGCTTTCAAAATCCAGAAAACTCCAAAAGCCAAAGTGTACTGTAGCCAAATTTTGGACACAAAGCAGCAGGCTTCTTTCAGTTTTCATATTTTCTTAAGACTTCTCATGAAAATGTATTTATATTCCCCTAGGAGTGCAATGATTCTTGTTGTATCATATTTGACATAGTAATTGTTACTTTTCGGTATCTGAATAATGTTTTGTGTTTGCCTTCATGTAGAATAGTATATAATTTTGGTCAGTTATGCTGCATCTTAAACTCAGTCACATCTCCATTTCCATTTCCAGGTTTTGACTGTGTCATAATGTCTCATAAGCAAGGAATAACAATCCTCATACCTTATTTCAGTAGGTTTTCCAGTAGTCTGTGCATGCGTAATATTTTTAGGTTAATTCTAAGGACAATAATTTGCATGCCTTTCAGTATATTTTGTTTTTTGCTTCTAGACTTTTTCTGCTTTGTGCTTGTTATTTTAAAAGGAAACTAGAACATGAGTCCATGCTATAATCTGAAACTAACCTGCTGTTACATGGAATACAGTCCAACATTGAGCCAAGCCATGCTTAGGTAGATTTCCTTTCCAAACTTACTTAAACAAGATGTTCTGCAGTTACCTCAATTTTGTTTAAATTATGATATTTCTATTTCATTACAAGCCAATTAAGCATTTGCCTTGTACTCCCATAGTTTAGTACTCTATCAGGGTATTAATTTACATGAATACTGCGATTTCCATATTCTTCTCTCTGAAACCTTTGCCTATGCAGTTCACATTCATGCTGAATTAATATCTCTTTACGTGAGCCAATTTCTTTATTGTACCCCATTTTATTGCTTTCAGCCTAGATCACAGACTGCACTTAGTCTTATCTTCTGAGGAGTTTGCAACAATGACTTGCTTTAATCATCTCTGAGATGGATTTAAGCAGTCAATTTGATCGCTAAAAAGGAAATAAAAAATACATTGTTTAAAATACTAAACAGGCATTCATGCAACTTTTAGAGCTGTCACTTGATCATTTCTCAAACAAACTTACTTTGACAGTAAGAGGAGTTTGCCTGTCAGAAGTAGGGGAATTCTTATTGTCTATCTTCAAGTGAAAGAACTGACTGTTATTCCAATCTGGTACCGTCTCTTGAAATATTTTCTTTAGATATTGCTGGAAAGAATTAAGTTGTACCCATATTAACAAGGGAATTGCAGAAAACAAAAGATATTATCAGTCAATTTTGTTTTCTAATCATCAGCAGTATTAATATAATAACTCTTTCAAATGATATAATGAAAGTATATACATAAGTCTACTTCAGTCCTTGTTTTTTTTCACAGTATCTGCTTCCTAAATATTGTGTAAATATAAATATCTGAGAGGAGAGAAGAAAGATGGAGATGAAGCTAGGCTACTTAATTTGCAAACACTGAATTTTAATAACGACCGTTATATCTATAAAGAAGTAGCAGCACTTCTCAATACCAGATTCTGCTCCCTGAAGGCTTGTAAGGACACAGGGGTTTCCAAGCATTGCATGAGCAAACTGATGCCGGACTCATGCAGTTGAACAAGAAATAAAATGAAAATGACCAAAAAGGTCACACATGGTTTCCATTTCACAGCTTCAAACACAACAACTCAAATGAAAGACAAATTTAAGTGAGCTGTTAATAAGAGATATGTAAAATAGTTACTGTAATGTATGTGATCATATCCATTTACCAGTAGACACCATTGGCATTAAAGTACCATAAGACCAGTATAACTGATTAGGATCATGAATTTATAAAGACTTTGCACAACTGGTATGTGTGGTCCATGACTTTGATATTGATAGATTTCATTCTATTATTGCATTTTCTACATCTTCTTTGTCATACATTGAATGGAACAATATTGTAAAACACATTGATTTTTTTCCCTTCTGCATGCTTGTTTGTCTCTCACAAAAAATGCTTTCTACAGAAAACTTCATGCAAAGTAATACTATACACAGAGAGAAGATAATGCATCTTCCTATTGATCCTGCTCATAGGCGTTCATAAATTTGACTGTTGCGCATTGCTATAACTGTTGATCTGACACAATCACACACACTGCAATCAAAAAAAAAAGAATCTTTTAAGCCATTAAACTTATATCATCCCCTAGGGAACTGCTGCTTCTATTACTGAAAGTAGGCAAAATAACACTGTTGTCCCTTACTGTCTAAAATTGATTTGAAAATTGTGAGTAATCACACAAAATTATCTGAGATTGCACAACTAAATTCTAAAATGCCTGAACAGAATAGAGATTTTTTTAAAACAGTAAGCACTTTCCAGGGAGTTTGGAACCCATAGCAGACCAAATAGATGAAAATAATGGAAGTGCAGACTGAAGAATGCAGTATTTCTAAAGTCATCATGCAAATTATTCTGTCAGGAAAGTCAACCGGAATTTTGTTTCACAGAAGATGTAACCAAGACGAAGAAAAAAATCAAATTCTTTTTTTGTTCCATGACCCACCAGCTTCAAGTGAGTGAAGCAGACATAAATCTAGCTTCCCATGCTAATTCTTCTTAACTAAAAGAATCTGAGTCTGTTTGAATGTTGCCTTCATTTCACCTCAGTTTACAAAATTTGAAGACATTTCCTATTTAGAGTGTCTCTGATGCTAGGCAAGTAGCAGAGAATAAATGTTTGTCATGACTGTGCTATATGATACGTATTTGTTGGTCTTAAAAGCAGATTTGGGATTTTTGTCTTCATATTACGTAGATAAAAATTCACTGTATTTATTCTACATCTATCGCACCACAGGTTTGTTCTGTTCAAGATGTTCTCTCCGTGTCTTGCTGTTGATGAAGTCTCACCTTTCTCTGATGGAGTTCTACTGATTTTTTTTTGCCACATAATCTTTTTTTCTGAAGATTTAATCTGAACATAAAAAACTTTCAGAGTATACAGACCTGTTAAGTCAGCAGAAAATGTATTTTTCAAATCCTGAAGAATCTTGTCAGTTTGAAAAGGCTGTACCTTGTATTTAGTTTCTCCTAAATCCTAGTACAGAACCTACTTCTAACAGCAGCAAGATATAAAGCTAAACCGTAGGCTGAATTATGATGCCCATCTGAAAAAAATAGCCAAATTCTTTTCTTTTCTGACCACATTCCAGATTTGATTCATGTCTCTAAATCAATAAAAGCAAAAGCATCTCCAAATAAGACTTAAACACTGCAAAAAAAGGGAGCTATTACAGGTGCTTGAAATCATATGCAGTACTTTTAGTACTTCATATGTCAGAGTTAAGAGCATTGTGACATGCATTTCCAGGCAGAATTTAAAATTTGTTTTCTCTGATGGAAAAAGAGAAGAGGAAGGTAGAGTAAAGAATGCCTGTGTTACAGCAATGTTGACTATATTTTCTAAAGTACTTAGCTGTTATAATTAAGGTATGATTTACAATTACAAGGCAGGAAACCCAAAATCTTTTGTTCTTTCAAAGTACTGTTGTTTAGATGCAAAATCACCATTGTAGTAAAAAAAAACCAAAAAAAAAACACCAAAAAAAAAAATTAATTCAATTCTGCATCCTTGTGAAAGGAATCATAATTCTGAAAAGTGAATTTTCAAGGGCCAGCATACATACATATCAATCTAGTAGACACCATGGTTTGCCATGACCACTACTCCAGGTACTCCAAAGTTGCACAACTCCTAGGTTTATACCTAGATGCATGGAAATCCCTAGGTTCTACCATGCACAGTACTCCCGTGTCCAGGGGTGACCTCCATGGGGAACAGTGGAGTCTTTTCCCATTAGAGCTTTACCACCTGAGTAAAGATTTTACAAAGTATTTTCTCTTCCAATAAATGTGAATGGGAGCAATGTGCACGTCAGCAACAAACTAAGCACCACAGCAGACTCACAAATTAAGGGTAAACCAGGAATATTCTGTCCCTGCACAGTGGCTGTTGTTAAGAGGGAAGGGCCCTCATCAGCTCAAAAGCTTTAGGGCCACAACAGTTCAGGTCTAAGTTCCAGGGATCTCTTTGCCTATTGCACCCAGCCAAACTGACTTAGACATCCAGTCTTCCACAGGAAGTGTGGAAAACCATAGACACCTGAAAATGTCTCTGTATTAACAAATGCTTTGAGCGGGCTCTGAAATTAATTTATGAGGTGTATTGGGAAAGCTGTGTTTTAAATTTTCACCATCTACTGGATTTAGGGATCTTCTTGGGGCCATCTTCATCCTATTCATAGGCCAAAGCCATGCTTTGGCACCTAACACCTGCCATCTGTCTTCGTCATCCAAGGAAGTGAAAGGTTTTCTTTTTTTCTTACTCTGACATGGGATGCTATAAACCAACAAATGACAACAAGCTATCTCAGACTAATCATACTAACCACTGTGTGCAGAGTGAGATTTTGAAGATCAACATAGTGGGCACAGGCCCTCCTCCTTTCTGAGTCAGAGTCTTGCTGCACTTACAAATCAGTGTTTTATGCTACAGTCCCACCAACATCAATGGGAACAATGAATATTGAGACTGTACACATTTTCACAGGATCATGTGCTGAAATTAATTTTTGCTGGCATCCTTTCTCAGTAATATGGATCCTGTAAAAATGACTGGAAGAGATTTTAAGTGTAAAAAATTCAGTTCTATACATCTCTGACAAAATATCCCATTAAAGTATATAAACTATCCATGAGCTGAGGAGCTAGATATGGTGCAGTATTTCTTCTCTTGTGTATTTCTGGAGTATTTCTCACACTTCCTTATGACTAGCACATTATTTAGGAATACAATAATAACAGAGGACTGGACTGTCTTTTTGTTATGATATTACTCATTCAACTATCTTATCCTACTCAAATAATAATTTAAAAGAGTATTGCTGTATCAGAATTTTTAGTTTTCAGAGGTTTATTATTTCCAACCTTGAAAACATCAGCCTGTGTTTCAGGGAAAGTCAATAATCCATACTACGAAATATTATCTCCCATCCTGACAAACTGACTGTGTTAGGGATGAAAGGCTTTGTTGTGTTATTCAGTTGAGGTACAACAAATGTGCATAAACTCTCAGCTGAGTCATTCTCTTGTACTACATGAGTTTTTTGGGACTCTTTTACTTTGAAATAATGGTGTACTTATTTTTATTTAGTAATCTTGCTCTCTTTGACAGTCTTTGTATAACTTTCACATCTCGTGAAGTTAAAAATCTAGAAATATGTTACTACTTAGGTGAAAATGGACTGATCTAGATAACTAACCTCCTTAAATGCTTCATGAGTATGTTGTGACAAAATTTACTTTTTACGCATGCCATTGTCAAGACTGTACAGAAAAGATTTGGTCAAAATCGTGAGTTATCTAACACTTAGAACATTGTGAGTATACACAAATGCTGAATTAGTTTAGTTTTTTTTACAGAAGAATAAAGTGGAAGGTCTGAAAAACATACTATCAGCATTTTGCTAAGTGTATTTCTATAGTCGAAAGCTGATTTCAAAATCAAGTCAAAACCTCTATATTTTAATATTTTTTTACACAACACTTCTGTTCCAGAATTGTTTGTTGTTGCTCTGTTTATGACATTAAGGAAAAAAACCAGATTATATACATGACTGAACAAGGGTATTCATTGACATGCTTGTACTGTCTAAGCCTATTTATTTCTTTAATGAAGTTTTCCCAGCATAATATTTGAGTTAACATTTAAAAATTAGCTGCCTTGCCTCTGCAGCTTTTCTCTACATATCCTGGATTAGAGGGTTTATCTATATTAACTTTTTGATAGCTCCATATTATGGATCAACCTAATACATAGTCATAACTCTTTCAGGACAATTATGATATATTATACCAAGCACGTGCTTGCTAGTGTCTCCACGTGTGGCTCTAGAATGAATACAATTTATTATGTCAACATTTTGTCTAATTAATTTTTTGTAAGTCATTAGTTTTTAATCATGACACTGAATTTCAAGAAATGTTTCCAAAACCAAAAACACTTTACATGCATTTAAAAGAATCCAAAAGATACCAGTATAAAGAAGAAAACTTTATCATCACTTAATTTGAGGAAGAGGGAGAATCAAGGAAACACCAGTAAAAATATTTCTATATGCCACAGCCTTACCAGATGCTTAAGTGTATGCCATTTCATAATAATCTCTAGTGGAGTTCATCTCACATCACTAAACGTGACTGAAAGCCAGCAGATGGTTTAAATTGACCATGTAGGCTCCATCTATAATCAAGTGAAAGACAAATGTGCCCCACGACACGTGCTAATTGTATGTTTTAGGATAATTCATTGCTTAGCAGTTCTTAACTTTCCCAACAGAAGAAACAACTAGTGTAGACCAAGAATTAAATTTTATCTGTTTAATGTAACATAATTCCTCCTAAATTGCAGAAATCCTGGAATTTTCAGTCACAAATACACTAGCCTAAGATAAGACCTTTCTCTTTCTTTATGCTTTGCTTTTACTAGTGCATAATGCAGTCATCAATATTTTTGTTAGATTTATTATTATATTATTATAATAATATATTTTTGTTATATTATTTAGCTAGATCTATAGCTCTCAGCTTAATTTATATAAATAGTATTTCTTTCACCTGTTTACTAAATCTTGTTTCTTATACAAAACAAGAAGTGTCAGTATTTGTAAAAACTTCATGAAAATATTTAACTTTGCTAATAATCTTTATTTTAATTATTCTTCACAAAATTCATGTTAAAGGGATTTACTGGCCATCAAAATGAGGCCCACAGTTTAGTATGTTTTCAAGTGCATTTATAAGAGTTCGTCATATAAAGATAGTTAAGATCAAGATCCTAGACCTTGGCAAAAGTGTTTTTCTCTTCTCAACTGAATTTGTCAATTTTAAAAATTTGCGGAGAAGTTTAGGAGATGTGAAATAAATAAGTACAGATGTTGTTTTTTTTTCTATTACTAAGTGACATAAGGAACAGAATGAGTGCTCCTTTTATTCATACGCTTCAGTTTAATGGCTAGATATAACGCATTAAATGCTAGGGGTATGCATTTAGCAAATAAGTGAAACAAAATGCTGAAGAAGAATCAAATACATCAACAATATAATAAATAATACAGTTAAAGAAATATAAATTAAGAACAGCAGTTGCTTGAACTGTGATTAGAAGTAGTCTGCAAAGAACAGACCAGTTGCTCCAAAGACAGAGAGACTTCTCATAGACAAGAGTTGGGGTGGTTTTTTTTGAGTTAATTATATTAATTGCATAAACCTGGCACACTAAATAAGGGTTCTTTGGCAAGAGGGTGTAGAACAACGATATCACTTGAGGTTGAGACGGTTGGTCAAAGTGGTTGTATTGTAATAAATTCTAACGTTATTTCCAGGGCACAACGAATAGACTGGGAGATGTTCTACACTAATTAATTAGTTTTTAATTTCCCATTTATATGCCATGTGTTATAGGGAGGATGGAGTTTGCTGAGAACAATCAACTACATTTTTTTTTCTGAGAAAGAAAGAAAAAGATAATTCTGCAGCATGGCTCATCTCACTGTCTGAATTAGTTCCTACAGTTTTCTGCTACAATGGATGCTGAAGTGACTGCTGAAATGGAGACACCTGCACTGCAGATGTCTATAGTCAGATGAGAAAAATGCTACAGTAATTACTTTACAATACGAAGAAGTTTCATTTCATAAACTCAAATATAATAATACAATGCTTAATTGAGTCTGCTTTGGTAAGAAGCACTCGCTTAAAAATTCACCCATAAAGAAACAGAATTAAATTTCTTGTGTGTTTTCATTATTTATAAGGACTTTCCACCAAAAATCACTAAGAAAATGTAATTTTTAGTCCCAAGGTCTGGTATTCTCTAAAAAAATCTTCATCTTCAAGATGGAGAAAGGTGACCCAATGATGCAACCATTTATTATTTTTTCTGGAGTTGCAGGTAGCAATGTTACCAAAACAAATTAGTCATGAGATGAGAAATAACTGTATACTGAGCCTACAGGAATTAATATAAGATTGTGGGGGTTTTCTCCTTGCTTTGGGACCCAACGTAAATAATTTGCAGAGTCAACATGGTCACTTATTAAACTGCAGTAAAATTAATCTGCTAAGCAACAGCACAGAAGAAAAAATCAGATACAAAGGATATCTGCAGCCTTAGCTGAACATTTGCATTTTTGGAATGAGAAATCAATCTGTTGCCTCCTTCCCAAAAGATGAACTGGGAAGATCTCCATTCTCTCTGTGCTTTCTGATTTTGTAACTTCATTTTTTTTTGGATGGTGGGAGGGCATACTCCTTCCACCTCAAAAATAAAACCATGAACTTGAGCTTCAAAATATTTTTTACTTTATAATTGATTTCCACAAGGTTAAAAATTATATGGATTATTATTAAACTCTTATATACATAAAATCTTCTAATATTACAATAGTGCAAAAGTGATTTAGTTCTCGCATCAAGAAATTGAAGCATCTGTTTTGTGCAAATTAAAACAAATTTGCAATTTCATTAAAAAATAAGCAATTATAATGGTAGTAGAAAAAATGAAGACCTGCAATTTATGTATAAAATTATATTCTTTATATTATTGACTAATCATTAAGCTGGAATTTTAAAATAATAATAATGAAATTGTTCTAGTAAAATATGATTTATAAATAGTATTAATGTTCAAATAGGGTTTTTTTAAGAAAGACTCTGCAAGCAACAGCTTTAACTAACTATTTCACATTTTGTGATGTTTTCCTTACTTTCCTTACTTCAGCTGTTCCCATAAAATCAGTTTTGTTTAAATCTTATGTTGAAAATAGATACTAAAACAGTACAGAATAGTCTAGAAGCCAGCAATTCCATACACATAAAGGGTTTAATGAAACATGGATGGCGAGGTAAAACTTACGAGGATTTGACCTCTCTAATGGTCAATTTTCTTCTCTTTCCACAGCACAAGTAGTGGTATGACCACTGCAAATAGTCCTATTAATTCCGATAGAAATTGTGTTCGTACTTCTCAAAGCAGAACTTAACTCTGACATTGACACAGGCAGTAGAAATACATCCTATATTTCTTCAGTTCTTCTCTGATTTTGACATTAATTATAGAAATAATTTAGGAATGACTGGAGATCGTAGCAGTATAAAACTCTCTCTCTAGTTGCCATGGTTAAATAGTTAATTTGGGTAATTTCTTTCACCTTTGTTCAAGACTAGAAGAAAATAAGTGAAAGCAGGCACAGAGTTCCTTAAACTTTCACTGCAATTACATTGAACATCTACAGCCATAGAAACTCCCCTGCAAATGCTACTGGGTACAGCTTCATGGGGTACTGAAGACAGAACTTGCAGATCAGTAGGTAGAAGGTGTCCAATTTTTATCTTGAGATATACAAGGAATCACATTCAGCAATTATTCTGGAGACTGTAGTCATTGGCAGTGTTATCATAGTTTTATTTCAAATATTAGAGACAATCTTACATTTTGGAGAAATATAATTTTGTTAATTTGTGGGTTCATTTCAATTTCAGGGTAAAAAGAGCAACCAATATATGTATGGAATATACCTATGGTTGCCTCCACAAAATGTATTACAATATATCTCAAAACTGTTGTATATAAACAAAGTGGTATTTTTCTTTTAAAAAATGCCTAATATTTGGCTGCCTGAATTTTTGTTATTGTTTTCGAACCACAGTACAATAAAATCCACTGATAATTGTTGTCATTAAAAGTTTTCTGTGGTAGTAGGCAGCTGAAGTACGGTTTATGTCTGATTTCTCTTCATTTCAACCAGTGCTAGAATAATGATATGACGAAACACATCTATTGTATAAATATCTAGGAAAAAAGAGTTAAAAAATGTTTTCTGAGTTATTCTCATACCCTTAGGAAACTGGAAATATTCACTGATTTCTTTGAAGCTCATTTAATGTAGCTAAGATCAGAATTTCATCCAGAGGGGAAAGAAAGAATGCAAAATATAAAATAAACACTGCTTTTAAGGGAACAAAATTATCAGAAGCTAATAGAAAAAATAATTAGGTACTTGATATCTACTGCAAATTTTTAAAAATAATGGTGAATACTAGTTCTTGCATGTGTAAAACCCGTGTAATACTTGGAAAACGGATTTTATAACAGTAGTTGAGATTACAGTGGGTTGAAGCCGTATATGAATCAGAACAAAAAAATTTGCATATATACATCTTTTTTTTTTATAGGAAAACAGAAAAAAAAATAATATGGTATTTTTGAAAATGTTACTTTTATTGCAGTTTTGTTCTAGTTGTTTTATGTATTTAGCATTTGAAAGGAAACAAACTCCTTAGAATGCCACGGATGAGGCATATAAAAAAAAAATTCTGTGACTGCAGAGAGAAATACATTTGTGCTTTATGTAGAGGGATGTGAGAGCAAAAAGAAACACTAAAATTGATTTGCCGGAAGGGGTTTATTTCAAACTGGTTTGAAGAGGCTTCTGCCTTTGACTGTAGACATTTGTCTTGAAAAACAAACATGTTTTTCTGCCTGCTGCCCAAGAGCTAGCTTGATGTAGAAGGCTTTTTTTCTTCATTCAACTTCCAGTTCTGAGTCACTTCTTATGAATGGGAGGTTCTTATCAACAGATAAAGATGATATAGATATAGATATAGATGATATAGATATAGATAGATGAAGCCTGCTGTAATCCTTTGTGAAGGTAACCTGTGAAACTAGAAATTGAAATTAGCATAATTAGCTGTCTATCTTGAGAAAGGCGTAAAAACATTGGAAATGAAACCATTAGCCCAGCTGAAGTGCAGCTGTACTTCTCTGGGGGCTTCAGGTACTTCATCAGGGGCCCAGCTGAAATGCCTTTATGCAAACACCCACAGTATGGGCAATAAACAAGAGGAGCCAGAGATGCTTGCGTGTCTGCAGCACCACGATCTAATCGGCATCACAGAGACATGGTGGAATGACTCCCATGATTGGTGTGTTGGATTAGAAGGGTATAAACTGTTCAGGAAGGACAGGCAGGGGAAACGAGGAGGGGGTGTTGCCCTCTATGTCATTGAACAGCTAGAATGCATGGAGCTACACCTGGCAAGTGATGATGAAAAGACCAAATGCCTGTGGACCAGAGTGAAAGGAAAGGTAGGAAGGGTCTGCTACAAATTACCTGGCCAAGACCAAGTGGATGAGGCCCTTCATAGACAGACAGGAATTGCTGCTCATTCACAAGCCCTGGTCCTCATGGGGGACAACATGGAGAGACAACACAGCAAGGCATAAGCAATTCAGGACATTCCCGGAATGCATTGATAACTTCCCCCTCCAAGTGATAGAGGAACCAAGAAGGAGGGGTGTCATGCTAGACCTTGTTCTCACGAACAGGGAAGGGCTGGTGGACAAAATTAAGCTCATGGGTAGTCTTGGCTGCAATGACCACAAGATGGTGGAGTTTACAATCCTAAGGGCAGCAAAGAAGGGGACACTCAGCAAGCTTGAAACTCTCGATTTCAGAAAAGCTGACTTTGTCCTCTTCAGGAACTTCCTTGGTTGTGTACCATGGAATAAAGTCCTGGAGGGATTGTGAGCTCAGGAAAGCTGGTTGACTTTCAAGGATCATCCGTTCCAAACTCAAAGGCACTGTATCCTTAAAACAAAGAAATCTGGCAAAACCACCAGGAAGCCTACATGGATGAACAAGGAACTCCTGGGCAAAATGAAACACAAAAGGGGAATCCACAAATGGTGGAAGCAAGGACTGGTAACCTGGGATGATTACAAGGACACTGCTCATGAAACCAGAAACCAGATTAGAAAAGCTAAAGCCCTGACAGAATCAAATCTGGCCAGGGACATTAAAAATAACAGAAAAGGATTCTAGAGGTATGTGAGAGAAAAAAAAGAAAAACAACAGAGAATATAAGGCCTCTCCAGGGCGATACAGCTGACCTGGTTACTGAGGACATGGAGAACGCTGAAGTACTCAACGACTTCTTGCTTCAGTCTTCACTGATACCCACTTGAGCCACACCACCCAAGTCACAGAGGGCATTGACTGAATCTGGGAGAGTGAAGAACCACCCAGGGTAGGAGCAGATCAGGCCTCAGAACACCTAGAGAACCTAAAGGTGCACAAGTCCATGGGATATGATGAGATAGACCCACGGGTCCTGAAGGAACTGTTGGCTGAAGTTGATTGGCCACCAGCCATCATATTCGAGAAGTCATGGCAAGTCTGGCGAAGTTCCCGCAGATTGGAAAAAGGGAAACATAACCCCCATTTTTAAAAAGGGAAGCAAAGAAAACACAGGGAACTACAGACCAGTCAGTCTCACCTTTGTGCCAGGTAAAAGTCATGGAGCAGATCCTCCTGGTAACAATACTAAGGCACATGAAAAATAAGGAGGTGATTCGTAACAGCCAACATGGCTTCACTAAGGGCAAATCGTGCCTGACTAATTTGGTGGCCTTCTATGACAAAGTTACAGCTCTGGTTGATATGGGAAGAGCAACTGGTATCAGGTACCTGGACTTGTGCAAGGCATTTGACACTGTCCCAAGTGACATCCTTGTCCCTAAGATGGAGACACATGGACTTGATGGGTGGACCATTCGGTGGATAAGGAACTGGTTAGATGATCGCAGTCAAAGAGTTGTGGTCAATGGCTCAATGTCCACGTGGAGATCAGTGACAAGTGGAGTTCCTCAGGGGTCTGGTTTGGGTCCAGTGCTGTTCAATATCTTTGCCAGCAACATGGACAATGGCACTGAATGCAACCTCGGCAAGTTTACCGACAACACCAACCTGTGTGGTGCGGTGGACTCAGTTGAAGGAAGGGATGCTGTCCAGAGGGACTTTGATAGGCTTGAGAAATGGGCCAGTGCAAACTGCATGAGCTTCAACAAGTCAAAGTGCAAGGTCCTTCACCTAGGTCGGACCAATCCTAGGCACAAATAAAAACTGGGCACAGAGTGTGGGTTGCGAGTAGCCCTGAAGAGAAGGACTTGGGGGTGTTGATAGATGAAAAGCTCAACAGGAGCTGTCAATGCACTCATGCAGCCCAGAAGGCCAACTGTATTCTCTCCCTTTACTCTGCTCTTGTGAGACCCCAGCTCGAATACTGCGTCCAGTTCTCGTGTCCTCACCATAAGAGGGATATGGATCTGTTGGAACGAGTCCAGAGGAGGGCCACAAAGATGATCCAGGGGCTGGAGCATCTCTCCTATGAAGATAGGCTGAGGGAGCTGGGATTGTTCAGCCTGGAAAAGAGAAGACTCTGGAGGGACTTTATAACTGCCTTCCAATACCTGAAAGGAAACAAGAGAAAAGCTGGAGAGGGACTTTTTACAAGAGTGTCCAGAGATAAGACAAGGGAAAATGGTTTTAAATTGAAGGACAATAGGTTTATACTGGATCCTAGGAAGAAATTCTTCAGTACAAGTGTGGCAAGACTCTGGACTAGATTGCCCAGAGAGGATGTGGATGCCTCCTCCCTGGAGAGTCAGGTTGAATGAGACCTTGAGCAACTTTGTCTAATTAAGGGTATCCCTGTCCATGGCAGGGAGGTTGAATTAGATGATCTCTAAAGTCCGTTCCAACCTAAGGTATTCTATGATCTATTTATTTTATCACAGAAACATTCTGAAATTGTGAACAGTTTAATTTGAAAAGATACAGCTAGTCATGTTTTGTTCAGGATTTAGAAACAAGAGAGAGGCCTTCGACTTCCTGAAGGGCACCTACAGGAAAACTGGGGAGGGACTGTTTACAAGGGTGTGTAGTGACAGGACCAGGGGGAATGAGTTTAAATAGGTGACAGATGCTCTCTGTAATCCACCTCCCAGCCTCCCAGGGGAGGATAACAGGGGAACAAGGGAGAGAGACTTTAACAAAAGATCTTGAGGATCAAGACTGAGGGAGGGTTCACTCACCATTTATGGTCACGGGTTAAAAAAAAAAGAATACTCTTGGGGAGAAAATAAATTTAGTTTATGACCGACGGTTTAATTAAATCAACTAGATCAGAGTAGGATAGTGAAAGAAATAAATAAAACCAGATCTTAAATACTGTCCCCCCACCCATCCCTTCTTCCCAGCCACTTTCTCCTCCTGCTCAGGGAGGTCAGGGGATGGGGTTTGTGATCTGCCCATTACACAATTTCTATGACACACATTCCTCTTCAGGAAGAGGACTTTTAACAGTCTTCATCTGCTGCCACATGGTGTTCATCTCATGGAAGACAGTCCTACTTGAACTGCTCCATCTTGAGCCCTGCCCACAAACATGGGTCTCTGCCACAGGCTTCAGTCCTCCCAGTGACTGGACAGTTCCAGGCCAGACTTCTCTCAAGAGTCACAACATGCCTTGGGCTTAGTCCTCTGCTTCAGCATCATTCTCTGCTCTAGCATGGGGCCATCCATAGGCTTCATCCTGGATGTTTCACCACTGTTGACCTCCTCAGTGGACAGGACCTCAGCTTGCCATCTCGCTCTCCACTGGTCTCTGGGGAATGCTTTGCTCTAGCGTCTTTCTCCCTCTGCTTCCTCACCAACCTCATGGTTGTTCTCCACTTACTTCTCCCTCCTCTCAAAAACAGACAACTCCCTAACACAAAATACAGGACAAAGATCCAAAGAGACTGGCCTAACATGATTCCCCTCTTAAATACACTGATCTTGGAAGTGCTGATTTTCCTGGCCTTGGTCAGAGGCAGGTCCAACTTTTATCTGGGCTGGGGAAGTCTCTGGAAGTTTTGCAAGGGGCCACCCACATGGCTCCCCTGCTACCAAAAAGACCCTGCCAGATTCCAACCCATGACAATCACACAGAATAAGAAGAGTAAAACCATCACAGCACTCATATTAGTTACCGTTTAATGATGAGGAATTAAAAAATTGTTTGCCAGGAAACAGTTTTTAATGATCCATGTTTAAGAATTTGAGGCAATGATATACTTAAGGTCATTTCAGAAATGTCATTATCAACAGTGTTTAAGAACAGTTTTAGACGAGTTACAGAAAATTAAATAGATAAAAGAGGCTGAAATGGACTGCTAGCACCTCATTTAATTCACTACATCCAGTCACCTGAAATGACTGCAGCGAAAATGACATCTCACCCTCTGCTCTTATTACAGCAGTCACCTATTCAAATCCATTGAATTTCCCTTGTATTACATATTCCATACAAGTTTCTTGTTCTCATCTTTAAACATTTCTTTACATCACTTTCATTTTTGCTTTTAATTCTTCTTTCTGACCTTACTTGTAACAATTACTTTTAGTAGTTTCTATCTCATTTTCTTCCTTCGTGCTTCCTGTGCAATTCCTTTACGTATTTAAAAAAAAACTTTTTCTTTCCTACCATTCTAATCCCTCCTCACAATGTTGAATATTTTTCCTACAGATTTTACCAGACTAAGTTTAATTTCTGTCTTTGTTTCTCTTTCTCAAATTTTTTTCTTAATTCTATATAATTTAATCCTTGAACCTCCATGTGATCACGTAAAAGGAGACTTAAGACTGCCAGATACAGGGCTTCCTCCTGAAATCCCATAACTGCTTAATATGAAGAAAATTAATCAAGTATATCAGTATCTTCGAGTGTTGGTTATCTGTTTCAGAAGCTGTACATTACGTCATACATTTAAAGGCTACACTTATACTGCACAAAATATGAAGTAAACATTAAAAGATACCAGTTAGAACTAAAAATCCACTGAAGTTATTCAGCATGCAATATTTTCTAGGCATCCTAGTGATGCCTAGACTGTGGGTTCAAACATTTATCAAAAGCCATCTGTGCTGGGCAATTGACTGTAGCTGACACTGCGTGAGCAGGGAGACTGGGCCAGATCACTTCCAGAGGTTCTTTCCAGCTGTTCTGTGTAATTCTGTGCATCAAGACATTGAGGACATTCTTCTATTTTCAATTTCATTAATACAACTCCTGCTGACTTTAGCAGGAATTGCACGTCTATACGTCTAAATGCAGAATTTGGTTTTTTAAATGTTTTAATAATACCTGTGTGACAAACAAAGTCAAGAACATTCCTAAGAAGAAAAGAACTAGTCCCCAGAGAAGTCTGGAAAGGAGAACCCCAGATATTAATTTAAAATTCAAATCAGATGTTAATAGACATAATTTCAAATCAAAATATTGCCATATAGAAGAGTTATGTCTAATTTCTACATTCTTCTGAGCTCCAGAATTTTCAATACCACCAGAGAGACCATGGCAATTGCCCTAAAAGGAGAAAGTATCTGTAATTCCATAACAACACACTACTATAGTTATTTTCAGCAGAGTTTTGCAAGCCTGCCTTTAAAGGTTGTTACATAATTCAAAGAAAACATTACCCAACTGAAAAGTGGTTCATGGAAAACAAAACTTTTTATGGAAAAAACAGTTCTGGTGTAAGTTATATTCTTCCACCCATGGGGTACCTGTGTTTGACAATAGGGAGACAACATTATGTGTCTTGAACAGTTGAGTCCTAAAGCCTAAAAGGGAAAGTAGAGAAATGAAAACTTGAACAAAATTATGTAATGTAACTGCAACCGAATAGGTTTAATTCTGTCCTGAAGAAAAAGACTTTGATTTTCCAAATCACTTCTTTGTTTTAGAACAAAAAAAGCATTGAAGAAAAGCATATGTCAAAATACTGCATGCACAGTAAAAATAATAATAAAAAAACCCCCAACCTAACTAACATCCCAAAAACCTCCATAACTTCTAGCGTAGGCATGGAGAGAAATAATCTCAAATATTGAAAAACCTAAAAGAAAGGAATGGAACAGAGTATCTACAAAATTATTTCTAGTTTTCCTGGTGTCAGGGGTTAGGGCTGGGTCAGCCACTAAATGACTGACAGATGCTCTCTAAACCCTCTCCCTCCCTAAACAGGAGAAATGGAAGAGAGACTTACATATAAGAAAAAGAAAGCTAAAATAATGACACTACTGATAAGAAACTACAAATTAATGAAAATAAGGAAATGTATATAAATGTACATCTCATCGCTCTCTACAACTACCTGAAGGGAGGTTTTAGAGAGACGAGGGTTGGTTTGTTCTCCCTAGTGGAGAGTTATAGGATGAGGCGAAATGGATTTAAATTGCACCAGGGAAGGTTCAGGTTAGATATTAGGAATAATTTCTATACTGAAAGGGTTGTCAGGCTTTGCAACAGGCTACCCAGGGAGGTGGTTGAGTCACCGTCCCTGGCGGTGTTTAAGAGACGGGTGGATGTTGCGTTGGGGGGAATTGTTTAGTAGGTTGATAGGGCTGGGACAAAGGCTGGACTTGATGATCTTCTAGGTCTCTTCCAGATGGTACAATTCTATGATTCTATGATTTTAAAATCGATATAAAACCCAAATCCCCCCCTCTTTCAACAGCAATTCCCACAGATGCTGCAGAGCAAACAGGCACCACACAAGTCCCAGGCTCAACAGCAGAAGGGATGGAGATTTTCCTTAGCTCTCCTTTTATTATTGACGTATTTATAGAAACATTTTTTATTATCTTTAAATGTGCTGGCTAAATTAAGTTCTAGTTGGACTTTGACCTTTCAAATTTTCTCCCTACATAGCCTTGCAACAATCCTGTACTTTTCCTGTTTCACCTGCCTCTTCTTCCACAGACTATAGACTTTCTATTTCTTTCTGAGTTCTAGCCAAAGCTCTCCATTTAGCCAGGCCAGTTTCCTACCCTGCGGACTCATTCTACAGTACACAGGGATGGCTTGTTCCTGTGCCTTGAAGATTTCTCTCTTAAGGGTAGCTCAGGCTTTCTGAACTCCTTCATACTTCAGGACTGTGTTCACAGAGGTTCTGTTAACCAGTCTCCTAAACGGGACAAAGTCTGCCCTCCAGAAATCTGAGGAGGTAGTTCTACTGACTTCCTCTACTGAAGAGGAAGACCAAGAGGGTTTAACTTATGTGGTACCTCAGATTTATACTGAATACGATGTATGTGAAATGGAATACTTTTGTTGATCTCGTATCCTGTCTGTTCCTCACTGGAGGTGCAATCTTTTACTTCTCTGCAACCCTTTTCACTTCCCATCACCCACAATGCAGCACAGAAGATCCAGCAGTGATCCTGGTCACTATGGGAGTTAGTATAAGCAAGAGCCTTTCTGCGTACCAGTCCTTGGTATTAACTATAAGCACCAGGTGTTATCACTTCTAGTAGTAGACACTGCTTGCAAAAACATGCTGTTAACTTCACAAAGTGCAATCCCTTAGAAAAGACTGAGCTGAAAAGGAAGATCACTGAACAGAATTGGTTTTGGTTTAGCTCAAACCAAGACACCCAGTGTCTTCTTTTCCTCCAATTTAGTTTTAATTTTCCATTCCTCCTGGCTATACTAGCCATACCTACACCAAGAAGTTGGCCAGTTCCACCAGCTCTTCATATATTCCATATACAGACTTCTTCTATTGTTAAGCCCTTTGAACTTGGCAGAAAGAGCACAGAGTTGGATATAATTGGTTCATGTAAGCACACATGTTGTTTGGGTATGCATCTACAAGCTCCAATTCTTGGATAGTATCCTCATCTCTTAAATTTCTAATGTAAAATATTCCATAATTGTAGAGGAAAAAAAACAAAACACTACAATCATGACAAATTTTTTTCTGGCAGCTACTCAACACCACAGAGATGTGAACACTAAGAAATTCCAGCTGGTTATGCAGCTCTAGAAAAATCAAAAAGATTAGAGCTAATTGGAAACTATTTGATTAATCACTTTTTGTTTCTCTGTTTACCAACTGCATCTGCATAAAAACTACTAAAGTTTTATGCATTTTCACTGGCTTCCAGAACAGGGTCCAACTAAACTCGCTGAGAGCTTAGAAACTAGTGCCTTGAAGACTTCTGTTTTCTGATTATTCAACTACCCTCTCTTGTTCCTAGAAAGACAACTGTCATAGAAAGAAAGAATGTGAAATTTTCCGATATTTTTCAGTTTTTGTCACAATCTTTAGTACTCTTTTGAAAATATATTTTTGATTGATATGATTTGATTTGCTCAAATCAGTTACCCTGGTTTTGTTACCTGTTGGTGTCTCAGCTGGTATTAACCTCAGTTTATTAGAGATAATCAAAGTCATGTCTTCAATAATGTGGAAAATAGTACCTATGGATTATCCTGACCTTCACAAAATGCATCTAACCATTTTCTTGATTTGTACCCATATAGAGAGGTAACTAGTGTGTTTCTTATTTTAATATAGAGGCGTATAACTGGTGAAGTAATTAACTTTTACAGAAACATAGTGCCTCATCAGAGCTCTCCAAGAGGGGGTAGAGTGCTAGAATTTACATTAGCAGGAAAGAGTACTCTACATTAATATAATTAATTTCCATTCCTTTTTTTATGAAAAACAGTTTCTGCCATCAATGAACTCTCTATATCTATTTGTGGAAGATATTAAAGTGAAAAGTTGCAACGACTTACTCTTCCTGGTTTTATTAAAAGAAGCTTTTCTCCATCTTTCATCAGAATTTAGAATTATATAGACAATATACATAATTTTGAAAAAAATAAGTTTAGTGAATTATTATAATTTGGACCATCTCAAGTTATGCGCAAAACTTTTATACTATTTTTAATAAGAAAAAGCAGAATATTTTTATTTTCATTTTTTGTCTTGTACTGGTTGTGCACTGTACAGTATTATGACAACAAATAGCAAAAACTTAGGAACGAAACCTGTGTTTCTATGCAGTGAGTAAATTCATATTTTGACTTTTTAAAATTTAAATAACAGAATAGTACACTAACATCTAATAAACAGAACTTGGATAATTTATTCAAATACACTTGGAGACCCTACTTGAGGTGGGGTTTTGTTCTGGTGTTTTTAACCCTTCCTTTCAGGTAACAGTTTAACTTACATTTTAAATTCAGAATGTAGTTAGAATCTAATAACCTAAGTGTGTATATGTTTATATTGAGAAACTGTACAGAGAATTGCTGGTATTTCTGAATCTTCAGTATCTGTTATCCATGTTTATCATAGGATTTTCAGTGCTTATATCGGATCATCCAATCTAAATACTAAATTCTGAAGTTGTTTATTACATTTTCCAGAATGAATTTTTGCAACTTGTTCCCAAGTGTACCAATAAACCATTACGGGAATTATGAATCACTCTCTACAACTATCTGAAGTAAGGTTGTGGAGAGGTGGGAGTCGGTCTGTTCTCCCTCGTGGAGAGTGACAGGATGAGGGGAAATAGATTTAAATTGCTCCAGGGGAGGTTCAAGTTAGATATTAGGAAGAATTTCTATACTGAAAGGGTTGTCAGCCATTGGAACAGGCTGCCCAGGGAGGTGGTTGAGATATGTGGATGTTGCGTTGGGGAAAATTGTTTAGTAGGTTGATAGGGCTGGGACAAAAGCTGGACTTGATGATCTTCTAGGTCTCTTTCAGCTGATACAATTCTGTGATTCTATGATTCTAAGTTAAACAAATGACATTTTATTCTCAGTTTCTCAGTGTATAAGGTACACAGAGATTTAAACTTCCCTGAAAAATAATCACAAATATGTATTTTGAAAAGGACAGTAGACTAGATATAACTGCATAGCCTCTGTATTTGAGACAGGGAAAAAAACGTATTTTGTGGCCTGGGGAAGGGAATAAGAAAACCTTTCTCATGGACTGTTGTCCCCACAGAAAGTAATTTGAAGAATTCTCACTTTGTGAAAAACTAATATTGATTTTGTGAGTTAATCAGCAGTCAACAGAACTGACTTTTCAAAACTGAGAAACTTGAGAAACTTCTTCAGGGGCAATAATCAGTATCCTTTACTTGGACTCCCAGCTTACAGGCTAGCAGATTTAAGTCTACATGCATAAAACATGAAACTTAGTTGCATATAATATTACTTCAGGAAAAATCCTGGGGATTTCTTTTTCTTTTCCAAAAAAAAAAAAAAAAAAAGATTCAAACTGTTCTCTTACAGGTAATAAATCAGTAACCTTTACTGATTAACTGAAGAATGTCTGAATGACTTAGAGTTCCAGTGTAGAGTTTCCTTTACTTAATAATCTTGGTAATGTCAACACCTAGCACCAGGTATAATGGACTTTGTTCTGTGTTTGCACAGCACACAAGTATCAAGTTTGCTGTTTGCACATCAATCATATATTGTACTGCAATACGTTTTATAAAATATCGTACCTCTTTCTTCTCAATAGCTGGTCATTGTGTTCCAAAGCATTTGTACAAAAGCATGGAGATGAAAATGGTCGGCAGGCTGTAGGGACTCAAAAAAGATGCAAGCTAGGCATATACAGCTGCCAGGCCTTTATCTAGGAACACTTGTATTTTGATTATACTTTGAAATTCCCAAGAAAGTCTATGATTACTTTCTCTGGGACCAAGATGTTATCCTTTACCTCATTTGAAATGTGTCCAGCCCATTCAGCATTTTACTGCAATCTACAGAGTAATGATAATGCATATATAATACAGAAAGGACATTAGCTAATGACCTCAGCTATCGGCACAGGTACCATCAGAATTTTATGCACAGGCTTGCGCTTCAGTATAACTTTCATGAGTAGGAGCCTTGATATCATAATATCATTGTTTTTATGTGACTGTGTTACTGAAATTTTAAATTCATATTTGAGGACAGTCATCACTGTTGTTGTACAGTAAATGTAGTTGTCATTGTATGAGTGCTGGTGCACTGACTTGCAGTGCACAAATAAAGCTGGTCTGGAGGTATGAGATGCAGAACTGAGTGCCTACCTCACAAAGGACTTTACATTTACGTGAAACACAAGGAAGTTTTGCAATTGTAGAGTAAATCTAAGGTTAATGGATCCATTCACAGCAAATGAGATTAAATGGGCACATACAACACAGGAAAGATCTGAAAAGAGATTATATGGATGCAGTTGACCTATGTGTTTAATATCCATGTAATAGGTTTAGCCTTCAGTGGAGGAGAGACACCTTTTGTTACTATTTGGGTTGAATTTGTTAAACATCAGTTAAAATCATTTATGAAAAAGGTAGATTTAAAAGGACTGATATTCAGTTTAAGAGAAAACAGGATGGTACATATACAGAATAACACCCTTGACAGATACTTTGCATTGTCTTTTGATCTTGAGAAGGGCACTAAGGAACAGTTAAGTCTTACAGCTCACTTGTAAATTAGGCTGGGAATATATATGGCAACTGAAATGCAACCATCTTTGTAGATGAATACAGCATCTGCCTGAAGTTGAAGAGCACATTGAAATGCTAAATGACTTGAAGAAAACTGAAGGGAAAATTCTAGAAGTCAGAAAGCAATTGAAAGTCTAGGAAATTGGGCAGGATGCTGTGTTCAGCATTTCTTTTAAAAGTGGCATCAAAATGTATATAGTCAGGGCTCAGAATTTTATCTTTAATTTTTTTTTTTAGAGCAGTAGATTCATTTTACCCACGACTTTTCTCTAGAAGGTATCAACACATCACCTCTATTTTACAGATAACCAACAGAAGCACAGTGTCTAGCCTGAAGTCACCCAACAGTTGCAGGAACACAGCACACATTTCCACAGGTCTCTGTTCAATATATTTTTCACTAATTGTATTATTTCTTACCTAGAGTGCAGTACAGGTTCCAGTACTCTGAGTCTATATTTGTCCTGCCTTGTATGAAAGAATGCCAGCTTTATAGTGACAACCTGTCATCTGCATATTGCTTCAGTCCGGCTTGCCTTGCCCCTGAGACCTGACAAAACTCTTTCACCAGGTGGTATAACCACACTTTCTAAGATCAGACAGAAAGCATATGTGATAACTAGAGAATAAGTCATTTCAAAAAGACCATTTGCAGGTGCAACCCACTGACTTAAAGACTTGTCAACAGAATTCATTATAAACACAAAATGGTTTTGCCTGCACATGGTGGCTGGCAAAAGAACACAATTTAAATTGTTATCTTAAAGCATGACCCTTCTTTCAAAGACATGTATCCTTTCACCAGAATAGAAATAACCTCTATGACATGGACTAAAAAGCATATTAAATGAACAGCACAGTCAAGATGACACTGTTGGGTATGTTCATATTTCCCTGATAGTTTTCATGTCTTTGGAATATAAAACCAAGAAAATCCTTTTTGAAACTGTGCACACGTTATGTAGAGTAAAATCCCTGTTTTGACAGAAACAGTAGCACATTTAGAACTAGCTGCAGTACAGTGTGTATTGAACTTAAAGGCAAATGAACTGATGGGCTGGAACTGGAATTTATAGCTAATTGAACCCTGTATGCTTTCCTGAAATTATAATTGATTTCTAAATCATTGGGTCATAGCTCGGTATTTCATTTATAGAATTTATTTTTTTCATATGAGAAGTTTTATCTTGCTTACAGATACCACATAAGACTAGCTGTTAAACATGTCCACATTTACAGCAGCAACAACTCTGCTATCTTCTTTAGCAATTTACAGCTGATGGATATTTTAAACTCATGACCTTGCCTTTTTTGCATATCAAACTTCCACAGAGGGGTGCAACAGGAATCCTTCAGGTATTCCATATTTTGGATCTGTGCTCCCTAATTTGTGAGTGTGGAGGAAAACTGCACTGACTTACTGTGCTTCAGCAAGAAACAGAGCACTAGAAATTTCTAAAAAGTATATAATTTTTTAAGTGAGATAAACTTTTGAGTGATTATGATTTTGCTTTATTTTACACACCTAAAACTCATTTGTATGTTGCGATCTGGTCATGGAGGATACCTCTGTTCTCAGCAGAGGGACTTCCACAGTATTGCTCAGTCCAACATAAGATAAATGCCTAAGATAGGAAGGATTAATTTCTTTTATAAGCAGTTCTTCTTTTTCTGGTGATTGTTGAATGATCCCAGCTATGTGATATGACTTCTATCCATGCTGGTTTATGGTATAGCTATTTATAGACTACATTTCATCACGCTGATAAAACAAATTTATTTCTTTCCTTCTATTGATGGTTATTTTGGCTATGATGATTATCCAGCTTCTTCAGAAAGATACATTTTTGAATCCTAAATATCAACCTTAAGCTTTCTTCTATTTATTTGAAATCTATCCACGAATCTGCACATATGTTACTACTTTTTCCCTTTTTACAGCTCACTGACTTAGTCCTGAATATATCAGTATTTCATATTTTACTTAAAAATTCAGCTCCTGGTGAGAGACAATTGTACAACAGTCTTTATTCAATTGCAAGCAAATATTTTATGTCTGAATCTGCAGAAAAATAAACCTTGAAATACTTATTCCTACCTGTTACTACCATTGTCTCAATGCAAAGATATATCGATGTATGTTTCATTTACATCACCTAGGATCTTTAACACTTGAGGAAATAATTTGGAGATGGAACACTGAATTCTGTCAACAAGCTTAACCTACAAAATGAAATTCAGTAAAGCTTTTATACTTTGTGATGACACAAACCCTAGAAAACATAACTTCACGTCACTGGAATTTATCAGTGCTGACTATTGCTGGCAGTGGTTATGACAGTGGCTTCTAGCCTAACTCATCTTACCAGGACTAAAAAAGTGTCACTGGAAGTAGAAAGTTCATCTGAGAAAAAAAAATAAAAAATCATCAGAAGAAAATTTTATGAATTTGCTGAAAGCAATCTGCTAGAGTGCTAGATATTGGAACAATTCAAGTCACTGCTCCTGTGACTGACTACCTAGTAAATGCAATGTTCTTCCTTAAGTTGTTTAGCATCTTAGATGACAAACATAAATATCTAGTCCAAATAATGAAAAAATTATTGTCAGATGTGCGGTGGATACTTTGAAGTACATTTTCGCTTTTCCTCTGAGTGCAGACTAAGCATTCATAAGTGGCTGTAAGCCCTGAGTGTCAATAACTATCCTTTCCAATGATCACCTGAACACTATTAAAATATCTACTGGAAGTTATCTACATTTTATACACTGTTCAAAGGCAAAACTCTAAAATAGCATGTAATAGTATAAAATATTTTGTTATAAATCTCAGGGAAAATTAAAAAGTGAAAACCAAAAAAATAGAAATATACATATATGTAGATAATATTGATATGGACCTCATTTATTTTCTGAATGTTTGATAACACTGTGATTTGAAACAATAAATATAAAGAAGAAATGGAGTACATTTATGAATGCCCACCTTAACTATGTAGGCAGCAAAAAATAAATCAAATTTACACATATGTGTCTTTGAAGATCAAGTAAAAAAGCTTAAGCAAAAAAGTATATACAAATGAAATTAAAAAATAGAAAAAAGGAATGGAGAAAGCATACAGACTATTTTTTCAATCAGGTTACCTCAACTAAACAACTTAGCAATCAGCAGAACCACTATAACTAGCTACATATTTCCTTTTTATCTTGAAGAAAAAAAGTTGCTGTTAAATAACAAGGAAATCTCTCTTACTTCTGTCAAAGCAATAAGGCTCCTATGTTGACCTCGAGACACTTGTCACCAAACTTATTTAACGCCTCACAGATAAGTACAATCCTCACTTCTATTCTTCCTATCAGAAATGTAAGTCCAAGAAAATGCAGGCTATTTCTGACAAGGAAGAATGAGCACTTTTACCTTTGATATTCCAGTTTCTAATCACGTTTTCTTTTAACATTTTGTTTTCAAATTCTCTTTCATGATAATTAATATTTCAGGAGAACTTAGTCCACATCTAAGATTTGAAACTCTCAGAGATCTGACAGAATTACTAGCACCAGGTTGGTACACATTAGTCACATTTCAAGTGTGGGTGAGCACAACTATTTCATCGTGTGGCTAATCATAGAATCACAGAATCGTATAAACTGGAAGAGACTTAGAAGATCCTTGAGTCCAGTTTTTGTCACAGCCCTACCAACTTACTAAACGATTTCCCCCAATGCAACATCCACTCATCTCTTAAACACCTCCAGGGACAGTGACTCCCTGGGCAGCCTGTTCCAATGGCTGACAACCATTTCACTAAAGAAATTCTTCCTAATATCCAAACCGAACCTCCCCTGGTGCAATTTAAATGTATTTCACCTTGTCCTATCACTCTTCACGAGTGAGAACAAACCAACCCCTGCCTCTGTACAACCTCCCTTCAGGCGGTTGTAGAGAGCGATGAGGTCTCCCCTCAGTCTCCTCTTCTCTAGGCTAAACAGCCCCAGATCCCTCAACTGTTCCTCATACGACTTGTGTTCTAAGCCCTTTACCAGCTTGGTAGCTGCCTCTGTACCCTCTCCAGCACCTCAATGTCCCTCTTGTAGTGAGAGGCCCAAAACTGGACACAGTACTCAAGGTGCGGCTTCACTGAGTACAGGGGCATGATCACCTCCCTGCTCCTGCTGACAACACCACTCCTGACACAGGCCGGGATGCCGTTGGCCTTCTTGGCCACCTGGACGCACTGCTGGCTCATGTTCAGCTGGCTGTCCATCAACACCCCCAGGTCCCTCTCTCCCTGGCAGCTCTCCAGCCAGTCCTCCCCAAGCCTGTAGCGCTGCTGGGGGTTGTTTTGGCCAAATTGCAGGACCTGGCTTTTGGCCTTATTGAATTTCATGGTGCTGGCCTTGGCCAAGTGATCCAGCCTGTCTAGATCCCTCTGGAGAGCCTCTCTGTGCTCAAGCAGATCGATGCTTCCACCCAGTTTGTTGTCATCTGCAAACTTACTGAGGTTGCACTCCATGTCCTGGTCCAAATCGTTAATAAAGATGTTAAACAGGAGTCACCCCGGTACTGAACCCTGGGGGACACCACTGGTGATTGGCCGCCAACTGAATTTAACTCCATCGACCACAACTCTTTGGACTTGGCCATCTAACCAGTTTTTCATGCAGCAAAGCATATGCCCACCCAAGCCAAGAGCAGTCAATACATTAAGGGAATGTTGTTCTTTAATAAAATAAAATCAAATTTCTTAATATTTAAAAAATATTAATAAAATTAAATATAATTTAAAATTACATTGTTCCTGATATTCCATCATCTTTGGAGAAGACGTGCAAGAATACATGGACACAAAGACTGGTGTGGTTTTTTTTACATTGTTAAGATGTGACTATACAGGAAATTGAAATACCTGGGAAAGAAGAGAAATGAGACATTAGTCACACCCTCTTTCTTCACATAGAAAAACACGCTTAGTCTTTTTATGTGAAGTAAATAGGCAAAGCGATTTGAGATCAAGTGAAATTGCTATATACATACATTATATTTGTATGTTCCAGGGTGGGATGAGTGTGTGCACATATGTGCATATATGTTTTTGCATATGTATTCAAGCTTGTTTTGAGGAAAAAGACAGTTCAAACCAAATCAGGTCCATGAAAACAGTCTGAATACACTCAAGAGGACACGGGTCTACATTAGAGGAACTCAATTTTTTTTGCACTACTTTGTTAATTTAATTTTCACAATTGATTATTCACTTTTTTCAGCACATGTATCACCACTGAGTTCACACTTTCACTGCAGCCAGACAGTTGTGCCAACATGGTCAGGCTATCATTTACAAAGAGATGAATATGGCTCTGTATATTTACCTTGAGATTTAATCTGAACACGTAACTTCATTATAATGAATACGGCTTCTGCATCCTATAGGGAGTCATTATTTGGGTTGCAGACACAGCTCTGAATTTGATCATCTCAGACCTTAACATAATTTAAGGTTAAACATTGTTAATGAAGCAAAACTGAAGAGAACGTAAGTACATCCTGTGGCTCCAGAGAGGTCCTAAATTCAGTTCCATACTTGCATGTTAATTCACTTTTTTTTTTCGCTTACAAGAACCTTAAAATAAAGCAAAGAGCAAAAAGCAAAAAAATAAAAATAAAAATGCTGAGGAAATGCTGTGGAGAAATCAGATGTGATTTGTGGCATTTTTTTCTCCCTCCTTCTGTTTGAAATGATCAAATAACAGATTCAGAAGAGTACAAAAAAGAAAGAAAGGAAAAATATCCAAAGAACATTTAAATGGACCATCTGCTTCCATGAGCCACTTACACAACTCCACTGAGAGCCTATCCTTCCATCTCTGAATCAGTAGGAGTTTTACCATCAGTTTCAATGAATACATGATCAGAGTCTGAACCCCAGTAATGAAAACAGATGTATATTTTCTTCAATAACTCTATAATGAGGACAATTATGCCATTTCACTATGTATAGCTCATTACAGATTTAAATGACAAAACCACACACATTTCTTAAGACCACGTTATTACAAACTAGCATAAAGGGTTTGTTAACAAAAATTAGTTAATTATAGTGATATGTTGCTTATTGTACATTAAAACATATGCTTCATGTACCATTCCTGCTCGAATTATCAACACTGATTTGTGACATTACTTGTTTCTGCAAAAACTTACATGCTAGTAGTTTTTTGTATTGTAGATGCGGGAGGAATAATGGTCTTCCTATTACAACTAAATATGAATTCATGAACTTTTTCCAAGTATCTGGATTGGTATATTTACTTTTGAGTCATTTATTTTTGAGTCTTAATTACTTTTGAGTCTTTTGAGTCTGATCCTGCTCTCACTGCAGAACCAAAACCTTAGCACACTGTGCTCCGCTGCGTGAAAGTTTTCCAGTGTTCATCATGCAAAATTGATAATAAATACATAAGATTAATAAAGAATCATGATTTGAAGATTATTTCTGCCTGTTTTATTTGGATTTGCAGTTTTAGAATGAAAAACTGTTTCTATTCCTTTCTAATCGAAGAGTTGTGAGGGTGACGGAGCCCTGGAACAGGCTACCCAGAGAGGTTGTGGAGTCTCCTTCTCTGGAGACATTCAAGACCTGCCTGGACACGTTCCTGTGTGGCATAGTCTAGGCATTCCTGCTCTGGCAGGGGGATTGGACTTGATGATCTTTCGAGGTCCCTTCCAATCCCTAACATTCTATGATTCTATGATTCTATGATTCTATTTGCTGTCTTCAAATTCAGCACTAATCTAATTTGCTTTATTTTTAACACTTTTTAGCAATATCCACAAGGCTGAAATTAAGGCAATGTTATAGCAGAATCACTTCTGGTTAGTTTCTCAGAATTTGCATGAATACAGAAAAGCAAAATCAATAAATTTAACAAACAAACACACCAAAGCTATTAGTTTCTTAGAAAGAAAATGATAGCAAATGCCTTTCAGGACATTTCCATATAAGATTTCTTTGTTTGTCTTTCTTAATAATGAAAACCCTTGGGACAGAGGTGGAAGCTGGAGAAAATGGTAAAAATTTTATTTTCTATGAACTATTATTTATTTCTACGAACAGTTTTCTTACAATTTAAAGAATTGAAGAAACAACTTTAGATGTACAGATATGTTGCAGGAATTAAAGGAAAAAAATTCTAAGAGCTAATGGGAGAAAAAAATATGAATAAGGGTCTCACAATTATGGTTACAAATGGGCTTCTGTCTTGACTGTAATTTATACTGTCTTCATGCAGAACAATTCAGTTAAGTTTGATGAAATCTGTAGGACAGTTGGTCCTAGCAGTAAATGTCTTTTAAAAAACGCAATTAATGGAATGCTAAAAGGAAGCATATAAATAATTATTAAATTTTTTGTTGTCTAAAAGAGGAATTCTCTATACTGACTTTGACACCTCCACAAGTCAGATAGTAACTGAGGGAATGTTAGAGTACAAGTATTTCCCATTGCACAGTGCCTTATGGAATTTCTAATACTGAGCATCTGTCCCATGCAAATGAGAGTCCTTCAAGGTGACTCAGGAGAGCTAGACAGGTTTTCACATGCATTTCCCTATCTGCTGGTAGATATATCTGATTCTTTCTAAGTAGTTCAAAGCAATACGAAATATTGTACAAATGCAACACACTTACAGTAAATCTAATTTTTTCCTTACTCATTTCTACCCTATTCCTCTCTGAATTGCTATCTCTCTGGATTATAAAATGTTCATATACCCTGTTACTAACTGTTTATTTTATTTTGATACTACTAGAAAAATGTTCATTCAGGTGCCATAGAGTAGTTCAATTTCGCCTCTATACGTTTTTGGTTGTCACAGATATTATGTAAGTAAAAGATATTATAGGATATGAAGTGCTGTAGTGCTCATATTTTTGTGATTTGCAGTGTGTAATGTACTGTGTTATTATTTAGGATATCCACAGCATCTATCTCCTAGTAGAACTACTTTGAACCATCTCTGGGAAAGACTGGAAGTAAAATTTTTAGTCTTTCTTGAGAAAGCAAACACTGCAGTTCAAGAGTTTACAGGATTGTTACTACTAGATTTCCCTCTTCACAGACTTCCAGAGGAAAGAAAAAATCTGGATTAAAGCCAGAATTCATTCACAGTGGATATGGTTAATCTGGAAGTGCAATTGACACTGAGATTAAGTATTTAATCCTCTACAAGTGATGACAGAGTCAACCTTTCAGACACCTTAAGGATCAAGGAATACTCTAACGCAAATTCTCCTTCATATTCCTCCTGAAGACAAAGGGAGCAGCCCTGCAAACGCCTTTTTTTTACCTGCTGGAAGGAGTTCTCCATATCTAATAACTTATAAATTCTTATGCCTGTCAGTCTCAAAACTTCTTCTGAAATATTTTCAAGAATTACACTCAAAAAAAATCAGACTTGCTAGACACTAGGAAAACTCAGGCTAACTGATTGTGTTAACTTTTTCTAATAGCACCTTGTATATGCATCTCTGTATAAAATCTGTGTAGATCAAAACAAAGTAATAGTCCTGAATTAAAATCATATCCATTACAAATATTCCATTCTGAAGTGTAGTATATTTTGGCACTGAATGAAGTTATTTACAGAAAAGCAAAACCTACAGAAAATCATGAAAATATAAATAGAAATTTCTATCAAATATTTTCTCAACCAGAATCCATTTACTAATGTGCACACGGCATGGTTCAACTAATTAAAATTAGATGCACTAAATGTTCAGCTACCTGCCCTCTGTAAATTAGTATCAACCATGCGTGAATAATTTAATATTAATAAAAATAAAATACCTTTATAATTCCATATATTCATTGATGTTACCTTACTTTGACAAAATTCCACCTCACTTATTACTGTTTTATGTCTTGGAGCTATTGTGTGGAAAATTTTGTAGACTTTTCTTCAAATGATATTTTTAAGTACATTGATTTCAGTTGGTTACACTACTGAGAATATTGTCGATTGCTTAAGGAATTTTATTGCAATAATAAAAAGACCTACTCTTCACGTGAAGGACTAATACACAAATCACATTCTGTGCCCTGCACTGTATCTCTGTAAGTGAAGCTATGACTATTTGTCCTAGAAAGTCAAGAAAATTAAATCAAATCATAACATTGCTTTATATGAATAGTTTACACCAAGTCAATCCTCAGAAAATATCCAATGAGAGAAGCATATATACTTCATTAATTACTTAAGTTCTTCAGTTTTATGAGCTTTACCATCTTCTCTTCATTTTTATGTGGTTAAACTTTTGAATTAACTTGATTACCACCTTGATGAAACCTACCACCTATATTCCTGCAGTTTATCAAAATGCATGTGGAAAATCCTATCTTATATGGCAGTGCTGAAATCACATCTCATCATACTTGTCGTGTTCAGCATCTGTATAATGGTTAACATAAAAATGACTTATACAATTCCATAACAAATAACAGGGCTGAATGAGCCTTTGGTGTACTAGAAAAACAGACTACTTATTTTACTACTTGAAAATTAATTTAGGCACCTTATTCTTTTTTTTTTTTTTTTTAACAAAAGTTACTATAGGAGTCTCCTAATGATAACTAAAATCTTTCCACGAAGTGACCTTGATTACATGATTTCTTACATTTACTTGATTTCTAGAAATGTGTTTATTTTGGCAAGGAAGTGAGAATTGGGCTTGCCTCTCACATTGAATTATCAGTACATTTGTAACATAATTAAAAAATAAATAAAGCTTTTGTACTTAAGAATATAAACCTCTCACAAAACTATAACAGCAAATAATTGGATATACTTAATTTTTCACTATTTGTAGTTTATATTATACCTACCACATACTAACCTAAACGTATGTGCCTTTACATATTAGGCTTGTATCTGTCAGTATATTTAAAACGCTCATTATTTACTTTTCCGCTAGTATTGCTCTCAAAAAAAATGTTTGTAATGTAAAGTCCTACTTGTACACTCTTTGATTTATAAATCTTTAAGCTGATTGAGATGATACAATACATTGCAGTTGTACAGGTTCTACATACCCATGGCAAGTTCAAGTGCTGAAACTCCTGTGAACCTTACACTGAATTTCCTAAGTTTACAAAATAGTAATAGGTAGTGAGTAGTAATATAATAAATAGTAACAGTAAGGAGTATGTAGTGGCTCACATTCTTAAATTAGCTATAGGATATTCAAATTATTGTCCAAATTTTTCAGTACATTTCTACAACTGAAACTAAACTGACTCTTTTGCTTTGTTATACATATCAAGGATTTCTTTATTTTCTTGCCATTTTTGTTTGCTCCATAACACCATTTTAAGAAGTACTTCCCATTGAATGTAGTTCCGGTTGTATTATAGGTTTTATCTGACACTAACTGATGTCAAGAATCGTGTTCAGTTCTCCAAGCTCTTCAAGGTTGGAAAAGGCTTACTTTAAATGACTGCAGAGTTATTTCATTAGCTGTTGCTGTTCTTCATCTGACACTTTATTTTGAACAGGTGCTTAAAAAAAACATAGACTGCTACTGCCTTGAGAATACAGCCTATGGCATTAGCTGTGCATGTTGTCTTCTTACTCCTCACTCCTTACTCTTCACCTGTGGGTGACTATATCCAGGTGCTGCACTGGGGGTTGTATGTGGTTTGCAAGTTCTTGAGAGCATTAATTTTCTTCTTTCCTTCCTCCTGAGATAGCACAGAATCTAGTACAAAAGTTCAGATTTCAACAACTAAGTCTCCTAGCTGCCATAATAATGTGTAGAATAAACCCCTATCTCTCCCCAAAAATCTCTTGATTTGATAATATTTAAAAATATGCACCCTTATAAGAAGATTTGTGGAGTTGCACTAATGTGATTTCCCCAAGCTGTGCTTTTAAAATATGTATTTACTCTGCTTTTATGTTATTTCTAGATTTATGACACTCCTGTGAATGTTCTGCCAATAATTGCTAGTCCTACATTATTCATTGAAATAGTGCATAATACTGTAGAAAACCATTTCAAAATAATTAGTACTAGTAAGCCCTTTAAATGTAACAATAGATGAAAAGCCATCTGCCTGCTGCTTTAGATTCATTAAGTAACCAAGTCTAAGTCAAAGTATTTCAGAAGCTTAACAGAGCAAAACGATTAGAGCCAAAGCTAACAATAATTATACATTTCTTTAAAACATTTCCAAGGGTTTTGAATGCTAGTATAATATACCTTCTTTAGACATACAAACTAAACAGGCAACCCACAAGGGTTTCAACCCTTATGAGCCATAAACATTTCAGCTACACCACTGGCTTCAGTGAGAACTATATATCTAACTGGCATACTAAGGCAGATCCCTTAAATATTAACTAAATAATGAGGATGACAGAAAGAATGAAGATTTTAAAAGTCTGATTTTTAAAGATAATTCTTTTTCCAAGCATCATCCAGATACCCTTCCTCCATTAATACAGCCTCATAAAGGCTGCCTAAGTCCCCTAGCCTTCCCAGTCAACGGTGAGTGGGAGGATTCCCAGAGGTGGGTCTGGGTTCTCATCACAAAGCACAAAGAGAAAGCCAATGAAAACACTCAGGACCAGAATGAATCTGAACTTCTACCTCTTCCTTGTGCGTAAGTATTTCTGCCATCTTCAGGAATCTCATAATTTCATGTATTAGCTACTTTTCAAGATAATGACAGTGTCAGTAGACACTGAGCTGCCGTTCATCTTTCCATGACTTTTCATCTTTCTATGACTTTCTACGACCTTTGTACATTTTCTGCAGGTATTTGAAAAAAAAATGTCAGAAATATTCAAGCCCTTTAGTCAGACTGGACCCATTTTTGCATTTTGAGTGAAATCATTGAAACATTTTTTGTTAACTTCTCAAAATGGCTTTTTTTTTTAGTCAATGTTTTCCAGGAAATTGTTTGATAGTGCTTGAGTTGTTTAAAACATGCATAAGAGTATTGCTACAATACTCTAGTACACATGCTGCCCAAATTTGACTTGGTCTGTTTTGCTAGTAAACAATTTAATTCTTCTGTATGAGGCCTGATCAGTAGTAGAACTTCAAAGTGTTTCAGTAGACTTTGGACAAATCCTTGAATGGCTAGCAACTTTAATAAACAGGTACAACAAAGAAATTTCTACACGGACTTCTGGAGTTGAACATTGTCCAACATAAAGTAACATGAATAGAAAAATACCACGTAACAAAACTGTTGTCCAATTTGGCATCCACGTCATAAGCCAGTATTACAGTTCTTTTATTTTTCTGCAAGTGTTTTTGGGTGCATATGCCATTAAGTTGAATCTTTTTTTACAGGTCATTCGTGTAATCATTTTTTTAATGACCGTTTTCTCTTACTGAGTTTTTTTTCTTCCTTTTTATCCCCAAATAAGCATAATGTTTCTTGTTTCAGTATTTTAGACAATTCTCAGTCCTCAAAATAAGGAACTGATAGAATTAATTTGAATTTATTATTAATTGCATCAAGAAATGCCCTGTGGCATACTGCTGAACCATCTAGACTAGTATTCTGCTTCCGAAAGTGACAGCAGAACTGACTCATCTCTCTGGTTCTTACACAGATGGTGACTGCAGAAGCCTGGACAACTGCTTGGGTCTCATCACAGGCAATATCTCCTCTTCCTGTAGAGGCTATTCATCTCAGAATTAAAATACCTATAGATGGGAAAACATGTCAGAATTTCTGTTCTGTGAGGAGTTCTAGATTTGTTTAGGTTTTTAATTGCAATTTTGAAAACAGAACTGGTACAGAAATTTTGAGTAATTAATAGTTCTAATTTCTGAATAAAGTACAGATTCAGATACTAGTCAAGCTCAGATTTGTAGTTCCAAATTTGTTCCTGTTCTGCAGTGCCCATTCAGAAACAGAAACTGCAGCAAAACAGCTGCAAGCTTACTACAATGCAAAATTCATGTAACTACACCACAGTATAGCCGACACTTAAATTGTTTTTAGAACGTGTCTTCCCTCAGTCTTCAGGACTTCAGACTAGTCCTTTGCTTAGAAATAAACAGAGATTTGAATAGGTGTGAATTCTTCTATCAGCACCAACAGCCATAAATAAATATTGAAAGCTGTTTCTCACCACCATTTGACACAGCTGACAGTGTTTACTCAGTTCAGGTTCTTCACAGAGACAGCTACTTCTCATTAACGCATCAAACTACATTCATGCAGGTCAGGGTTAAGGTAATTGGTGAAGTAGGAGAAGGGAAGTGTATGCTACAATCGTCAGCCCCAAAGCAAAGTGTGAATAAATATATAACATATCACTTTCAGCACATCACTCAGAACCGATATGTGAAGAACACAAACAGAGAATACATAGTACTGTTGTGAGAGCAATACTCCTATAAAAATAGTAGTGTTTCCTAGTGTGAAATACTGTTGATATACTTCAAGTCAAGAATGTTTGGGAAAGAAAATTTTCTAAATAAAATTTCACGTTTAAAATCTTCCTGTAAATAATCCACGAAAACTAAGTAATTGTTTTTTAATGTAATTATCATAAGGGCAACCACTACTGTTAGTGGAAAATATTATAACAGTTTAGCTTTCTCTAAAAGTTAAGAATGTGTGACCAATGTGATTTCTGAAGCATGAACCATGTAATCTATTTAAAGTTTGATACTGCTATGTATTGCTAAATCAATTGTTCTCGTAAATAAACTATGACCTGAAAAAGCAGAAATGCCATTCACTAATAGTTTCTAATGAGAGGATATAGGTAAACAAATCATAAGTTTGTGACTTTTAAAATAACGACTTCAGTGATATTCAGTAACAATGCAGTATACACAGTGATTAGGTATTGTTAAGTGTAGGTCATGAGAACCTGGAACAAGACTATTAACACACATGAATTCAAGCAGGTCTCACGTGTATGGGTACATGAAAATACTCGGGGCAAGATATGACTATTGTGATGTATAGGTATTTAAGAGTGCAATATCTTGCCCTATGGGATGAGATCATATTCCCAAAACTTGCATTACATATGACCTTTTAAGTACCCTGAACATAAAATGTTGATACCATACAGTCAAGAGAGAAAATAATGTGTGAGCCATCATGATACCAGACCTTCAAGTCCTTATTAGCAATGACAGTTACATCTCATGATACTACGAGCCAAACATGAGACCAAACCATAATTAACTTCTTTCACCACTGCTGAGACATAAATGCTGTGGCTTTTGAGAAATCAAAGTACGACACTGAGGCTGTTGAAAATTATAGCTGAATAAATTGTTTTCAGCTCCCTCCATTGGTAAGACTCTTGAAAAAACACTACTGAGTTTATTCAAGATAATTTCTCCAAGTACACACAACAAACTTCAAAATACGTAGCTCTAATTCAAATTCACATGCAAAAATGTCAAAGTGAGATGTATTTTTCTAGATCCTGATCTGAGCCAAAATTGGCAGTTTAGCTGTAGTGTCATTAGGTTTTTTGGTTGGTTTTTTTTTTTTAAAGATTCAGTTTCATTCTGTTTTTCTCCACAAAGACTGCAAATGAGGAACTGAGAATGTCAGCAGGAATATTGAAAGAAAAAGCTTTGATTTGTAATTCTGGACCCTCTTGTTTACACATTACATGAGTACATATAAATGCAGGCTCACTGAATCTATAGTTGTTAGAACAGATTATTACTCTCTCTGGGCAAAGGAAAAATACATCTTTCCTGAGACAACCAATTATAACCACACCAAGATTTCTTTGTGAAATTTTCACTTTTGACATCTCCTATATTTTATGGTTCAAGAGGTAAATCTAACTAAATAAATTCATTTTTTTAAATCAAAATCCAAAATATTTTTGCAGCTTTTTAAATATTTCAGTGTTAGAGCTTTGAAAAGAAACCTATCGTATGAACGTAATGTCCAATTTGATGACCGGCTGTCTAAACTTTGTCAGTTTGACTGCAATAAAGGTCTATTTTCATAGCACGTGTGCAGTGTGAGTCTTGTGCTACTATTAAGAAAAAGCATGCAAAAGTAAGAAACACATTTGAACAAAGCTGAGCAAGAACCAAAGAGTGGAGACTGAAATCGATAAATTGAAGCTATTTGACTCTGCTCTTCCTATAAAGCTCTGAGACTTGTTCCCCAGTACAACCTGAATCTTTTCTAAAGAAGAAGTGTCATCATCTTATCTGGTGTTACAGACCCATCCCTAACTTCGACTTTTCCTCTTTTTTAGCTCATTGTCATGTCTGTGCTTATTTTTTCCACTTCCTTATCTAGTTCTCTGAAGATCTCAAACTGAGCTTTCTTGTAGGATGAGATTTACAATTTATGACACATGACAAAACTTGTGGTAAGATCATCACAATGCTCTCCTTAAAATGTTGGGTTTAGCACCACCTTAAGCGAACTACCTATTATTACTGAAACCAAACAAGATATTTGTTTAAACTGTGGTTTATCTAAAATTTGCACCACATAGCTATCTCATGTAAGCCATAGACTTTAGTCTGGTCTATAAAAATAACAGGAAAATTGGAAAATTGATGAGGAACACATAAGTGCCAATAGGAATTTTACTTTAAAGAAACTAATTTTAATTTTCAGCCATTTTGTTTGCAAAAGAATATATAAAATTGATTTCACTGTATTCTTGCCATTACATGTAGTGACAGAAACATTTCATTTACATCTCCCTAATGAAAAAAGGTGCTCATGACGGAGAAAAAAAAAAAAAAATAGAAAAGGGGGGGTTGTTTTTTTTCTCACTGTAAAGAGCTCTTTCTTTCCAAATTATTGTCATCAGGTTTCTAGAGAAAGTCAGGGATGCAGGTCAGAAATGCAATACACAGCCAAGAGAGGTAATTTTGAAGCCAGAAACTCACTTCCCTTATAAAAAGTTGGACAAAGACTGAAGGAAAAAGTCTGTAAGGTATCTAGGAGTGAGGACTGTGGTGCCTAAATGCAGAAATAGAAATGGTAAGAAAACAGTATCTACTTAACAACAACCCCTTAGCTCTTCTAAGAACATAACTAATAAAAATTTTTAAGCAGAAAAAGCCTAGCAAGTAGAAAAGTAAACAACAACCATCCCTAGACTGCATGGGAAAGCTCGGAAGAAAAATTGCATATAAGTCATTCCCTTTTGTTTTTTTCTGCAGAACTAATATAAGCACACTCTTGTGTGTCTTATAGTTCATCTTTTAAGTTGTCCAGTTTCTCTTAAGCTACTCTCAAGACCAGTTTCACATCCTGTGCAGGGGACAGAAGTGCTGACCCAAACCCTTGTAGACCCTGTGTACTTAGTTACACGGATTTGTAAGTCTGCGTGACACCCAGGGCAGGAGGCCCCACAGGACACACTCCATGTGCTTCCAGAGCCACTTGATGAAGGCTACAGAGATAGGGATGACACAGGTGTGTACGTACATTGAGTCAGCAATGACTGATGATGCAGAATATCTGTAGACCCAGACAGTTTGCCAGACATCAAGTCACATAAAATTAAATTAAGTCAGAACTGAAAACATAGTTGCTTGTTTTCACATAAGTTTTAGAGGTTATTCTAAAAAAATACCCAAAAGGCATTATTCAGGTCTGCTGAACGTACATAGCCTGACTTGAGGTAGGTCCCATGTTTCCTACTCCCAGTCTATCTCTGCTGAACTACCAGAGTTTGTAACCTGGCATGTTAAGAAAACCCCTTGGTTGATGAGCAGTGGGGAACAAAAGTATTCTAGAGTACTAACAAACATAATAAATAATTTATCCTCTACTTACTGAAAAGTACAGTTCGTCTTGACCAACAGACCTGAAGGATATGAACCACTTGAGTGTAGACATGGTAAAATGAAATTTTCACAGAGGTTGTCTAGAACCAGAGGGGTTTGTAGTGCAGTATCCCGCAGGACTGCTTCAGAAGCAAAACTTATTTTTCCACGACCACTAACCAGAACTCTCCCTCAAAAAATCAGCTCCTCCCAGAATAGGATAATCTCTCCTGTGAAGGACACAGAGTGAAAAATCTAACTTTTCTTACAGCATGAAAGAAAAAAAAATTAAGAAAGTTAAAAAAAAAGAAACAAATCAAAACAAATCCACAGCCTCACTTGTTTTTGTGTCTATACCTAGTTTGAGGATCAACTCTACAGACTCTCAAACATCTCTGTCAGAAGAAGCAGAAGACAATTTCGAGAGCAGTGGGCTAAGGAGGAAAGAGTATTTTTAGCTCTTCGCAAGGACCAGTTTCACTCTTCCTTCCTTTTCCTTCCCTTTCTCTTTCAGCCCTTGCCTCAGAGTGACAAGAGAGCAGATAAACTGTGGTTAAATATTTCAGTTCACTAAGGCTACATATAACTATTTGTGGCTGATGACAGATTAACAAAACTTCAGTAAATACTTAGAAAAATTTAAGGTATTATTTGTGGAACTTAATTATAATTAAAAAAAATTTACACTTTTTAAATTTTAAGTCTATCTATTTCAAGATTGTCTCCTGTTAGTGTCCTCTCCATCCATCAAGACAGCAAAAATTTAAAAAAACCCATATACACAGAAGGAAAGAAGCAAACTTCTAATATACTTCTTTCTGAAGTCTTATGAAAAATCATCAAGCAGATATCCTTTCATTTCAAACAAAATGTTTACATCTAATGACACATTTTAAAATGTGTTATTCTATTCCATAGCCTTATAGTGTTAATTTTTTATAGGCTGGTACTGTTGCAGAAATGATGCCCTAATCACCACTAAATATTTTAATTGTTCTGCTTACAGTTTGCAGATATCATTCTCAATTAGTAGTTTCCCATTCACTTTTTGTCTTTACTTAAGCTTCATTTTTGTTCTCTAGATGCCATGCTGCTATAAAATGTTGGAGTCTTTAATGAGCATATTCTTCCTGTGTTCGGTGCTTACAGTGTGTTTGCTTTCATATTCTTTTCTGATGTTCTTTTGAGGCACTGCTGACCTGATATGCCCTAATCACTGCCAAAATATTTACTTAGGTTGAAATATATTACATCTAGTGAAACCCAGTGCTGAGGATAATGTTTGTTGTAGCTTATGTGCATTGTTCTGTTGACTAAGGTTCAATTATTAGGTTGCTAACTTTATTAAGCACTAAATCCTACCAGGGTCAGAACTGGGATGGAGGGTCAACTTCAACAGCTTTGCATTTTGGGACTCCTTTTTTTCTAAGGAGTAGCGTTTAGATCATTTGCAAGTGCGTTCTCAAACTTAGTTGAAAGAAAAATCTGTTATTAATGTCTTTATCACTATATATGAATGGGGGATTTGTTTGATAAATTATGAAGAAAACTACCCCAAGGGTAATATTTAAGAATAATTAGAGTGCTACAGTACTGAAAATGATTCATTTTTCTTAATTTTAGGTACTTAATGGAGTATCAGGAAGAATTTGACAAAGACAAGAGGAAATCTGTTTTATGTAACAGGGAAGGTATTTGGCCCATGCCATATAAGGCGGAAGATTTATCCTACCTGACTTTTAGGTGCTTGATTTAGGGCTCTAAAGCAGGGTCAGAAGAGATACACACTTTCAAGAAGATATACAGACCACAGGTGGACTGATTCATCTTCTAAAAGTACCTCTCTTTTCACAGACACTGAATCGCCTGGATTGGAAAAGACCTTTAAGATCACCATGTCCAACCATTAGCCTAACACTGACAAGTCCTCGATTAAACCAAATGTATACGTGACTCTTAAATACCTCCAGGGATGGAGACTACACCATCGCCCTAGGCAATCCATTCCAGTTCCTGATAACCCTTTCAGTAAAGAAATTCTTTCCTAATATCTAACCTAAACCTCCCTCAGCGCAGCTTGAGGCCATTTCCTCTAGTCCTTTCACTTTTTTACTTGGTTTTCCTTCTCTCCCTTAACTGTAGGGAGCCTAGGAAAAATCAAACTCCTGACTCTGAGGACTTCTAGTCATTTCAGACACATTTCTAGAATTAAATGGAGAACTCCAAGACTGTGCACTAAAGTCTGATGTACTGAACACATTAATTGATGTTTTCAGAGGTCTTTTGGTTTTTCCTTATACTTGTGTCCTGTGACTTCAAAAGGCCTAGCAAAATTAATGTCATAAGAACCCAGGGAACAATTAGTCTCTCCACAACTGGGGAAATCAGAGAAATAAAATCAGGATAAATATTTATTATACTACAGAATTTACATAATGTATGTAAATACAGTTCTATGTATGATTAATAGTAAGCATTATTAAGCAGTACTATCAATTACATCTTACACTGAAAAATAAAATCTGATTAAAACTGGAAATACCTGAAGAACGTTCCTATAAGGTGCATTGTTTACAAGTATTCTGAATAGATTAAAAAAAAAAAAATCAAACTAGACCTTTCAAATAGGAAATTTGTACCAGGAATGGATTTCTGCCAACATGACTTAAGGCAATTACCATCTCCCCTAACGTATAACAAAGAGAGAGTTACACTTCACCTGACATGACATAGTCAGGGTTTTATGGCTTGAAGACTCGCTTCCTTCCTGTTCCACATCATGGCTGCATTTAGTTTTGTCTAAGCTAAATGTATAGAAGACGAGATTCCTGTCCTCAGAGTTTTCAGACCACCGAGCTCACACCACTGAAAGCTACTGAACTAAATAGCTTTACAGAATTGCAGTTTTCTTAGCTGAGAACAGATTAAGTGGATCTTTCCAAATTCACTAAGGCAACCCTTTCAGCTGAATTACATAGGTCCAAAATATACAAATATCAAGTCCAGTGCTTCACACTCTAAGCCAATCTCGGCTTACTGGTCTTTATGAAAAAATCGTGTGGGCGTGTTACTTCAAAGTCATCAACGTACAGAATTGATTACACTTACTACTAAACACTAGGTACTTGCTGGAAACAGGACACCAAATTATGTGAGCAGGTAAAGTGTGGTATTTTTTATGTTTCATATTTCAGTTTCAGTTATGCTTCACTTTGACCATGAAATAATAATGAGGTAAAAAGGCTAACAGAGTGAGTAACAGAGTGTAGTGTTGTCATTTTAAGACATTAATAAAGATAGGAGATCATTTTCTATTGATTTAAAGAAAGCACTTTGTCGTGGTTTGAGATAAACAGAACCAATTCCGTTCAGTGATTTTACTTTTCAACTTGATCTCTCCTAAGAGGCTGCACCTTCTGAAGTGAACAGCATGTTTTTTCAGACAGTGTCTGCCACTAGAAACGATAACACCTGATGTTTACAGTTACTGCCCGGGTTTGCTATGCAGAAAGTCTCTTGCTTGTACTTACTTCTATAGTGACTAAGGTCACTGTTAAATCTTGTGTAACATGTTGGGGGCGCTGGCAAGTAAAAGAGGGGTCACAAGGAAGTAAAAGGTTGAACCTCTGGGAAGGAATGAGCAGGACAGGTGACCAGCAAGAGTATTCCATTCCATATATGTAGTAGTCAGTATAAAGCTGAGGGATCATGGGGTTTAAGCCCTCCTGGTCTAATGGCCGGCATCGAAGTCCATCCATTCTGCCTTTGATCCTGACCCCTGAGTTCCTGAATCCAGCTCCTCTGTCCAGCTCCCCTCTGCCACTGAGCCTGGGACTTCCCCAGTGCTGCCTACTCTGCAGCATCAGTGGCGATTGCTGTCGGGACTGGGCAGAGTTGGGTTCGATACCAGTTTTTTACGTATTTATATATAGTTCACTATTTTCATTATTTTATTAGTGCTATTATTGTTTTATTAAATCTCTTTTAGTTTTCTTTTGCAATCCATAAGTCTCTCTGCCTCATTCGCTTTCCCCTCCCGTTTGGGGAGAAAGCATTTGTCAGCGTTTGGTAGCCAGCTTAGCCCTCATCCTCAACACACTTCAGACATTCAGACTTCTTATTCTCAAGACTAGCATCTCTGCAAATCACTGAATGTTCTAACTTATACTAAGCTTCTGCAAAATGGAAATAATGACACAATGACATGGTCAGACATGCAGATCTAACTGGGGCTAAGACACGTGTTACTACTGAACTGGAAGTTACCTCTTTACAACTAATAAGCTACAACATATTGCAGATAGGCATGCTGCAGCACGGAGATGGAGAGTTTCTCAAAGGAGACAAAGCTATCAAATGTGGTGTATGTTTAAGTTCCACACCACTCAATAAATGAAAGAAGAAACTTCTTCTCAGTGAGGGTGACAGAACACTGGAACAGGCTGCCCAGGGAGGTTGTGGAGTCTCCTTCTCTGGAGACATTCAAGACCTCCCTGGACACGTTCCTGTGTAGCATTACCTAGGCGTTCCTGCTCTGGCAGGGGGATTGGACTTGATGATCTTTCGAGGTCCCTTCCAATCCCTAACATTCTGTGATTCTATGATTCTATGAAAGATCACTTTTAGTGGCAAGTAGTAAATAACTGATGCTATGTCCTAATTTTGCTTCTGTTTTTCAACAAGTCCTGTAAGCTTCCTTCATTCTGTTAGAACTTTAAAATAGCTCTTTTCTTCTTTATTTATTTTTTGCTCAGTGTTTTATGGCTTTTTGGCTGCAGGCTGGAGAGCATCTCAGCTAGAGCACCGTCACTTTGTCATTCTAGTGACTGAGCAGCTACTTGTTTTGGATATCTCAAAGGTGTAATACTCTCTGCTATAATTTTTAAATAATGATTGAAATACACTCAGGGAAAGCAGTTCTACTCCACCTCTTACATAAACACCTCTAAAATTAAAGAAAAATTACTATGGTTTACTAGGCTAAACATCCAAAGAAAGCAAGTCATTTCTTCAAAGCTACTTACAAAATAAGTAACATAAGTACGCTGAACAAAGATGGGTGGAAAAGATAAAGAAATATATAAATTTGTGGAATATATATTTGTACCCTTTTAACATTGTTCCAAAATGAAGCAGAAACTAGGATAAATACAGTTTCTAAATGTATTCTTTCCAAAATAATTTTCACCTGCTCGTTGCTATAGAATGAGAGATAGGGCAGCAGTTTTCAGTTTTATTGGAAACAGTTTCTCATTTTCACTCTTCTCTTGTGGATGTTGACAAAAGGTATTAATGAAAACTGCTGAAGACATAATGTTATATTCAAGACATGGAAGGTTGCACAACAAATTTTATCTTGTTTAGAGGACATCTGGACAATGCCAGAATATTCTGCATTTCGGAGGTGAACTGCTACAGAATAATTTGGAGAGTTTTATTTATTACGGTGTGCTCAGGATGACAGAAATGGAGTTATTCATCAAACTGAGGTCACTGTTACAATATGACTGAGGCTTTAGTTAGATGAATACTGAAAATCTGAGATGGAAGGGATATGAAATGATGAACAAATGTTAACACTAAACATGTTGCAAAAAATCCAAAGTTAAGGCAGAAGCTAAACATGTTATGGACCTACTGTTGAACACCCTAAATTCCTTTCAATGTCTATGGGAACTGCCCAGAAGTATTTGTTAGGAAAAAGTCCCAGGATGCAAAGACATTTTATGCCTAGTGTGTACACTCTTTTTATTTCTTCACCAGCCTTTTTCACAGACTTTCCACTGATGTTTGACTTGACAAAGTACTTAATCAACCTCCCTCAGAAAAACAGAACTAAGCTACAATTTCTCATTTGTTAATCTGTAATACTCTACATAATAATCTAAAATTATTTATACTGTATATAAATAGATAAAGAAAGAAAGAAAAAAAAATAGTGTCTTAAGGATGACAATTTGAGTTTAGTAAGACTGCAAATTATGTATTTTTTTCTGAAGAGAAGAAAATTTATTGCAAGCTGCAGAATGTTCAAGTGCATTAAAAAGCCATTTCAAGATATACAAAACTGAAGACTTTTGACCAAAAACACTCTTTTTAAGATTTTGATTAAGCTAGGTGCTTAAGCATGAAAGCACTTAAAAGCTAATCTCAGTATAATAAATACTGTATTATGGATCAGTTTAGACTAACAATTCGCACGTACACTCCTGGTATCTACATTTACACCAGACATGCCCTGTGTTATCACTGTCTGAAATTACGTTCTTCCTATACAGTTTCATTTTGATATTATCTGTCAAAACTGCAGCCACTGTGAAGTTTTTTGTTGCAGCTCATAGTTTTGCAGTCACTGATTTGAACTACAGTGATTATGGACTCACCCAGAGTGAGATACATTTTCTTCTGTACATTTGAAATTGTCATTGTGAAACTAAAAATGTCCTTTGCACTAGAAAATGCATCTATTTAACTAACTGAACAAGAGGTAGAACTCAATATTACCAAGTTGTCAGCTTTTGAAAAGTGAAACAGTAGCAGAGGTAGTTCATCCACTTTTAATAGAGAACATTTAGAAATTAAGATGACACTTGCATGTTTGATGGTATGCAGAAAACCTAGGAATAACGTGATTTTCTCAAAGTTGTCATGGTAACTTACTATTTTCTCCTCTCTCTGAGCTAGGTATATGACATCTTGATCTGTACCACTTTCAGACCCAAAGTTCTAGTCCACAGATGTCTTCAGAATTGGCACTACCTTACTTCTTGATATCTTCATTCTTCCAGCAGTGATCAAGTTTTATTAGTTTAATTGTTCTGTTTTTCACCTCAGGTGGAACAACTTATAATATAACTCTTCTGCAGGCAGTAGATTTAAATTAGAAGAAGTCTGGAGCAAAATGCAAAGTAAGCTTAGAAAGTCTGTGGAAATCTGTGATAGCAAATGTTTGTTTACTGTCTACACTACATCACTTTTGTCATGGATGGAATTTATCATGGAAATATAAATTCTTGAGTAATGTTATCCTATCCTCACTTGTATTTTTTTTGCAAAGAAGATACTTCAGGCATCCTAACACTGACTAAATTGTGGGCTGAGAGGTTTGCGAAGTACAGGAATTTTGAGAATAAAAATCTTTTTTCCAGCCCCCATCTTTGCGAGTGTTTATTCTTAAGATTTTCAGACCATTTTTTTTATTATTTCATAACAGCAGATGAGATACATTAACTGTCACCTGCAATGACAAATGCAAAGTAAATCACAGATGGAAAGGTTTATAACAATTACTTAAATGTCAGATAGCGAATAAGATGTGAGTAGGAGGTAACAAATCTGAAGAGGACTCCATGTTTTGGCAGACATGCAAAAACTACCAAACTGAACTTTTTTAATATTCCTTCTATTCTTGGGCATAAAATAAAATAATCCAAGTGCAGTTAAAGTACCCTGTCATTGACAACAGTTACCAGTTGCTCCTGATTATCAATGGCCAGTAACAATTAAGAAGTTCCTCTGGCATATACCAAGGTGATGGAAAGCAAACTTGAATCATGAAAGCATCAAGAAAGAATGCAACAAAGTTCAAAGTGAAGGTGAAATTAAGTGAAACAATAAACTTTGAGAGATGTTCTTCCGTTTTGTTTTGGTTTATTCATTCATTTGACAGGGACTATTTTGCAAGATACCATAAACAGGCAATTCTACTTTCCAAAAGGAAAAGCTGATATGACAAAATACTCTTAAGGAAATAAATGTGACAGATTGAGGACTCTATGACCATTAAATTTGAAAGAAGATCACAGTGTATGGAAATTGTATCACTATATATTGCTGCTGAATTGTAATCTAATTTGAATCTAATGTCAATCAGAATGTTAATTTTAAGAGTTTTTATTGCACAGTAGTGATACTGTTCCATGGATTTCTACTAAATGAGTTCTTGACTAAATCATTAGGCAGTAATCCAGACTCCAGAAGTGTGAGGAAGGAATCCTGGTTTGATTAGATCTAGTACTTTGTCTGACTGAACAAACATTTTAAGAATGGGAATGTGTACGTGCACAGTGTTCTGTACTTTCCATAATCAAAACAGGAAAAATATCTAATCAGTAAAAATCCCATGGTTATGTTACAGAAGTGTTTTCTCTTCTAAGCTGTTCTAGAAGTTGTTAGAGAACTGCAGAATATGTTCCAAACAATGCAGACACACTGATGAATTCAAGCAGAGACCTACCTTTGTGTACTATCTGCTGCGTTGCCTCTTGCAGAACTCAATGGATTTAGGCCACACTTCTCAGAAAGAAGAAGAAGCTTCCTGCCACAGAAGGGTAATCCAATCATAGCAACCATTTTTCAGGTCAATGGAAAGAGTGTAATATTCCAGTTTTTCTCCTTTAGCCAATCTCCTAGCTTGATAGCACACAGTGATGCCTGAAGTTAAAGATTTCTTCTCCCCATCTCCCACCATGCAAGAGACACCCACCCATTAAGCAACCAAAGAGTTCAGGCTTCAAACTCTGCCTCTGCCACAACTCCAGACTAGTGGCTGACAAGATAGAACAGTTCAGTGGAAACATTCTCAACCAGACCACAGAGCTGAAACCAACCTGGCCAGGGGACACAAATGTTCTGTAAGGTCTTTCCTTATGAGGATGGTGAAATACTGAAATATGTTTCCCAGAGAGGTGGTGGAGGCCCCATCCCTGGAGGCATTCAAGGTCGGGCTTCATGGGACTCTGAACAACCTGATCTAGTTGAAGATGTCTCTGCTTACAGCAGGAGGATTAGAAAAGATGACCTTTAAAGATTCCTTCCAGACCAATGCACTCTATGATTCTGTGATTCTCCTGCTGTGCTACAGACTCCTGTTCCTTATGTGATGAAACAGGAAATGCTAAAATGAAGACTCCAAACTCTTTCTGTGGATTCTTGCTTCCTTTAATTCTTCCAATGCACTAGAGGGTGACAGGGACATAAGGCAGGCCTAGGGACAAGCTTTGATGTGTTAACTTTCCCATCTCCTGTCTCAATTTCCCAAGAGTCATCCTATCATGAAGAAAACCCCTGCTTTCCTGTGGGCTTTTCTGTACGTTTGAAATGAACACAAATCAAAGGTACACTGCAAGGTAACTGCAAGATTTTACTGAATTTTGACTCATTCTGGGCTGCTCCTAACTAAGCACTATTATGGAAATTGATATTGTATTGCAGTGAAGCTGTTAGAATATACAACAATAAAAATGTTAAGAGATTTCCATAGAAAAGGAGTAGTTTTCATTATATTCATGGTAAAAGTTTCCACTGGTGCATCTAGTCATTCTTTGTATAGCCTTTATTCATGATGCTCCTTCTTCAGTACAGCAGTTTAGTCTATGTTGCCAAAGCTTGATTTAGACTTTCTACAGGAAAAAAAGGTAAATTATAAGCAAATCCAGCTTAACTCTGTTTCACTGCTATGGGGCAGCTGGCTGCACTAATGCTTATCACATTAAAACTGTGAAGTGAAACATTGTTTAATCTGTTCTGTTAATTAATGCATGTAAATTCTTGAACAAAAGGAAAACATGTTTGATAAAGATCCTTTCAATATGTCCGGCTGCTATAAGCTGTTTCTTCCCTCTTTTCCCCTCATTGACTAAAGGCCTGTTCTGTATTAAAATACATTCTGTGTAAGTCTGGACCAGAAGTCTCTGGGTGCTAAGAGTAATCTCTGCATCTATGCAATTCTAATTTGAATATTCAGTAAATCTACTTTCCTAAGACTGATTTTTTTGGTATCTTTTACTATACTATCATTCGTCTGTTATCCTGAACTGCCCTCTTGTGTTTTTTGACTAGAAGTAAACATTTTCTTCTAGTGTGCAAAGTGGTAGGTAGGTAGTGGTTCATGGTAGATAAATATTTATCAATAGATACGTTATTGCCTTTTAAAAACAGCAGTAATCTTGATCTATGAGCAGAAATGGTTAATACATATGTTAGCTTTTTATAACGTTTTACCAACAAGAAGCAGTGTTTTGCAATAGCAAAACTTATTTTGAAGCTTAATAATACAAAAATTATCAAGATGTTGTACTGTCCCTGAAAGTAGGGGGAAAAATTGGTTATCAATATGATAGAATGAGGGTCAACGTCAGTTTATACTAAAGAAATTATTCTCCATCAAAAGGCATAAGCTTCTTTTTCTGCAGATCAATATCAAAGAATTTAGAAGATTAAGTGTGTTCGATGAATGCCACATTTGAACTAATGTCAAAGTCAAGCTTTTAGTAAACTTTCTACTAGATAACAAGATATACTGATAATGGAAAATAAACCACAGTTGAGCCTCTATCAATGAGAAAACACATGAAATAAAATTGATGAATCAATTCAAGAAAAAAATAAGATCAGAATAACTTCTGTGATTCCTACTTAGTTTTGAAACATAAAGAAAAAGATGCCCTTCATATTCGTGGATGAGTTGCGACTGAGAAGTACGAGCACACAGTTTGAAAACCAATTCTGTTTCTTGGTATAGAAAATTAACATCAAACAAGATAGAGTTTTTGCTGGTGTGGACCCAAAATGATAGAAAGATAAAAGTAGCAGCAACTGATTTCTTATTTAGACAAGTGTAAACTTCCAACTTTTCTTGTGGAACTTTATAAATGAACCCTGAAAAGCCTGGTGGTAGGAAACACCCTCCACATAATTTCCTCTAAAAAGGCAAATAAGTCAGGGTGGATTTTTTAATGTAAGTACCAATTCCCATCTGCAACTTTCAGTTTGGAATAATTCAAGGGGTTTTTTTTGGTATTATTACTTATTTACATAGGTAATATAATAGTTAATAACAATAATTTCTCAGTTTAATTACAGACCAAACTCAAAGAATCTCCCACATCCTAGAGGTATTTCAAAATAGGAATTGACTTCCTGTGGAAATAAGATTTCTATAAACCCAAGTACTGTAATGTAATATAAAGGTTTAAACTTAATTATGAGTGAGCACCACAGGTTTGAGTGCAATGAATGAAGAGTGCTATTCACCTTCAGCACTTTCCCCTTGGTTACATTCTGTGTGAAATCATATACAATCTTTATATTATATTCATATGGAAAAACCCCTCAAGCCCTTAGAATATATCTCTAGAATATATCCCACATTTTCATAACATAATGAAACCCATTTTACCAACATATTTCTGAAAATGTTTTAGAAGAGAAAAAAACTGGAATATTCCAGTACAATATACAGTCAAAATGTTGCTAGAAAAGACCTTAAGAAAAGAATAGAACATTTATCCTTGGCATCACCCTGAGATGTCTCATTACCCACTACAGTAAATTCAGGTGGAAGCTTTCATAAGAAGGTATTATGCAGGATGAGGGCATTCTGACTTGGCATAATACAGACAGGTCATAGTTTTTGATCTGTGACACACCTTCTGTTGAACACTATGGGGAAGGAGATCATAACAGTCATCTTATATAACAGAAACATAAGCATCACAGAAAATCAATATGACATTTCATTTTCACCTATAAAAAAAAGAGGTGGAAAAGACAGAAGATACTAAAGTACTGAGAAAGATATCACATTAAGTACAACATCAACAGAGTGTATTTGTTTTACAGCTGTGTTCTACAATCACAGTTTTACAGTTTCTAGATATAAGTAAATATATTATTTCATACCTAAAATTAGTGATAAAGCTGGCTTTAACACACTATTCCTATTAAATATCCTTAAAAACTACATGGTAGACTATCTAATGCCCCAAAATATTCTTGTTTTGTGACAATGAGGATGTTATTTGTCTACAGAAGCAGTATAGAGAAACTTAAGAACAGCTTTTGCAGCAAATAGCAGAGAAAGAACTGGTTATCGGTGGCCAGTAACAATTAAGAAGTTCCTCTGGCATATACCAAAGTGATGGAAAGCAAACTTGAACCATGAAAGCATCAAGAAAGGACGCAAGAAAGCTCAAAGTGAAAGTGAAATTAAGTGAAACAATAAACTTTGAGAGGTATTCCCCTACCTAAACACAGATATATGGTGCCATTTCAGACACTGTGTGGCATGGGAGGTTCATGCCCTTTGGAGCATCAACTGGAGGTCAGCTACACTTCGGGTATCTGAAATGGCACTAGTTGTCTGTGTTGGAGTGACTGGGTCCGTTTGCGTCACTCATCAGCTGCTGAGAGAACCAGGCATGTTTAGGACACAGTGAAACTGCTCTGCGTTAGAAGGTTACATTAAAATGAAAGTATCTTTCTCCCTATTGATCACCACAAGAGCTATTCACATTATATGCATTATATGCATTATATGCACATTTAGATACATCAATCTGACAACAAATGTTCCAACAGTGTTGAAAAAAAAATCTTAAAGCTTGTTTCACCATCGTTAAATAATTGGGTTTTTTAAGTTGACATTTCTTTTTGAAATAATCTGAATTCTCTGAAAGGGAGTGGAACATCTTCCTTATGAGGAAGGGCTGAAGGAGCTGGGTCTCTTTAGCTTGGAGAAGAGGAGGCTGAGGGGTGACCTCATAAATGTTTATAAATATGTCAAGGGAGAGTGTCAGGAGGACGGAGCCAGGCTTTTTTTCAGCGGCGTCCATTGGCAGGACAAGGGGCAATGGGTGTAAGCTGGAACATAGGAGGTTCCATAAAAATATAAGAAGAAAAATTTTCACTGTGAGGGTGACAGAGCACTGGAACAGGCTACCCAGGGAGGTTGTGGAGTTTACTTCTTTAGAGGGATTCAAAACCCGCCTGGATGCGTTCCTGTGCGCTCTGCTGTAGGTGGTTCTTCTCTGAAAGGGGGGGTTGGACTAGATAATTGTTGAGGTCCCTTCCAACCTCTAACATTTTGTGATTCTGTGATTCTGTGAAACTACAGTTTCTAACAGATAAAAGTTTAAAGTGACAACAGGATAGGGGATTGAAAATGATGAAAATATAACATGGTTTCCTTAACTATGTACATGACAAACAGATGTCTCTCACTTTTCCTCCACGTACAGCAATTGTGAATATATTTGGCTCAGCTCACGTCTACAGTGCCTTTATACAAGTACGAACTGGATCCTCAGCCTACTCATGGTCTTATTTATAACTCATCATAAAGTTAGTTAACAATTCCATAACTAGAAAATGTTTTGAAGAAAAAGAGGGGGTTTTATTAGAATGCTAATGCTTGAAAACATTCAGTATTTTGCAGTTATGTGTGCCTTTACCCTGGGCCAGTGAAGCTACTCACATGAATAAGTGTTCAGCAAGGTGAATGAGGAATCAAGCCTCACATTTGATTAGAACAAACAGTGATAAAAGCAAGCAGTGCATTTGAAAACAAGATTTTAAGGCAGGTAAAAAAATTACAGTAAATATAGTCAGGTCTTAAACTAACACTAGAATATCTATTGTGCAACAGATATATCAAAACACGAGCGATGAGAAAAATGCATTGCTAATCACCAGCAGGAGAAGATTGACAACTGTCTAGTTCACCAGATTAAAAAAGAAAGTAGAATTAGATCATTTAGTATGATCACCAGCAATTAAATCAAAGGACAATGTACAATGCAAGTAGTATGTGAAGTTTCGTGTTATTCTCAACCCTGCTATGCCCAGTGCACTGCAAACACAAGACAATGTGACTGATGTGCAACAACATGAAGGATCCCTTGTGCTAGTGACAATTTGGTGTGATTTCACCAGACCAGTCTCAGAATATTTCTGTGCCTCCATGCACTTCTGTAAGGCATGTAGACTGCGGCAAGAAGGACGTAGCTTCTGTGGAACTACTTTTCATTAACTCTAGAGAAGCTGGATATTGAGTTCCCTGCAAGTTGATGTCTTTTCCAAGTTGTTACTGCTGTTTCTGACCCTGCAATGAATACAGTGTCAATGAGTTAAGCAGAGAGTGTAACCTAAGGGAGAAAAGAGATTTTCAGCCTCCTCTAGGGAAGCCAGATAGATGGCTGTCTGACACAGTAAGGTCACAGAGTGATTGTAGTGCAGCAGGGAAGGTTTCACAGAAGGAATGAAGCATCTTTCAACGCTGAGTACGAGAATGGAATTGTCCAGGCTTCAGGTGGGTGTGGGTTAGGTCTGGAACAGAGGGGAACATTTCAGTGAAGGGAGATATGGTTTATTGGCACATCCGATGGTTCAAGCATACTGCAGGTAGCTGGTTAGTAGAGGCCAGGTGAAACAGTGAGAAAATTCTGGAGGTGACTACTAGCTGTGTGACTAAAAGGGACAACTTGAGAGAAGAAAGCTGGGTCCACTAGAAACTAACCTCTGCCTCACATCCTAAAGTTTTTAATTTTGTAGGAGGAGATCGTGGCAGAGTACGATGTATTAATATCTTTTCTCTTCAAATTTATTATCACTTGATCTTTTCATATTGTGCTTATCTTCGTGCTCCCCCCTTTCAATCAGAGTCATCCACATAAGCAAAAATACTTAGATGTGAAAGAATAGGAGTAGGTGCATAAGAACAGTCTGCTAACTGAAGACCTAATGGTTATTTTTGGGAGTCAGCTATTTGTGGTACACTATGCATACAGTACTGACTGTTTCATTTTTATAACAGAACAATTCAATATGCCTTTTGCCAGTCTGACTCATTTAAGCCTTCCAAAACTGTGTTTGTAAAACTCATTATAACACACAGAACATTAAATAAATATTGAAGAGGAACGTCACTAGTCAGGTTGTTCCAAAAGATTTTTTGAGATCCAGCTATATTTGTGGGGAACAATCTCCTCCTTATATCAGACTAAAATTACAGTGAAAAATTACAGCAATATGCAGTCACAGTACCAAGAAAAAGTGCTGAATTTTATCTCTAGAATCTACACTTAATTAGACATTCCTTGGCATGTAATTTGACAGGAAAATATTTTGGTGCTGCTATAGTTGGAAATAAAAAAACTCTGTTCATAAGGAACCTGGAATACAATTAATCAAGAATCTTTGTTCTTTCTGCCAAAAACCAAAAAGAACCAAACAGAAGTACTAGCTGTACTGACACACAGCTAGACTGAGAAACTGAAATATTGTATAACAATCATTTCATTAAGTAAGAATGACAGTAACAAATCTTGAGAGGAGAAAGATACAACATTGTCAAAGCAAAATAGACGTCACATTTTGAACATGGAAATCCTTGGCTATAGGTCAACAAACAGGAAAGTAATTTCAACGAATTCATGGTGTTCTAAGTGTCACAAACACACACAGAACACTTTGCTACTTTTTGTTTACCCACACTGCAAAAGAGAAAAGAGTAGCTTACAATCACAAGTATGATCTAAGATAAGAAATGTATGTTCATACATGTTCATAATATGCTGCAATTTTTTTGATTTTACTAAAGTTTCACTCTGCATTCCTCCCCTTTGACTGTTGAAAAAGAGCTTGCACAGGACCGCTCCAAACAATTAAATGTAGATCTGCTTTTCAGATGTGCAATTTCAGAGCCCTATAACTGACTTGCTCTCTGAAAAATCACTGCATTTTGCTAGCTGAAAATTAACTCAGTATGAAAGAAATAATGAATTTTGCCTATTTCATATACATTTAGAGGGCACCTCTGACTTAGTACATTTTGTCTCGTCTTCCATCCCCATCTTTTGGTATTCTTATTTACATGAGGAACCACTATGTAAAAGCAAAGAGCTCTAGTTTGGTAGTATTTTTCATAAACATTAAGCCCTCTACGATTCTTTCACTGTTGTGGTAACCAGAGTCAATTCTAGAAATTTTATTTAATCTGTGCTCTAGTCTATTCTAAAGGGTCTGTCATCATGCACACATTTCTGTTTGCTTACAAACTTGAAAAATACACAAGACTATCTTAATCCCCTTGTTAGTCTTACTGAGAGAAAAGCATCAGAATGAAACTGACAAACCATATCACTAGAGGCTGGTGCTTAGTAAATTTAATGGTATACTTAGAGGGCTATGAAGGAGAATCTGAAAGAAAAGTCTATATAATCAAACTGCCCATTTATACATATTTTCACACTGGAGGAGCAAAAGGTACAGCTGCCCACCTCTTCAGGCAGCGTGCCAGATGCCATAGGGAAAAAGAGAGTGAGTGTAGGAAGCCAGTAGGAAGATAAGTCAGGCACCATAATTCTGGGGTTAGGAGCCTTGTCAGGTTTGCTTATAGATTTGTGGCACAGGGAAGGATCAGATGGTCTACCAGAGAAGGACACAACTAGAACTTGTGTTCACATGGTGGAAGGATCTTCCTGCTTCAGAGGGAAGGGACTGTGGCAAGGAGGGAGGAGATAGGCAGTGGGTGTGCTCCCCCAAGTGTGGGCATTGCCTAAAGCTGTGGTGCAGTGACACAGGGGCTGCAAATCTGCTTTGTCACAGGATGGTTCCTTCTCTTCCCCACCTGCCAGCAGCAGCCTGCCAGGAGGAGCCCCCTCCCAAGGAGGTAATGCCTGCACATGAACGTACATGCCAGGCACTGAAATGAAGTGCTCCTTTGTATCGTTAAATAATCCTTTCTCAATCTCCCCACCTTGTTCTGGAAAATGATAGTTCTTTTCTCTGATTATACCTTTCTTGTATCTTTCACCATGCTCAAAGCTGTCTTGATGGTAGTAGCTCAGCTACGTGTGTCATTCCTTTCTGCAGGCAAAATAACCTCTCTTCCTTGCCAGCCACTTTTCCTGCCTGTGCTGTACAAGGTTTCCATCACTGGATTATTAAATTTCGTCTATTTTCCAGCTAAATTCTGATCTATGCTTGTAAGAGTGGAAATGCTTATTACACACTAGTCACAGAATTTGGTAAGTCCCCTACACTGTTATAGTGAAGGAAATACCAGAATGGCAGTAAGAATACATTTGAGAGATTTCACTGGTGAACATGCAGTTTCATTGCTGTCAATTACCTACGTGGCAAATTTGCAACATCTATTTCACCCTTGTGTAATCATAAAATGTGGATTACTGAATCAGAGTAGTTTGCAGTTCTTAATTGATATATGAAATTGTTCCCAGTCTCCTTTACTTTGCATAGTGCAGTTATTTTATGCTGATTTTTAAGGGAATGTACTCCAACTTTGTACTTCAGTGGATTCAAGAGAGCACTAAAAAGGGGGACATTCATAGACATTTCTTTCACCTGCACAAATAAATTTCAGCTATGGGCCAGCTATTGAGAAATTCTGTCTTCTATCTTCTTACTTTCACAATGCGTAGCTGTTGAACCCAGTAATCAATTCTGAAAGATTATAGTTTGAGAGAGAGAATTCTTGATGTTGGTAGGAAAGTGATTTCTTTCATAGGAACTCCTTAAAAACAAGAATGAGGTGAGTAGTATGGACATTCAATTGATATTCAGAGATATATTTGGATGGTCTAAATTCCTTGAAAGTCTCAGGTGTTACGTTTCCTGTCTTCCAGGGCTCTTCCAGTGTTCATTTCTTGTTAAAGAACTATATTCTAGGTGCCATCAAACAAATGTGGCAGTTGAAAGAGGACTTTGCTGGTTCAAGTTACAACAAAACAAGCTATCAAAAGGACAGTTTATTTGAGAGAAATCAGAAGGAAACAAAGTATTCTAGTTACTAACAAACTAGGAGCTTGAAGATCATTTAATTTGTTAGAAATGCTATAGCCTCAGTGGTCTAGTAGTGTCTGTGGAGCAGCTCTGCTAACTGACCTGCTGATGTGAGGTCACAGACTCCCCAGATCTCTCTGCACTCAAGATGATGTGTTGTGCTGACCTATGTTGTTGACCATATGTGTTCCCTCAAACCGCTTTTCCTCCCCTCTGCAAGGACAATGGTCTTCAACAGCAAGACATGGGGTGAGAATTAAAAGCACATTACTCTTGTAGACAACTGCTGCAACAATGTGCTTTTGGATAGCGTGGTAATAGAGTCAAGAAATTATGATTTGAATGCAGACTGAGCTTGTTCAAAGGTTAGCCTTGCTGAACCAAAACTGAAATCTGTTAGCAGAGCAACTTCTCCCCTGCATAGTCATTTCAAAGGGTTCTGGTGCCTTATGAAGTGCTTCATAACCAGAAGGCAGGAGCAGGTATTTACCACTCCTGACAGAAAAAGCCAACAGACTAAACACTGAAGAGACAGAGCAGTGTGCTCTTCAGCTATAATTGTGATGCTGATTTCACATGGTTTAGAGCAGTTCCTTCAAATTCTCTGCATTTCATTTTCACTGTTCCTAAAGGGGTAATATTTACTAAATATTGTGTTCTGTTTCTCTCCATTTCAAGCACTACTTTATTTATAGGTTGAGAATACTTCAGATTATTAAACATAAAGAGAGCAGAGAAGTCTGTCCTTCAGTCTCTGTTAAGTGTTTCAGAGTGCAGCTTTTAATAGTGGAGATGTTATTCAGAGTGTGGATTGCAAAGAAGCCTGCTCAGTTCATTACAAAAGTTTCTGTGGTGACTTGAAACAAAAGACATTAATACATTTCAAATTAAATGAAACATTGCATTTTTACAAATTCTAGAATGTTGCAAAAAGTCTCTTGAGTTCAAAGTAAACAAATACTTCAGCATAAACTAAATGTAGAAATACAAACTATTATTTTACAGTTCAGAGCACTGTATCCAATAACTCCTTCCAAAAAAACTTTTGCTTAGATATAAATATAAAAAAAAAAATGGGAAGAAAGAAAGATATCAGTAAACAAAGGCACAAGTAGATAGTGACAGGTGTGAATTTTTATGGTGGTGATCAGACTGAAAGAAGCCACTGGAGAAAAACACTATATGAGAGTGAGTAAATACTACTCTGCTGCACCCCCCGAAATCCAAAAACCAGTAAACATTCTACCCCAAGCCATAGCCTTATCCAAGATTTGGTGTACACTAAATTACAGTAAATAACTTCAGGGACCTATTAATGACAACATGTTTCAGAAGCTTTTACATCACATCCTCTTTCTGTCAGACTCAATGTCAGGAATTCCTTTCAAATTTTAATTCTTTATTACTGTCCTGGGTTTAGTTAAAAACCCCCTAACCCGCGACAATTACACATTTAGGAATACTTGGTATAGGAAAAACAGTCTTGCTCCTCTCGGGTTTTTCCTATGTATGTCCAGTACTTTGCATTTTGATTTGAAAATACCGTTGTCCAGGACTAAGGAAAACTTGTAGTTGGTGGTGTAGTTACAGTAACACATGCAAAATTAGATTGATTTTTTTCTTAAGACCACCAACATTTAAAGCTTAAACTCACCAACACTGACTTTGGTTCATGTTTTGTGAGGTCACTAACTTAAATCAAAATTACCAGATTACCACAGTAGGACCTGTCTTGGTAAAACTGTTTCATAGTATGTCTATACCACCATAGCAGCACTTTTTGTGTTGTTGGTCATCTAGGTTTCCCAGAAATATTATGACTGAATCTTTGACAGGAAATGAAATTCAGTTTATACAGCCTAGTATGGATTTCTGAGATCGTAGAAACCTATTTTCTATTTAGCTGTTGTCATTTGCAATGCCAAATATAACACAACATTCAAGTAGGTAAAGGTAGAAAATACTGTCATCATTCTGATTCAAATGTTATAGCAGATACATTCTATAAATGAAAATATCTGAGTGAGAAAAGTTGCCTAAAATGTTCTTAATGAGTTATGTTTGCCTAAGGAACAAGAACATCCTTCAGCTACTGCTTGGATAACTTGGAGTTTAGATGTAAAAGTTAAACCATGTAAGACTCAGCTGTTTAAAACTCATATGCAAAAATGCCTGATTTTTAGGTGTCCGTGCCTCTTCACGGAACCCAGAACTCAATGCCCATATTAAAATCTCTGTTTAGTGTACTGAAAAAGGTAGGAATGGTTATTTGAAGTGGTTATTGGTCATTTAAATAGCTATTTATAAGGCTATTTGAAGCAGCTGGTGCAATGAGCAGGAAGCCACTTAGAGCAGGCCAGGAGGAAATAAACACACAGATATGTACAAAATACTGTTACCTTTCACGCTTTAGATGCTCCATCAGAGCTTCACAAAATCATCTTTTTCCCTGATTCACTCCACTCCACTGTACTTTCCTGGAATGCTCCACATTCTTTTTTTTTTTTTTTTTTTTCAAAAGGATGCAACAAAGATGATTCTTTTCATTTTATAGACATCTGCAGAAGGAGTTGCTACATGTTTTTATACAATAGCTTGATTGTTCAAAAGTTCATCCATACTCTGGACTGTTAAGTTTGGTTTTCTTTTCAACTTAAGGGGATTTGAACCAGCATGTTATTTCCCCAAAGAATTACAGACAGGACTGAAAACTGTCATAATAGTGTTAGTGAGTAACGTGCAGAATGTGATCCAAAGTCCTGCAAGGCAAAGCTTACAAAAACTTATAGCAGAAGTACTGCTGTGTAAAACTGATCTGAATATATTTATTTTCAACATCACAAATGAATCAACAAAGACCAAAAGACATATGTTGTGCTCTGCTTCAGAGAAGAAGTGTCTTAAAATGCAATCAGAAGAGACAGCTGAGAGAATTAAACCCTTTCAAGAAGCATGGAATTTCTGAAAGATGCCAGACAGCAAACACAGCCACATTGCGTATCACCTACTAAACAAGATTTGAAAAAGGAAAAAATAAATTCAGTATGGCTATTCATAAAAGTAAAAGATAGCATTAGAAACTAAAAAAAAAAATTCAAAAATGTTGTTTTACCCAAAAAAAAAAAAAAGAAAATTAAAAGCTTCATAAATTTTGACAGTTTGGGTATAAAATGTACAACAGTGCAGACCAAGAAAGATTTTAAGGAGCAAATAGCAAAAAGAATGAAAACTAACAATAAAACCTTTATTTAAAACCACAGCATCAAAATGCTGCAACAGAGTGTCTGTTGGATCACCAAGAAGGATTGTGCCCTGGCTCAGCAAGGGCCAGCAACACCCTGGGGTCAGGTATCTGGAGCCATCAATGCAGAAGCCTCACCAGTCAGGTCTGTCCAACTCTTCTCCCCCACTTCGAGCCAGGGAGCAGAATAGCTTTGGAGGAGTAAAGGGCCATGTCCTTTTCTGCTCCACAGCTTTCCATCCACTCTTCCCCAGGTCTGTAGAGTTGCCTGGGGTTGTTGTGACTCAAGTGCAGGACATGGCACTTGGCCTTGTTGAACCTCATACAACTGACCTCAGCCCATCCAGCCAGCCTGCCCAGATCCGTCTGCAGAGCCTCCCTATCCTCCAGCAGATAACACTCCTGTTCAATTTGGTGTCATCTGCAAATTTAGGGAGAGAGCACCCAATCCACCCACCCGGATCATTGACAAAGATGTTAAGCTTGGTCTCAGAACTGAGCCCTGGGAAACACTGCTTGTGACCAGCTGCCAACTGGATTTAACTCCATCCACTGGGCTCTCTCTGGGCTTTCTGGGCTTGTCCATCCAGTCAGTTTTTACTCAGCAAAGAGTACACCTACCTAAGCCATGAGCTACCAGTTTCCCTAGGAGAATGCTGTGGAAGATGGTGTCAAAGGCTTTACTAAAGTCCCAAAAGACAACATCCACAGCCTTTGTCTCATCACTAGGTGGATCATCTGATCAGAGAAAGAGATCAGATTTGTCAAGCAGGACCTGCCCTTCATGAACCGATGCTGACTGGGCCCAATCCCTGGTTGTCCTGCATCTGCCGCTTGAGCACATTCAAGATGAACTACTTAATAATCTTCCCCAGTACCAAGGTCAGGCTGGCAGACCTGTACTTTCCCAGATCCTCCTTCCAGTCCTTCTTTAGAAGCCCTGTAGATGGGCATCGCATTGGCAAGCCAATGAACAAAGAGAACATTTCAGGCACATGAAGGACAAAAAAGTCATCAGGAGTAGTCAACATGAATTCACCAACGGGACGTAACACTTGACCAACTTGATAAACTTTGATTAAATGAATGGCTTGGTAAATGAGAGGAGAGCAATAGGTACTGTATATCCTGACCTCAGTAAGGCTTGTTGTACTGTTTCCCATAAGATCCTCATAGAGTAGTTGTTGAAGAATGAGTTGATGAGACAGTGAGGTTGATTGAAAATTGTATGAATGGGCCACTGATCACCCCACCAGACCCAAAGTAGGGTGATCGGTGGCACAGATAACTAGCAGTGTACCTCAGGGGTCAACACTAGGCCACAACCTGTTTAACACAGGTCTAACACACTCAGCATTTTTCTGTCTGAAGGGCTGAGATCTTCAAAAAACACTTTTAAAAAGTGAAAAGGCATCTTCTCGTTCAGCTGTGATCTTCTTTCTGCCACACCATCCTCCACATCATATATACTAAATATTTGATCTTATATTCAAATTCCTATATTCATCTCCCCTCAAATACATTCATTCTTACAAGAAAATATGCTTTGTTGCCTTTTATCATCCCTTTCAACTACAAGACTAAATGACCCATGGAAATATTTCAGTGTGAACATACTTGCTGCCTCCTTCTAAACAGTCCTATATTCATTGCTGTCACCTGCTTCCTCACATAAATCAAGGTTGATCAAGTCAACCAAGGTTGAAGCTTGCAAAATCCCTTTAATGAAAACATTAACAAAGCATAGTATTAAACAATTGGCAAGAAAACTATGAAACGATGGATAGAGAAGTAAGCAACAAAGGGATGTTATTTTAGAACTGGAAAAGATTCAGAGAAAGGCAGCAAGGGTTATAAAAGGTGTGCTCAAGTCCTATATGAGCAGACAATTTCATAGGAAAAATGAGTTAGGCCGAAACCCTTCAACCAGGGCAAAACGTAGCTTACATGGATGTAATAGAGGTCCACAGAATCAGGAGTGCCATAGAGAATGAGGATAGAGATCAACAATTCATTGTTTCTTCCAGCAAAAGAATTATGGGCCGCCATACAAAGTAAAGAGAAGTAAGTGGTTGTTCTCTAAATGGGTGTCAGACCAGTGGAACAGAGTGACAAAATATACATAGATTGAAGGAGAGAATGAACAATGACTTGAAAGGAAAATCAGCTGAGAAGTTAGTAAACAGAAAAATCACATTATGCTCATTAATTACTCTGACCTGAATGCAGATGAAGGCTGGGAAACATTTCAGGGAAATAGCAGATGTGCTTGTCTAGTCATTTTTCCTGAGGCATCCTCTCTTATGGTCATCACTAGCTAGAAAAAAATTGACTTGAATAAATACAGCCTTTTCTTTTATTAGTCTGGAGTTTCGCCAGAAGTGTATCCGTCTGGTCTTCTCAAAAGTATTCAGAGATTTATAGGGAGACAGAATCATTGTTGATGTGGATAGGCAAAGGCTGAAAACAGTCATCAAAGTGGAAGAGCTAAATGCCCTGTAGTCCCTGATAGTACTATCCACTGTTAAACATATGTTTGAGATCACCAGACATAAAATATCTGCTGCTGATTGTGGTACAGATTACAGGTAGTCTGAAAACAATGGAGCTACAGAGGAGAGTTGAGCAAGAATTTTGTATTTCTACTCTAAGTTTCAAATAAAAGTGACGTTTAGTGAAGAACTGGAGCTCTTGATTTATTTCTATTTGAAAATATTTTCAAAGACTTTTTGAACCTTATTTAAAAAATCTGTAATCCATCATTCATGCCAATGAAAAAGTCATCTGGAAAGAAGAGGATAAGACAAACAAATAAAACAATTGACACTTAAAATGTTAGTGCTTTACAAAATATACTTTTGTTATTGTTGTTACTAATATTTTAATGCAAAATAGTGGTTAAGGCCAGAGTCATGCCAGTAAACATGAAAAACCATTACAAACAGGCAGTAATTTCACAAACTGTGTTCAGATGTATCATGTTTCAGTGCACCACAAACGACTCAGAGACACCACAGACTCATCAAACATAGAAGTCAAATAGTTCAGGCTTATTAAATCTGATGAAGGGAAAAAAATGAGGGAGAGAAATTACAAAAACCACAAACAAAAAAAATTTTGAACATCTAAACACTGGATTACATCAGATTATGTATTTATGTATATCTTTTTCGAGACATCTTGTAACTAGTTATAGCTAATTTAGGAGAATTCACTTATTACAGTAGCAAGGTACCTGGTTTGAGATAAACACCACTAATTCTGTTTACTGATTCTACTTTTCAGCTCAGTCTCCTCTGAGAGGCTGCAGTTTCTGAAGTTAGCAGCATGTTTTTGCAGACAATGTCTGCCACTGGAAGTGATAACACCTGATATTTATCATTACTGCCAGAAATGGGTATGCAGAAAGGCTCTTGCTTATACTTGTTCCTCCAGTGACCAAAATCACTGCTAGATCTTGTGTGTCACGCTGGAGGTGCTAGGAAATAAAAAGGGGCATAAGGAAGTAAGGTCACCAGCGAGAGTATTCCATTCCATATACATCATTCAGCAGAAAACTGAAGGATCGTGGGGATTAATCTCTTTTCTTCAATGACTGAGAAGGACACCATCCAATCTTCTGCCTTTGATCCTGATCCCAAGTTCCTGAATCCAGCTCCTGTGTCTAGTTCCCCGCTGCCACTGAGCCTGGGACTTCCCTGGTGTCTGCCTGCTCTGCAGCATCAGTGGTGATTGCTATCAGGGAGGTTTTTATATATATATATATATATATATATATATATATATATATATATATATATTTCATTATTTCTTGTTATTTTATTAAAGCTGTTTAGTTTTCTTTTCAAATCCATAAGTCTCTCTGCGTCTTTCCCTTTCTCTTCCTGTTTGGAGAGGGAGAGGGGTAAGAGAGCATCTGTCAACTTTAGTGGCCAGCCCAGCCTTAACCCTCAACAGAAGGGAAACTATTCAACGATATATGTGCTTGCTTTACAAAGCCATGCAGATATGCTGCTAGCTAGAAAATTTACAAATTTCTTCATCACCTCAGCATTTAAATCTAAGCAATGTTGTTCTGCAGTGCAACATGTCCTCAGTCTGAACCTTTCTTTCTGAAAGTAGTAGGACTCTTCAGATTTAATCAGAATGACACCTTGCATACAATAGGTTTTATAAACCACTTACTGACAGCAAAATGTTATCGGACCACTAATAATCACTTTAATCCAATCTGAAACAGTTTGCTGTTACTTGTGAAAGACATACAATCGTGCATCTACATGTACACAACTAAAATTATCACAGACTAACTACTGGTGAAAAAAGCATGTTAAACTTAGGTCTGCTATTGTTTTGATTACCTATAGTAGGTACATTTTCCAAAAGAAATCTGAAATTTCATCAGCATTTTAACAACACAGTCCAATGACCTCACAACTGTTTAGAGGAATTACCATGGAGAAAGGACCAATGAAATCGTTATCACAAAGTTATAATTGCCTGTCTAATTTCAAGACAATGGACATATAAACCCAGTAATATTAATCACACTCCTATACCTTCCAGCAGACAAAGCACAAAGTTAGGCAGCTCAATGTTCAAATTTCCTCTATGATTGACACAGAGACATGGCAGTTCATTCCACCATAAAACATGGGTAACAGCTACGGCAATTCATTCCACCATAAAACCTGGGTAACAGCTTTCTGTACCCCTAACCTGCAGGCAGTTAAGCTACATGCATGTTCTGAGGAGATGTGAGCCAGGTCCTGTAGGGAGAAACCTAAGGGAGAGCCTCATCTCTAAGGAAAGAGTCTGAGGGGACAGATGGAACGGTAGCAAAGTGGCCGTTGAAATGAATATGAATTCTCTAATTTGGCCTTTCAACCTGCACAGGATTAACAGCATTACCGAAGGTACTTGGATATAGAAACTGCCAATAAGTTTTAATTACACAGTCATTTATGGCCTGAAGGAAGATTTATTTTTTTTTTACTGGATTTCATTCCAGAAACAGAACAGGTGGACATCTTTTACTGACACCTCTATATTTCTGACAACAGCAAAATTACTCCTCACTAATCTCAACTGGTTTTCCACTGAACTTCAAAGTGCAACTGTATTTCTCCATTATTTATTACCATATTAAGGACATCTCCTAATTTCAAAATGCCATGAAGAGGTCCAAACAATAAAATTCAGGGTAATATTTCTAGAATTATATAAAATGAACTTTGAAACCTTTGGAGTTTTGTCAGGAACAGTATATGGCTGATGAGAATTCTCCTGACTAAAGGTAAAATGTTCAAGTTTATTAGTTGGTGTGTAAAAATTTAATAGAATAACTACTCATAGGTCAAGTGTTGTAAGAACAAAGTATGACGTGGATGAGAAATAATGAATATTTATCAAATGTAAAACATAAAGCTATATTTTAGCTTGTATTTATGCACGCATTTAACTTTCAGTGATCTCAATAACCTCTTCAAAGAATTACAGTGATGGCGAATTTCAGTGTGAAACCTTCAATTACTGATTTTCAAAATGTTTTTATAATGCAATTTCTTAAGAAAATTTCCTGTTTAACCACTATAGATGTAAACTCAGAAACAACACAATGATAACACATCTCTACTCTCTGGGTATATTTACATGCTTTCCATATGGGGGATGGCAGACAACATTTTAACGATGAATAATCAACTTAATCAAGTTAAATCTAAAGGTCATTTCTTACATTTATTCATTGTGAAAGAGAAAATATCACATCAACCAAACTGAGAAACAGTGAAAAGGTTACACCTTTGGAATCATGGTAAAAATATCTCAGATTCTATAAACCTTTTAAACTTTCAGGTACCAAAATTGTTACATGAATATACATAGATCAAGTTCCTGTGAAGTGCCCCTCTAACTCTCTTCTTTAACTGTGTTTGAATTTTAAACTTCAGCAGATAGAGAAGAGCTCTGCTGGACTCTCAGTCAGATGTTATCAAAAATTACTCCCCAGAGGGGACTTTGAAATTTTAAATTTTAATTCTGAAAAGTGCCTTTCTGGGTCACAGAAAGCGAGAAAAAAAAATATCCATTAAATCAAACCAGGAGAGGTCTCCTAAACTCGGGGTTCCTGAAGTGCATTAACTGGCTGTTTGCAAAGCTGTTCAGGGCATCATACTAGAGCACAGGGAGAGAAGTGGCAGTGAAAACAACGGCCACATCAACGAGCTTATGAAATGTCAGTCTTGCTCTCTTACAGGAGACCCAGCCAGGCCTGTCCCACCTCAGCCAGGAGCAGGGCAGCTGAGAAGGCAGCCTCAGCCCCGGGTATTGGGCACCTCCATGAGGATGGGCCAAAAGCCAGGACACCTGCCCTTGTTTTGTCCCAGCTTGAGAGATGGCTGGAGGGTGGTGGGAGCTGTAGCTCAGGTGGGCGCAAGGGAGAAACTCAGCTGAAGGTGGCTCACTGGGGCCAGAGGCTGGCCATGGCCAAGGCTGTCTGACAGAACCTTGGACTCACTCCCCAGTTTGCCAGCAGTGCTCACTTGGTCCTGGGCCCAGGGGCCAAACCCCCAGGAGTGGGGATGTACTCAGGCCTCTTTCACAATACTAGCTGAACTCCCCAGCTAAGAGCTAAGAACACATCTTTAGAAAATAATTTATATTTCACTATGTTCTGTATTTTTCATAGGTACACCTGCAAAATCGTAGATGATTTAGACAAGTGCCAACAATTTTCAGTACCACCAGTCTTTCTGAGTCAATAAAAGTGTTGCTGGAGTAAAACTGCTAAGAAATGAAATATTGCTCCAGGTTTCTCTGAGGTAATAATAAAGTACCAATTTAGGCTCTCAGGACACTTTCTCTTGGACTGACCACTCCCTCTTGTCTGATCACATCCTTCTCTCACTGTTTTTCAGTTTCACTGTGCTCCCATGGGGCTTAACATCATCTTTTTCCCTGAAAATGCTTATCTTCCCTGAAAACACTTGCAGTTACAGTTCAGGGTGAAATAAAGCCAAATATATTTGAAAATAAAGATAAAAAATTACAAATACATAATATCAAAACAAATGATACATTAATATTGCTGTCAGAATCACTAGACAAGTTTCTGAGTCCAACGTGTGGTAGCACCATGACACAATAACCGTTGTTCCTGCTCTAGTTTGGAACAAACTTGGGATCAAAGACCTGCCCAAGTAAATAAAACAGTGCCAGAGCCTTGGCATGATCCTACAATTTAAATGTTTAAATGTTAACACAGCCTCTCCGTTGCTTGTACCATTCAGCACTCTCCCAAATGTTCCCGGCACCAGAGCATTTCCAAGAGGCAGTTTAGCTTTAGCCACCCATCTGGAGAATGCAGCCATAGAATTACCATAGCCCTTCTCATCACCTTCAGTGCCGGAAGTCAGGCAGGGGAGACACTGTCTGGTGCTCTGACTTATGATCTAACATATAAGCCATTCAAGCTGTCCTACTGGACAGTTATCTTGAACTCTAAGTAGGAGCAACTTAAACATACTGTAACATTTCTTTTAGCAGACAGGTATTTAGCAACATAAGTGTTCACACGTGCTCAGACCCAGAGAATGAAATTCACCCGGTGGTCCTTTCTCACACGCTTCCATAGTAGGGTTGCAGGTGCCTTCCTGGTCTGGGCTCCATTTTCCAGCTGCAATCTGGCATGTGAGGCAGACGTTGCTGCACCTACGATATTCTCTAAATTCTTTACACGGTGTGGAACCTGCCACAAAGCAGACTGCATCTGCAAGCCATGCTCCTCCAAAAAATCTCAGGATGTCTACCTGTCATATTCCTCAGTACAGTTGTGCTCTTGCATTCTTTTCTTTAGATTGTATTTTATTCCATTCTGTCATGTTTTTTGACTGTTTTCTATTATCTGACCATTTGCTTCGTTTGTTGTTAATCTTTGTTCAGCCTGCAACAGCTATACTCTCTTCTCATTTTTTTCTTATTCTCTTGCTATTTTACTTTCCCACATGTTGATATCACTTTCAGAGAAATCCTTAGTTATTCAGGCACTACATTTCTGCTTATTCTCATAAGCCTCCTACTGAATAATTGTCTCACTCTCTCTAAGTAGATATACAACTCTGGTCCTACTAGAAACCTACGTAGACCTCAGACACCTCACTCCATCTTAAGATGCCTCTTATTGAGATGCTGAAAACACCCAACTTGTCACAGCATTTTGTACTAGAAAACATTTTTGTGTTTCTTCCTTAAAATCTAAATGCCAAATTTCAAAATGCAATGCTAAAAAATATCACTCTATCTCTACAACACAGATGTTGTTCTGATCAGCTAAAGGCTCACTTTTCTCCCAGTGAGCTCAACTGAAAAATTTCCATAGAATTCAGTAGCAAAAGAATTCACCGCCATTAAAACAAAAAACCAAAACCAACTAGAATAGTATGGAATTATAATATAGCAGAACAATCCTTTTTCATTAATGTTGTCATCTTCTTCATTATCTTCGTTGATCTCTTAGCATATTTTTTTTAGATTTTATTTCATTTCTTTCAATGTTCTTGACAAATGAGCACATCATCTGAGAAATCAGAGCACAGGAAATAAACACACTTCATATGTACAACTGTTTCAAAGTAGGGCAAAAAGATGAGATACACCCTCAAGTACTCTTCAGACAGTGTATTTCTTCCAGCTTGTTTGCTTTGACATTAACTGTACAAATAATGCCTTCTGAGCCTGAGCAAACAAACCTTTTTTAACAGTACAACAGATAATGTTAGGAAGTCTAACAAACATCTGAGATGATCTAGCTTGTTGTCCATTCTGCTATATTTTTTTTTTTTAATATGTTTAGCAATGAAAATTTATGTGCGGATCCAAAAAAAATCACTGAATATTCTTATCAACTTGTTCACATCATTGCTTTCAGTAATTTTTCATATGTGGATGACATTTGAAGGTTTCAGTTTCAGGAAATATAAACTCTAGTATGTTATTCCTCTCTCACTCTTCATCAGAGCTTACATACTAGTGGCTACAAAAGTAACATATTTAGATGAAACAATCTGTTACAGAATTATTCTGAGGTATTTTTCACAGCAAGCAATGAGCAAAGGCAAACAACCACCTGTTTAAAACTCATGACAGATGAGAGAAGACAAAAGTCACATTTTGGCTACATTTTGAAGAATATAAGATTGACAATTTTCCTGAATGAGATTGAATTTGTCATGGAATAGGAAGTAGATTTACGAGATTTGACAGTTTATCTTGATAACAAATGTGGATAAACTTCAATGCTCTGAAATCAAGTAAGTACTAGATCTCACTACAAATAATATGTGGAATCTAGGAAAACAAAGACATTTTCAGGAAATACATTTTTAAGTGCCAATTGCATGATCTGTTGCTGTCTATCCCAAAAACTTTCTTATGTTGCTAAATGCAATTTTCTATTCAAGAGTTTTCTAGGAGAAGGCCCTATGGTCTTTAAAGAACTTCCAGCACAAAGATTGTTGACTTTACATTTTTGTTACAGTTACATGTGTTCAAGAAAAGAGCTAACTATTGACTAGAAATAAATGAACAGAAATAAAAAATAAAATGCCTACTGTGGACATTTTGTGATATTGCAAAGTGAAGTGCTAGAAAAATAAAAATATTTTTGCATAATAGTACCTCAATCTTCTAACCAATAACTGCATTTTAAAGTGGAATCCTCCCAGGCTGATGATTTTATAAAGTGATCACAAACTGTGATCACAAGTAAAACTGGAACATAATGTATTAAGTGACTAACTGCAGGAAGATGCTTAAAAGAAATGCTGTGGGAAAAGTCACATTCTAGGCTAACACTGAAAAACTTGTTTCAGAAAATAATCTCTAATTTCACAAAAGAGAAACTTCCAAAGACTATGAACAGTGTTTTCTATTTCTTTTTTTGCAGTCTTACAGCTATTCCATCTCAAGGTCATGGAAAATTAAACTTCGACTCTGGCAATCCCATCATTTTATGAAACTAGTCAGCTACGACAGCACTAACCATCAACCTGAAAAAAGCTAAGCTACTCAGTGGCTATTGTCTGGTATCTGATACAAGCAGCAGATCAAGTGCAACAAGAAAGGATCTGTCTTTCAGTGTGTGTTTAGGTTATAAAAAACAAAACGGGTAGATTTTTAATTATTTTTTTTTACAAATCCCACTTCCTTTTCCATTTATTTTCATTTACTTACAGGTATTCCAAACCTTCCAACGCAACTCTTCCTGCCAGAAGGGTGTAATGACCATCACTTCAAGAAGCTGATCTGGACCACTGCACTTTCCAGAATTAAAGTCAACTACTGCTTTATATGTTCAAAATATTTATTAACCCCAAGCAGATATTAAATGACAAATGTAAAATTTGCCTGAAACAGATATGGAAATGTCAGAAGGAATTGCATAGAGGAATTATTGCAATATTAAGACAAGATAAAATGTGGGAAACCTGATTAGTACTGTTACCCAGTTTGGAGAGGACCTATCCTTTTTAAATACCTGGGAATATATTGTCTGTGTGTTGCAGGAAAATTAAAACATAGATATCTAATGCATGTTGATATGAATTGAAATTTCACCACAATGAGCTAAAATATGCACTGGAAAATCAAATATATTTGGTGGATGACTTTTCAGCTGTCTTGATTATTGGATGCTTTGATTATTTTGAATCTGTGGCTAACTCCACATTTAGTAACTCTATTTTTGACTGGCAGATTTTCAGAAATCAATTACTTTATTTATGCTCACAGTCATGGTGTGGATAATGGAAATAACTTAGGAATGACACTTGAGTATCATCGATGACAGCTCCATGGAAGCACCTGGTATATGTGAAGTAGTGATTGGTTGGTTATGCAACATAAAGCTCATCTCCGCACACATAAAGGAGCAGGTGGGGGAACTTAAACAACACACTGCACCATCTGCTACCAAACCTGTTACAGGAGACATCAGCCCACTGAAGGCCTCTTTTCCACAAGCTTAGAAGACCACAGAGGCACAAAGCAAGGGGGAAGAATACAAGACTGACTGGGAACAATATCCCAAGTAGAGAAATCTGTGCTCTCTCCCTTCCCTATCTTCCCTCTCTCTTCCCTATCCCAAGAGACACTCAATCCCATGGGTCATGAGATGTCACCATGGTTCAGTGGAGAGTGCTTTCCCACGCTAAGGGATAGCAGGGAAGAGCATTCAGATATTGTACAAGACTGTGGGATGTTTGAGGGACCAACCAAGGGTGGAAAAAAAGAGGGATCTCAATGGTTTGGGTATGAAAAAGCACAGGAGTATAGAAGGATAAGGGGATAAAACAGGTTAGTCACATGGTCTTCATCGGTATGCCCATCTGACCATGTCCTAATTTAACTCCATTTCTAACTGTTTTCCTGAGTGAAAGGGCTTGTGTGTGTGGATGTCTGAGTGCCAACAGCTGAAGCAGGTAAGGGTATATGCATCAGACTGTGATCACCAGCAGATATCAAGCTAGGCTGTCTAGAGAATAGGGAAGTGACCCGGAACCAGGAAGGTGAGCGTGTCAGAGAGAGACAGCACGAGGTCAGTACTGACAGGACCAGGACTTGTTCAGGTCAACTGCTGAAGGGTCAACTAGGACACTCATTTATATACGTGCATTTGTTTCTGGGAATGTGACAAGTGGAGAGAGTAAGAATCCAGGGATCAGCTACAAGTTGGTCATGGTGCATATTTTACATATACATTGCACACAAATATTTTTCCCAGTAACAGACCTTCATTCTAATCATCCAGAGAGCAGGCCAGGATGAGGCTTTTAGTGTTGTTTGATGTTTGTGTGAGTGATGAGTGTTTTCTATTTGTGTCAATCTGTGTGTCCAGTCTTGTACACATGTATAAGTGGACTATGTACTGTGTGAATGCGTTTGTGGCATTGGGAACGTGCTCAGCCTCACTACTGGCTAGACCTGGAGGAATGGAGCTGCAGCAGCCTTGCTTCTTTCAGACTGCAGGATTCAGGAGCCTGTACCAGTGATAACACCAAAAAACATTGGAAATACAAAACTGGGATGTCATCTAATCCTGTAACATTTGTAACATCACAAAATAAATGAGAAAATACCCACCTGTAGAATGATCTGTTTTAATATTAGGATTTCGGAAAAGAAATGTGATAGACACAGAGAAGGTAATACAAGTAGTGAAATTGTCTATCTGATAGAAAGGCTTAAATATGAGAAAAATTAAAATCTACTGCTCTTAGACATGAGTGCAAATCAACTAGAAGGAACTTTATAGAAGTATGAAAGCAAGATTATCTCTGTCTATGTCCTTTCGTAATCTAAGAAAGAGAGATATTCAGTTAAATTAAGCTGTATCTAAGACCAGTGAATGAAAATGCTTTGTTATGGTGTGCATAATTCAGAAATGATAGTCATTGTCAAAAGTTAATAGTTAACAGAAGGCAGATGACTAAAGATGAATATTAGTTCTGTAAAATACTAGAAAGATTTAATTTGATATGAAGACTAAGAGTATTCACAACCATGAATATTAAGTAGTATAACATAATAGGGAATCAAGCCTTCATACCTCAGGGCATAAACTGATGACTAATTAAATATGATACCAAGAGAATGTCCTTCCAAACAAATTTTTCTCTAATTTTCTGTAGAATTTCTATTATTGGCACTCTCTGCTTATGAAGGCAGAAGGGTGTCACTGAGTGATTCAGAAAGCATATTCAATATGACATTCTTGGGACCTATTTTAGTTTATCTAGGTTTTATTTATTTAAATTACCTTGGCAGTAAACACCTTTTACAGCTCTCTCATCTGTAAAAATCAGAGTTCACTCAGCTTTTGAAACATTTAGAATGGTTCTAATTTGTATTTCCAGTTTTGTTAATGTTTATATTTCAAGCAGTGTGATACTTTTCAGTTAACTAATTTGTTCCACAAATGTATGTATTTTGACACTATGGAGTACATTACAAATCAGATAGTTGTAACTAATTATGCAACATCTTTGCATAGTTATATTTCTTATCAGCGAAATAAACCCCTAAGAACATGAGTTCTTTAAAATGTGTGATGGATCACACATCAAAGGCAGATCCTTTGTAATGTTGTTTGCCTCTTAAAGGTAATACTAATCTTAAGATAAAAAGCCATATCTTCACTGAGAGGATTTGGTTTTTCTTAGCTGCAAGTCTTTGTTCTGAATGCTTTATCATGGTGAAATGTACAGAAATGAATATGGCATTTCAGCATTGTTATTACTCAGTAGATTATCCATTGTCTTCAAGTTGCTAAAAGTACAAGAATTATATTGTTATTTTTCAAAGAGTTTAAAATGGTATCAGTATGTTTTTTAATGAGTTGTGTTCTCTTTTAAGTTGTTGTACATTTATTACAATAATGTGAATGTACACTGGTGCTTCTTTCTTTGATTCAGGAAGTCTTCAGATGTGGAAATCACATCTCTCAATGAACTTTTCCTCATTTAATATTTTAGACAATTGAAAAAAAAACCCTTATTGTGTTAAAATGTTATGGGGATCATTTTAAAAACTCTGATATTTTTTTAAGTTATTACACAGAGCGGGGAAGCCCTAGAAAATTTAAAAGGGAAGGATTACTTGATGATCTTGATGATCTTTCGAGATCCCTTCCAATCCCTGACATTCTATGATTCTATGATTCTATGATTCTATGATTGACATTTCAGCTTCAGGCTGTGAATTCTAGTTTTCTACTTCCTGATAGAGATCAGCTATTGACCTGTGTGGATAGTTAAAGCTTTAGTTATAAATGAACTTATTGACAAATAATTTCTAAGTACAGTGACACCTATCCTTCCAAATGCCAATTATGGCTTACAAAACTAGAAGTTATACAGAACCTGAATTTCTTGCCCAGTCTTGGAGAATGGTCTCCCCACTGGGGTCAAGAGAACAGACCAAAATTTCAAGGTGTGTCTTGTTCTCTTTGTAGTATTTTCTTCAATATAGCGACTCTGTGTGTACAGATTTAGTGTCTGTGAAAGTTGCTGTAATTATATCTCTGGAGATTAAAGTTCTTTTATGTAGTCACAAAAAAAAACCCTAAAGTGCAAGCAGCAAACACATTTTCCCTCTGGCACACTTCAACCTTGACCTGACGATACACAACTCTAGAGGTGATAAAATGCCATTCCCTGTTCTCCTCTGAGGTGATGCTGCTCAACTGCAATTTATAGGAATGATGTAAAACAGGTCACCTTAGCAAGAGACATATCCCTAAAAGCTTATAAAATAGCCAGAAACAGTAAGTGGTTCTGAAAAAGAAATCCAATGTCCAGACACGAATTGCACAAGAAACAGTCATAACAAATCCTCTTTACTCAAATATATGAACCAAATAGTCTATGTTCTAATCTTCTAAAAAGTGCTTATGCAGCTCACAACATGTTGAACTTTTCTGCCGCTGAAATTTCCAGAAAGATTTCACACAACATAAATAATGATCTTACTCTGATTTTTTTCTTAACACTCACGTGGCTTCCTCAGGAAAATAACTGAGACTCTCAAAATCCCTACTGTATTCAGCTACGGAAGCACTTCTGCAAATTGAGAACTGTGGTTATCATCATCTTATAGCTAGAAAGCTAGTTACAGAAAAGGATCTATGCAACAGAAATATGTCTTCAATAGCCTGGGCACCACACCAAACTAATATGTTTACAAAGCTTCTTATCTCTGAGGAGCTTTGTTTGAATAAAAATTAGCAAGAAGACCTATTAACCATCTAGAACCATGGGAAATCATTGTGGATTGAAACTGAAAAAGATATTTTCTCAGAACATCAATGAGATGAGGTTAATGTGAGATGTATGTAAAGACAGCTTAGTGGATTTCTTTTACAAGTAATTTTAGAGCATTTATCAAAGAAATTATTTTTATAGTGTGAATATAATAGGGGAGGAAAAAATCAACTATCTTCTTATCCTTCATTATTCCACATCTTACCCTCATTTCCCATCATATTAACATCATTTGTATTTCCAAAACAGCCTTGTCGATCCTTTCTGACTCCCTGATACCAAATCTCAAATAAAAACGACTAGCATACTTTACTTACAGAATGTTAATTGCATTACCTCTAGAGTAGGAAAGAAAGGCAAATGGTCCAGACGGGTCATCTTACATCATTCATAGCTGGATAAGATATGATCTAGTGCCAGAAAATACCCTCTTGAATGGCAAAGACAGGAGAAAGCTATTTCCTTTCCTTTACAAAAAGAATGCATCCATTCCTATTTGTAGTGTTGTAAGAAAACGCTGTGTTCAGCAACATCTCTTTTCAGATCTACAAACAGAAATATTTTGAACTCAAATCTAATAAAGTAAACAGTCAAAAAGATTTTTTTTCTCTGAAAAACTATTTACTCATTTTTTATTTTCATTCCCTGAGAGATTCATTTTGTCCAGCATCAACTCTTTTACATTGTGCAGCTAAGTAGAAATTTCTATTTTGGGGTTGCCAATTGTCAGAAAGACATTGTAAGCACTGCAAAGAAATTATACATATTTATTTTTCTTTTGTATTTTTTCAGAATCTACCATGATTTTGTAGGAATTTATACAGAAGAATTAAGGGTATTTTAATGTTTAAGAACATACAGTTGTTTATCTTTAAATATTTTAATATACAGTTATATAGCATTCAATTAACATTTTGTTTATATGTCTGCAACTATAACAAAAGAGAGCTGAACAATGGATTCTAGAGGTATGTAATGCTTCCATCACTAGATTTCCTGAAGATATCAGTTGGATTTTATGTCTGTATAGAGAGAGAAAAATCAAAAAAAAACCTCTTACCCCTTGAAACTAAGCTCTTTTCATGTTACATTTCTTCTTTGAAAGTTTTCTGTAGAAGGCAAGGTTCGAATAAATGTCAAAATATGCTGCTTATACAGGCCAGTAGTAATATCCTAATTTCTTCCTAAGGCACAGTGGACATTGTATTTAAGGTATAACACACTCTGAACAATAGGCTTTATTCAGAGCTAAGATCACACTTCAGTTTTTACTTTGATAAAACTCGTGATGCAATACAAACTGAATGAGCATTTGGAACTAATCCATCATGGCCCTGCTCTACAGTAAGAAAAATAAATCTGCAGCTTTGGGTAAAAGAATCAGTATTGTAGTATCTTGCAAAACCCATGAGGACATTGAACTGGACAGACTCTCTCAGTTCCCTATCATGTTAGAAAAGCTTGTAAAGAAATACAGTCAATTTCATCAATTGTTTCTAAGCCTTCCTGCTTCCTTTTATAGAGACAATTAAAACATTTTAACACTTCTACCATGGATTTATTCAGCATTAGTATGTGTCTTTTTTTTCTTCATGCAAACATGGCTCTTTTATTTCTCCTCATATTGCCCACATTTATGTCCCTTAAAATTCTGATGAGAAAAAAAATAATCATATTTTATTTCAGCCTTCACTGAAGGCTAAGCAGAACAAGTCTTTTCACTGTGTTCTATCAAGAGAGATGTTCTCCACTGCATCAGCCGAGCTAGATTGCTTCTATCCTTTCATTAATCTTTCTTCAACTTGGCTGATCAGATTTGAGCACAAGAGTTTGCTAAGGTGTATCTATATCTCCTTATGTATTAATTCTTCCCTACATATAGTAGAAATACTTGAAAAATATTCCTTGGAATATTTGAAATATCCCAAAAATTACATATGCAGTTTTGGATAACTGCGTAAAACTACTGCACTTACTTTCATATTCTGATTGTCTAATGCAGTAATACACTCAAAAGATGCCTTATAAAAGTAATGGTTGTTAATATAACTGGCATAATATCCTAATTCTATTTGTCATCATAAGCAAGGAAATCCACTCTGCCAGATTCCCCTTCAGTCAATTTTTTCCCACCTTTCTGTTCTATTTGTCCTCTCTGCCTTTGCTAATCATTCCCTCACGTAACACAATTTCTATCACTTCACTGAGTTACAAATAGATGAGATTTACCATATTTCTACTTTCTAATCAGTTTGCATGCCCCATAGGACTGTCCAGTTAGTTAATAAATATAACTCACAACTCTCATTTGACTCTAATTAGTCTCTTTTTTTTTGGAGGGGGGTGTTGAAGTTTCTGTAATTCTTCCATTTGACATGTCCTTCCCTACTTTTCAGAAAAGGACACCAATAGTAACAATGCACAAGATAGGATCCTGACATGGTGCAAAACCTGTCAAAAGCTGAGTTCTTTGGGCTTTGGGGTTTTTTTTATTATTCTTTTTATACTTCTAGCAGCAATTTTGTAGCTTATCTTGCACATAAGGAGCTACCAGACTGAATCTCAGAGTGTGCGCAATAAAAAGAAGATAGTAGTGAGTAAGAGTCTTTAGGTTTAGAGTGTCAGAAAGAGATTAGCTGCATGAAAACATGGCTAGATGAGCAAATGCAGGACAGTCTGTGGATATGTCAGCAGCAAAAAGGGTGTGATAAGTATAGAAAGCAGAAGACAGAACAAAAAATTTAAGCAAGTAAGAAAGAAACTAAGAAAATAGAAAATTGAGAAACTAGAAACAGAGCACAAAACTTCTTCTTTTTGACAGACAAAGACATGGAATAAAGAAGAAAAAAGAGATAGAAAAAAAGTTTAACATGAAACAGACAATATAAAATGACAAGGGGAGATATCAGGGAAGAAAGAATGAAGTAAAGAGAGAAGAGCATAGGAAAGACTAAGGACTCCAGAACTAAGGTGTTTGCTCATTGAAATGTAGGGCTTAAACAAGATAAATGAGCACCCTTCTGCAGAACAGCAAGGACACAAAGGAGACTGGAGGATATTTAGTCAAACACTACCATTGCTGTATGTGATTTTGTTTAAAGCTTTACTTTGACATAGCCCCATGTTTTAATTCAGAGAGAAGTTAAAATGAACTGTGAAGGCTGACATTGACTTTCCTAGGATTTGAAGGTGTACAGAGTTTTAAAAGTCCTGAAGGAAGTAATTTATTAGAATTAAGGAGAGAGGGAGGAAGAGGGAGAGATGGGGTTAAAATAAAACTAATTCAGTGTTAAACCTGTGTCTCTAGAACTTACAAGCTGCTGTGAAATGCAGAAAGAGACCCTCAGCTATTGCATATAGCTTGTTTTTTTTTTTTTCCAATATAATTATAAATGTAGTATGACAATAACAACTAGTCAGGAATATATATGCACAAATTCTGAAAAATAACATTTAAAGAAACACATTTATTGACAAAGAAAAAGAAAATTTTATGTATATATAACATAACTGAGACAATAGCATTACTGGAAACTTACTTATACTCTATTTTTAATCTATTCTAGACAAAGTCTTAATACTGTATTAAAACAATCATCCATGTTTAATGCATCCAATGCTTCAGTCAAAGTTCTGTTTTGTTTTGAAGTGGGTCAATTTATTACAGAGCAAGTGAGAGGAAACATTTTTATTATTACATTTCATAGAAAGTATTTTCTGTGAAAATAATTTTTTTCAACTTGCTGTAGTTCATGCATTGTAAAATATTGATGTCTGTGGGATGCAGGTTATGTTCAAAGCTGACTGCAGTTTAAAGGAATTTGTGTGTGTATATATATGTTTATATCAGGGTTTCCATTGACATCAGAAACTGTGGTTTAGACTACAGAATGATAATAATTAAAAATTTTGGTTTTTATAAAAATTACTCTATTTAAATAGTTTTCCCATTTCCTATATATAACCAGCTCAAGCACAGAGGTGTATCCAAGTCAGTACTCAAGCTAGGCCAGGTCTTGGAGCAAGGGTACCCAGTTTTGGCTGTCATGATATGTATTGAAGCAACTGACTGCTGTTGAGGCAGTATTTCATCTTTTGGGAAAATAACATCTGCTGGTTTTACACTAGTAAGTTTGTCCTCTGACAGATGACAGAGAAAATACAGCCTGGTTTACCAGATGGCAGGTCCCTGAGTGTGCCAACAGACCATAACTGCCTTGACCAACTTCTCCTGGGACCCTCTCACCAGGCAACCATGAACAAGGTCCCCCACCATCATCCAAGGTCACTGCTGGGGAGCAGTGCCTGTAAGGCTGTGCTGCAAGGGAAGGGGGAATCAAGTGATTTGTTTGAGAGAGGAGGTAACTCTTTGTCCTCAGGAAGGACACGAGTATGTCAGTACCAGTAAATCAACAGTCCCACCAATAGGGTATGTAGAAGTGCATATAGGGTCTGAAGAGGGTTTTCTGTAAGCCTCCTTTCTGAGATGAATACATAGGTTATCATTCTTTTTTTGCATATCTGTTCTTTCCCTTCTATTTTTTAAGCAGAAACATAATTACACTGTATTTTTATCCTGCTCTTGAAGTTTAAGTCAGCTTTAATTGTTGCTTATACCTGCAGAAAAAGCCTATTCCCATCTATACGATGGGAACATTTCCACTTGTGTTGGAGGTGTTATATGCAGCTTAGCTGGAGCTGATGTTACAGGACCTTTGCTGTGTTTACCCAGGACCACAGGTAGACACAGCTCGTGGATGTTTACCAACAATAACGTATCTCCAGCCCAAGCAACTTTGATTCTAATTAGACACAACACAGAAAAAGTTGCAAGGGACAAGCACGTGAGGAAGAGGGACAAGTTGATAAAGGTGAAGAAAATGGAAGCTAAAATCATGGGCTGTGCTTAATTTGAGTCAATATTTAGAGAAGAGTTTATTTGCTATGTTATGTTAAGGAACAAGATGACACTTGTAAGCTGTATTATAAAAAAAAGGGAAAAAATAGAAGACTTTGGGGGGACCTAATAGCTGCCTTCCAGTACCTGAAGGGAACCTACAGGAAGGCTGGGGAAGGACTTTTTACAAGAGCATCGACTGATAGGACAAGGGGAAATGGGTTTAAGTTGAAGGAGAATAGATTTAAAATAGATCTTAGGAAGAAATTCTTCAGTACGAGGGTGGCAAGACTTTGGAATAAATTGACCAGAGACGTTGTGGCTGCCCCCTCCCTGGAGGTGTTCAAGGTCAGGTTGGACAGAACCTTGAGTAGCCTGATCTAATAGAGAGGCATCCCTGCCCGTGACAGGAAGGTTGGATTAGATGATCTCTAAGGTCCCTTCCAACCGAGGCCATTCTATGATTCTCTGAAACATTCTCATATATAATTATTGAATGTCATTGAGTGAATGTCTACAGTTCATTCACTTGAAGAGTATAGAATCCTTTCTGTCTCCTCAGGTATAACAATTTTATAAGGAAGCAGTTATGAATAAGTCAGAACTGTCAAGAAACTACTGGATGAGTTGTAAGAAAGATTAACAAATTTTCTACCATTGGTGTGGGAAAACACAAAAATTCAGGTTTTTTTAACTATTAAAAAAAAAAAAAATCAGAGATTTTGGTAGAGAATGGTACTACCTGTATAGGACAAGAACAGAACAAAATTATTTCATTATGTTACATACTTAATAGTAAAAATACAATGTTGCTTATGTTTGTAAAAGTGATATTGTGGCTCCTTAGTCTTACTGGTGAACACTTATTACTGAGTGATCTCAGTGACTACATTTGTGTAATACAAGTACAGTGCAAAATGTGGATTCTTGATCAGGCACCAACTCAAAGAGTGATCAAAATGAAGTTATTTTTCTCTAAAAAATGTAGATTGCCTTATTAAAAAGAAACAAACAAAAAAATATTCAGATTTGTCAATCAGTTAACCGAATAGCATTTTTTGTCATATCTCTCAATATTTAAAACCATACATAAAGATGCAAACACTCATCACTTGTAGACAGATATAAATCACAACAAAAATCATTAAGTTTCAGTTTTTCCAGGGAAAAATATTGAATGTAAATCCATGGAAATATGAATACCTAAAAATATTTTCTGACTTACTAGGCTTAGGTACTATACGATGAACATATTACTTTAATCAAGTCTGATATCTGTGATCATTGATTGTATGTCTCTCCCATAATTTAACAAATGAGACAATGAATTGCACAGTACAATAAAAAAACTGCACTACAGTGCTGACAGTTTTGTCACTTTTAAAATGGACTTAATGAGATAAAATACTTTTTAAAAACCCTGTTCTTATTTTTCTAATGTAAACTTTTGCATTAACAGAACAATTCATATAAGTGCTGAGACATAAATATTTGATGATGGTTGCAGAACAAGAGGGATTTTATCCCACTAAATTGTTAATATTGCTTGTAATGAAGTCACTTTTTCTATTAAATAAAACTTTTTTTCTACATCAAAGTTTGTTGCCAGGCTCATGTAACAAAGAAGTCAAAAAAAGTATTGTTGAAAGGATGACTGTTTTGTTACTTTATTAGTGTCTTTAATCATTCATTCATTAACTTGTCCAAAATGTCTATTTCTACAGATTAAGAGTGTAAAATGTGATCCCTGACAGCATCCTGCTTCATAAAATACTGCTGATAAAAATTCTATGTAGAAGTCACATCATATATGTTTCTAAAAAGTCTGTCCTCAGACCTGGATCAACAAATCACACTGTTACAAGTAGAGAAGTCATTCGCATTTTCAGATTCAATTCAACTTATTCATAACTGTATTTGCCCATGTTTTTGTGAAAACTTTGCACTAACTTTTTAAATTATAACAGTGGAGTCATACCACATTATATTGGATCATTTTACACCAGAAAGTTGTCCTGTGATGAAAAGAATTGTGACTACTACTTTTCAGATCCTTTCCCACTCTCTGATGACTACCAAGAAAGGTCGTGGTAACATTCTCAAAAATAGTTTCTTCTCCACATCCTGTAGGCTTGTGTCACCTATGTACAATGCCAATATGTTAGTGGAGGACTTCTACTAAAATATTTGCACTTCATACATGCAGATTAATAGCCAGAACCGTTATCTGACCATTCTTTCCAGAAAACTACAATTGCAATAATCTCTTGAACTTTGGTTTGTAAGCCAGCAAACACAGTCTGTCATCAAGATCTATTTCTACACATGGCTCATTTTCTACATTAATTTAATGTATATTAACTGATTGACGTTCGTGTTGGCACACATGAGTGCCACAACTCTTGGAAACAGGGCTTCTGTCATCATTATACACAAAGATCACATTTCTTCACAGTTTCAGTATTTTTCTTAAATGTTTTGGAAGCATAGATAAGTTATTTTAATAATTTCCAAAGTTTTAGGTAATGTAATTCCAGTGAATAATTAGCTCTTGTAATTAAACTGCATAATTCAGATTTTTTCTGTACTGGTTGCTCATTTTTATTCATGACCATTCATTTTTACTCATAACCATAGTCTTAGCATTAAACTTTAACAACCTTGTACTTTCAAATATCTCACACTTTCTGTCTAATTTTGTTATGAAGCCTTAAACTTTACGTTTACATCTATGCTTACATATACATCCCTAAGCTGCATTCAGTTTCACGGGGAAAAAAAATGTCTTCTGGGTTCCTCTTAGTTATATTTCTTTAATTTTTCAAGAAATTGAAATCTTGGTTCAGAAGTATTACAGAGAGGCTTACTGGAACTCTGACTTTCATTTTACCTTTGCACATGAATTTTATCTTTGTTTTCCCCTTTGATTTAATTGTTTATGAGACATTTTTTCTTTATATTTCAAGGCACCAAATTCCAATTCTGGTCTGAGCAAGGACACCTCTGCTGAAATCCATTACTGCTAGGGTCAACATGTGGCATTTTATGATGTACTTCATAGCTTCTGATGACAGTACATTTTATTCTAATGTGACCTGGAGAGAAATAAACAAAAGTGTTGTACTGTGGCAGAGCAGGAAACAGGGAATACTCAAATATATGCATTATTTCAGTAGAGGTCAAAGTTTTACTTAACTCAGAAGCAGTACAAGTCATCAGCTTTACATCCAGGAGTCAACTCAAACACAAGTTGGAGGACGCATTATGTGCATACCCAGAAGGTCAGTAACATGAAGGAGTAATAATTATAAACTAATAGTGAGGCTATTTTCAAGAGTAAATTTTTCTTCAGAAAAAATTTCTTCAGCTGAATCTCTCTTTATTCACTTTGTGTGAGACATCTCCCGATCATTAATCCACCCAGTGCAAAAAGGACACTGTCTCAGCATGGTTAAAGTTTTCATTAGGGATTCTGCTTCCTGGAGGTTCACACAGCACCCACATAGAGCTGATAATGACTGCGTGATACAACAAGAACTACCATTTCATTCCATTATTTCTGTTGCTTTGAGCACTGGGAATTGTCAGATTTTCACCACTTACTTTTAACAATATGTTCCTTTCAGATCCCACAAAATTTCTGTTCTCTGTCATGCTTTTCAGTCCTGTTCATTCAACATATGTGGGTACTAAAATACTTCAGGTTGACTCATGTCAGTTTTTTCTCATAAAAGATAACTGGAATAAAAATCAAGATAAACCTGCTCCAGTGCAGGCCCCCACAGGCCACATGAACACCTGCCCTACCACCAGCTTTGGTGTTCCCTCTGTTGTTTCTCACTGCTGTTTGCTCCCTCTTCCTCTGCCTGTGTGGTGTTTTCTGCATTTTCTTTAACACATTTTCCCAGAAGTGTCACCATCTTGGCTGCGGGGCTCAGTTGTGCCCTGTGGTGTGTTCACTGGAGCCAGATGGAATCAGTTGTGTCCAGCAAAAGGGCAGCCATGGCCTCTCTTCACAGAAGCCACCCAAATCTGCCTATCTGGGAGGAAGACATTGTAAAGAGGATGTATTAATAGAACAATTGATTGCTATAGACAGTATTATTTTTTTCAACCATCTTAACGTTTATGTTCTGTAGTTCCTCTTAACACTTACGAAAGCAAAGTAAATGGGTGGTTTTCTTCCCAGATTGCTATTAATTTTGGTATACAGTCTTTCTGTAAGGCACTGGAGAAATGAAGTTCCATGTTAGTGTTGTGCACAAGAAGGGGAGAGGCAGTATCCAGAATATTTAACTCTTCTACCTACCCAAACACCAACACTGTAAAAATCAAAACATAAGACTGGGAGGAGAGGGAAAGAAGAAGAATGAAGTTACAACTCTGAAGAGCAAAGAAATGTGGCAGAATCTATATTGAGTTATAACATAAGAACCATTTCTCAGCAGAAGGTAGGGAATCAACTCATAACTGTAAAGGACATAGCCAGGCTGACTGGGCTTGGCATTTAGAAACAGTATAAACGGCTATTAAAATATGGGTTTCATTCAAATTGGACAGAGATATAGAACGTTACAAGGTCAAGTCATGCCAATTTTCATGGTAGACCTAAGTCCAGCAAGCCAAACAATCATCCAACACATTTAAGATTTTAACTAAAATGAGCTTGAAATAGAAATACAGTTATAGCAATGATAAACGTATAAATAAAGTAACTACATAATGCATAAATAAAGTAACTACAGTTTTGAAACTTCAGTAAATCTGTGTGAGCACTAGAATACATTGTCCAGGGAGGCTGTCCCCCTCCTTACAGATTTTCAAAAACTAGGCATTCAGCTGTAGCCAGACTGGCTTTCTTTACTGCCAGGTGAAGGAAGTAAACATTTGTAGCCACAATACCTCAACCTATTTTTTTTTCAGACTGAGGTGAACAAAATCTATTTTGTTTTAACCTGTGGTGATTAGCTCATACTAAGTTGTCTGTTGAAAATCAGACAAAAGCCATCCCTGTTACACAAGATACACAACTGATGCAAGCATTATTGATGTCTAGAAGGAAGTGTACCAGAATGTTTTTCACTGGATTCAGCTCTATTGAAACTAGTTAGGTCTCTGCTTAGAAAGACAGAGTAATGAAGAAAGTAATGTAGATCTGTAAATAAACTGATCCCTCCAAATCCTGCTGATTCTCCTGATGAAGAGTGGTTGAAGGTTCTGGGATACATTTCTGTGCATGCTGCAACAAATGTGCAATGGGGTATTTTTAGAAGAGGGAGTTACTGTCAAGCATAAAGATTCTTCTTCATCTGTTAGTAATAATAGTTACAAGCCAGAATAATGCTGTTGACTATGAATCATTATTCTTTCATTGGTTAATCATCATAAATGAGGACGATTCTCAAAGAGCTGTTCCTTTCCAAGACAAATGTTATTGTTTTGGTTTTTTACCTGATTACTGGCTGTTATAATAGCAGAGCTTCCGCTGCAGAATGCCTAATTAGGTAATTTGCAAAGTTTTTGTTATATGTTGTTCTTTATCAAATGACAGCAGCTACAGAGATTAATAAAGCTGTCAGCTGTGGATAAATTCATAAGTGATTATTTCAATTTTTATTCTCAAGTGATACTTATTAGCATATTGTCTTTATTTATTGAAAGGACTGAAGTGGATTGATTGAGTAGAATTATCTCTTTACCATGAGGTATCTTCAGGTTCTGTTGAATAGTGTCCTCCCTAGGGAAGGGTCCAGTAGCAGTAGAATTTTAACTAACTGGTAGACAAAATGTTAGTATAGACTACATATTTCGGGAGCAACAAGGAGCATCATAAAATGTCCAGGAAAAAAAACAAAAGAGAATTCAAGAATTTTCAAGTAGGCTTAGGCTAAATATTTCACAAAATCTTGAAGTATGTAATTAGATAAATGTCGGAATTGATTTTTGATTAAGGTACTTCAAATGACATTAGGGGTTTGATCAACATAGCAAATATTATCTCATTTCCCCCTTTTTAATGGAAGCTTGCAAACTACAAGCCTATCACTGAAAATGTTCAGTGAATCTATATACTTCTTTTCAGAAAGAATTACATGATCACACAGAGTGACAGAACAACACTGGATTTTTTTTTGTTGATTTCACTAGATCACATAATTTCTCTTATCTTTCTTCCTCCAACCTTCTAGTTAATGATTCTGCTCTGTGGTTAGGTACTTCTTATTTTGAACATTGATACTATAAATAAAATCAGGAGGAACGGACATGAATTTACTGGCATGAACCCAGTCATAAGATTTATATTTGGACAAAGTGTCTTATAAGAGTGTTGATTGTAATGGTAAACTTTATCCAAGCTGCCTTTTTCTCTACTGTTTGGTCTCTCAGGAATATGAGTAGTCTATGAGTCTCTATCCTAAGGAATAGTCAAGATCAAAAGTGTCTTTACCATAAACACGCTCAGGAGTGCATCTCTGTTCCACCTCTTATAAATACTTGTATTTGTGTGTACATGTTTGTAGAGCAACAGAGGAAAGCACTGATTAGCAAATGAACAAACAGGTAAGTTACTTTGGTCTGCCTGGTTTGAGATGTCCCTAACGCCTCCTTCTGCTTTCTTTTCTCTGACAGAATTCTTTACTCATAAGGATATTTTCTGATATTAAAAAATAAATTTATAAAGCTTTTGTATCCAGAAACTTTCTCTCAGCTCATTAATAAGATTGTTAAATGATTCTAATAACATGAACTGATCAAGTCTAACTGATAAAGATAATACAAATCTCATTTTAATTGGATTCACATCGCTTGGGACTATGTAAATTTGGGCTCAATTTAAACTAGAACACAAAAATGTGACATGCCTGTGACAGGCAAAAAAAAAGAATTTACATTCAGTAAATGATTTGTTCTTTCTGCATCACGAATCAGGGTGGAATTACACTATTTCTTGGAAGGTCACAGAACTGGTGTGCAGAACCTCGTTATCTCTGGAGAAATCCAAAGAGTTTTATTTCAGGACTTACTCAAACTGATGAAATTTCTCTAATTCACTCTGGTACTTTTCAATGATGCCTAGCACACCTAAAAGGGAAGTGAAAGGTGGACATCTCAGGAATTCATTCAGCTTTAAATAGCTTTCGTACACGTGTTGTCTTCAGTGTGACCAAACTCAACCTATTGTATCCGTTTATCCCATCTGCTCTTATGTCATAACCAGTAACAGATAAATGCAGTGGTTTGGAAAAACTTTTTAAAAGATTCCCAGTCATCCCGTGGACAACCATAGCCAAGTCTTAAGGTTACGCTGGGCTTTATATCAGTCCTGACTTTGATCAAATCAATATGGTACAAACAAAACATGTTTGCTTTAAGGTACGAAGTCCACTTGCTTTCTTGTGTACAGGCTTTTCAACTATGTCTGGGCTTTGTATGGATCCCTCAAAAAGGAAAGTGTTTCTGCCATATTTTCCCAAAATTTCCCTGACTTACCTACTTAAATATGGCTATTTTAATAGGATCTGGATTTTTGTACAGTCCACTGGTTTCACTGATAATTCCAGTATTGTAATGAGTCAGAAATGTTTACAGTTTCCATCTTGATCCACATTTGTCACCCTTGTCTAACATAATTTTTACAGAAAAAAATGAAGTTAGCTATCTGCTTCTTCAGTCTTTATTTCTTTAATAGTGTCTAATTACATTTAAAAAATATATTTTAAAGCATTTCTCTTTTTTGGTTTCACTAGCCTGATAATAATGAATTAGTTTCCATTGCAACAGTCTGGAGTATAGGCTTCATCCTACAGTCACAAGAAAGGAGACCCAAAAATTCCTTGGACAATGACTTTCACATTAACATTTAATATCATTGCATCTTGTAGCACAGGAAGTTGCAGACAATTTGATGGAGATGCATTTTAAAAAGCTACAATCAACTAATAATGAATATAATGGGAAACTAAACAGTCAACATTTACAGAAAATAGTCCGTTAAATAACATTTTTAAAGAAATTGTAACGCATTTCAACAACATTTGGGTCAAAAGTAAGGATATTTTTAAAATGTAAATGGTTTAAACATAGACAACATACTTAAAACAGTCTGACAGGTTGATTAAAAAGTTGGCATCTACTGATAGATGTAAAACAAAGTAGTCGTAGAGAGTAGAGTAGCATAATTAGTGAGGAAATGGAGCTAATCTTGTAGTGTTCTGTGTTCTCATCAATGACCAAAAAACCAAAAAACCTTGGTTGAACAAACAGAAAAATGTCATTTAGAGCTTGCTGAAAAACTGACTCTATATCTAATATTGACTTTTCTAGAAATATGTTGATATGTTAGGAAGAATATTATTTGAACAGCCACATATGGATGATCAGAAGACTGGAAAAAATGTCAGCTATGTGGTAAGAGATTCTAAGATCTAAATATGTTTGACTTAACAGAGACGGTTAAGTCATGACTTGATCTCAGTTTATAAATACTCACTGAGGGAATAGAAAATTTATGATTGAAGGCTCTTTAGACTAACACATAAAGGAATAAAAAAATCCAAAGGCTAAATAAATTTCAGAGTAGTAATAAAATGCTGTAAATCTTTGTCACTGAGGGTAATTAAGCAGGGAACAAATCAACATTTGTTGTGGTGAATTTTCAGTCCATTGTACTTCAAAGCAACTTTACATGAGAAAATATTCTGGTTTGTACTATGTAGGGATTTGAATTAAAATCATTGTGACTGTCCCTGAGCCAACATAATATACTACTGTACCAATCTCTATTAACAAATGGACTTGAGAATACAGGTGACATTTTCTTGTAAAATAAGTAAAATAAAGACCAGATAACACACCCTTAAAAATATATCTTCACTTGGAGTTCAGCAAATCATCATTTCTAGCAAATAATTTCTTAAAGCTTTTTAAACTTGTTCAAAAGAAAATAAGGTTACTGCACTGAAGAATATATTAGAGTAAAAATAATTTTTCCAGTCATTTTAGAAAGTTCAATTTGCCTTTAGGAAGCAAATAACTACCTGAAACACTTCACTTTAAGTAAAGTGTGGTTTTTATAACTCAGAATTTTCCCATTTAATGTTGTTTTTTCTTCTTCTTTCCACATAGGTCCAAAGCAAAAAATATTTTTTTTTTTTGTTTGGGGCCCTCTTCTATCTAGGTTTTAACAGTCAGAAGATAAACCTTTAAAAATAGGTCTTCTATTGGAGACTGTGCAAACATGACTGCGACATAATGAGCAGGAATATTACCCTATCATCATTCTTTCCAATAGACATTGTAAATATTTTAATGTTTCCTTTCATACCTATGGGACTCGTTGGCTTTCTTTGAGAAATGTAATTTATAAAACTTTGAATGTTATACCAACAATGTCAGGTATAATTAGTTTTAGCTAGTGGCTGACCTGACCTATAAATTCTTGTGGGAAACCACTGACAAAGTAGAGCACAAATCTTTTTTGTTTTCCTTTTCAGAACTAAAAAGGAATCTATACAGCTAGAAATAATATTTTTTAGGTCTCTGGAATGAATAATTGCTAACACTCTATTGCTGTGTTTTTATAGTCTCTGAAAAATGAGAATACAAGGCATTTTTAGCATAAAACATTATAGGAATATGAATTGTATCAACAGTATAAACAGAATTTTCTTGTTCTCTCTGAAAGCAGAAAATATTTTCTGCAAAGACCTAATCATCATCTTTGTGCCATGTATACGAAATCACATTTTGTGGATTCAGGAGACTTTTGCCTTTGTTTCCCATTTTTGTTCAGCTGGTAGATCAGCCTGGGTTTGGGCCATCTCTTCAATCAGCTTCAGTAAGTCTGTAGAAACGAAGATATCATACTCACTAGAAAGGACAAGAACTGTCTTTCCTATGTATATCTTGTGAGGATGGAGACTTTAAAAATAAAGTGAAATAAATGAAATAACTCCAAATTCATAGGCAAGCACATCAAGCTTTAAAGTTGCATAGTGAACAAGAACTTACTATAACAAAATAAATTCCTGCACTGGCCTTAACCCTCCTATGGTAGAATCCTAAAATCTGAAAACTGTGTTCTAACTTGAACTTTTATTCAGTCCTAATCTGACTTTGACTTTCTGCTCAGCAACTCATTATGAGTATGCTAATTAAAAATTATGATTAAACAATACCTGATTATTTTTAGATTATGTATTTAGATTATTTTAGATTAGATTAAATATTTTTAACCCAGAAGGTAATATTATGATAATCTATTCTAACCTTCCCTACTGCAGACAAAACATGCACTAATTTCTGCACCAAATTCATAATTTATGCGTAAAATATAATGTATCTTTTTTTAATGCCATCCAGTGTTGATTTAAAGCCTGCAAATGATGGACATTACACCACATCCTTAAGTAATTTCTATCACTGCTTAATTATCCTCATTATTAAAAACTACCTTATTAGGAATCTTAATTTGACTAGCACAAGCTTCCAAACACTGGTTCTCGTAATACAGTATGCTTTGAAAATGATAAAATTGGTAATTAGAGTAGCAGTGGATAACTAAAATTAAACTTTTCATGACCATATTCAAAAAAGAGGATTTAGGTCTTCGGCAGTCGTGCACTTTTTCTGGTTTTTAGTTAATGTTGGCACCGGTATTTTTCCATAGCATTCTATTTGAAAAGTAATAGAAAATATATTTAAATTCAAAATACAATAAGATGTCAGATTCATTTTATATTTGTAAGGATACTTTTTTTAATCTCTCAATATATTCAGATGTGCTTAACATGTGACAGAAAAATCACACTATATTTAGTCATGAAAAACTCTTGGGTTTAAGTTTGTAAATATTGTAGAATATTTTCCCATAATAACCATTATTATAAATGATAGGGAGAAATGATTGTCATGGGTTTGAGTCTGGCGAGGTTTTGGGAAGTGAGGGGACAGCTTTGGGGGAAGACTTGCGAAACTTTGAGAGCCTTCCCCATCCTCAGGTAGGAGTTAGATCTTTCTCTGGCCGGGGCCAGGACAATCAGTGCCTCTGCCATCAAAATATTTAAGCGGCAACCCCATTGTTGTCTCTTTTGGTTTCATCTTATCTTTTTCTGTCCTGTTTTTATGTTGGGGAGTTTTTCTGGGGAAGGGGGAGGTGAGAGGAAAAAAAAGGAATGCAGTCCTGAGAAGAAAGAAGAGGAGGAAGAGTGCTGAAGCAGAAAGAAAAGGAGAAGGGTGCCAGAGCAGAACCTTTTGCTGGAATCCCGTGGTGGCTGAGATGGCAAGAAAATGATTGCCTGTCACTTGAGGGGTTTGACAAATGTGGCAGCATGTGAAGAACCTCAGGAGATAGGAGAGAGACTGAGCATCAGTGGAGGACACACCCAAAGCAAGCCATGGCCCCAATTGGAATGGATTCATGAAGAGGAAGAGGATTGCTTCCCACGAGGTGAAGGCCAAGCAGCACAAAGGAGAGACTGCAAGGAGCCCTCTTTCTCAAGAAGGAAGAACTACCATGGACTATGAATAATGGTCAAATGGACCTCACCCCCTCACCTTCTGTTCTCCCTTGTATTCATGGTGCGAAGATGGGGCAGGGGAGTGGGGCAGGGGGAGAGTATTTAAGATCAGGTTGTATTTATTGATGTATTCCCCTCATTATCTGTCACAGAGGCACCTACAAAAACAGATATGGTAGCTACAAAATGTTTATTCTAACCCGAAAACTACGCCGCACTCCAACAAAGTATATCACTGATTCAGATGAAAGCTGAGTGCAGGCCTGTTACCAGACCTTTTGCAAGGCTTGTTGTCCGGTCTTTTGCAAGGCCTCATGTCAGAGAGAATGCAACTGCCACATTATCCCACTTCATAAATAGTGGTGGTAAATTAAATCTATATTTCCTTCCCGAGTCTACTCTTTTTACTTGTCATCTTAAGCGGTAGATTATTATTTTTCCTGTCCTGAATCTCAATCCTTGAGCTCTTTTAGCTGAGTCTTCTCCCTCCACATCCCTTTAGAGATGTGAGTGGGGAGTGGAGTGAGCAGGAGACTGCATGATTCTTTGCTGTCGACCTGGGCGGTCGCCTTGACCCATGACAAGGATGAATTACGTTAGGTGTTTGGGGAATAAATTAAGGTTAAATACTGCAGAGGTAGGAAAAGGCTTACACAAGATAAATATTTTTTTTTGCAAACTCCCTTAAACCTTTTCTCCCTCCTGTCCCTCTCATTTTAGAGAAACAAACATAACTTACTTATATAAAAACCCCATTAAAATTTGAAAACTAGTGCTTCTTTACTCCTCCTTTCATTTTTCTTTCCTGAAATTCCTGTGGAAATTAATGGCCTCACAAAAAAAGCTGGTAACTTAAATACACATTTTTATAAATTTTGCTACACATTGAAAATCACCGTAACTGCCGTAAAATGAAAACATATACAAACATAACTTATCTATTCTTCTCTAATGCTGTCAGTTAAGATTCTTCATTGTGCTGGCCAAACACCTGGAAAATACAAACCCAAAGCAGCTCGGTGAGTTGATGTGTGTGAACATCCTGGGTGACCACACACAGAGGAATGGATAAATTAGTGCTTATGATGCAAGATTTGCTTTGTCACCACTGCCATTAGAAAGCTAGAACATGTAAATTTAAAAGCCTGGGCCTAAGGTGTGAGAATTGCAATACTGTCAAGCTTCTGAAGGAGCAGCATCTTGGCTTTAACAAAGCTCATTGTACAGCTTTCAAAAACTTGATGCTCAAAATATCAGTAGAGACAAACTATTAACTCAGACTCACAGATCAAGCAAATGATTTCCCTATAAGAAATCTTTAAAATAAACAAGACTCTAAGTGGCAGACTCATGGATGTGACTTTGTCTCCCTGACTCCATTAGCATATATTCCTCACTTTGGAGAAAGCTCTGCTCTGTGGATCTACAAAGCTAGAGGTCCATCAGTCTTCGGACTTCAGGCAAAAGGGGCAGGGCAACTTCTAGTCTGAAATCAGTTTCTGGAGTTTACCCCTTCACCTCACTTCATTCTTTAGTAGCAGGTGTGGGTATGCTTGTATATTTGTTTCTGACTTTCAGACTTCATGTTTTAGCTGCTTCTTTAGTTTCATATTTCTTCCAAAATGCTTGAGAGTTTTGGATGCTTATAAATTTGAAGACTATAAAGTTTAGGAGGACATAGATGCTTGAGAGATGTGAACTGGTAAATAGTAGGGCTGAAAGTATACAGAATAATCACAAGCAACTGAGACATCTCAAAGTCCAGGACTATAGATTTGTAATTCAGTATAAATTTGGAAGCACACGTCCAAATACTAATATTGTCAGTATTTTTTCCATTCTTCCCTTTTATTTTAAGAACAATGGGCAAATAACTTTAAAAAAATTCCAAGAAAGAAAGTCCAGGTGTTCTGAAATATTGTATCTTCTTTTGACTTAATGGATTACCTGAAGAAGAGAACTCTTCTGCTTCTTTCTGTAGTGATGTTGCCACCTTTGATAAAATTATTTTTATGCAATTCCCTTTACTTACAAGTAACACAGAAAGTTCTGTTCCCTTGAATACAGAAAGACTCATACAGAAGCAGGTGCTGACCTAATCCAAGTAGTATAGAGATACTCAGCTTCATAACAGAGCTACTCTGTTCTGATTGTAGTAGTAGGAAAGTGGGAGGAGGCTAAGCTCTTAAAACAAATTCACACCTCTTGTGCTTCCTTTCTACCTTCTTTGGTCTTGCCTATATTTCTTTCCCAGAAATGGGCAAGGTTTATACAAACATAATTTCAGATTAATTAGTCTTTCCACTCCTGCCCTTGTTATCAGTTTTTAGGAAAACCTCCCTGAGTCCTCTGGTCTCGCTTTACTGAAGCCTTGCTATATGCCAGTTATTTGGGATGACGCCCCTACTCTTTCTGCCTGATAAATTAAAAAAGGCATTATTTACAAATATGTTCAATCACCTTTATTTAAATCCAACAAATTCAAACGGGGTTCAAGTGACTTAAAATAAGCAATAATCCATTCTTTCTTATAATGAACACCAGAAATCATCTTTGCCTTTGGTTCCTGTTGTAAGCATCTGTGGACCTGTAAAGAATGTATTGAAAACTCGTTTTTTAATCTGAAATTCAGAAATCCAAGGTTCCCCACAAGTTTTGCAGAAGACACAGACACACTTTTGCACTGACCAATGAATATGCCCCCACTTTTACATTCTCCTGCTTTTTAATCCTCTTCCAGAACTGTTTTTTTTCTTCTGTCTCTTTTCTTATTTGTGTATTTCTAGCCCCTCTTCATAGCCCTCTTCACTGAATCTTTATTTCCTCTATTAAACCCTTTATTTCCTTTATTTTTACATTTTCCTCAGAAAGGTAATTAATATTGCCAGTTGGCTTTCTTCTTCTCAGTCTAAATTCCTTTTTTTCCATTTTCTTTCTTTCTTTCTTTCTTTCTTTCTTTCTTTCTTTCTTTCTTTCTTTCTTTCTTTCTTTCTTTCTTTCTTTCTTTCTTTCTTTCTTTCTTTCTTTCTTTCTTTCTTTCTTTCTTTCTTTCCTTCCTTCCTTCCTTCCTTCCTTCCTTCTTTCCTTCCTTCCTTCCTTCCTTCCTTCCTTCCTTCCTTCCTTCCTTCCTTCCTTCCTTCCTTCCTTCCTTCCTTCCTTCCTATTTGTCTCTCTCTCTCTTTCTTCCTTTCCCAACTTTTTCTTCTAAAAATCTTTTTCTTATATTTTGTTTTCTCCTCCTTCCAACTTTTCTTGGTGCTGGGTAAAAGAATTTGGAAGTATCAACACCGGAGGAAGATGAAGCTGTGAAATGAATGGGGAAAAGCACAAAATTGAGTGACTGTATTTATATCAAGTGACATTTTTACCTGTACTGTCATGGCTAAGTCTAACAAGAAGTAAAAATGTCCCCATAGACATCCCTTTTTTTCCAAAGAATTTAGACACAGGGATTTTTTTTCATCCTTCCTTTTTTCTATGTCTGTTTATTCTACCCCATTTTCTTCTCCACTCCTTATGCTGCCTTTTCCATTCATCTGTGTAATATCATAGAATCATTTAGGTTGGAAAAGACCCTTAAGAACATTAAGCTCAACTGTCAACGTAGTGATATCAAGTTCACCACTAAACAATATCCCTAAGCACCACATCTACAAGTCTTTTAAATACCTCCAGGGATGGTGACTCAACCGCTTCCCTGGGCAGCCTTCCAATGTCTGTAAAACTCATGAAGCTTTTCCTAATACCCAATCTAAACCTCCCCTGACACAATTTGAACCCATTTTGTCTTGTCCTATTGCTTGTTACCTGTGAGAAGAGACCAATCACCACCTTTCTGCAACCTCTTTTCCAGTAGTTTTAGAGAACCGTAAGCTCTTCTCTGAACTTCTTTTTCTCCAGGTTAAATAACCCTAAATTATCCCTATCAGTCCATTATAAAGTGTATTTTATTGGATTTAGGATTTAATAAAACTTTGAAGAATATTTTCAATATATTAGCTTCTAAGGCAAAAGGGGTAGAGCAAATTTCTGCCCTGGTAATGTCCTTTATTGTTATGAAAAAATGATGGTAAACATTTCTCTGTCCAACAGTATGCTTTTAGATATTTTTAGGTATTTTATAGGAATCTTATTTTCTTGAGAAGCTAATAGGTATTAAGTATAATGTGAAATAATAGCAAAGCCTTCACATTGTTCTTCAACTACAAGTTACTTCCTTCTCCAGTCTCAACTATCAATGGCTGTTATAAAAATAAAGTTTCAAAAGTCTACTTTGCTCCATACTTGATCTCATATTCAAACTTTACGACAGCTTGCAAACTGAAAATAACTGCATATGATTCACATTTCCCTTAAGTTCTAAAAATAAAATTTGTGTTGAAGTCAATTCAGTCAAGTTAGTAAAGTTTGTCTCTCAGGTGACAGGCTTAGAGAACTCATACCAACAAGGTATAGAATCTGAAGCAGAGAACACAGACTTTATTCTTCAACTGAGGAACTTAATTTAAGAATGTAAACTGAAAGTCACATATTAATTAATCACGTTGGGAGTTTGTATCACTTCCACTTAATTACAATATCACTTCCACTTAATTACAATTAATTGTATTCTTGGAATATCATAGTGACAAAAAAAAAAATGCTAGTTAAGAATCTGCTTGCTATTTATGTGTTAGTGAATACTCAAAAATGATGAGACAGTGTTTTCTCAAATCTTTAATTGACATGGACTTAAGTTATCATAAAATCTAACTTCTATGTATGTGGGTGTTGTAGATGGTTCCACAGCCATACATAATGTATACAAATTTCTGTTAAAATTCATGGGGACATACAAGCACATCACAATAGACTCCAATAGCCTGGGATGGCAAGAACTACATGCACATGAGAAATATTCATAATGGGATGATTCTCTGGGGCTTAAGCCTCCTTACTGGGCACAGAAACATTTTGATTGACAGGGATCTCTTGAGATAATTTAGTCCAACATTCCTGCTCAAATGGGGGCAGCTAAAGCGAGTTGCCCAGGAAAATATTCAGTGAGGTTTTGAATATCTCTACACATGGAGATGCCACAATGACTATTGACAACCTGTTCCAGTGTTTGACAGTCCTCACAATTAAAAAAAAAAAAAAAAAGAAAAAAGAAAACTGTGAGATATTCCATGTCCTTGACAAGTCTCTTTTTCATAGTTTAAAAAAACTTAAAAATGCAAGATTCATTGTAACTTGATCTCTTATCCACAGTAGATGTCTTCAGTTTTTCTCAGAAGGCGGGAGAGCGACCTCACTTGTTCTCATCAAAACTAGAAAGTTATTCTCTTCAAAACCCTTACAGAAAGACACTTTCACTGTTTCCTGATACATTCACCTAGGTTAAGCAAGTTTAGGGGAAAAAAAAGTAAAATAAACACCATGAAAAAATAGAAACTTCTTGAACTGCTAAATTGCAAGTTTTCAGAAGGATGTCCAAGCTACAATGATTTGTCACCTGAAGGAGCTATGAGATCTCTGTCTAGCAAATTCACTTCATTGTCTGGAGAAGACTAATAGGTTCAGAAAGGAGGGGAGATACAAGAAGGAATAATTGTGTCTAAGCACTTATGATATCATAGAAGGACAAAGTCTGGCTTTCACTTTGTGTGGAACAAACACTTATCAAGTAACACTTGTCAACAAACACTTATCAAGTGTAAAATATATATAAATCAGAGGGCAATCTCTAAGTTAAAGAATCGTGTCTTCTGTTTAACCTTTCTTTCTCTCTTTCTGTGCAAAGTAATCTGATTTTAAGTGGTCATCTTCCCCTCTTCTTTCCCTTCCAGGGACTTCAATTAGTTCCCTATAAAATCGTTGACTTTTCCGTAAGTAAGGAAAGGGCAGTTAAACATAAATTTCTCAATTCATGAGGTAGATTTCTGATCTGTAATTTCTGATTTTTATAATTATAAAGCCTATGATGACTAACCTGAAAAGTTATAGCTCTCTTAGTTTCTAGTTTCATACCAGAGACCAAGTACATTGCAAGTCGCTTCTAAATATTCCCTCCAGAAACGCTTCTTTCTCTAGTGTCATTCTAGAGATGTGGAGTTCCTGTTTGACACAAATTTCTGTATAGTGAACTTTTTCTCCACTCACCTTATTATGATTTATTCCTAAGACTTTTTTATTTCTTCTTTCACATAAATCAGAAAAAAAAAAAAAAGAATATTTGTTTCTTTCTGATGGTTTAGTGCTAAAGTTCCCAGTTCCACTAGTGAGCAGTGAAATGACTTTCCTATCAAACAGAAGATCTTAAAGCTGTACCACCGGACACTCCTGTATCTTTGAAAATCTGCAACATAAATGGAATTTTAACATGACAGTACTGTAGTTTGGTTTGTTGTTTTTTTTTTTTTTATTTTGAGAAACATGTCTGTCTCCCTTCTCTCATTCTAACTGTTGCTGCATCCTCTTTACTTCTTAGAAGGAAGAAGTCTTGAGGTTTAACAGCCCAGTCTCCTAATGCATACGTTCAGCCAGTCTTGGAATTCAAACTCAAGTACACCAGAGGGAACACTTATATACTTTGCCCCAAACCTTTGCTTGGTAGATGATGAGAAGTGTGTTTTTCTAGGGTTCATTAATCAGCATTTGCTTCTAAAAATAAGCCAATGGAAAGATCTCAATTACCCATAGATCCGCAGAGAACTCACTGCGATTTTTCTACTGCTACAACAACAAATAAGGCTTGACTGTACCATTAACAAAGAGTATTTTAGAGTTCTGGGCTGCATCTTACCAGACTTTTGCTATTAACTTAGCTGGGACTTCAATATTCACTCATGGAAGAGATTTGACCTGGTACACGAAGAGAGCTTTGACCTGTTTAACTTGCTTTGATTTATTTTTTAGATCTTGTTTTTCTTAGGGATATTCACTTAGGAAAGAATAGATTATTTAAAATGAGAAGAATCACTTAATCATATTCCAAGTTTCTACCTCATTTTTATGGAATTGTATTTAGGAGATTCCATTATGGTTCTGTGTATCTGCTATATTGATCTGTGATTATGCTTTACACTCCCCTGTTTAAATAAGTTGAAGCTTTAAAATGAACAAAGGACGTGTCCTTCTCCACACCGTTCATAGACCTGTGGAACTCATTGCCATGAGATGTTGCGTATGTCAAAAGTATAAATGCTTACAAAGACAGTTACACAAATCATGGATGAAAAGTGTGCTGAGGTCTGCTATACAAAAGATCCAGCAACAGCTTTCACCTCAGGGAATATCTGCACTACAGCTTCTCCAAAGTGGAGGCATTTGTCAAGAGAAGTAGTGCTCTATATGAAGCCTTTCCTTATCATCTTTTTCTAGACATGACTCCTATCAAAGACATGATTCTGAGCTGAAGGGTCATTTAGTCTGTTCCAGATACAGCAATTTTTCTTGCTTTTCCTAAACTGCCTATATGATCTAGCACTACACCCCCATTTGAGTGACTGCAGCTCAAAGGTAATTGGTCTTTCAGAGCTACTGAAGTAGCTACTGTATCCAAGAAATCCTCCTCAGCGGTCAGCAAAGTGAGACATCTGTCCAAGATGGCCTCTGCTTATCTTTTCTTGTGCTTTATACTTCCTATTAAATAAGCAGCACATATGGCAGAAATATAAAGCACAAAATCAAGATATTTTCTGACATACAAACAATAAAACTGTGATTGTGCTCTTTCTTAGTTCATTGCAAAGCTTCTATGCTAAGATGCAGAGGTACATAAGTCGTGCTCTTGACACAAAACATGGTTTTGGTAACTGTTTTAAGTAGAAACAGATTGGGAGTTGTAGAAAACTCCTGTGATTTCCATGAGTCTCTATGTGAATGCAAACACCCTCCCAGAGGATGCCTAGGAGAGGCACTGAAAAAGCTTTTCTTACACAGTCAGTCATCTGAGATGCAGCAACAGTGTCTGTCCCTCCATGTCATCATGGAAAGGCACTTCCCGTAGCGCAAGTGCAAAAGAAGGAGTTGTAGTTGCTGACTGGTTGGCCTTTCACAAAAAAAAAAAAAAATCAGCTACAAATTTAAAACATCACACTTCTCAGTACAAACCAGTCTTCCACTCCAGAATTACCATAGTTTTCAATAGATGGTAGCATAATGGATGAAATAAATTTCTACAGTTTCCAGTTGCAGTGATCCTTTTTTTTTTCCTAAGTCTTCCTGATATGATTTTTAGAAATTAGAATTATCTGGCAGTGATCCTTGTTTAAAACACTCAGATTACTTCATATTGCACAGCTTTTTTGCATTATTCATTTTTCATACAAATTCTATAACATGTCAGTTCACTTCTACTTAATTAATATTTTCCACCTCCATGCTTTATTGTTAATTTTAACATATTCTTCTCACACCCTGTCTTCTGTCAAGGCAATTTAGATTATAGGGACCTCACAGAGAAGGAAAAAAAAAGAATCTATTAATAAATTCAACAAGAGACTTGTAAGGAAGGAAATGTACTTTGTATCAGGATAAAAGTAAACAGTGTATTTTGGATCAACCGTTGTCAGTTAAACAGCTAAGAATATTGTTTTTGTCACAGGTGTGACACAAACCTGAGTATAAATGTTCTAGTACATAAATGCTTAGTATGAAATAAAACCCATGCAGTAGCGCTATTTTTCATAACCTTATACATTTTATTGCAGTCTCATCCCCTGATTTTCACTGAGACACAAGATATTGACTTGGTCAGAATACTTACCTAAATATTAAATTGAAAATCTGCCTAAAGCAATATTAATAAGAGACATTTAAAGCTCTTAACATTATAAAGAGTTGCAATGAATCTTTGTAGCCAGGAAACTTGGTCTACCCAGAACACTATTATCTTTACTTCATTAAAGCACTATTTGTGGAAAAGCTCACCTAATTTGAAACTGTGCTGCTTCAGATATGAAATTGCTGCATTTCTTGGCTGCATCCTCAGACGGACTAGATTTTCAACGAAGTTTCTTATCAGCTCACAAAGTGACAACATTATCTATATGCTATTTACACACACAATAAGTAATTATTTAGTAGGGAACAAAACCGTGGGATTTCTTTAGTTCTGGCTGAGTGATTCCATGGCAAGGAATCACATTCGTTTAAGAATAAACTACATTAGTGAGGTACTAGCCTTTACCGGTGGCCATGTACCTTTAAAGCTATCTCTAAAACACAATCCTCCCAGTAGCCAAAGGAACAGGAACATAATTTAATTTTCTCTGTTCTAATCTTGAGGCTCTTTCTCATACTGCGAAGTGGTAAATAAATGTCAACTCAAGAAGCAGCAGCAATTTATATTCTTGTACACTGGAAAGTCAGTTCCAAGCTCTTAGATTTATTTTGCTTTTACAACTCTTAGATCATACCGCCTTCTTGGTATTTTTAGGGTTGAAAAATAGTTCCCAAGGGTCTAAGTTTCTGTATCATATTAGCAGTGTGCACCACACACTCCTCAAATTTGTTCTTTCTCCTTTTTAAAGATTCCATACTTATTCTGAGCATTAAATATAGAAATAAATTTCAGTTATGAACCATGACTTATTGACAACAAAGTGGTATTCAAGCCTTGTTCAAAGTCATTTTTTATGTGACACTAAAATCACTGCCATTAAAGTCAACTCAATCTTGAAAGTTTAAAATAGAACAGTATTTCCCTTTTAAAACAGAGACACAACTTTAAATGAGTTTCCAGAGCTCCTGCTTTTAAAAGAATACAGTACATATTTGTTTTCACAGAGATAACAGCTATTCTGTATCCAGCATGTGAAAACTTGTCTCTCATGTAGTACCACTGTGAAGAGGATCTTGGCATTCTCCCTAGTCTCACTCTTCATGAACCCCAATTACCCTTGCTGGAAGTAAGTAGAAAACTTCACTTTCACTGAAGAACATGAGCTTGTATGTAGTTACAGTCAATTGAAATTAGAAACCAGTTTAGGCTGGTTTCCTGGAAATCCAACTCACATTTTGTAAGACATCAACAGATCATATGAAATGTTCCGAGATGTAGTCTCTTAAATTTAAATGAAACTCTTAGGGAAAAACAAACAAACTAACAAACAAATAAAAGCACATTTCTGTATGTCTTCATTGGTGTCTACCACACATCTTGAGAACCTTTACTTTGATAGGCTACCACCTTCTCTTGTGAAGCACTGAGTTCCAGAGGGTGATCTCTTAACCACAGGTGGTCCACAGGGACAGATGGTGCAGATTGTAGCTGCGTTATACATTGTCTTAAATAGTGTTTCAACTAACATTCCAAGATAGATATATACGTGGGTTCATGAAGGTTTTTGACTATCTTGGGACTTTGATTAGAGTATTTGAATATAACTGTTGAGGACATCTAGAAGGTACTAATGAACGTTTTCTTTACATTGTCACTGATATTTGTTAAAGTCACTCAGGTTATGTTTCGAGGAAAATAAAATGTTTTTCAACTGACTGAAAGTTTCAGTTTCTCCTCCAGTAGTCAGCTGATAAACATGGGATTCCAACTTTACAATTAATGACAGATATATGAAGTAGCGGAAGACCATGGTACTGTACCGTTAAGTACCTGAGGCCACCAACAGCCTTGACTCTCGCTACCCTGCTCTGCCAATGGCTTTCCCCACACTACCTATGGGCCAGGACCCCATTCCAGCTACCCAGGGCCATCAGTCCCTGCCCCAGAGATACTGCAGCAGGGCTGGTCTCCAGCTCTATGCAGCCCTGCCCTGCCCAGTGCATGGGCCCTGCCAAGCTGAGGTCACTTGTAGACCCACATCCCAGCCCAACTTCAAACCATCCCTGATGACACAGGCTGCATCTTCCTGAGTGACCCCATCGCTCCTGCTCCTGACTGAGTGTGGGACAGGCCTTGGCTAGTAAGGCCCCTGACCAGCTGACCTCTATGGGCCCTTGTTGTGGATGCCAGTCGCCATTCCTAGGGAACCTATAGCCCTCAGGGCTCTGTGACCGTACAATTGGATTACTAGAATAAAATCGGATGATTCAGGTCCTTCTTTATTCTTTCTTCAGCTTCTCTTTCCAAATCCCTGTGTTTTCCAGAACACAACAACCTGTAACTGCTTGGCAGCCCTGACCATCAAAAGTGCATCACTCGCATCTCTACTTTCAGTGCTGGCTCTCAGTTGACTAAGATTTGAAGCACAGTATTTCGGTCTTGATCTTGAAAGGCCATCACGCAACTGGCCTTGGCAACCTAAAAGATGGTCTCAGTCTCCCTGATCACCACCTCCCACGACAACTGAATTCCTGTGGGGAACTGGAAGTGTCAGACATCAAAGTAAGACCCATGAGCGTAACAGACACTTTTCTCAGCAGCTGGCTTGTGAATAAGAAATTCACTGTGACAGATATCAGAGTGACCACAAACAAAACGTAAAGCTCAGATGTTTGACCTAGCTTTCCCAACATCATGATAAAAGGAAAAACACCTGCTGACAAGAGGATAAAGAGGAAAATTAGGACAAATCTTCAGTTGCTCCAAAGGTGTATTGTTTGGATAAAGCCAAAAGAGATGAGGATCCTTAACGTATGGAGACTTTCATGCATATTACTCTTACTAGACAAAGTTTTGCTGGAAGATGTGTCTGGCAGAAAATGATGATTTGATTAAGGTTTTGCCAGAGTATATTAATTAATTTATTTAACATATGAGAAATAACAGAAGTACTATGTTTTTTTAGTTTTAATATATTTTATTTTGACCTTATGAAACATCTGTCAAGGAAGTCAAAACATGTCAACTTTTATGTTAATTTGACTGTAATGGTTAAACCATGTTTATGTCAAGTCAAAACAATATGAGGAAATAGAATATGACACTTTCTGTCATAACATAATATTTCCTGGCATGTTTTGACATATTCTGTTACTGTCATTGCATTCCTAAAATAAAATAAAACTGAAGTAATTTTTAATTGTTCAATCACAATAGAAATATTTTAATTTCTAATCCAATGATCAATATAACTATTTCATCAATTGCTTACAGTCATAATAAAAACTTCAACATTTCTAGTAGGATGGAATTTTCAAATTTCCAAACTCTTCTCACACTTAATTTTTATAATCCTTAGATGATGAAAAACTTGAATGATAACACAATAACAAAGAAAAATCAAATGGCTTTCACTGTCTGCTTGTTTGTGGCATAAATAGTCTTAGCTATTTAGAATAGATGTCAATGTCCATCCCTTAAAACCTGTTCAGGTGTTAAAAATATTTATGAAAGGAAACAAAACGTAGATATATTCTACTCACACAGGAATTTAATTGTTTTCCTTCTGCATTTTAAAGGCGTATCACACTAAGTGTTTTTAGATATTCATCATTAAATCTGTATTTATTACGCACAAAAGGCATTAAGGAGGATTTGTCTCAGTGGTAAAGACCTGAGTTTTGCAGGAGCTGCGTTAACATCGGTGCAGTCATCCTGATATTTACTTTACAGTGTGACCCAGCTCTGCATGTGGAATTCTGTGAAGCACTAGACATTTCAAACAAGATCTGCAATAGCAGGTAAGTAATGTATGTAAAAGCTTTTTTTTCATCCACTGTCATTTACGGTAGTGACATTATTTCTAATGCTTACCATGAAGCAGAGAATACCAGACGGAGTGTCATTCTTAGATTGTCATTCATGAAAAAGCTCCATTGAAGTGAATTATAGAATCATAGAATGTTAGGGTTTGGAAGGGACCTGTAGAGATCAACTAGTCCAATTCCCCTGCCAGAGCAGGATCACCTAGGGCAGGCCACACAGGATAGCTCAAAGCACATGATAAGATGGATTGGCAGTTGAAGTCAATGTAAGAAGTTCAGAGAAGACATCAAAGGAAGGATCTTATGTAGGAAGGAGGAAGTAATGTACCTCTTCTGCATGGGCATATTCTTTGTTGAGTGAAAAACTGGCTGGATGGTCATGTGGAAAGAGTGATGGTGAATGGAGATAAATCCAGTTGGTGGCCTGTCACAAGTGATGCTCCCTAGGGCTCAGTTCTGGGTCCAGTTCTGTTTAATATTTTTATCAATGATTTGGATGAGGGGATCAAGTGCACCTTCAGTATGCGTGCAGACAACGCCAAGTCAAGCAGTAGTGTTTATCTACTCGAGGGTAGGGAGGCTCTGCAGAGGGATTCAAGCAGGCTGGATCGATGGGCCAAGGCCAGTTGTAGGAGGTTCAAGAAAGCCAAGTGCCAGGTCCCGCACTTGGGTCAGAACAACCCCATGTAACATTACAGGTTTGGGGAAGAGTGGTTGAAAAGCTGCCTGATGGAAAAAGACCTGGGAGTGTTGGTCAATAGCCTACTGAAGATGAGCCAGTAGTGTGCCCAGGTGACCAAGAAGGCCAATGACATCCTGGCCTGTATCAGTAACAGCGTGGCCAGCAGGACCAGGGAAGTGATTGTACCGCTGTACTCAACACTGGTGAGGCCTCACCTTGAATCCTGTATTCAGGTTTGAGCCACTCACAGCAAGAAAGATCTCGAGGTATGTAACAGACACATGCATGAATGTTTGCCTTAAACATTTCTTTTGCATTTTACAAACCCTCAGTTTTGTCCAAAACAAGACCAGTTTCTGTCCGTGTGTGACAAACTAGTTAATGCTGAATGGAATGTGGTAGAGGGATCTGATAAGGCTAAGCAGGAAACAGATGTCTCAGACAGCCTTGGCCCAATTACACATGAGGGAAACAGTCTTGTGAAGGCAGGATAGCCTTGCCTCGTACATATATCTCATGGAGATAAAGCAATTCCATATGAGATGTCCTGTTTCCCTACTGGACATACTGTTTGTCCACATACAGAAAAAGTGTGTATAAATTAAAAGAAGAAAAAGTGAAGGAAAAGAAGAAGAAAAAGAGAAGGGTAGAGACAGAGGTGAAAACATGTAGAAAGAAGTGCAGGAGGAGAAGAAGAAGAAAAGATGACAGCATCCTTGAATCCTTATTGGTGGGACCGGTGATCTCTGTCTCTCTCTCCCTTTCTTTCTTTTTTTTTCCTCTCTCTCTTTCCCTTTATCCTTTCTTACTAAGTAATGCAAGGACTATCATACTGCTTGCTTAGTTTACACTTAGCTTCTTTCCTGTAGTCGTTAAGTGTAATACCGCCTGTCAGAAGTTGTTATACATCCTTTTTCCTTGTCATCATTAAATAACATGCAGCTTGCTGTAGTTTGTTGTATGCCTAGTTCTTTCCTGGTTATCATTAAGTCATGGTATATCACCTACCTTAATGTGTGTTGTAACTAAAACCTGTTATCCTGAGTCTGATCTATACATTGTGAGAAATTAATAAATGTTTGTGTATGGACTTTGAGACTTGTCTCACTGTTGTCCACTCCGTTGGGGAATTACAAATCTGGGAACTGGGATTGTTTAGCTTGGAGAAAAGAAGGCTGAGGGGAGACTTTAGCACTCTCTACAGCTACTGGAAAAGAGGTTATACTGAGGTGCAGGTCAATATTTTCTCCCATGTAACAAGTGATAGGACACAGAAAATGTTCTCACAGATGCTGATTGAGGAATAGTTTCTAAACCTCTATTCGGATAGAGAAATGTCTTGTTGGACCAGAGTATTAGAATCAGAGAAATACAGGATAGGGACAAAGCTCCCGACTTAGTAAATAATAAGCTCCTGTTGCATCATTCAGTTCTTAAGTATAAGCCTTAATAAAAAAGATGAAACAAACCCCTGAAAAAGTGACACAGCAAGAAAAAAGTGGGAATTTTAAGAGTATAATTTCAAAATTTATAAGGTCCTGTAATGCATTGTACCACTATTATCTTGGCATTGGTAAGAAAATTAAAATTTTGACAACATCTTTTTAAGAAATAATAAAAAGCCTTACAGACATCATGGGTCTCTTCCAGAATGAGCCATTATCCAGTAATTTGAAGAAGTCTTTCAATTTGTTCTTACCTGAAACTGCCAAAAGTGACAATCAGTCCTTTTTCTTTATGTTCTTTGCTGATTATTAGAAACAGTCAAAAGTTTAGTAATATATTAAAATAAATTTTTCTTGTATAAATTACTTCCATGGGACAAACAGACAGGGCATAATCTCATTATGTGAAAAACCTTGCTCAACTACCTCTTCATATCTTGAAACACCATGATAATGTTCAAAGAAATACTCTTCCCATAGACAGAGGAAAACTTACTCATTGACTTTACTGGAAGCACTTCAAAAACATAAGCGATATCTCTAAGAGCTCTTTAGTGATAAAGTTTGTTCCTTTTCTATGACTGTAGCACACATGATAAGAATAATATCTACCTTAAACTATACATATGAGTTTTTGGGCTGTTTCAGACTTGAGTGAGGACTGAGAAGGTAAGGAAGAGACAAGAAGCTGCTGCTCTGTAACCTAAAAGTATACATTCCCCTTTCCCAGAGCCCTGAAATCAGTCTGGTGCTTCAGGCTACACAGGATTTGTTCAGGTTCCATACTTTCCTCTCTTTGCTAAGAGCTACTTTCTGAAATACATGGGAAAGATTCATTGTAATTTATTTTTTTACAAAACTATAGCTTCATATTAAATCAATATTTATAATGTCTGAAAATAAAGGTTAAAAGGAAGTGTTATGTTCTTATGTGGACAGGAGACTGGCTTCAATATCCAGAGCTTTTCTGGAGGGATGCGAGGACTAATAAGATTAAGATATAAATTTCTTGCAACTCCATTTTTCACTATGGGGTTTTGTGGGGATTTTTTTTATTATTCTTGTTTAGGTAGCAAGGCTGGCAAAAGTAAGAAGACACTATGAACTTTAGTACAAGGAGGAATCAGATATCTCACAGCTCCACTCGTTGCTTATGACTAACTGCCTTACACATCTGTGAGTTAATTGATAAAAGAGTTTTGCAGATTTTCCTAGACAGGATGCGGTCCTTTGGTCTGAGAGACTAATCCACAGTCTGTTCAATGGGTTTTCTACTAACATTAATTTCTTATATAGCAACAAGTAGTATATATGAACGTACTTAATCAAGAGACACCATGACTAGGTCACTCAGTATGTCTTATTATAAGTATTTTTAATTTTGAGAAACAAAGAACAAAAAGCTCATTAGTACAAAAGACAATTCTCTCAGAATCCCTCAAGTGGAGCTAACAGTAGGCTCAAAGACCCATACAGTGATCAATACTCTCTGACGCAAGTATCGGGTGAATTTCTGTAATTTCACTTATTTTAATAAAAAATACTCAATATCACTTCCATAACAAGTTCTTAATGAGCATATAAATCAAAACAAATACCAAGGTACTGTCCAATAGTCATAATTCTTCTTTATGGAGAAATAAAGAGGAAAAGACTAAGCCTTAATGTTAGGAACCGGTGATATTATTTCATTGACTAGTTTAGGGTACTCACAGACACCACCAAGTCATCAACAGCAGAAGAACGAAGGTAGGCCAGGAAAGTTCTTTGCACTTCATTAACTTTCATAACTACCTCCTTTGAGCATACAGGAAGTGTTTCTGCCAGACTTCTGTTCTTGCTAAATAGTGTTACTACCTCAGGCATATCTAAGACTCTTGCCCTGAAAAGTTTGCAATAGACTTAGAAATAACAAGGAAAAATAATTGTATATGTACATATATGATCATAGAATTCTTAATGCATTACACAGTTGCAAGAAAAAGTATGTGAACCTTTCAGAATTTCATGATGTTCTGCATTAATTTGTCACAAAATGTGATCTAACCATCATCTAAATCAAGAGTATTGACAAATAAAATGTACACTAAATATATAGAAGTAGCTTGGCAACTATGCAGCAATTTAGCATCTATTTCCTTGTTAGGGTTTTTAAGTTTTTTTTCTCACTGAACTCTGAAATGATCAACACAGCAAATATGCTTTAAAGACGTGCTTCTTGCCCATAAGACCAATCCTTTTTTTAAAAAAAAAGAACCACAAGAGATAATTTTGTTCAGAAAGTTGTGTTGGTGTTACTATCTCTTGAAGGTGTAATCCCCTTTTAAGATCAGGGGAGACCCTTCACTCACAAGGAAGTAGAAGGTTCCAGACTACAAGGTACAGCGGGTAGGTACGTGAAGCACTGGAAGTCACAGCTAGTAGAAGCCTCAAATGTAAGAAAAACTGAGAAGAACACAATAAGGAGCAGACTCAGAGGCCTCAAAGACAATAGAAAAGCTCTTTCATAGGTCAGTCAGAAACTATGAAAATAAACTGAAATAAAATATATCTTTTTTTGAAAAAAGAAGCCTGCCATACTGTTATTACTATTCTTAAAAAAAAAATACAGGTGAACCTTGAGAAAAAAAAAAAAAAAAACAAAAAACAAAACAAAACCAGGGTCTACTTCTTACAATCAAATCCTCAGCTTGGTTCTGATAGCAATTTAATCTTCATGTTCAGCATCGAGACACACACTGGGATGGTTCAGGCTTTGAATACTCCCAGGTACAGACTCTCCAGAAAGTGGTTGCAGCGGGGGGGGTTGGGGCATAGGGAGTCGTGGGACTCCCAGGGGTGGCTCGGTTGGGCAGGACTGGACAGACAGGACCCATCCCACCCTAGCAGGGCAGATGGGCACAACCTACGCGCCAGCTCCGGTCATCGGGCATCTCTCTGGGGACAGGGACTGGCTGAGACCATGATCTCAGCCTGTGGGTGGTGGGGGCTCAGCAGGGCCCGTGGCTGCGGGACAGCGGGAGCTGTGGCTCAGGCAGGGCATAGGGGAGAGCCTCAGCTGAAAGGAGCTCCCCTGGGCTGGGAGTCAACCATGGCCATGGCCACCTCATGGTGTCTAGTAGTCTCACCTAGGGTCACAGCAGGGAAGGCGTGGCCCTCAGCAGCACCAGCTCTGAGCTGTCCCCAAGTCCTAGTGGTGAAAAATCCCCCCATCAGTGAGGCAAAGGAGCCATCCAGGTGCACCCTGTGTTGGTATTACAAAAAATAATAAAGCTATGCTTTCATCTCCCCAGGAGCTAAGTGCCACTAACTCTAATATTATGCTCCTGAATGACCACCTCTGCAGTGACTGAGCAACTGCAGCTTTCAGCCAAGAACAGTAATGGGAATTCACAAGCCATACAAGTGTGCTGCAGAAATGAGAAAAAGCAATGGGCTGAAAGAGGGTGAGAGACAGTTCAAGGGCATAATTATACTCTACTAGGCAGGTCAGGCTGAGACAGAGCAGTCCCTTAAGTAAAGAAACAAAACCTAAAGTGTTTCTTTTCAGTGATAAAGGGCATTTGAATGAACTGCTTGGGGACACTGAGTGGGCCTGTCTACATGTGCTTTGGGAAAGGGTAACTGCAGTGAAATGAATTCAAATTGTTGTGCTTTATGCTCAAAGGTCACATAAGTCAATGCCACAACTTGGAACGTTACCGCAGCTTCTGATCGAAGAAATAATTTCAACATGGAGTTTGCTAAGCTTCAAAGAGTGCCTACATAATATCAAATGTCAAAGTGATACATACAATGTCAAATGATAGCAGTGGACTAGGCTTACCCACTCCAGGTCTACCTTTTGTTTCTTTTTCCTTTGGAGAAAGTTGACTCCAGAAATAAACAAACAGCAGCAACTATCAGCTTTATATACATTTAGAAGGGGTTGCATAGCAACAACTTCAGAGCTATCTTCCTTCTTGGAAATTTATTACTGTCAGGGTGACTGGTGGGATTAATTGCCTGTTTTTCTGCTTTTTGTCTCTGATGTACTTTGGAACTCATATCTAGAAGAAATGGAATTTTTCCAAAAATATCTTCCATTTTTCTAAAAAAAAAAGTCTCTTATCACAGTAAGTACAAAGCAAAACACGTCTTAGATGTGGACGCTACAGCCATCACTCTCCATTGGTGACTGTAACAATCAGCTGGAACTTACAAGGCTTAGCTGAAGTCCCTGCTGTAAATCTGAGCATGACTTTTCCAAATCAGAGGTAATAAATTTGATGGACTACTGAATAAGGAAAAGTGAGGATTTAATTTCCCACAAAAGATGAGTATGTTACTCATTATTTATTACACTATTACACTATTACACTTCCGAGCAATATGAAACAGATATCTCTCACTAAGATTTTCAGCTGAGAAAGCAACCTATCAAAACCGGGAAACGAATTCTATGAATAACTTCGATTTCAAAAAGTTTACCGCTTTTGTAGAAAACTGACATAACGGTTCACTGGAAATTCTTGTCTACTTACTACTGAAGATTCATTCCCGGACTATAACCGATATTAAACTTCTCTAGAGTTTTTATGTGCCTAGCATGGAAAATAGTTTGTTACCTAATTTCTGGACTGTAACACCAAACCAGTGAATATACCTTTCTATTGCGCTCCATTGCACCTGTTCTAATGACCGTCAGTGGGTGCATGAGTACTTTAGTGTTAGGCTAGGTTTGAAACAGTAAATTTCTCCATGAACTATTCTTCATGCCACAGAAGATCCCGTGCACTGTGGACAGCAAACAATGCACAGAGGATTTGGCCTTTGGTGCTATATTGATTTATTCTTTTTAGATATTTTTAAAAAATGTAACTAATGCAGCAATAAATTTTTAAACTTTAATATCTTTGTATTCAATGATTTTTTAAAAGATTGGATGTAATAATTTGCATAATATGATAATCCGTTCATTTAAAGACAGATACAAATATTCAGAGAAACAAAATAAAAATTAAGATTTAAATCATATTTATTAAAGGAGCATTTCAACTCTATCCAAATAAGCTTTTGTTAGAATCATAGCTTGTTATTATTTAAAAAACAGAGTTTTACATGCAGAAGTTTGGGGGTGTCCCATGAAAGTAAAATATTCCTGATGTAAAAAATCCAGAAATACTGTTAGCCTCCTGCTACTCTGTTTTGTAAGTTTTCTGTTGTGGGTTGCTAAGGTATGAAAGACAAACCAATTTCTGTGATTTACATGGAATAATTCTTCCTATTTTCATAAGATCAACAACATCATCTATCCACGTCCTGGCTGGTGAGCCAGTTGATCCTTTGCTTAGACAAATGTATATCATTTGTCTCAATCTTCATGCATTCACTATTTTTCAAACCAAGTTTTAACACAAAGGTTTGCCTTAACAAGCTTTTCAAAGCCATTTCTCAGTAAAGTGTTATTGCTGGCTCCATTCAATGCATCTTCTATAATATTATTCTCATATTAAAAAGTTCCTCTTAAAGGTAAAAATTCCTTTTTAAATTGTTTTCAGCTAACTACGACTGTGCTATACTGTATACCTTGAAGTGCACAGAAAGTAGATCAAAAACGCAATAGATATTTCCTAGACAAGGAAAAGTCTAAGTAATTAAAAAGAGAATTGCCACACATAGCTGGAAAAAGCAGTCACTGTGAAGTGGGCAAAGATGTAGTAAAGTTACATTCAATTGCAAAAGATAACATAATGACCTGTTTATCTCCAAATTTCTTTGGAATCGTGTTAAAAGAACACTGACAACTTCAAAAACTTAAGTTAGATTTGCCAGTTCTAAATCAGTTTGAATGCAACACATTTTCTTCGCCCTTATATGAAAAATCTTTCTGACACTTGTCAGTGCTGAGAGTTTGGTGTTTTCCCGGACTAGGCTTTCAGAACGAAGTTACTTCCATCACCTGCACATTCTGATAAAAAGCCTAACAAACACCCCATGCTTTCACAAGCCAGAACACTCTCATTAAAAAAATCACTGTAAAAATGGTCTTATACAGTAGAAGCAGTTAGTGGACAAACCGTAAAACAGTTTATAAACTTTTGATCTTTCAGGTTTTCTGAGTTTACTTAAGGGAAAAAACTTTTTGTTAGAGTACTATGAGCAAATTTGCTGATGACACCAAGCTGGGAGGAGTGGCTGACACACCAGAAGGCTGTGCTGCCATCCAGCGAGACCTGGACAGGCTGGAGCGTTGGGCGGGGAAAAATTTAATGAAATATAATAAGGGTAAATGTAGAGTCTTGCATCTGGGTAGGAACAACCCCAGGTTCCAGTATAAGTTGGGGAATGACTTATTAGAGAGTAGTGTAGGGGAAAGGGACCTGGGAGTCTTGGTGGACAGCAGGATGACCATGAGCCAGCACTGTGCCCTTGTGGCCAGGAAAGCCAATGGCATCCTGGGGTGTATTAGAAGGGGGGTGGTTAGTAGGTCGAGAGAGGTTCTCCTTCCCCTCTACTCTGCCCTGGTGAGACCCCATCTGGAATACTGTGTCCAGTTCTGGGCCCCTCAGTTCAAGAAAGACAGGGAAGTGCTGGAGAGAGTCCAGCACAGGGCAACTAGGATGATGAAGGGAGTGGAGCATCTCCCTTATGAGAAAAGACTGAAGGAGCTGGGGCTCTTTAGTTTGGAGAAGAGGAGGCTGAGGGGTGACCTCATTAATGTTTACAAATATATCAAGGGTGAGTGTCACGAGGATGGAGCCAGGCTCTTCTCGGTGACAACCACTGATAGGACAAGGGGGAATGGGCTGAAACTGGAACATAAGAGGTTCCGCTTAAACTCGAGAAGAAACTTCTTCTCAGTGAGGGTGACAGAGCCCTGGAACAGGCTGCCCAGAGAGGTTGTGGAGTCTCCTTCTCTGGAGACATTCAAGACCTGCCTGGACACGTTCCTGTGTGGCATAGTCTAGGCATTCCTGCTCTGGCAGGGGGATTGGACTTGATGATCTTTCGAGGTCCCTTCCAATCCCTAACATTCTATGATTCTATGATTCTATGTTAAGAAATGGGGTTCATAAATTGCAGCCAGTTATTTTAATTATTATTGGATCACACAATTTCTACTATCTATTTTTAATGACAATTAAAGATGTCTTCGATTAAAATTATGCAGACAGTTATGACTTCTAAATCTGTTTAAGAAGTATGTAAATTTTCTTTCCATTTCAATGGTCTTTTTTTTTCCTTTCTCAGAGTGTTCCTTTTTAACATTTTCAGAGATTTTTTTAAAAATAATTCCCAGTTTTTTTGATTTGTAATCAGTTTAAAACGTTATTGTTGTGAATTATCTTTATCTAAATGGTACTGAGACAGATCTTACCTCTATCTTTTTGTTATTATGTGTGACATTTAGGCTCAGTCTTGAAGTGGTCAACTAGCCTGAGCCACTGAAACCAACCTTACCTGCAGACCTTATCATCCTTACCTACACCAAATGACCCATATAGTGTTTATTCCTTGAGCACGACTCTGAATTCCATCTCAACTTTCCTTGCAGAGCTTTCCAGGTATTAATCTGTATTTCTCTCCGGATTTGTTTCTGCTCATAGGCAGTAGAAGGAAAAAGTGAGGCACAAAGGGATGTAACTCAAAACAGACAAATCTGTGCTAACTAGTATCTTGTGCTTGAAGACTACTCTCTATCTGATCTCCAGCCACTTTGGAGCAGGAAAGATAGGGAGGGAGTTAGCAGTGAGAAGACAGTTTTATACACAAGAGTTCAGCAAAGCCTGCAGGCACTGAGAAAACTGTCACTAGAAATTGTGCTCAAAGATTTAAAAGTCACACTTGAGGACAAGCCTTATATGAAACGTGGCCTGTATAACATCCTGCGGGGGTGATTGCACGGCTCACCCTTGGCAGACAGCCTGTGTAACGTCTGTTAAGAATATGGGTGCAGACGCTGTGGGTGAATCGAATACTGCAAACTACCTGGGAGCGCACCTGCCCTAAACTGGTCGTGTTGAAGAAGAAGATGACTATCAATTGTATTAAGCAGTTACCAGAGGACTACCAAGGGACTTCTGGGGAAAAGGCAGTCCCCTGGCTGCCTCATCGTGGGGGCAGAGGATGGCAGGAGGGCCTCTAGAGCTGGACTGCCTGCATCTATCCAGAGGGTGTGAGGGGCACCCACACAACCAGGGACTGAAGGGGAAGGGTGAGGAATGACTGTGTGAATGTGAGATGGGGTGAGTTATCACTTTTGTGGATTAACTATGGAAGGGTGTTCAGAAATTTTTGTGTGTCTAGTACTACAGTTTCTCCGCGGTTTTTTTGTTGACCCTGATTGTATAGTTCTGAGTCTCACGTAATTATGTCATTAACAAATCAAATGGCTTTAATCCTCATTTTATATGAGTACATGAATTGAGCCACTTTTACCCACAATATATAGTACGCATTCATGTACATAACCAAACTGAACATGCAATCGTATGATTGTTCAGGTTGGAAAGGACCATTAAGTCTTTTAAGTCCAGTCGTTAACCTAGCAATACCAGGTCCACCACTAAACCATGTCCCTAAGAACCACGTCTATATATCTTTTGATTACCTCCGAGGATGGTGACTCAACCACTTCCCTGGAAGCCTACTAATACTTAACAACTCTTTCCATGAAGATGTTTTTCCTGCTATCCAATCCAAACCTCCCGGGACACAACTTGAGACCATTTCCTCTTGTGCTATTACTTCTTACTTGGTTGAAGAGACTGATCCTCACCTCACTACAACCTTCTTTCAGGTAGCTGTAGAGAGCAATAAGGTCTCTTCTCAGCCTCCTCTTCTCCAGGCTAAACAACCACAGTTCCATCCCATATGCATGACTTTCGTCAGACTACCACATCATCTAATCGGAGTCTTTCCATACAAACTTGACTGTGACTACTAAGCACTGCATGTCAGCCTGTGAAGATTAAAGAAAAAGGAAACAATTCGTGCTAGAGGAATAGCTGGAAGGAAAAGGTTATTGGGAGTGAATGAGAGGATTGAAGGAAGGTAACATATATACACCTAGGAAGGATTACAGGGTGGAGGAGAAAGAAATTATGTAAATGAAAGGTTGTAACAGGAATATAATAATAACAGTACTATAATCATTAAAAAATAGTTCATTTTTTTGAATGGGGGGGGAAGTGCTAATAAACCATCACTTTTGATGTCTCACCTATCCCTCGAACTAGGCATTCATAGAATAGTTTTGGATCTGATGAAACCAATATATCTACTCTTTAACAAGACTATGCAGATTTGGCCCAAATATCCCTTTTCTAGGGAGAGCTGCAAATCTGTTTCTTCTCTGCTCTCTGAAAAATTCCGGAAAATAGTCCTCATCTGCAGGGAAACACTAATCTTTTTGGTCCAGAGTATCACTACGATATTTGGAGAAATAAATTGGTATGAGGTTTCCTGATCACCAACTGTCAAAAAAGTGTGTGAAAATACATGCACGTTTGATGCCTTTGACTGCTGACGAAGCACTGCCAGCTTGACAATAGTTTTCTTATTTGTGTCATCTCATAGAGAAAATGTAGGCAGATAGTTATAAATAGTTAATTCTTGGCAGTTTCAACTGTGTAAAATTACTAAGACAGAACTTGCATTCTAAATATATGCCATTTGAGCTCTTGCCTGACTTCATAAGGATGTGTGTCTTTCTAGATTAAGCTCAGTTTTGTACATAAAAGGGGTTTTCCTTTGGGATATTTAATTAGGTTGAGTACGACTTGAATTACAATAAAATTTGAAAGAGACTGCATTCATTCAGTTCTATTTCTAGTGTTTCAGGACTTCATCCTGATTCATGAAGTCTTACGCTGAAATACTCTAGGGTCTGGGACTTGTGAGTGCAGCTTCACTAAATTATGGGTAGAATTATGTGTCTGAATTCATATAATAAACAGCTTGCTAGAAAAAGTTGATTCTGAAACTATGCCTTTATAAACCTTGGAAGGACTCATGAGGACCATTCAGCTGCTTCATGACAACAACTACTTAGAATATTTCTCTACAGCTGGAAATTTATGCCCAAGCTTGACCCAAAATGATAAGAGAGACTCCTGGGATATTCTCTGGAATATATTTTAATAGCACAGTTACATCAAGTCTTGCATTTAGAACAACATAATATCAGAATGATTACTAAACAAGGCATTTTTCATGTATACAACATAGCAAATCCCCTTTAGATTTCATCATGAAAGATAAATTTATCGATTGATCTAAAAAAATTGGTAAATGTTACAGACCTGCATAAATTACATTTTCTTGTATTCCTACTACAGGGAGAAGATGAAGAAGAACTGCTTTGAATAAAAGTGATAGAGTATAAATGAAGCAAAGCTACACTCAGGTTAAAGCTATTTTGATTACCCCGAAATAAGACATGGAATTTTTCACTTAATGCACAATAAATATGACAAGATTCTGATGTTTCTCCCTCCCAAGCAGACAGGGTGAATTTGTATTAGTCAGGGGATTTTATCCAGTCACCTTATTTTAAAGGTATAGGTCTGGAAAAAAATGAATATCTACAAGTTTTCTGAGGAAAAATCCTGGAGCTTTCATCTCCCTCCTCATTCTTTAACTCTCATGCAGCTTAAATGAGAGGAGGGATGCTCTTATGTAAATTTCCTCTAATTATATTGCAGTCTTTTGACTCTTTTTAGTCATATTCACTTTGTCCAGGGAATTGATGGCCATTACAAAAAGGGTTAGATATGATAACAGCTGTTATTTATTTGAATAGTGGAGCTGCATTTAGTGTCTCATTTCTGCACCAGTGAGTCTTTTTTCTAAAGTCTACGCGTACAGATAAACACAAACACATATGCACACACACATGCAACACTTGAGCTCTCCCCAAACAGTTACTGCAGTTGTGAGTCGCACAAACATATACATATTACTAAAAGAAAATAAAGCCCAGTAATTAGACGTTGTTTTAAATAAAAATTCGGTCATATCCTTGGCATACCTAATAATGCTTCATTTTATGGAAACCATTTGCATAACATCCTGTGAAAAAAAACCTGTTGCTATCATGATATCTTCTGCTGTATTGTCTCAGGTTGACTACGCACAGTTAGAAAGTTGCCCTTCTTTTCTTTTCCAACCTTCCACTGAGATACTATTTTCCAACCCAAAACTTAGGACAAGAAAAATAAACCTGTTACAATTATTCAGATAGATCTCTTTGCAGTTTGATCCATTGTTTGAAGCAATTGAAACAAAGCATGAATGTTGCTAATTACAGTTTGCAGGGTATACAGTTAGCTAACGAGTAAACGCTTTCCTGTACATCAAAGCACTATTTGTTTTCAGAAAGAAAATAGGGTAGTCTTACAGATTCAGAAGTATTTTATTTCCAGTTAATCAATTTGTCCACAGTCTTATTCACTGTTAACTCACCATATATAATACAAGATTTTTAACAGTTAGATTTTGAATCCCGGCAGTTGTCCAACTAAATGAACTTCTCTGTCAACATGTCTTGGTATAGGGTGTGACTAGACTTTACATAAACTTATCAAGGGCTTATTAAATACTGATCTCCTAGTGTGTTGGAGTAGATCATGTGCTCATTTAGAAAATTATTAGATTAGCTTTTTATTTTAGGATAAATATGTTTGAGCACTTGAATACAAACTTTGCTGCAATTAAACCATTTGTAACTTTAGTTTTAAATGACAAGCCAGGCAGTAATATTCTATCATTACAGTCCTAACCCATAAAACTGTCCTTTCTGTAATATTTTTACATTTGTTTTTTTTGTACACAAACTCAAAAGCATAGAATACTATGAATCAAAAGTGCAACAGAATACTTTGGGATGTGACTGAAGGGTCCCATACTTCAGAATCAGGAATAGATTAGTGACAAGATCTTGTTAAGTGCATTGTACAAAGAAGAAAAAAAAAAACAAATATTTTTCCATAAGTTTGCTGACATAGTGATCATGAAATGAAAAAAAAATCCAAATTTTCTTCAAAGTGTCACCTGGGGCTCTTCAGTCATATCTGACCAAGTTCTTATCCCCAGGTACATTCCTCCTGGGGGCTACTTGTCCCTCTCCACAAAGCCAGGATATTTGTGGTAAAAATTATCCTAGTGGTATGAGCCTCCCTTTCCCTTCTCCCTATTCCTTTCTCTGGATTTTAAAGAGCACAAACTGTTGGTCTCCAGACCTTGTGTAAACCACCACACTGCACTTCTGAGCTGGATGATACTGGAAGGACAGCACACTCTTGATCTGGTTAGAATAGAGTACAGGAACAAATATGAAATACTCCCATAATAAATAGCTGCTCAGGTCTGAAACATTTTCTCTGAACTTTAAAATGTCATCATCTTTAGACTGGCTTTCTGAATTTTGTATGTGCTCAAACTGCATGGTTGCATATTCATATTCATATCTTGTAGCTATTGCTTTTTAATTAATTCGCTAATTTATTTCTTAAATCTAACCAATGGGATAGAAGTTTCAAAGATTATAACTCATTGCAAATTAATAAATGGAAATTACATTTACTGCTGTCCCTAATGAAGAAAAATGCCAATGAACTCACTCAGGCCTATGAGACTCTGCAAAGAGAGTTTTGAGTGGTCCTACTCTTCACAGTATGCCTGTACTTTTCTCGGTTCTTCTCTCAGAGTTATTTTTGTTTACCACTCAGGAAGGAAGAAATAAAAAAGCCAGCTCAAGGCTTAAAACCTTTCTTATACTGTATTGTAGCTGTAGATTTAAAGGATCTAATTGGACATCTTCTAAAAGAATGTATTAAACCAGCACTTCGGGAGCCAAAGAGCTTTACCATCTTTTATACCTTCCTGACAGTGGCCTTAAAAAAAGAATGAGAATCAATGGACTCAAGGAACTAATGGAACTGCCAGTTCTCTGAACACCTCTAAGAACCATGATCTAGACAAGTGACCAGAGATAATGAAAGGAGTGAAAAACAAAGGCAACAGGGAGAGGTGACTGAAATCTCTTGAGAGGTATTTCAATATTTTTTTCCTTTCCCTTTTTTCTTTTTCTGTTTTGTTGCTTATCTGCCTTTGTCTCTTGACTATTTGTTGTAATTAGAATCATTTACCACAATTAATAGAAGATCCTATAATTTAATTGTGAAAAGATTGTGCATTTTTGTTTCTCAAGCTCTTGCACTCAATAAAGGAACTGCATTTTTAAGTTGAAGTGTATTGTGATAAAACTATTTGTTCACCTAATGTGCAGCTCAGCCCCACAGAATTGCTTGCTCATTCCACCCTGATGGGATGGGGGAGAGAATCAGGAAGGTGAAAGTGAGAAAATTCATGGGTCAAGTTAAGGATAGTTTAACGGATAAAACAAAGTTTTGTGTGCAAGCAAAGAAAAATAAGGAATTGATTCACTCTTCTCATGGACAGGCAGGTGTTCAGCCATCTCCAGGAAAGCAGGGCTCCATCACATGTAATGGTGACTTGAAAAGATAAATGACACAACTTCTAAGGTTCCTCCCTCCTCCTTCTTTCTCCAGATTTTATTGCTGAGCATGATGTCATATGGTCTGGGATATCTCTTTGGTCACTTGGAGCCAGTTGTCTCGGCTGTGTCCCCTCCCAATTTCTGTATCTTGAGCCCATTTGCTGGTGAGGCAGTGTGAGGAGCAGAAAAGGCCTTGGTACTGTGTAAGAACTGCTCAATGATAGCTAAAACACTGGTGAGTTGTCACTGGTGAGTTGCCAACATTGCCCCATACAAGGCGCTACGAAGAAACCCTTGAAATTTTTGTTAGGATAAAAAATGAAGTATAGGCCTTCTGGCATTTAGACTCTGATGTCAGGCACCTGCGTTTTCATTCTCTGCTCACAAAAGTCGAATGGAAGATTGAAACAATGCTTGCTTTACAATTAAAAATGAAGCTATGATAAGGAAGGTTTTCCAGAAAATCTTCAGTTTATACACTTTAGTAGATAGAAGAAAGTTTCATTCTAGTGTTGCAAATTTTGTCACTGCCATGTCTCTGTTATTTGTCCTCATGAATACTTTAGTGATGGACTTTCTCTGTTTTCTCTGAAAGCCATTCCTGTAAAGTACACTGTACTTCAGATCAAAAAAAAATATATTTTCTGCACTCTAGGAAGCTGCTGATAAAATAAATGAATTCAAACAACAAATAGATGTCATCTATCTCAGGAAAAACAAATCAGGAAAGTAACAACAATCCTGCCAAGATATTGAAATTCACTCTTCATTATTTCTTTTTTTTTTTTTGTCACTAAAGACCTTATTGTTACAAATCTTTCTTTTTCTCTGACTTTCATTCTGATCTCCACTGTAATTCCCCAGTCATCAGCAATGAAGTACAACTAAAATATATTCGTGAATGTATTTAGAATTCGGTCTCTCAATATTAGATCTTCTGCTGTTTAACGCTCTATTACGTATCAGAGAGATCATTATTATTTCTGCTCTGATACTCTGTACATTTTAGAATTTTAAACCCCTCCAAAAAAAGAAAACACAAACAAATTTTAAAAACCCACAATTTTTTATCTTTATCAGAAAGCGATCTAATCTGAACTAGACTCAACCTAATTTCATTTAGATAATCCAGCATAGACCTTGAATAAAACAATGTTTCAGGGCATTTGACTATCTTTAGAAATGCAAACTCTGTTCACCTCTTTACTTTAGTTGGTCTTCCTTTTCTGTTTCTCCAACTTCTTTGTAATGATGCCAGACTAATTGGACTATTTGTTTCCTTACATCATTCAAACTCTGTCCATGCTATAATTCCAGTGAGCAGTCTATGCTGCTGTGCAGAACAGAGTACTGCATTCTGCTAATCTGTAAATATTTCAACATTTCCATCTGCCCCTTTTGGCTTAAGTACACATAGAATCAAATCAGACAGAAGATGATAACATCAGGATATTATTCTTATTGATAGCTCATCTGTACCTTGGAATTTTACTGATCTCAGGGTAGAAGAAAAACTGAAAGAGCAATAGTAAAGGAATAGAAAAATGGAAAACTAATAAATTCATACAGAGTACATGCATCTGAAAGCAGTAAACTGACATATTTCCATCTTCCCTAGAAAGGAACTGTGGCAAAGTGGGGCTAACAGAACTGAAGGCAGGGTATGGAATAGACTTGGCACACCAAAGAGGAATACCAAATAGAAATCTGTAACATAGGAGAAGAGGTTAGAAATAACAAGGGAAAATGTAATTAGAGTATTAGCAGAGAGAGGAAAAGATGGACCAAGATGAAAGGGAATAAAAGAGGAAAAAGATGGATTGAGATAAAAGGCAAAAACTGGAAAAAAAGGACTAAATAAGAAAGAATGACATAGTCTCCGAGAACATCTTCCTGGAAAAGCTGGCAGCCCATGGCTTGAACAGGTGCACCCTTCTCTGGGAAAAAAAATTGGTTGGATGACCAGGTCCAGAGACTGATGGTGAATGTTGCTGCGTCCAATTGGTGTCTAGTGACCAGTGGTGTCCTCCAGGGATCAGTACTGGGCCCAGCCCTGTTCAACATCTTTATTCATGATTTGGATGAGGGGATTGAGTCTACCCTTAGTAAGTCTGCAGATGACACGAAGTTAGGGGGGAGTGTCGATCTGTCAGAGTGTAGGAAGGCACTGCAGAGGGACCTGGACAGGCTGGGTCGATGGGCTGAGGCCAATGGTTTGAAGTTCAATGAGATCAAGTGCAGGGTCCTACACTTTGGCCACAATAACCCCCTGCAGCGCTACCGACTGGGGGGAGCAGTGGCTGGGGAGCGGCCCAGCAGAGAGGGACCTGGGAGTGCTGGGTGACAACCGTCTGAACATGAGCCAGCAATGTGCCCAGGTGGCCCAGAAGGCCAATGGCATCCTGGCCTGTATCAGGAACAGTGTGGCCAGCAGGAGCAGGAATGTAATTCTGCCCCTGTGCTCAGCACTGGGGAGGCCTCCCCTCGAGCCCTGTGTGCAGGTCTGGGCCCCTCATTGCAAGAAAGACATTGAGGGGCTGGAGTGGGTCCAGAGAAGAGCAACGAGGCTGGGGAAGGGACTGGAGGGAAAGTGCTGTGAGGAGAGGCTGAGGGAGCTGGGGGTGTTTAGCCTGGAGAAGAGGAGACTCAGGGGGGACCTTCTCACTCTCTACAACTTCCTGCAGGGAGGTTGTAGTCGGGTGGGGGGTCAGGCTCTTCTCCCAGGCAACAAGTGATAGGACGAGCGGGCACGGCCTGAAACTGCATCAGAGGAAGTTTAGGCTGGATCTCAGGAAGCCTTTCCTCATAGAGAGGGTGCTCAGGCATTGGGATGCACTCCCCAGGGAAGTGGTGGAGTCACCGTCCCTGGAGGTGTTTAAGGAAAGGCTGGATGTGGCATTTAGTGCCGTGGTCTGGCCAATGTGATGGTGTTGGGACATGGGCTGGACTTGATGATCTCAAAGGTCTTTTCCATTCTCAAGAATTCTGCGATTCTGTGACTCCATGATTCTGTGATTCTGTGAATAGAGAAGCTCAGACTGCAACATGCAAAAGCCAAGGGCAAAAGCTGACTGGGAGACAGAAGTGAAACTACAAAGAAAATAATGGGCAAATAAAAACTAGTAAGAAGAATAGGTTTTGTGCGACAGTTAGGTAAAAATGATAGATCTTAAGAAGACAGAGGATAGAAAAGAAGAAAATACTTTTTACCAAAGTGACGGGATGTTAAATATTCTATGTACTGTTGAGCCATTCTCAAAATCTACTGCAGTTGTATTCAGACAACAGTATTTTGAGTCAAAGTAGGAAGAAATTAGGCCTAAACATTCAATAACCATTGAAACAAATGTGATGAATATGACTATCCATCCAAAGAAATTAGCTCTTCGCAATTTCCTTCTCTGTCAGGTGTTAATTCAACAGGAGCGAAAAGAAGGACAGGAGAGAAAAGTTAGAGTAGTAGCTAGAAAGGTATTCTTATTTCTCTTCAGATATGCAATTCACAGTTCTTGAAACTCCAGGAGAATTGAAAATTTTTCTCTTCATACAAGTTTGGGTTATAGCAATGCATTCCATGTATGGTGCATCTGTCAGCCAAAGTCCTTTCATCTTGAGGGAAATCTGAGAATGTAGTAGTTACCCTACAGGCAGAGGGAAGAGAGCAGACCAGTGCCATACCAATTATACCATTTCTCAGAGGGATCCATTACAAGCACTCAAACACCTTCAATTCTGTTTCATAAAAGCAGTCTGTGTCAAAATCTGAAAGCCACTGGTTGAATTCTGAGCTGCAGAACTTCACTCTCTAGGATTTGAAGTTGAATATGACTGATGCCTCCCACAGTGATGATGAATCTTCTTTGAAATGCTAAAAATCATGCTGCATGTCCCATATTTCTCTGTTTATGCACAATTCATATGCAGCTAATAACAGATAAAATATGCAGGGGCAAACAGCTCTGGTAATGTTTTTAATTTTTTCTTTTTTTTTCACAAAAAAAAAACAAAAGAAAAGAACAAAGTCAATGAAAACAATTTTATACTTTTTTTTGAATTTAAATTGATTCTTTTTTTTCCCCTTCCTGGGTTGTGTTCATTAATGGCGATGACTATCTCTTGAAAACTACATCCTTATTACCTTTCACACAGCTCTTGTTCAACTGTTGACAAAGTACCATTGGGAATTTTACATGGGAAACTAATCAGTTTCACTCTGAGGTAGGTAGCAAGGTCCCTATTCAGTCCTTATATAGCTAGGAAAAAGGTAGAGAGGTCACACGACATCAGAATAATTTTGGCTTGAAGGACATCTCTGGAGGTTTTCTCATCCAAATTCCTGATCAAAGGAAGGTCAACTTCAAAGTTCAATCAGGTTGCTAAGGGCTTTATCAATTTACTCTCTGGATATATCTAAAGATGGAGACTGAACAGTCCTGGGCAATACGTTTCACAGCTTAACCATTCTCTTTGTGAATTATTTTTTCTCTCATTGAGTTGAATTTTGTCTTGCTATACCTTGTGCCCACTGCCTCTTGTCCTTTTACTGTACGTCTCTGAACCAAGACTGCCTCCATCTTCTCTATAATCTCCCTTTCAAGAGTTAGACAACACTCATGTCTTCCCTTATCCTTGTCTTTTTCTGACTGAAAAAGTCAGTCCTCTCAGACTTTTTTTGTGCATCATATGCTCACCTAAGTATGTTAGTAGCCCACCACTGGAAATGCTTCAATGTTGATCTTATGGGGGGGGGGGAGCTCTGAACTGAACACAGCACTCCAAATGTGATCCCACTAGTATTGAATAAATGGATGATCATTCTGTACTGGCTCTGAACACCTGTCTCACTGACATAATAACTCCACACATGTGCTTTTTCTTCTCAGAAATTTGCAAAAAACAATGCTCATGAAAGAACACAATGGTATGGTAACTTTCTATTAGTAAAGGAGAACAAAAGCAAGGAGTCCCTTCCCCAACATTTAGTCCAAGGGCCATAGAGCAGGAAAAGGCACCGCCCTTGGATAAGGCCAGTGTCTCATGAAAGGTACGTGTGGGGTGGGAGGCACATACCACAACAAATGCTTGTCTGTTTCAGAGCCCTGTTAAGGACTTAACACTGAGACAATTTGCAAGATAGTTAAGAATAGGTAATTTATTAAAGTGACAGATAGAGCAGATTCAGGACTGACATTGATAAATTCACTCACTGCAATAGTGCTAAGATATAATAATAATGCTAGCAAAATGCTATCCCAGGTATTTCTCAGCATAAGGTGAAAGTGTCTGTTCTTACTGAGAAAGTGTCCCTGTCTTAGGTGAAGAAGCAGCACAGTCCATCTACTGCCTCTTACAGGTCTTCTCTCCTCCAGGGATGTATTCCCTGCATGTTCTTTGTATCCTAACCTTACCTATTTCCCTCCTACTGGAGTGATGTTTAGAATGTTTTGGGTGAAGAGTTGAGTACTATAGTCATATATGTTTAGCAAGTACTTGGTTACGTTCATTAACATAATCAGGAGTGTCAACCTTAATATGCATATTAGGGATAATGAAGTAAAGTGTTTCACTCTGACCACTGTGGCCTTCACAATTCTTTTTTAAAGTAATTTATCTACCTTTAAGATTGTGTCAAAGTCATTAATCTGTGTACGTACGCACCCTTTAGCCAATACAGGACCATCCTGGCACCACAAGACTCCCTCCTTGGACTACCTCTCTATGCAGGCCATGTTGATCTTCATCCTCAATGTCTGCACAAGAGATAAGTGGACATCTGCATCCTTAACAAACTTGGGTTAAAAGCTCACACACCAGACTACCTCCTTTATGGATCGTGAGCAATTTTTCTAAGCGTGAATTTTAAGAAATATTAATTTATTGGGGATTTCCGAGGATCAGGAAATTTCATATAAGGAAGAAAAAAAGAAGATAATTTGCTTCAGAAAGTAGCTGTTTTAATAAAATTCATAATTGCTTCCACTATAACTCAAAATTCATGGCAGGATATATTATGCAATTATGCTACAACTTGAGTCCTTGATTTGGGGTTCGTATGATAAAAGCTGGAGGCAGTGCAAGAGCTAAAATAAGGGAGAGAGTAATGATGTCTTTGAGAGGGACACAAGAGACTGAGCACAGAGGCATTACTGAGAGAACGCCAAGTGTCATGAGGGCCTAAAGGTGACAAAATCAATGTGTGTAGCTCAGTGCCGGCAGAACTGCTGGGAGATACACTCAAGGAAGATATTTCAGAACATTTTTCAGTACTAAAAGTCCAGGAAAATATTTTCAAACATATAACCTTCCTAGAACAGATAATTAAAATTTGCTTCTAATTACGGGAATCTTCCAAATTCTACGATGCAGAATGTACTGCATTTCAAGTTTGATTAGACGAATGGAGAGATGTCGCTCTGTTTATTTCAGTGAAAGCAACGAGAAAGGAGAAATTAACTTCAGCTGCATAAAATGCAAGTATAACATTGCAAGAGTGGGAAGTTATATTACTTACTATTTTTATTCAGCACTCATCTTAATGACATCACTATGCCTGAGAAGACAAAAAAGCACGATGCTCCAGAAAAATATAACTCCTGAAGATACCATCTTATGCCAACCCATGTTGTCCAAAGAGCCTTGCAATTACGTTCCCTTACTAAATGCTACCACTGACCTCTAAGTAGGTGCTCCCACCTGCTGTCAAACTGTGTTGTTGCCTTGAGCCTGTCAACATAGCAATGTGAACGTCCACAGAAAACAGGGACATTCCTCTCTCTCCACCAAATTCACCTTGTGTTCACTGCAGCATCTACCCACCTTTTGCCTCAGAAGGAGAACAATACCTTCATCAGTATACTTCTTCACTAATTAAAAGTCTAGATTAATGCCAAGTAATAAAATTATTTACCAAGAAAAGCTGCAGGGAACACTCTATTTTTTATGTTCTGTTTGTATTTAGTGCCAGAAAGTAAGGGGGTTGGTAATACAGAATAGAAATCAACAAGTACCTGAGGCACCACTCTAATTTGGATGCAAATTGCTAGAATAAGAATTAAGAGGATGCAGTCATGCAAATATTTAAACAGAGCAACTTGCCTTAAACTATGAGGAACTCTATTCTCAGGTGTTGTAGTTCTTACCTCTAGATATGAGCTGTATGTGCTTTGTTAACTTTGAGCAATAGGAAAAAAAAATTAAAAATATGTCCCTTTGTTACAGACAGAGGGTATTGACTAAAGATGCCTGGAAGAAAAACTTTTATTACACCACACCCAGAGGAGGAAAGCCTATTTTCCTTTTTTTTTTTTTTAAACAACCATTGTTTAAAATTATTCTTGAGATGGCTTGTTTACTTCTCTTCTCCATCCAAAAAAACCCATAGAGATTTACTTATCAAAAAAACACTTTTCGCTAAAGAATTGATAACAATCACAATTAAATTTAACCTGCAAATTGAAATAACTCAAATTATGCCCCAAAGCTCTGTGATATGTTCAATGCTGCTCCATCAAGTCTCATTCCTCATCAAACCTTGAAGTTTTACATTCCCCTTGGACTGCATTTTCCTTTCTATCTTTTAGTGTTATGAACACTTCCAACACTACAGAAGTAAATAATTCGTTCATTAATCAGTTTCCTCTGTCAACTTGGTTTATTTTTCTTGTAACTTGCCAAAGCAGGATCTCTATTGTCTTTGCTAAAATGCATTTACCTTGCAAATATTCAAAATCAGTTTTGTTTTTCCATTTTCTGATCTTTTCCTTACATGGTGGTATTTCTTGTTGAATAATATGAATGCAATTTCCATAATGAAAATATAAAGACAAATTAAGTGTAATTTGTTACACATCTGCAATATGGCAACATCCTGCTGACACCACTACACAGATGTGGAAGCAATTTAATTATCAAGATGTTATCCTCTCCATGAAATATTGAGAGATGCTAAGAAACATGACATACGCAACACTGGAGGTTGGTTCTTTCCTTTCTATTTCACCTTCATAAACATCACATGCATTTAAAGATAATGAACATGGGACACAAACCAAACAAGCTTACTCAACCCTTTGCTATTATGTCTCTGTTCAGTCATGGTGTTTAATTTGTGTAATTAAAGTATTAATGGTCTTCAGATACATTATAGAAAAAAATCCTTTATTTTTATTCACTAGTTATAATCTCATCATGAAGTCATTTCCAAATCATGTTATAATCTCAGTGGAAACATTTCTTTTCATTAAAGAGCACATATGAAGTTCAGGAATGATGCTCTTGTCAAAGTGAAAACACATTTGTGTATTGATAAAGCTGAACTTTAAAGATGAGATCCTAAAGATGAGATTATAAACCGTATTACTTCTTGCATGTGACTTACCTAAATGTTCTGAAAAGTGGCAGGGAAGGAGTGCAAAGAGTATGCCTACAGATTATTTTCATTCAGAGATGGTTTTAATCTAACATTCATGAACACAGTATATGTAATCAAGATATAGAGGAAAAATTTGTCTTCTCATATAGCACAGCAAGTATATTTTTAGGAAAAAGACAACACTTCTAATTACATTATTAGATACATGACCAGCTTTCCCCAGAAAGTTTACTCATATATGACTCTTTCTGAGTCTAGTTTAGAACAGGGTTTGTGTTCTTGCTGTCTTCAAAGCCCTGGAGTCAGAGATGCAAACTCCAACTCATGGAACAGCAGTGATGAGGTACTAGGTACTGATTCACTACAACCTCCTGTCCAACTCCCAAAGCTAAGACTGTGAAACTTCACTGCAAATTAAATCTGCCTTCTTACTTTTGGTAAATGAGATTAATTGCAGCAGTATGAATGCTGGATTAGAAATAGAAGAAATTCACTTATTTATGCATTCCGACTCAGGTTGATTTGATTGTATGGTAGTGACAGTTAGAGGAAGATGTTGCTCTCTTTCCTAAGTTCTGGTGCAGTATATCGAATGTAAATGCAAGCAGAAAAGTGTCTGAGAAAGGTGTTCCTGAAGAAGAGACTTGTAATAGCTCAGCCCTGCATATTTGTGTACATTAGCTGAAGTGTTAAAGGGGCAGACCTTCAGCTGGCATTTCAGCTCCATTAACTTCCAATAGCAATGTTACAAATTAATGAGCTCACGATGTTGCCCCACAATGCTTAATATCTGACAACGAGAGAAAAGTGGATTAAAACAAGATTAAAAGCACACAGGCTCCTAACTCTCTGTATAGATCAGTGTGAGTTTAAGCTTAAATTTCTTTGTGGGTTTCATCCTTTTCTCATTTCAAGTATGCAGTGGACAGATATGTGAATGTTTGCCTTAAACATTTTTTGGCATTTTGCAAACCCTTGTCTTGGTCAAAAACAAGACCAGTTTCTGTTCTTGTGTGGCAAACTGATAAGTGCCAAATGGAATGTGGTAGAGGGAAGCAGGAATAGATGCCTCAGACAGCCTCAGCCTGAATATGTCTGAGATCAGGAATCTTGCAAAAGCAGGGTGGCCTTGTCTCATAGCACATCTCCCATGGAGACAAGGCAATTGCATATGGTTGTAAACAATGAAATACCCTGCTTCCTTATCAGAGCACACTGCACATCAACATATAGAAAAACTGTGTATAAATTGAGATGGAAAAAAGCAAAAAGTTAGACAGTAGACAGGAGACAGAAGAAGAAAAGCAGCATGTAGACAGAGGTGAAGACAACAAGAAGAAGTAGTGCAGGGGAAGAAGTAAAGATGATGGCATCTTTGAACCCTTTTTGGCGGGACCAATGCAAGAACCTGGACAAATGATCTCTGTTTCTCCCCCCTCCTGCCCCATTCCCCTCTCTCTTTCTTTCCCTTTTCTCACTAAGTTATGTAAGGCCTATCACACTGTTTACTTAGTTTACACTTAGCTTCTTTCCTGTAATCAGTAAGTATGATACTGCCTGTTAGAAGTTGTTATACGTCCTTTTTCCTTGTCATCATTAAGTAACATGCAGCTTGTTGTAGTTTGTTGTACGCCTATTTTTTTCCTGGTTATCATTAAGTCATGGTATATCGCCTGCCCTAATATTTCATGTAACTAAACCTATTATCGTGAATCTGATCAATAAATGAGAAATTAATAAATGTTTGTGCATGGACCTTGAGACTTGTCTCACTGTTGTCCACTCCACTGGGGAATTACAAATCTAAGTCACTTGTCTGCATCTCCTAGGCTCTTTAAATTGCACATAGATAACACAAAACTTTCCTAAAATGAACTGAGCTCCAATGTAAGAGATTTGTTAACTGAATGAGTTATCAGGTTAGATATTCCAAGTTCACCCTTCTGATGTAGTTGTCATAGACAAAGTCTGTCCATAAAAGCTCTGCTTTCCAGGTCATGGATTAGAAACAAGTGTCTGAAAATTTCTATTTGCTTGAACATTAACTACTTTAAACAGAATTGAGATGCTTCTCTGTATATCCTTTACTAACAGTAATTCAGTATGCTACACAGACTGTGTAGGATCATCACACAACAGGTTTATTCTGTATTCTTCAAAGTATAGCAAGTGATTTTACCTTTTTCCAGCCCATCCAACCTCTCCTACACACGAGCAAGTACAGCAATCATTTACTCCTGCTCCACTGAGGAGCAACCACTAACACAAAAGAGCTGGACTGTGCCAAGATAAACACCGAGTTCCTCACACTTAAGAGCAAAGTCAGTTATTCGAAGTGACAAAAAAAACTATTCCTGCATTAAATGAGAAAGCAGTTGTGCAGTCATCTCTCTTCTAACAACTGATAGCAAAATGAAGACCAAGCAGCTTAGTGACCCACTTATATGAAATGAGATCATTTAAATCTATATTTCTTCAAGTAGCTTCATTCTGTTTGCATAAAATTACTTACCATGTGTCCTGGTAATAAGAAAGCAGATTAGAAAAAAAAGTTCTGGGAGTTTTGTTACTGTGAAGAAGATTATTCCTAATAATTTATGTGCTTAGATTTCAAAATCATTAATGTGTTTGTGCTTTCCCATGCAAATTTTGGTAATAGGCTTCTATTCCTGTTTCAAGTTATACAAAGTCTGGTGGGAGAGTCTGAAGCCAAGGTCAAAGCACAAAGACCAACATATAGGAAAGTACTGGAATGCAAACCACGTTTGGAAAGGGTGAACAAAATGGTGGTGACTAAAAAGAGTCAAAAATCTGTTGCAGTTGCTCCTCCTAGATTGTTTCCTCACTAAATCAGTCTTTATCAATACCATTTCAGCTGAAGAAATTAAAGACAAAATGAAGCTTCAAAACTATTATTTATAAACATTTGACCAAGAAATCACACAAAAAAATTATTTGTGATCACACAACTATAATACAGTTTAATCCCATGTATTGAAAAAATTAAACTGATTGAAATATAAAATACAAGAAAATTTGACCCAATTCAAACACTGGTAAGTATGATTCTAAACACATGTAGCTGGAGAGGTAGAGGGGCAAAAAATTTAGATCTGTAAAAAACACTTTTTCTAATTGCATCTGGAATAAACCTGATTTTAATAAGCAGTCTATTACAAGATGTGATTTTTACTTTTGACAAGATTCCTCACTGCATGACATTGCTGGATGTCACGCTAATACTTTAAAGCTCAAAGGCTTAAGCTCAGCATCATTCTAGAAAGCATATAGTAGGCTTGAGGAAAATGGTTTAGACGATATCAACAAGCAGAGAGATTAGCTATAGTCCCACTATACGAAAACATTCATGTCTGCTTATATTTAAGAAGAGGTTGAGGGTCATTTGTTTGAATAATTCAACTAAGGCAAAAAAAATTTATTAGTAAGTGAAGATCACGTATTAACCACTTTTTTAACTCCCTTATGAATTAAGTCACTGTGTTGATGAGACTAGAATAATAACCTTAAAATATATCCTGTATATATCAGCTGTATTAAGCTTTCACTTGAACCAGATGCAAGTTATCCTTCGCTTGAAACCTTGCTTTTAAAATAAATATGCAGTAGAATTGCACACAAATCTGAGTTTTTCGGAGATTCATATCTCCTATTATTAACACAAAGTGCTTTATAGTATAATTCATATATTTATATTGGGGTCAGAAAAGTCACTTTTTAGGATATACTTTATATCAGATGATTTTGTTGAAAATATTTAAGAAAAACTGTGTTTTATTGCCTAATAATGTCAATCACGAAATGGAAAATGCATTGGTCTTTTCTCTTTTCCAGTCTTATTTTGGCTAATGTGCTAGGAATCTGTGAAAATATGGTTTTTATTTAGATGACCTACATTTCCACAATTATGCTTAGTAAAACTCACGAGAATATTCTTGGCCTGCTTTTTCCAAAGAAAAGGAAAGCATGATGTTTCGGTATCTATCCGAAAAGTGTCTTTAGAAAACTGACAGTTTTGACATGTATGAAAAGAAGATTCATATTTCTTTATGTTGGAAAGTCCTTTAAATACAAATCTGTAATTCAAAAAAGGGGACCAGCCTGTTTACAGGCCTCAGCTCTGGCTTTCTGCAGGGCATACACAGCACCGCAAACTAAACCTCTCCTCAGCAAGATCACTTTTCACAAGTGGAGACATTCATGGCTAATTGCACTTTGCAAACACATATGTAAATATTCCATGATTTGATAAAACGTCACCCTCCTTCTGAACTTCTACAATGATACAGCTTATGAAATGTTTGGTAACACTTCCGTGTGAAGAAATTATTGTGCTTACACAATTCTACCAGCTGGATTACCAGGGACCCAAGATAGTTAACTTTTCAGATTACATCTAGTAATTACTCATTAGAAAAGGAAGGAAGATAAAAGATGTACATTTAGCTTTGAGACAATGTGGACCTACATGTAGCACCAGTGCACATTTCTCACTGCTGAAATGTCTCTGTAGCGCTAGTGATGGGACTACATCAGGACACCCCAGAGGGACCACCAGGGACACTCTCTCCTGTGTCACTTCCATTCAGCTTTGCTGGGTGACAAACGACTGGTGAAATTCTGCATCTTGCATCAGGTCGTGAAAGTACAAACAGTGATATTATTTGTATTATTTAGATAGGGAAATCACGGTCTTACTGAAGTTCATCATTGTGTACAATCAGCCTCAACTAAGCACGATTCCATCTTAGCAGACAGCGCAGCCTCCAGAGAGATTAGAATAAAGTTCTGCAGGACTACCAAGGAAATTTATTGGCCACTCAAAAAAAATATTTGCATGTTCATTTAATTTTTTGCACTTGGAACAGCTCCACCAAATTGACAGGGAGGGTCTACTCTTGTTTAAGAAATTAAGAACAGGTGCAAATAGTTGCAGAATCTGTGTCCACACGTTTCACATATTTTGCCATTTCAAATGGTCACATTAGTTAACGTTTTCCTGTTATTCAGAATAACCAAACATGCATAGTAATCATGATAAATTTATGACGTGAATGATTTTAGGAGGAGTGTTAAAAATATTTTAGAGCATAAAGTGCACCTTACAAAATGTCAAATGTTGATGAGTTGTTCAGTTTTCAGTAACTCAGACATGGCTAATTCAAAATGTTGTCCAAAACCTGTCTTCTGAACTGAGAATATGAATGCTAGGCTTAAACCTAAGGAGGGTTAAAATGAGATTTAGTAATGGAAACACTGTCAGATCTTTAACAATAGCAGAGCTTCCAGGCACAGCAATAATACAAGCAACAGTTGTTTGCAGATGTTCTTGTCATTTTAATCATCCAGTTAACAGAATTAGCAATGATCCACAGTTGTCTTTAGTATTCTGTTTGCTAACTGTTACACTGTGAAAAGATGAGTCATGACAGTTTAATGGAAAAATATTAGGTCTTTTTAAAATTTATCACTAACGGTATTTAAAAGTGGAGTGATAGTAAAAGTATTAAAACTTGTATTTCAGGATGCTTCCTTTATATTTTTTATTGCAACTTTCATCTGAAAAAAAAAGACTACTTTTCTTCTATAGCTGTTGCTGCTAGAAATTCTTGCACAGTAGTGCTCCATGTAGTACATATCAGCTTATCCGTTATAGGCATTACAGCCATTGCCTTTGGTGTTATCAATTATTTATCAAACATATCTTAAAAGCCTTATTGAGATGTAACTGAGGAATGAACACAGTCCCCACAGAGCTAAATAATGGACAAAACTATATTCTTGTAAACCCAAATTTTGTTTCTTCAGTAGTTCTGTCTGTTCTTTGGACATTTTCTACCTAGTTTTGCTCTACGTAGGTTCAAGTATTAAAGGTTTCAGCTGCAACAACTATAAAAGGCATACAGAAGGTACCAGATGAGCATAGAAAGCCCCAATTATCATAGCTAAATTGCTGTCTCCAGGCAAACTAGTTTTAAAACAGAGTTGGCATGTTTACCTGTGGTGCAGTCAAGCTGCTGGACTGAAACACACACACATTACAGTTGTGCTGTAAGTGAACAAAGAGATCATATTGCCTGAGGATTATGAGTGTACTTTCACGCTTTGAGACATCTTCTTAAATACTTATTACCACTAAAACAATGCCTGCAGTTCAGCCAAGAATCAGGCTTTTTGTTGTGTGAAGAACAATGTAACCCCAGAATAGGACTGGGTGCTTCTTGAGGTAGGATTTAACAAGATCTCCAAGTCTACATATGATACTAAGCTCATATGGGAGTAACAAGGCACTCCAGAAGGAAATCACAAAAGTGAATGAAAAAGGTAACATCAGATGATCTTCACTGTAGTTTTACATAAAGTAATAATAGGAAAAAATATTCTAAACCGTACCCACTGCTGACCTCAGAAGTAGCAGTTGCAATTGAGGAAGGAGACAAGTTCATCAACAGATCATGGAAATCAACACTTTCGTATTCAATGGTGGCCAAAAAAGCCAACAAGATACTGGGAAGGATATTGATGAAACTGAGAAGTGCTTATATCCTGAATAGTGTCTGTTGCTCTTGTCACTGTGTGTCAGGGAGGACACGGCAATGTTAGAGGTCTTCCTTGCTTGACTAATTCAGGACCTCTATTCTGAATGACAATAGTCACTTCATTTATGGCTTCCTTCTCTTTGGACTATACCCTTATATAGCACCTAGTTTGAGGAGGGAGAAATATAACAATAGCTAATGGAAAAGGTTAAGCTTTTCGCTTCCAAACTTGTCTCAACTAACTTAATGCTGTTGCTCCAAACAGAATGCTTCGACAAACATTCACATCCCAAACGGCAGTGGGAAAACAGGGGAAGTTGTATCTATCCACAAACCAAGGTGATACAGGTATTCTGCTGTGTCTTGCGGGGTAGGCTAGCTTGGGATTCATCATGAACAGAAAAAAACACGTGTAGATCAACAGAAATTTCTGCTACAAGTTGGAACTGGCTGATTATTCTATGATTAAGCAACCTTTTCTTTATATGAAAACTAATACACCTTAATTCATCCTGGTTGGAGATAGTAGTAATATTGTGCAGGGACACACTGTTCCTGTACAAAGCAGTGATTTGTAGCTTCTCACCCAACAAGATAATAATACTTTGCCATTGTCTGTCATTAGACTCTGCTAGAATTATCCTAGTGTACCTTGTTAACTGTGGAAATAAGACTTTCATAGGTGTTTGGTTTCAGATTTGCAAGCCTGATGCATTTAAATTCTGGTTATGCATCTTCATCTTACCACTGGATTGCAACTTAAACCTTACATGGTTAAAATCTTTGACAAGGTGCAGTTGCAGCTGTGTATATAAACTCTCTGACTGCTGGGATTTCTAATATGCTTAAATCCTTTTTTGAAGTGAAGCTTTAGCCTATTAGAAAAGTCGACTGTCTGAAGCTTTGAACTTTTGAAAAGAAACTCTGTAATCTCTTTATGTTGTTATACACTTGATCTGATAGAGGTTTTACAAAGAAAAATTGTGGATCCCACAGCGTATTAGAATAAAATCTGTGATTTTTTTTTGCTATCCCCTCCAAAATGTACCACAAAAAGAGGGATTCTTTACAACACTTACACGACCTACCAAGAAATCTATGGGCCAATATGGTAAAATTAGCCTGAACTCAGGCAGAAGTTGGATAAAATGAACTCTACTGATATATACATAGTTGGCAAGCTATCCAAAGTACATTATATATGCACACAAATTATTTTTCTTTCTTTTTTTCTTTCCTTTGATACAGTAATTCAGGCAGTCTACCACTACTTTATTATCTCAAAAATATATTCTGAAGGCCACTGTGACCATCTGTTGAAACTAAACACTGAGGTATGTATTTTATGTATTCATTAGCTTATGAATACATTTGTTAGCTTATGTATGCATTATGTTAACAGTGTGTTTCATAGGCATGTATGAGGAGAGAAATCATGCCTTTGACAGTGCATCTGTAGCACAGAGATAACAGGGTCTTCATCAGTCAGTGTTCTCGGCATCCAGGAAAGCAAGACGTGTTGAATGAACAACCTCTTCATTGCACTAATTTGAGCTGGCATCTTGCACAGGCTAAAATACAGAGATACTCTTACCTCCTTCAAGGAAGGTAACCTTTCCTTCAGCTTCTGCATTTTGGGCAAACAAGTAAACAGTCCTTGAAGATTTTTTCTACTGTTTACAAGTGCACATTCATGATTCAAAGCAGCAAAAATGTGTTTACTTTATTTCTCACTTCTGTGCAGTGTCCCTCATTTCTGAGTACAGAGAACAGAGGAGTGCTGCAAGGTAGCCAAACTTTCCCCTTCCGCTGGATTTCTTCATCACCTCTTCAACAATTAAATTTTGTCAGGATTTAGATAGACTTGATCCCACCCATTGTGTGTTTATAGTGAGAGTCACAGAATCACAGAATCACAGAATGTTAAAGGTTGGAAGGGACCTCAAAGATCATCTAGTCCAACCCCCCCGCCAGAGCAGGATCACCTACACTAGAGCGCACAGGAACGCGTCCAGGCGGGTTTTGAATGTCTCAAGAGATGGAGATTCCACAACCTCCCTAGGCAGCCTGTTCCAGTGCTCAGTCACCCTCACAGTGAAAAAGTTTTTCCTCATATTTTTCTGGAACCTCCTGTGTTCCAGCTTCCACCCATTGCCCCTTGTCCTGTCAGTGGACGCCGCTGAAAAGAGCCTGGCTCCATCCTCCTGACATTCCCCCTTGACATATTTATAAACATTGATGAGGTCACCCCTCAGCCTCCTCTTCTCCAAGCTAAAGAGATCCAGCTCCTTCAGCCTTTCCTCATAAGGGAGATGCTCCACTCCCTTCATCATCTTTGTGGCTCTACGCTGGACTCTCTCAAGCAGCTCCCTGTCCTTCTTGAACTGAGGGGCCCAGAACTGGACACAATATTCCAGATGCGGCCTCACCAGGGCAGAGTAGAGGGGCAGGAGGACCTCTCTTGACCTACTTGCTACTCCCCTTCTAATACACCCCAGGATGCCATTGGCCTTCTTGGCCACGAGGGCACACTGCTGGCTCATGGTCATCCTGCTGTCCACTAGAACCCCCAGGTCCCTTTCCCCTGCACTGCTCTCCAGCAGGGCAGTCCCCAACCTATATTGGCACATGGGGTTATTTTTTCCCAAGTGCAAAACTCTACACTTGCCCTTATTAAACTTCATAAGATTTCTCCCCGCCCAGCCCTCCAGCCTGTCCAGGTCTCTCTGAATGGCTGCACAGCCTTCTGGTGTGTCAACCACTCCCCCCAACTTCGTATCATCAGCAAACTTGCTGACAACATTCTCTAATCCCTCATCCAGATCATTGATGAATATATTAAACAGCACCGGCCCAAGCACTGACCCCTGAGGGACCCCACTAGACACAGGCATCCAGCCAGACTCGGCCCCATTGACCACAACCCTCTGGCTTCTTCCCTTCAACCAGTTCTCGACCCACCTCACTACTTGGTCATCCAGACCACACTTCCTCAGTTTACCTATGAGGATGCTGTGGGAGACGGTGTCAAAGGCCTTGCTGATGTCCAGGTAGACCACGTCCACTGCATGGCCACCATCCATCCACCTGGTTATGTCTTCGTAAAAGGCTATCAGGTTGGTCAAACATGACTTCCCCTTGGCAAAGCCATGCTGACTGCCCCTAATAACCTTCTTATCCTTGATATGCCTAGAGACAGCGTCAAGGATAAGATGTTCCATCACCTTTCCAGGGATGGAGGTGAGGCTGACCGGTCTGTAGTTACTCGGGTCATCCTTCCTGCCCTTCTTATAGACTGGAGTGACATTCGCTTTCCTCCAGTCTTCAGGCACCTCACCTGTTACCCACGACTTACCAAAGATGATGGAGAGTGGCCTAGCAATGACTCCCGCCAGCTCCCTCAGCACCCACGGGTGCATCCCATCAGGGCCCATGGATTTATGAATGTCCAAGTGTTCAAACTGATCCTTAACCCACTCCTCATCAATCAGGGCAGACTCCTCCTTTGTCATGACTTCCTCTGGGGCCTTAGGGGACTGAGGCTCCTGAGGACGGTCTCCAACAGTGTAGACAGAGGCAAAGAAGGCATTCAGCAACTCTGCCTTCTTTCTGTCCTCTGTCTCCAGAGTCAAAACATGACTTATATAGCTTCAATGTAAATCAAGGCACACACTGAAAACACACATAAAAATGTGACATTAGGATACTTCAGGTACTCCATATACTTCAATAGTTAACTGTAAACTTCTAGTACCTGAAGAGCATTGCTGGAAGAAAGGAGTTCTCTACAGATGTGAAGTCGAAGCAGATATAGGATCAAGGAAGTTCTTACTCACTTCTCCTTATGATATTTTTGAATACTGCACACTATTATACAGCCTGAGTTAGTCCTTTATCCTCAGCATTCTATAGCAACAGATCATATACAGAGAAAATAAAACCTTCCCAAAAATGATCCAAAAGTATTTATGCTTACGCTACAATGATAGTGCGTTGTTTACTTTCTTTCTGCATGTTTAAATACCTCCATAGAAGATGAGCATTTTGTTGCTACCATAACATGGTAACATGGTAACCTGGAGGGTTATCACTATTGCCTGCAAAATCCATCTATTTTTACTCATAGATGAATCATTGGCATTTAATTATGAGGGGAACTTTTTGTTTTGCCAGACAGATTTTATGAAGAACAAGATCTCCCAGGGCTTTTGTTTGTATCTCACAAAAATACAAAATGTGCTTTGCACCCTGATTCAAATACAATCCGTGGCTTACAAAACATAACACTGGTTAACAATGAGTAATGAGATGGAAAAGATGAAATAATGTTCTCTTACCAATATCAGTGAATTACCAGATAAGGAAACAGTGATACATGAATCCTCCTTAATCTTACAGAAGACTACAGCTTGATAGAGAAGGATTACATGACACAAACACATTATCTGACATTTCTTCTGGTTTATCATAAAATATTTGCCCCTCTTACACAGTAAGATTTGAACCAACCTGAAGCTAAACTAGAAAGGTGGTAATGAGAATAGTTCCTTTACTTTCATCTTCAACACAGACATCAAAAAGCAGAACATCAATTAAATGTTTTAATTTAAGCTTATTAGGGCATTGATATGTGTCACTGCTTTAATGTTTGTACTGTTTATCAACAGGTATCAAATGCAGACAATATCTTCAATGGCACTTACTGAAATTCACAAGTGTTAATCAAACAAATGTTTTTTTGTAACAAACAACAAAACTACAGACCATTATTTTTAAAAATAATAATAATAAAATTTCAGAGAGATATTCCAGAGAAATCTTGTATTGTATCCTCCACTCTTTTCTAAAGATCATAGAACGGCCTGGGCTGGAAAGGACCTGAGAGATCATTTTAACCCAACCTCCCTGTTGTGGGCAGGGACGCCACCTCTCGACTAGGTCAGGCAACACGTGAGAACCGAATGGGAATTGAACCCATGACCTTTGGTGTTTTAAGCACCAAGCTCAACCCACTGAGCTAAATCGACCTTCAAATAATTGAAAAAACCTTATAATTCACATTCTCCATGCACTTGAACCATTTGTAATTTAGAATTGTTCTCTGTCTTCTCCTTGATTAATTTATCAGCTAGCAGTTTTACAACAGTTATAGTAAAAAAACCCTGCTATTCTCATTATTCTGCTTGCTGACATGAATAAGATTTTAAGATAATATTGCATTTAAAGTAATCCATTGTTAAGGATAACTCCTCAACTTAGAATGAATGAGTCCCATTCTTGGATTTAACCATTACTTCAAATACCCTCATTGGAAAGGAGGGAGAAAGAAATACCCATGAGGGCAAGTGTAATTTTCAATTGCCAAAAGAGTCTAAACTGAGGATTGCTCTGTATGCATTGTAGGAAACTACAGGAAATAAAACTACTTGTGTTAAATATTAATATACTCAAAAGAATGCAGAAAAAAAGCTTCCCATCTCATGCAGTGTCCATTAAATAGTCACTTAAGTGGTGTAAAATTCTGAATGATCTCTACTGTGTTTCAAATACAGCAGAAAGTAACTCACCTATAAATTTAGATGGTTTATTGCAGAAATAGGTTCTGTGTAAATTTATCAATTAGAAGTCCTTGGTTTCATTATATAACTCACAGTAAAAAATGAGAATGCTATTAAATACCACTGTGATTCAAGATTGTTCACTAGTGTCCTGGGTTTAGCTAAAAACCCAGTCTTGTTTAGTGATTTTTACTTTCCAGTTTAGTGTCTTCTAAACCGCGGCAACTAGCTAAGTGATAATTTTGCATCTTTCTTGAAATGTGTTATTTCAAATTTCACAGATAAGTAATAAAAGTGAAGACCAGAGCTAAAATTCACACGAGTGCATATATGGATTCATGTGTACAACAATATTTAATGGAGATCATTAAACCAAAAAGCTTTACATTTTTGATGAAGCATTTTGATGAACACACATTAAAAAGTGATTTAATAGGGAAAAAAAAGAGAGAATTTATTAAGAAAATATTTAATCCAACCTCTTACCTTGTGATTGTATTGAGTGATATCTGAGGTTCCATTCGGATAAGGAACCCAGCTCATGAACATTCACAATGGTTTTCAAAGAAGAGCTACAAATGAATGGCACATGCTATCACAGATGTACATATTCAGAAAATACCTTCTTCCCAAACAGAGCAGACTGCATCTCTTCAGCTCTAAAACACTGAAGCTTTACCTGGACGGCTCTGAGAACACTCAATTAGAACAGAAAAAGATGTCAGAGACTAACCAATTCACATGTACAATCAATAAGGTTAAAGAAAAAAGAATACGAAATCATCCCCATGAGGTTGAGCTAGAGAGTTTCCTAAAAGTGGCATAAGCAAGTTGGGGATTTTTACTATTTTTCTGCTTTGATCATATTAAATCAAATTATTTTCATGCTTGTGACCAGATGATGATATGGTTATTTACCCACGAGACACCCTTTTTTTCCAAAAGAGTTTCCAGCAGCACTGAGATTTGTGAACAAAAGGATGACTTGAGATAAGTGTGGGTAACAAAATTCATCCTGTAAATGTCCTTAACCTCTTTCTTTGTTCTCTTAAAAATCCATAAACACACCCTTTATTCAAGTCATATTAGACACAGCATTCTATCTCCAAAAGGGAGAGATTTGAGAGTTAAAATGCTTCCATACAGAGGAACTTACTCAAAACAGAATTTTTTAAGCCTCAGAATAGTAGAATTTATTCTCAGAATAGTAAATTTTAGTAATCTTTATTTGTATCATTTTGTACGCAAAAAGGCTTGTATCAAATTGCCTTGTGGTATGATTTTCTTACGTGAAAATGGTAAGCATGTGCATTATCAAATATAAGAATTACAATCAGATGAGGAGAATCTTTTTTAATATTTTTTTTTCTGTAATGCTTATGCATAGGGGACTTTAGAAAGCAGCAGGTGTTTTCTTATCCTTCCAGGATAATCAGTAAATTTTTTACATTCTGTATCTGCCAGCTTTGCCATGACTCTTTCAGTGTGTTTTGCTATTTCATGCACTCTGGGGATCTTTAGTGTATTTCAGTCTCCTGACAGACATTACAACCTCTTCTCAGCACTTCTACTTTAACAGTTTTTAAAAATACGGAAGTCAGATCTTTTATATAAACATGGTTCCCTTTAGGAGATTTAACATTTTTTCCTTGAAGAGATTAGAAATTTTACTAGCAAAGTCTAGTTATTTTTGTTCGGGGTCTGTTTGAATATTTTTTTAGTTGAAAACTGTTATGACATTCTAACTAAAGGTGTTTGTTTCTTCTAGCAAAAGAAACAGCATGAGACTAGGAGCACAACAATGTAAAGTGCTCATACATGTTGGGTTGCTGAAAAGAGAAGAATTACACTCCCTTGCAGGGAAGAAGAAGATTCTGTATATTCATGTCTTTTCCTCACAACAGGTGCAGGTTCGAAGTGCCCAGTTTCAATGCTTCCTGACCAAGGAAGCCCTGAGCAACTTGCCCTAACACCAACTCTACTGCAGTGGGACTATAGATCACTTACAATCTAGGCCAGTCTCTGGTTCAGTTTCTTGCTCTACAAAGACAACATCCCTTCCACTTCTAAAATATCTTCCCCTTGACCTGATTTGTACTACAGGTCCTTCACACTTTCAAGTCTAGAGGCACTTTTCTTCATCCTCTTTCAGCTTAAATTGTCTCCCGAACTAGTGTTAGTTCTTGCACTTTCACCAGAGCAGTCTGTTCACCTTGTCTCAAAACATTCACATTTCTCTTACTTACATGCCAAAATTTTTCATTCGATTTTTAGTTATCTCTTTGCAACTTTAACTTAATGTTGTAGTCTTCTAATTCTAAAAGGAGATGTAGCATGGAAATAAGTGTGTGTGTGTGCGTGAAAGGGGGAATAATGGCCACTTTTTCTGGATACAGAAAAGAGAAGGCATAGACCAGCCTTCCTATGACAAATGATCGACTTTCAGGTTTCACAGGGGTCACTGTGATTATTTATCAGTCAATAACTCATGTGGGAAAGCCAGAGAGAATCTTTCTAGACTTCTGCAGATCCTTGGGCATAAATCAGGTTTTGCTCCTGACTGAGTTGGAACTGTACATCTCAATTCTAGTAGTTACACCATCTGGATCTTCAATATGAAGGGAAACTTTAAAACATCCAGATGGAAAGAAAAAAATGTAGGGATACATAGCAAGTGTGTTGCTATGTGTGATTCAATTTAGATTGGTTAATAGATATTCTCATTTCAGACTTCAACCTTTGAAAACACAAATGTGAATTCATCAAGTGGTTTTAAGGAACATTTTTTTCTAGTGAGTTAAGATGAAATAGACGGTTTAACCAAAGTAATTTTTAAAATATCTTCATAGTTTTTTGTGTGCATTCCTAAGAGAAAAATGCACTGAAGTGTTAATGATTTACTGTATAATGTTTGCTGATGCTTTTTTGGAACACAGGTGGCCACTGGTAAATTATTTCTATTAATTCTTAAATAAGTAATCAATGGAGGTGCTTTTTAGATTAACTTTTCATTCAAATGGCTTACGGTCTTTAAAAAAATCAGGAAATTTTTTCCTGCATTTCATATTTTTCAAGGGGAAGATCCTCTCCAAAACAGGTGTGCATTGGAGTATCCAAGTTTTTGGATATTCATTGTCCTAAGGTCATGAATCTGGTAAGTAGAATCTGTCTCCATAACCAACCCTCAGTCTTTTCTTTTAGTAAATAAAAGGACTGATTAAATTGTGCAGAGAGCTCAAATCATGGAAATATATTTCTCTGAACTTAATTCTGACTTGTGGTTCTAACAGTTCCATTGTGTTTCTCACTGCAGTGCTTTACAATGTTGTTTGTCCTCAACACAGCAAAGATCGTCTTGGTATCAGCCTCTAAAACTTCCCTTTTCATTTTTAACAAAAAAAATCCTCTTTCAATAAATTCACTACGCAGCAGGATGCAGCTATGATGTTGGTATTAATTTTCTCAGTTTGTTTCATTTATGTGGAAAAAAAACATTTGCAGGATTATTTGAATAAAGTTTTCAGCAGAATTTCTTACACTGAAATGTTTTCCCAATTTTTTTGTAAATCATCAGAATATCTAGCATAAGGTACTAGAAAGCTCATCTTTTCTTTTTTAAAAATATGGGACAAGGCTCTCATCTGCTTTCGGGGAAAAGATCAAATGTTTTTAAGATGACAAGCAGAGACATCAGTGAAAAGTAATTGTAATTCACACCTTTAAAATTATTAAAATATTTTTAAATATTTTTTTAAATCCCAGATAATTATATTTCTTTCTAAGACACCTTTTCTTTTTCTCTTTTGCTGAAACAAAAGCTAACTGAAACTACTACGATGCTGTGATTTATAACCACGGCTGGATCATTAGGCAAAAAGATTGCCTTGATGAATTCTTACAGGCGGTGAAGTCGTTCCCAATTACTCCTAGAACCTGTTTTATTCCACCTAAATGAGCAGATTTTTTAAAAAAGTCTACCAGTACTTTTTTTTCCCGAACATTAAGCATCTGGTTATAGAAGTAGTTGAGACATCAGTGCCTTGAAAATGGTGCAACTGGTCATCTAGAACACATTCAAGTGTACGTATCTATTACATATGCTTGTGCAGATGAACATCTTTGTCTATTAGGGTGCAGATTTGGCATTTTAATTACACAGTCAAAGCATGGACACAAACAACAGTATTTCTTAAACAGATCACTTTTTTAAAGTCATAAAATGTTCAAAAGACCAAACTCACAATCAATATCATTGCCTATTTTATTTGCCGAGAAATTTTGTCCACTGAGAAGTTGTATTAAAGTGTTATACCATATGCAGTGGATGTTCCCCAGATAATCCATTTTAATTCCACTGAACATTATTTTAAAACAAAAAAATCTCCTTAAAAAAAAGAAGTAAAATTCAACAGCAAAACTGGTTTCCTTTTCATCAAAAGTTCAAACCCTCCATTATAAACTGATTTTTGTTATAACATGTGGTAGGTACCGTTTGAGGATTCTTTTGGAACAGAGTTGTTGAATTAGCAAGTGAATTAGTACTCTTGGGATAGCCTGCTAATTTTGTGCATCCATGAAATTATAAATTCTCATAAGACATGAATAATAGGTATGTTCTATTTCTGTGTAAATACTTCTAGCTGAAGAAAAATTTACTTCTCTATGTGACTTGACTCAATGCAAATAAATTGTACTCTGCTAAGATGTATGGACAGTCCTCATGATGTATTCCTGTACTTGACTAGCATCTTATTTTAATCTTTAATATCTATTAAAATAACTGAAACTTAGTATATTCCTCTAAGATCTCTCTGTAAAACGATGTACAGAGCAGAAGTGGAAAAGCCTGGGCAAGAGAATCTGGTATATATCACAATCCTCTAGCTCCCTCACAGAGAACCGTAAATACCCAAGAATGTGCGTGCCATCAAAACCCCAGCTAGGCCAGGAATTAGGCTTGAGGTAAAGCAAGGCTTGAAGTATCTCATTACCTATCTCACAGGAAAACAACAGTACTTTCCTCCCATTTGCACCTTAATGTCTTTCTAAAACCATTTGAGACTCGAGGTCTTGGACCCAGCTGCTGTTATCAAGCAAGAATATTTCATCTGACACTCTACTGACAGGGAGCAAAATATGTTGAATAAACACAGAAAACATGAAGGCAAAGGACCATCACAGGAGCGCCCTGGCCTCCTGACAGCTTTCAGAGTTCAGAGTTCTTGGAGAAAGTCCGTGTAGTTGTTCTCCAGTATAGCAAACGTTTTATTTCTGGAAGGAGTGGAAGAGCAAAAAAGCTTTCTGACAGAAAACTGTGCAGGGATAGTTCCTACTTTGCATTTTTCTCTCATTGCTTCATCACATTAGAGAAGATCTGTCCCCATATTTCCCAAACACCTCAAACCCAAAAGAAGATAATCACTAAAGTTGTTTTCACTTTTTTTTTTCATTATCGTAAAGGAAAATTTTAGTGGTGCATGATGCATTTCAAACTATACATTTTTAACAACTCTACCTTCCTAAACGCATTACCTCCTCCAAAGTGCTGCTTAGCACTTCCAAGGGGGATTTAGCGCATTTAGTGATTTTACATTATTTATTATGACTTGAAATCATGGAAACTGCACAATTGTAACCAATTTTAAAACAGGAAAAATTGGACCAATTTTTCAATAAGGTTAAACATTAAACTGCTTAGGAAAGTCTAGTGTGGAATCTAATTCACCGAAATGCTGAAAAGAGTGGGAATAAATGACACAGCAGAGACGGAATTAGTATTGCAAAACAGATGTTCAACAAGTCTCTGTCTAGCTTTGGGTTTTGCCATAACAATCAAGAATTCACAATTGGTATGCAGATTTTTCTATAACACAATCCCATTTGTGCATAAAATAACTCTTTAACACACTTTTTACTCAACAACATTTTGTATATTGAAGAATAGATGAGTCATCTCATTGCTGCTCATTGTTTGGCATCAGTTTTTTTGTTATACTCCAAGTTGCCTGTCAGATAGTGTATCAAGAAAATTCTCTTTCTAATATTCCTGCAAAAGCTGCATTAGGTTTTAGTCCAGATAAAATCCAGTGGGTTTACCTAACCCAGTTCTAATAACACTTTGGGATTTTTCTGATCTTAAGCTAGTGCAAGAGCTAGAGAAGTTAGCCTTTAATTTGCTTCAGATAATCATAGTCAATTCATCTTTAAGTACTGGTAATCCTACAGGAGGTAGTTGTCATTCTTAGGACCTCAAAGAAAGGGATAAATGGAATATGAAAGGAGCATGTAATACAAAGTGGAACACTCTGGCTTATAACAAAAGAAAAAAGAATCAAACTTATCATTCTCAAAAAAATCTGCTTAACCAGGAATCCTGTAATGTCAGGTAAGGAACACCCACACAACTTGATATAACTGTAGTAAGTCTTAATGGGAGATAGAGACCCTCTGGAGCAAATAAAAGGGAGAGAGTCACAGCCCAACAACCAGACCAGCACATTGACTCACACTACTGAACAAACACAGGCTAAGATAGGTGTGTTTCTATCAAGCTCTCTGAAACAACAGTTCTTTAATAAGCAGTAATATCCTTCTGAATACCAGGAACATAGAACTCAGTCAATCTCAAGATGATTTATGAACAATCCAACACTGCCATCTATCAGATTTTATTAGAATTATATTTTTCTATATGGCAACGTAAAAGTGTCATTCTCTAATGTTAAACAATTGCAAGATTTGAACTACAGAAAATGTACAAAAGACCAAACACTGATCATTCATATATTAAATTAAAGCATGCAGAGTTTTGGCTAATCGTAAAGCTATCAGGATTGAAGGGGAAAAAAAGAAGAAAAAAAAAAAGAGCAAGACTAGCTTATCTTTTAAAAAAACCTTACATTTGTAATAGAACATCATTTAAATTTATTTTCAGCAAATTGTTTATCTTTTCTTCTCATGTGATTTTCCAGTTGACTTTCTGAAATTAGAAGTTTAACATCATCTATGGAACTTACCATCTAGGAGTTGAACAAATATAGTCTGTAACATCTAATCAAAATAATGAAATAAGAGGTAGCTCCATGAACACAATTATTTTTTTACCTTAGTATCTGAAAAATCATCATTATTAAAAAATATATCTTCTCTTCTTCTGAAAAGTCACCAGATAGGATAAATAAAAAGTTATCCTGCCATAAAACTCCCAGAACTCCAGTAGTACAAGACAGCTATGTCATACTCGACTTTCATTTTAACATGTAAGTTGTAGTTTCCTTTTCCTTTAATAAATAAAACTACATTGTGTGAACTTACAGGAACTTAAATAAGTGAAATGTGCAGACGAGTCAAAGGACAGGAAAAACTCTCAACACATAAGGCTCCGGTAAGGAGAAGTAGCTGTAACCTGTACAATTAAATTAAATTGTTCCTTCTTAAAATACAGCAGAGGGTGGTGCAACGATACTTTTCAGAAGTCAAGTGGAATTACTTTCTCTTAATCCAGACTTGGAACTGACCCATTGTTACTGTGTAGTAATAAACACAAAAGAGAATAAAAATCACCTGTTTAATAAGTATAGAAGCAAGTTCTATGCTGGTCAAGAGAAAAGTAGGTAGATTATGCAACCAGCTGCAACTGTATAGTACTGTACAAGGATAATCCTATTCCCAGACCAACAAGCAGTACAATTCTATTACAAACAGACATGCAGATCTAAATCCTTCTAATAGGAAGTGAGTCCTAAGATTAGGTGTTTCCAGTCTTGAATGTGGTGAGTTGTATTCCAGTCCATAGTTATCAGTGAACAAATCACCTTACATACTGCTTGACGAGTTCTATAAAATTCATTACCTAGAATATTCGGTATTATTTTTCTTACTTTGCCAAGTTTATAGAGGTAGTGGAACAATTAGTAAATTATTCAGAGATAGATGAGTCTCTTTTTGAGTCCATCGACACTAAAGCATCGTATATAGAGTATTATATTCATTAGCAAAATATACAAAATTATTTGTAAATTAAATTAACGCCTGAAACTTTTGATGAATCGCGTATGTTTAAATTGATAGCATGATAAAGCAGATTCCTGCAATTTAAAATATCAAGATCATCAGAACATAAAACCTTCTTTTACAATGAGTAGGAAAATTAATTCTGTCATTAAATCTTAAAAAGTTAATTGTGTCTTCTGTTCTTTGCTGGACAATCTCAGTAGGAAGATCTGTCTTGAACAATCCACTGGCTGACCTTGACTCAGACACCTAATTTTTAGACATCTAATGTTGGGTGAGACAAACTTTATCAGATACTTTGGAATCACTGAACTGCACAAACTTGTAGTTAAATCAATACTCTTCATTATTAATAATCCAATAGTGTCTTAAAACTCCATATAAAGTGAGATATTCAAAAGCCCAGAGTACTGGCCTAACTGCCCCCGTTAAAGTCAATTGGAGTTTTATCACTGATTTATGGGAGCACTAAAGAAGCAGAAAGGGGTTAATCTGAAAGCATCTGATGTGACAGACTCAGGAGCATCAACTCAGAAGTGAGTACTTTCTAAAGTCTTACCCTAAACTTAAATACGTTCTTATATATTTCCATGCATTTGCAATGTATGAAAGTGAGTTGTACAGGTAAAACTACTTTGGATCCGTATGTTTCCTTTGACCTGTTTGAGAAAGATATAAGCTGCATAAGAAAGCAGTGGGCTCTTTTTCCCAGTAATAATGTTTATTAAACTTGTTTGTTAGAACGAGTATTAAAATCTCCCTCAACACTATATTTCTCTATTTTAACTATTTACTCTTATATTTGGTAGGCTAAATTCAAGCAATAGACTTGTGCTTTAATGCTAGTTTAACATCAATGTGAGACTGTTTTCAGAGCAGAAGGGACTATACCTCTCATGCCTCTTGTGCAGATTATTCCTATTGGGACAAGATTAATGTATCTGAGATGAAGGACAATGGGGTCACAAAAGATATTGTTAGATCCAACAAATACATTTTGATAAGAAATATATTCTGCTACAGTCAGAAACATTCATGAATTCTACTGTATTTTTGTCTTTTCTGCTATATTCTATCATATGACATGTTGTATTACAATGAGTATGAATCCTGTCATTTCTGGTGAGACCCCAACGTAGGCATTCAAACTCTACCCTTACCTCTATTCAAATTTAGCATCATCATGTGTCTAGCTATAATATATAACCAGAAATGGACCTTCTGTGTTAGTCTGTCTTCAAAAAAAAAAGAAATAAAAAAAAGAAAAAATCCCACCAGTTCTGGAGCAACAATTTCTAAAAAAAAATGTACTCTCTTAGATGATCTAAACAAAAAATTCCTCTGCAAATGCAAATATGCGACAACTACAGTTCTAGCACAGTGTAGCAGTCCCCTGTTTATAACCAAACACATTGACATTCAATAAACAGTGCTGCATAAAATTTCATCTCCCTGTGGGGAAAATTTAAACTTACTTTATTATTCCTTTGGAATATTTTAAATGAGAAAAAAATGAAGATAAACTGCAGTTGACCCTAGGCATTATAAATGCCATTAAGGCTCTCGCTCTGTTAGGCCCATCTGTTGCTTTTCAGGCCAGCTATTCATTAACCTTATTAGCACAAGCCCCTATAGCCTTGAGTTGACATTTCCCTGGTTAATATGGAAAGCACATTTCCTAGCACACATGAACAAGCTCGTTAAAGAATTTGTATGAATTGTCTAATAGGTGCAGTAGGATAGAGAAAGAACTGATCTGGTTTTCCATATCTGACATGAAATTCCTTTCTGTGGGCTTCTAGGGAACTGCAGTGTTCTTATATATTAATATGTAGCTACTGTCCTAATCAAATCAGCAGAAAATCAGTCCTCTTGGCATCAGTAATAATCTCTGTCTGTTGCAGCAATATAAATCCAACAGGTATGCTATCAGATTTTGTACTAGATTTACAGATGAGACAAAAAAAAAAAAAACCACAGCAAATGTATTCATTCAACTGGTATACCCAGCAGCTTAAAATTACGTGAATACATAAACTGTTTATCATGTCTAACCCACTGATATGAAGTCACAGTAAGGTGAACTGTTTGATATTTAATCCTGGTTCTTCTTCATCCTCGGTGTTCATTTAATTTTTTACTCCCAGAGAGTGTTGTGAGCAATTTGGTTTGCAGAATGAGTTTAGAGGAAGTGTTTTTCTCTCTCCATTTTAGGTCTGATATTGCAGGCATAAATAAAAATCCACATATTTCTAAACTGGCACACACTAAAAATAAACATTTCAGAAAGCAAATAATAGGAATTCCTTCCATGTCTTCTATTTAGTGGCAACAGCTGATGTTCCTTCACACACTAAAAAGAAATTATGAACTCCTTTTTTGTCAAGAGGTTGGTTTCAATTTTTTGTGAAAAGCCTGAGAGTGAAAGTAAATCAACTAATGGGTTAAATTAGACAGAGACAGTTCAGCAGCCTTTCTCGGTATCCCTTTGGCACTTCTGATTCTTCTTGTATCTGTGGCAGTACAAGGTAATTTCCAGATAATTTTTTCCCATAAGTGGAATGTCAGGATAATTTATAGAGGTGCCCTATACCTCCTGACCAGATTATTTAGTTGGGAGTAAGCCTTTTAGGACTTTAAAGCTAAAACTAAGACCGTCCTTCCTAAAAACACTCCACTCAGCAGTTCAGCAATGTAATTAATGAAAAATAAGATCTGACCTACAGAAACTACTACAATTACTGTAGGTAGAATGTACTGGAAAACATATAGTTGCCTAAATCTCTTTTACTTTAAGGATGTATTTGTCAAGTATTTCATCTGTTAATCATTGTATGTCTTCTCTTGTGAACTTATCTGTCTCTACCACACGTATTCTAAGCCTGTGTAAGACATAGCCTCTCTTTTCACATCTGAGTCTTCTTAAAACAGCTCAGCCTTAGCTGATATTGGGGGGGGTGGAAGGGAGGAAGAAGAGTAAACATAAATGGTAAAGATCTTATTCATAATCTCGTGAAATCAATGGAAAGACTTGCAGAAAATTTGTGAGGTTAAAAGTATGAGTCCACTGTCTTGCATAAGGGCATGTGTCACTGATGTTACCTGTGTAAACCTCTTCCTGTTGTCATCACTGGGATAATCTCTCTCAGCTCAGTGTCTTGACTAATACACACCTGAGGACTGAGCCTGCACCTTTATTCTCTCTGAGAAGTCTGATATTTACAAGTGTTGCGTAGCCAGAATGTCATGGCACAGGAGCCATTTTAAAATGGTGCTTTAACACAAATAAGGAAAAAAAAATTCTACAGGAATTTCTATCAATAATGAATAAATCTTAAAGATGCAGTTCAAGTTTGATAAGCACCTCAAAGTTTGGATGCTTATCTGAAAGCTATTGACTAATCTGAATTATTTGCATCTGCTTAGTTTAGCTGAGAAGTTTAGAAAAAGAATGTTTCTTGAGGCATGGCTAATAGATACAACTGAGGACACCCAAAGATTATAATTTAGCATGAGGTCTGAAAAAAAGGAAATAAGAAAAAAAATTAATTTCTTCAGACCTCAGAAACATAGTTACTTCAGGTTTGGTTCAGTAAATACGTTAAGAAATTGACTGACTCATTTTATTTATGGCATCACTTTCAACTGTTACAATTATCTTACTTGTTAATATTGGGGGAAAAAAAAGAGGCAGCATGTTAGAAAACTTGCTTAGCATTTCAGTGAGACACAGAGGGAGATGAAAAGAACAGTTTCTGTCTGTTCCTCTGCCTTCGCTCCTCTGCGATGTACTGAGCTGCAAGCTGAAGCTCTGTAATAGAAAAACTTTCCCAGTTCTAGTGCAACAGATGTTTTTGCAAGTGCTTCAATTCTCAGAGCAACAAGGCTGGAGATAACTGTATAAGCTCACTCATCCTAACAGAACAGCACATTACCCAGCAATCATGAACCAGCCTTTATGTGAGACTTCATATAAAAATATAAGGTACCAAAAAAAGAAGTTTCACACCTAGGAAGCTACTAGGAAGCTACTGTCTTTTTCTTTTTTTAATGTTATTTCCTTTTTTTTCCTGCATATGCAGCTCTTCCATCTTATGCAGCTGTGACAGTACATTTATCAATTTGCTGGCATGAAGTTTGTGCTTTCCCTTAACCTGCATAATGCTACCTCACGATTCAGTTCCTAATTCGAAACAAGATTTCTGTTACAAAGTTCTGTACGTACAGAAGAGAAGGCCCTGTGCCTTACCCTTTATAACTAAACAGAGACAAAAATCAGGAAGTGTGAGAAAAGCAGACATTCTTATTCTCATTTTTAGATTAAATTTTCTTCTTGTTCTTGTGCAGTCCTTTGTTCTCCACCAGAGTGAGGTCAAGTACAAAACACTGTGCAAGCAATTTTTATTAGTGCTGTTAAGAATTACCTAGGTAGGTATTAAAGAAGAATATTGCATGGATGAGGGTTTTTTTCCTAGACAATTAGAAGAATAGGCAATCTGCTAATTTCTACCAACAAATGAAAGAAAAATGGAGACTGTGATTCCACTTCAAAACAAATGTTCACAGATTTCTGACTCTACTGGAATACAGATATTTTCTTTGGGGCAGTGAAAATCCATCTCATATCCAGCAGAATTTAATACATATTTCTTAAATAATCTCTTTGAATGCTTATTACTCAAATATCAAAAAACCTTGTTCCATCTAGAAAAGAGGAGGGCATGTCTCTCAATCTTATAGGAACTGAAGAGACGGACTGTCAAGGTTTTAAATGTGCAGAAAACAGGTGAGTTTGTACTGCTGATAGCAAAAAAGCAACCCAATAACAACCGTAAAGCCCTTCTTGTGAGCTTATGTAAATTGAAGGATGCCCTCACTGTCAGCAGGTATATTATTTCAAAGAAGACAGACAACTGTGTTAATCTCCCTTCTGCTTAATCCCTGTTTCTCCACAAATCATCATGTCGACAGTTTAAACAGATTTAGATGTGACTGAAATCAAGAAAAGGAGATAGTCTCAGGATGCTGGGGCTGATGCAGGCCTCCAAGAGGTAATTTTGTTTGTGGTAGAGAGAGAGCACAGGAGAGAGAGTAAATCTAACAAATCTAACAAAGCAACCCTCTGGCCCAGCCCTGAGGATCAAATCCAATTCTACGAAGATACACATTAAGCCCTGTCTATCACAGCTTTGCCCTTGAAAAGACAAATAATGATGAGATTCACCTCGTTGTGCTTGTCTCTGGAGACTAGACAGAAGACATTTAAGGAACCTGCACTATTGCACATTTTGAATACCTTTTGTTATTTAATCCTTATTATCTTAGAGCAGGGGGAACAAAAAAAAGTTAACTCTGTTAGTTTAACCACCTGGTGTCCCTTAAGTAAGAAGCAATAATCACTAGAGTAATAAAAGCAGTCAGTAATCGAGAAAGTGGTGGTCAGCAGAACAGTGGCTCATGCATTATGCATCTTGACCAAATTATTTGTTGCAATCTTCAGCTTTTGTACTTCTTTTAGGTGAGAAGGACCGATTTCTACTTACTGCTCTCCTGAAAATCATCATGGAAATGTGCTCAAAAGACTGTGAAGTCAAAAAAAAAAAAAGAAGTACAACTTTGAATATTTAATTTAATCATTTTCTGATAGTATAAAAGTTAGATTCACTCATATTCCTTCTGTGCCTAGACTGTTGAAAACAGTCCTTTAGCACTATTTTCAGCACTTAATAGTCAAGTTTTAGATGAAAGATGTCCTTTTTCAATAAGGATTGCTAGCATGCCACTCTTGAAGTTTTTAAATCAGAAACTCTACCATTTAATCACTTTACCTTTAACTCTTATCTGATCGAATTAGCATTTGCAAGACAGCACCTAAAATAACAAAAATAGTCTTTGGAATAGTCTTCAATGAGAGGAAAATTATAATTACCTAGGTGGTCTGCATGATCACAGCTTGCAATTTTGTGTCTTAGAAGCAAACCAGAAAATTAATTAGTTAATGTTAGTGATACTCTTTGAAGATGAATAGCTATATGAAAGTGCTGAGAATTATTACAGTTATTAGATAACACAATTAACCGCTACTCACAATTAAAAAATTGAAGCAATTTGACTGAGCTAAAGGGGATGTCACTGTTTGCAGTTCTTTGGGCCATCTCCCCAGGATCTAGCTGGTGGGTTGAGGGGAAAGCAAAAGAAAATCTGGGCAGATCATCAGCATACAAGACTGCAGGGCCCTTCAGGAGTGTCCAAAAGGGTACAGGCTTCTACGTACAGCAGTGGCTGCAGCCATTCTCCAGCCGAGAGATGCAAAAGCAAAATCCCTTTCTGCTCCCTTATGCCAACAAATACCATTTCCCTCAGTGTCCCCACCCTGTGAGATGTCTCCTACCTGAAGAGAGGCACACAGAGGGAAGGAGTGGGAACAACACACACTGTGGGCATTGGACCTTGCATTTGTATTCTCTCTGGACCTTTTGTAGTCTCCCCTGAAACCTTCCTACACAACTTGAGATGAAAAGAATTCTGAGAAACACTTCTGCTTTTGACAAATTAGCTTTTTTATGTCAAAAAAAGACTTTGCCAAAATGTCTCTGTTCTAGATGCAGTAGCTCACTCCCTGGACCTTGAAGGTGCCTCTTCTGGCAGGCACTACCTCTTCACAGATAATTTCTATGTTGTTTTTTAGCACTCTTATCTCTTGGTAGATATCCATTCTTTGTGGCCTTTGGAATAGTTTGTCATGTTTTTCAGACGTGGTACTATGTGTCAATTGCCACCTAGAGATTTATTTTATATGATTTAAATTGAGTTTACAACATCTGCCATAGATTTCATTCTCAGCCAAGTCTCTTTGCTTCACGGAATACAATTTTTTAATTTTTTTAATGCTTTCAGATCACGGGAATGAAAGAGCTAAGAAAGTACGAGATGTAATATTCAAATTACATATAAAGATATTAGCATATAGTTCAGTGAGAATGAATTGACAAATTTAGATTCCCCATCTACATTGTGAGCCACCTTTCCTGGAACTATTCATAATTCAGACATACTAGAAGAGTCCTTAACGGTGATATTTTATGGACTGTTGAATATTCATAATTTAAACTATACATTTTCTTAAGATTGCTCAAAGGAGCTACATAGTGAAATTTCTGTTCACTTGATTGTTCCACTGTTCACGAAGAATTGCTTGTGTTTGCAAAATAAAAAATGTGTTTTTACTAGTACTTTCTCATTACTTATAAAATATGCTTCATGGAAAAACATTGTTCAGTTGATTATTTTGCCTGGATACGTGCAACAATGCTCTAACACTATTGTGCATATGTAAAGCAACTGCTGATGGCGAGTTTAAACTAACTCTCTGTCATGGCCACCTTGAACTTCTAACGATTTTTTTTTCCTTTGGTGTGAATAATTAACAGAAGTTTACAGTTTTTGAATTGGATTTCTTTCAAAAAGTGTTGAATGATTGTGCATATGCGTGGACCAATGTTTCAGTCATTGCATGCACAAAGGGCACTGAAAGTCGGATATGAGCCGAGATGCAGACTCCTTAAGGTGAAAAAAATCACCTTGGTAAGAGGACTGGGGTTGGCAAAGATCTAGAAAATTAAGTGGTAATTAAACATTCTAAGAGGAATAGTCTCCAAGTTAATTACATAATTGGAAACACAGAAGAAAACTGTCACAACCTTATACTCTAAGGTATTTCTCTAAAGGAATCATCTCTGCAGAGTTATTCAGTGTCCTGTACTGCGCTGGGGAACAATAAAGGATAGTGACCATCTTATTTTTCCAGTGGTAAATACAACTTCTTTAGATATTAGAGAACAGAGAAGTGGATGTCTGCAATGGCTGAGCCATTGCCAGTGTTACAGCACCAAACAGTTACCCTTTGTAATAGCAGTGCTAGACAAGAATGCCCTTTTGGTGTCATTAGCCATCGTATTTTCCCAGATGTTACATTTATAACTATATGCCAGGTGTGAAAAGATTAATAGCTCGTCCTAAATGCAAATAAAAAAAGGAGCTGTTTCTAGTTCAGAGTTGAGATACAAAAGTAAAGCACATCTCATGAAATTTGATGCTGCCTGTTCAACCCTGAAAACTGGTCTTCATGGAAGTGACCACAGGGAAGTGTGTATTCAGTATTACGTTGTGACATAGTCCAGCAAATCCTGTGTAGCAATAATTTTGAATTCTTCTGCTAGCCTTTAAGCTAGGCTAACAAAACTCTACATTCACTAAAGAGGAATGATCAGAAGGAATGGCCCGAAAGCTAAGAAATATGTCAAAGAACACCTTGCTTAAATATAGATAATATTCACGTCACCCAGGTGTGATTACAACTGAATAATACCTATGTCACCATCTTAATTTCATGCCTTTGCATTATTAGATATTCCAGTGCAATTCTAGCCAAACAGGTAAGAAGAAATAAAGGCAGTAGGCTGGATATTGCAGTACCCGGTCTTGCAGTTAAATTTCTTACTACTGCCTTTGCCTGGAACTGACTTCTGTGCCAACTGAAATACAAACTGTAATGCCTTGGGTCTGGATTGATATGTATCTTATGAAAATGATAATTGTTTAGTAGTTGTCCCCCTTCATTTTTTTAATTAAACAGTTTCCTACAAAAAGTTTTAATTTTGCAGTGTGCTGTGCATTGAATCTTTTTTTAACAACCTGCTTGAACTAAAAGAAATACAGTCTTTCTGGATTTTCCCCCTTCCTCATGTTTCAAAGAATCATAGAATGGCCTAGGTTGGAAGGGACCTTAGAGATCATCTAATCCAACTCCCGTGCCACAGGTAGGGTTGCCCTTACCTAGACCAGGTTGCTCAAAAGCTCATCCAGACTGGCCTTGAACATCTCCAGGGAGAGGGCATCCACAGCTTCTCTGGGAAATCTATTCCAGTGTCTCACCACCCTTGTACTGAAGAATTTCTTCCTAAGATCCAATCCAAACCTATTCTCTCTCAATTTAAATCCATTTCCCCTTGTCCTATCAGTGGACACTCTTGTAAAAAGTCCCTCCCCAGCCTTCCTGTAGTTTCCCTTCTGTTACTGGAAGGCAGTTATAAGGTTTCCCCCAGAGTCTTCTTTTCTCCAGGCTGAACAATCCCAGCTCCCTCAACCTATTCTCACAGCAGAGGTGCTCTAGCTCCTGGATCATCTTTGAGGTGCTCCTCTGGACTTCTTCCAACAGATCCATATCCCTCTTATGGTCAGGACACCAGAACTGGATGCTGTATTCGAGGTGGGGTCTCACAAAAGCAGAGTAAAGGGGGAGAATCACCTCTCTTGACCTGCTGGTCACACTTCTCTTGACGCATCCCAGGATACGGTTGGCCTTCTGAGCCGCATGAGTGCACTGCCATGTCCTGTTGAGCTTCTCGTCTATCAATATTCCCAAGTCCTTCTTTTCAGGGCTACTCTCAACCCACTTTGTGCCCAGTTTGTATTTGTGCCTAGGATTGGACCGACCCAGGTGAAGGACCTTGCATTTTGACTTCTTGAAGCTCATGCAGTTTGCACTGGCCCATTTCTCAAGCCTGTCAAGGCCCCTCTGGATGGCATCACTTCCCTCAGGTGAGTCCACGGCACCTCACAGTTTGCCGAGGGTGCATTCAATGCCGTTGTCCATGTTGTTGACAAACATGTTGAACTGCACGGGACCCAAAACAGACCCCTGAGGAACTCCATGTGTCACTGGTCTCCATGGGGATATTGAGCCATTGACCACAACCCTTTGAGTGCAACCATCCAGCCAGTTCTTTATCCACCGAATGGTCCACCCATCAAGTCCATGTGTCTCCATCTTAGGGACAAGGATGTCATTTGGGACAGTGTCAAATGCCTTGCACAAGTCCAGGTACCTGATACCAGTTGTTATTCCCATATCAACCAGAGCTGTAACTTTGTCATAGAAGGTCACCAAATTAGTCAGGCACGATTTGCCCTTAGTGAAGCCATGTTGGCTGTCACAAATTACCTCATTTCTCATGTGCCTTAGTACTGCTATCAGGTTATCAATGAAGACTGAAGCAAGAAGTCGTTGAATACTTCAGCCTTCTCCATATCCTCAGTAACCAAGTCACCTGTATCGCTCCAGAGATGCCCCACATTCTCTCTTGTTTTTCTTTTTTTCTCTCACATACCTCTAGAATCCTTTTCTTATTTTTAATGTCCCTCGTCAGATTTGACTCCATCAAGACTTTATCTTTTCTAGTCTGGTTTCTAGTTTCACGAGCAATCTCCTTGTAATCATCCCAGGTTACGAGTCCTTGCTTCCACCATTTGTGGATTCCCCTTTTGTGCTTGATTTTGGCCAGTTCCTTGTTCATCTGTATTGGTCTCCTGGCGTTTTTGCAGATTTGTTTTAAGGATACAGTGCCTTTGAGCTTGGAGGAGATGATCTTTGAAAGTCAACCAGCTTTCTTGGGCTCCCAGTCCCTCCAGGGCTTTATCCCATGGTACACTACCAAGGAGGTTCCTGAAGAGGCCAAAGTCAGCTCTTCTGAAGTCAAGAATTTCAAGCTTGCTGAGCTTCACCTTCTTAGCTGCCCTTAGGATCTTAAACTCCACCATCTCATGGTCACTGCAACTAAGGCTGCCCATGAGCTTAACATTGCCCACCAGCCTTCCCTGTTGGTGAGAACAAGGTCTGGCATGGCACCTCTCCTCATTGGTTCCTCTGTCACTTGGAGGAGAAAGTTATCAATGCATTTCAGGAATCTACTGGATTGTTTATGCCATGCTGTGTTGTCTCTCCAACCAGTACTGGAGTGGTTAAAATCCCCCATGAGGACCAGGGCTTGTGAATTAGCAGCGACTCCTGTCTGTCTATGAAGGGCCTCATCCACTTGATCCTCCTGGTCAGGTACTAAATTTCTAAATTTTGTTTCTCTATCCTGCCATCTACATAGTGTTGATGAACAGAAAGAAGAAACCTTTCCTGTTCAGTCTGATTTCTGGCTGAACTTTGTTATGCTGTTTCTATTGTTCATTCTCATTCTGGTGAGAGAAAATATCTTTATATAGGCAAATTTTAATGTAAGTGAGTTTTTTCCAGTATCTCTGTTAAGTCTTCATGCTTTTATTCATTACACCATAGTGTGCGCAAGAAAAAGAAGATAATGGTATTTAAAAGACAAGTATAGAGTGCAAATGAGCATACCACAATTTACTGTGGAGGCTTTTCTGGTTTTGACAAGCAACAAAACTAATTGTAGAGTGCAGAACTCTCTCCAATCTCATAAAAATCCAGGTGATCCGTTTAAAAAATTCAGCCTTCAGAACAGTCACTGCTCTTTCCAAACTGCATGTACAAATGTAAACAAACCATGTACGCATACTCAAGGAAGATACTTGGTGTAGCATGTTTCTTTGGCATTTGCAAGTCTAATCCTCACAAGGTAATGCACACAAACTATCATCCTGAGAAGTCAACTTAGGCTGCACATGGGAAAATTATACCAGCATGTTCCCATGCAATAACATTCTCCAGAAGAAACAGGACCTGAGCGAAAGACAAAGAATATGGCTTGCACTAAAAATGATGCTCAAGGTTGCCAAGATTCCTTTGCCTGATCCTTCCAACAGCTCTCAAGCTCTACCTTGCAAAATTAATTCACTAGCATGTCACAGAAAAGGGACCCACGTTTTCTGCACTAATCACAATATGTAGCAACCACAGCCCAGTTCAGTTTCATAGACTTAATGAGATTAAGGAGAAAGAGCTCTTTCCTCTTGTGTATGATAGCAGAATCCTAACTTAATATCTTTATGATCACATTGTAAGTCTTAATAAAGTGATAGAAGTAATTGCAGCTGATTAGTGTTCTTGATGTAATGTTCTTAGACTACTGTAAGGCCTTTGACTTAACACATTTTACTTACAAAATTAGAGCAACACAAAGCCAATATGAAACCTATCAAAGGATTAAAATTGGCTGATATTTTCATAAATGACTATGAGCAGCTCCCACCTTCAAGAATCTACCTCTCCTGCTAGTTATTTGGTTCCCTTTGTTCTTTCTATAAGCAGCAGAGAGGAAGAAAGAGAAATTTCTTCAGAGGGCAGAAATGCAACTAACATGCTCAGAAATAGTCTTGAAAGAACCCACGATTCTGTAAGGAACTTGGGGAGACTAGTAAATGAGATAATTAAACTTGCAATTCCCCAGACAGAAAATTTAAAATAATTGTTATCCTTTGCACCAAGAGTGGACAGCAGTTAGGTTTTGAACATATGCTGTATGATATGTCTGTGACTACACAGAAGTAAATACTTCTCAAGGACATAAAGTACTTCCAGAGGGCATAACTGTATGTGTGAAAGGCAAACAATACGGGAAGATATATAATAGTAAAGTTGGATCATTTAATAAAATGAGCACCAGTGTAAACATTCAGGAAGGCTTTGAATATATTTAATGTATTTAGTATGGCCTAACGCAGCCATACTTACAGAACAGAAGAATCTGTCTCTTATCACTCATCTAAGGACAGAGGCATTAGGAGACCTGATCAGCTGAACTCAGCCTCCAAACAAAACAACATGGACAAAACCAGACACATAAATCCTGTCTGAATGAACAGGATGTTTCTTGGGAATAGACAAGGTATCTGTGTTTCTGTAGTGGGCACTGGTGTAAACACCTCCTGGGATATTGCATTGTCCAGCTCCAAAGCCTGCAATATTAGAAAGGTGTTAATACAGAAGAAAATGTTTATAGAAGATCTATTCATCAGAAAATACTTCTCACAATACACATCCTTCAGACACTAGTTCATTCAATTTGCCTTATTAAAGGGAAGGTAGTGGGACTGCATGCCTAAAGTCTCTGTATCTACATGACAAACAGACACTTTGTGATAGAAGATTCAGGCACTTTGTGATAGAAGATTCAGCAGTCCGGCAGGTAATTCTGTAATGAGATCAAATAATTTAGATGAAGCAAGCCAAATTCTGATTGACTATAAAGCACTAAAGTTAAAGACTAATAAAACATCAAAATAATTTGCTACCGGTTATGGCAGACTTATCTCTGGAGCACTTTCAATGAGATTGGTTGTTTTTCTAAATGGAACACTCTAGCTCATATGAGATTTAATTCAAAAATCTCCAATGAACTGTCTTACACAGCAAGTGACAGCAAATGATCACAATGGTTTCTTTCTTTTTTTTGTGATCTATGAATCTCTGAACTTGGTTCAATAAAATAAGTACATCTGCCTAGCTGCAGGCACACCAGATAATGGACTGAGATTTCTCCTCTTCGAACCACTGATATGCAAGCTCACATTCAAAAGTCCCAGCAAACTGTCCCCTGGAATATATTAATATTCCTCTTGATATAGGTGGCTGGTGCATAACTGAAAAATATATGTTGACTGGTTTATGTTTAGGTGTCTTGGGCCAGAATTAAAAGAAATTTTAAGTATCTAGAATAGGTGATCTTCAAGGATAGGACACAGCTCATCAATGACTGGCAGTCAGTTCCAAACCCAAGAAATTCAGGTAAGTTTTCTGTAAAACAAGATGAAAAACATAGGCTTCTAACATGCACGTTTCTTGATTTGTAGATAATTTCATTTACAATGTAAATCTAAATTAATCTAAAGTACTTATCTAAGGGCTATTAAAATCATCAGGAGACTTTCTACTGACCTCAGTTACCTTGATTTACTCCATAGGTCTTAACTCTATGTGCAAATGACACCAAATTCAAGAGCTTATTCGAACAAGTGTTTCAGCTTTCTGCTGTTACTACGTGGTTTTGCTTATGTTAGGTCATATAAGCAAAAGCTTTCCAAGTAGATGGCTTACATGTACCAGTACAGGTGCTATCACCAATCCATTCCTGCTCACGTAAAGACCTGGCTGTAGGGGTGAAATTCCTTCCAGACACAGTTTGGTTGTCAACAATCATGGCAGCTCTTCTGCTGAACAGGAAGATGTCTCATTTCTGCAACACGTGTGAGTGACAGAAAAGATAAACGTTGGAGAGCACGGGAAGTTGTGGAGTACCGAGTACTCTAAATTCAAAACCATAAAATTCAAGTTTATCCACCACATTCTGATGTGTCCCTGCAGCAATCAAATCAGAAATTAAGAGTGACTAATGGGTCTTTGAAGGTTGTGGAAGGACAACAGTGTATGAGTACAGATGTGTGCTGCAACTTTTCTGCTGAGTTAGAAAACTGTTGTTCACTGGCATGAAGAAGGAAAGGGGCAGCCAGGGGAACTAAAGGAAAGGGAGGAATCTGCTCATTTACCGTATCAACATCACAACGACGGTGCTGATGAAGATAAACAGGAAAGCATCTGGTCGTCACAAGAAAGAAAACATAAGACAAGATAAGGAACGTGCTAAAGACACAGGGCCCTGAAAATGCCATATCTTAACTGATAATCTTGAGGTTCCCTTTTGAGTATAATCTACCAGAGAAGTCATAGAAATACCTCAGTGACCACTGGAAGGAACGTCTCTCAGCACTAATTCAAAATGTAATTGATATACTGCTTGACAAAATCCTTTCATTTCTGGTCATTTTCACAGACTTAGTCAAAAAAGGAGAAGAATTAACCTTTCACATTCACTTTTCTAATGATCTTGGATCACTAATGGCAAAAAATAAAATCTGAAAGCTATGCAAAGTCTATTGCTTTTCCCATATTGTAAGCAACTGCTCTTAAACTGGATGAGTGAATGGGTGTGTGGATGGATGGATGGATGGATGGGTGGATGGATGGATGGATGGATGGATGGAAGGAAGCATGGGAAAAAAAGGATAATGTGTGTGTGCCCAAGTATATGCACACACAGAGCTTTCATGTGTATTGAAGTGTGTGTGTATATATATCAGAAAGTGTATTTGTTACAGAAAAAGCTTAGTTCAGGCAGACTTCGGGGGAGTGCATACAAAAAGAGAAAGGAAAAAAAATAGTGCACTGATAAGAAAGCCGACAAACATCCATTTCAAACAGATTCAAACACTGCAGCATGCAGAAATTGTAGACAGTTATGAAAAACAGAACAGTGTGCAGTAGGAAGAAAATCTGATGCTGTGCAGTAGCTAAAGTAATGTTTCTGAATTTAAGAACCAAACAAAGAACTTAAAAAAGAGAAATTAAAGAGATGCAGTACAGCATGCAAGGCTTATAAAGGCAGTCACAACATTGCTTGTTTTATGCTGCTATTTTAACCATAGACTTCTGATTTTTAAACAAAGCTCTTGATCTCATGCAGGGTTAGCCAAGATTTTAAATTCTGATAGAAACGGTTTCATATGTTAAAGAAAACTCAATAGATGGAAAATAGATTGTTTTTCTTCGGTGATTATTTTACTCCACAGATCACGGAGTTGCTAAAGGCAGTGGGATGCTCCCCTGTGGTGCTTTTTGCTTGGTATTTGTCAAGTGAGTTGCAGAATTGTTCATCCGGTACTAATAAACAATCTCATTAATGCTGGCTGAGCCCTGCTGCCTGCTCCAGCAAATCTGTCCAAGCCTTCACAGACTAGTCACCTTTACTGCAACACACTCTCTCCTTTGCGTGCAGGGAAAACTCCTCTTCCCTCCTGCATTCCTTATCTCCCCAGCTATCTCCTCGTGGTCCCAGTCATTAAATTAACATAAAAAGAACGGTGTAGAGGAACTAACATACCAATTTAACAGGTGTATATTGTTTTCACAAATTACAATACACTAAGTAATGTAAACCATATTATCCAGGGGACTGATAATTTTTCATCCCCCTATTATTCACAGACCTTTTTTACTCATTGTAAACAGTCCATTAAAACTAAAGATAAAGTTGATTTACAAGCAGGTTTTCAAATCCCATTTAATTGTACCTCAGATCGCACTCCTCTAGGAAAATCACATTAGTTTGTTCTCCTAGAGCTTAGAGTCCCTCCAAAGCCAAACAAAGTCTCAGGATTCATTCTTATTATCTGATTAGACAATCCTCAACCTGGCAAAACCTTGCCCATGTGGAAAACATTTGTGTTTGGTCGCAGGAATTACCACTCCAGGTAGAAGGAAGGTGAAATAATTAATACCTTTTGGAGAAGGTCTCTCAACTACAGAAATATCTAAGGATTTTTGTATCTCTAAATAGAGAGGTGGATAGATAGGTAATTCTGGTTTTCTGAGATAAACCATTTTGCCTTGAGAATTTAAAAACTTTAGCTTGTTTTTTTTTCTTATTTGTTTTCTGTTTTCATTTTATGTACAGTCTTTATAGAGTATTTGTACAACAGGCTTACAATTCAAAAAGATATTTATCTGAGTTATGAGAAGAGGAACAACATTAATGACAAAATGATGAGCCAGACTACCCTTGTAAGAGAAGGTCGGGAGATGTAAAGGTATCAGAAAGAATGTTCAGAACATTTATACAATGCAAATATAAGATCTGAAGGCTCTGAACTTCCAGAATGAACAAACTCAATAAAAGAAACACAAAAATAGCAAGAGCTCATGACAAAGAATGTTTACATACAACCAGAAATCTCAGCTTTCATTTTGAGAGTTGATCCACACATAAAATATGCAGGTGACAGATTTCTTTGGGATCTGGGGAAGGTATTCGTGTGTGTACATGTCACATCGTTTCTCTGCCTAACCCATTTGGTTACTGAAGTTTCAGGATCCCTGTCTTACAAAATTGTGATGGCAGAGAGTCACTCCTTTCTGGCTGAGCTAAACTGAGTTCACAAAAGATGATAGTTCTTTCTAAAGGAATAGAAAAATAGCTGCCTAATGGGGAGCTGAGTAGAATAGATTTCCCTTCAAACTATGCTCACAGTACCCAAGGCATCTGGATTTTTGCAGTCTTGCCCAGAATTATTCACACACATCAGGAAACCTCATGTATGGTATTCTTTGTAAAATATACTTGGCAGTTTACTAACACCAAAAGGGGGAAAGGAGGATGATTCATTACTGTTAGATTCAGATGCTGCCTCAAAACTGAAAAGTAGAAATTTAAAAGTCAGCTGAGTTCCATTAATGCCATTTCATAAACTTTTCTCCTGTATCCTTATTTGAAACTCTGTGTCCTACCTGGCACAGCAAAACAAACAGCTGTAATATGATGCCTAGATCCACCATCCGATGTGGGTGAAACAGGAAAGACCTCATATTCTGCCATCCCTGGTTTCTAACACCATTCTTTTACTAAAAATATTTAAAACACAAGCAATTTTTCAATATAGTTATGATTTAAAGGAATAACGACAAGTGTAAATGTCTTCAGTAATTAGTTCTTAGTAATATAAGTCTTCCTGACATAGAAAAAAAAACTAGTGAAGTGTAAAACAGCTCTTCAATGTCTAGAACTCATCATGAGTTGAATTCACATGCATAAAATGTCCACAAAGTAAATTACAAAGCCCTGGAAAGCAATCCAGTATATCCCACATTCTTAACTGAATTAGATACTTCTGGTATAATGTGGTGATTATTTGACCACCTCTTTTGGTACACACATACATCACCAGTGGAACACAATGAAGATGGTACCTCAGCTACAACGGGCAACATCTACAAGGCAAACAATAAATAAATCTTTAAGAAGTTTGCGCTCAACCTGTTTGGGTCAATTGTCTCTATACGCAAAACAGAACATTGCAGAAGGGATTAAGAAAACATAGGATTGCATGTAATTAATAGCCATCAAGGAGAAACAATCCCAATGCACGATTACACTAAATAACCAGATAGTCATCTAGGCCATTTCAATAAACCTAGAGTGTTCGATAAAACACTCTACCAAAAGGAGACAGAAAGTAAGAAACAGACCTGTCATCAAACAAAACCAATTTATTCCTCATACAATTTTCTTGTTATTGATATTGTCCATATTCCCTCTCACCATTCCTGCTCATTTTGACAATCCAATTGTGCTTTATTTGATCTCTTTCCTATTTCCATATTTTGTCCTTTCTAGTTATTTTCAACCTTTTTATAATATTGTCTATGTTATCTCCTTTTTTTTCCTTTGCGTTTCCTGTCTAAAGGACTTCCTACATTCTTCATCTCATTTCTAGATAGTGCTTCATTCGGTTTCTGCAATCTCCCGTCTAAATTTTCTGCCCAATCTTGTTTTCTGAACATGAGCTTCTAGTATTCATTCTTCACTTTTTTTAACTGAATTACATTCACCCATGCTCACGCTATGTTGTTCTGCCTCCTAAATTTTAATTCCAACAGATATTAGCAATGTATCTCAAATTCATTGTGAAGATGTCAATCATTCCCTAACAGCAACAACAAAAACAAAACATTCTCAGATAAGAAAGTCAAACAAATAGCATTGCTGTAATTTTGTAATATTTTATTAAGTTAGGTGTTAAATATACATAATTATTATTATTACTCTATAATATGAATTTCCAGGGACCCTGAGAAATATGTGAAATCTAAAATAAGGTTGTCTGGGTGATGAGGAACATATCAGAACCGTATTGAACTCCATCTGGAAAAAACATCACTGAAATGCCAAGGCTTTAAAAATGTCTTAAAGAATCTGTATCTGAAGGAAATTCACTAAGTTATCCTAAAAAATTCCTAAAAACATTTAGTTGCCTATGAAAGGTTATCCACAGATAAGCAGCATATCACATTAATTCAAGTAGTGGTCTTTGGCAGCAAAAACAATTAACTGACTTGACAGTATATGTGAAATCACCTCTGAGTTGCATATACAGGACTGCAACAAACACTGCAGAAACATGTAGGGACAACTTTTCTTCAAAATGAAATATGCAGAATTGATTTCTGTAACATGAAGCACTGTTCTGCTGCACATGTTAAGTATTGTCTTATTGTAAAAAGGAAATACGAGTCTCATATTTTGGTCTCCACTCTACATTTGTGCTCAGTCAATCTGTTTATACATCCTTGAGGTTTAATTGTAAAAATTTGCTGCAGAAGATTGACCCCTTTCTGTGACTCAGTGTAAAGACTCATGAACCCCATCCAAGGCAGGTAGGATAATTTGCATCATCCTTCTATGTCAGGAAGCTAATCTAGCACGTCAAACATGGGACTACGTCCCAGGCTTGTGCTCCATCACCATGCTATCATGTACTGACTATCCAAGCATATATATGTTATGTAAACATTACACTGCCCCATAGGACAGGAGACTATACCTGATTCAGTACTGACTCACATCACAACTCTCTCCTTATTCACGTAAAAGAAGCACAATCACAGAAACATTCCTGGGAGTGGTGGAAAACATGCAGTCCCGATATGAGTATATAAGTGTGAATCCACCATTCCTGTAACTGCAGCACTTTGCAGCATTTGCTGTGGCTTTGTGGTGGGTTGACCTGAGTTGACTGCCAGATGCCCACCCAGCTGCTCTCTCACTTCCCTCCCTTAACAGGACGGAGGGAGAAAATAAGATGGAAAAGTTTGTAGGTTGAGATAAAGACAGGGACATCACTTCCCGATCACCATCATGGGCAAAACAGACTTACCTTGGAGAAAATTTATTTAGTGTATTGACTATTAAAATAGATCTCAGAAATGAGAAACAAAGACAAATTAAAGCAACATCTTCCTCCCACCCTCAAACACTTTTTCATAGAATAGAATCATAGAATGTGTTGGGTTGGAAGGGACTTTTAATGGTCATTTGGTCCCACCACCCTGCAGTGATCAGGGACATCTTTAACTAGATCAGGTTGCTCAGAGCCCCATCAAGCCTGTCCTTGAGCCTTTTTCCCAGGCTCATCTTCATTCCTTCATTCCCAACTCCTCTACTCATCCCCAGCCCTCAAGCAGTGCAGGGGGATGGGGAATAGGGGGTGCAGTCAATCCATAAGAGCTCCTGTCTGCCGCTCCGTCCTCCTCTCACTTTTGCTCCAGCGCGGGTCCTTCCATGCTCTGCAGTCCTGCAGCTTAAACTTTCTCCACCGTGGTCTCTCCAGGGGCTGCAGGAGAATCTCTTCTCCGGTACCTGGCGCAGTTCCTCCCCACCTCCTCTTTTTTTGCCACACACCATTTTTCCCTTCCCTAACTTTCTTTTCCCATAGGTGTCACTGTCTTGGCTGTGGGGCTCAGTCATGTCCGGTGGGGGGGGTGGTTGGAACCAGCTGGAACCGGCCATGTCCGGCCTGGGGCAGCCCCGGCCTCTCCTCACGGAGGAGCCCTGGCACCGACACCTGCCACAATCCTTTTGATCACAGGAGCCCTGCAGTGGAGGGATGTGCTATTTGCTAATGCCTGGATTTGAAAGCAAAGACACGGACAGGTTAAATGAGTTGCCCCGGACCTTCACTTTGGAGTGTGACCGAGCAGCCTCAGCCGGTGATTATGGCTTGTTGCCAGACAGAAATCTGGGCAGGGTCTCCCCCGTGATGTGATTTGTGCCGGCTGCGGCTGCGGGCTCGGAGCAGCAACCACTTTACGTCCGGGTTGTGCACAAACACAGCTGAGGAGAATTTCCTTGACATTTATTTAAGCATCTTTATGTTTTTTGTCATATTGTCCATGACCAGAGAAATCTACTTATACTTGAAATGTTGCGTGTTTTACATTTTTATTCCTTTGATTTGTTTATCCTTCTACAAGGTCAGCAGGATGTTTTAGCTCAGACCTGCTTAGCAGGTCAAAAATATTCCATGGAGTATTCTGACAAATGTACAACCAAAATTCTTGCAGCTTTCCTCACTGTAGTATTCAAATGCCTTGCACTGGTGATGGCATTTACGCCATTTTATATTCTAATGTAGGCCATATAGCTTTATATGCCTTTAACAGTGTTTTAGGGACTGTATGTTGAAGATCCTGAAGGAATCTGATCTGTAAGGAGTTAAGGGTTAGGGTTAGGGTATCTGTAGCAGGTCAGTGCATATCAATGCACTTTTCAACAGTTCTGACTTCAGTAAATGTCTCACTTCAGGTTCTCCCACGAAGAATTAACATAATAAGTCAAAGACAAAAGAGGAAAAGATAAAAAGAAAAATAAAAATACATTTAGATGATTTGAGGAGAGGAGAGGAGAGGAGAGGAGAGGAGAGGAGAGGAGAGGAGAGGAGAGGAGAGGAGAGGAGAGGAGAGGAGAGGAGAGGGATAAAATACAGAAGACCTGCTTATCTTGTTGAGAATTCATACAGAAGCAGAGTAACGGAAATGCCCACTTACCCAAGCAGAAGGAAATACTTAATTATAACAATTTTATTTTATATTTTAAAATATAAATAAATTCTAAAAAAAAGTCTTAGAATTTATATTTACATCTGTTGTGCATAGATATATCAGGTGGAAAGGTTAGTTAGGTCTGGAATAGGTTGTCAAAATTGCCCCTGGTCTGCACTGTAAAAGGGTGGGACAAGGATGGCTCTAGACGTCTACAAGCCTCCTTTGCCAGTGGACACAATTGTGCCGACAAGGACACAAATCATAGAATCACAGAATCATAGAAAGCATTGGGTTGGAAGAAACCTTTAGAGGTCATCTAGTCCAACCCCTCTGCAGTGAGCAGGGACATCTTTGATTAGATCAGGTTACTCAGAGCCCCATCAGGCCTGACCTTGAATGTCTCCAGGGATGGGACCTCCACCACCTCTGTGGGCAATCTGTTCCAGTTTTTCATCACCCTCATGTTAATACCATATAAAGAAACTTTACCCTGAATTTGCACCACTTTGTACCAGTCAGTCCTCTGGATTGTAGGACCATTCAGGGACTGGAAAGTGGTGTATCCTCTGAATACAGCTACCTTGTACTCCACTAGATCACCTCTGCCACAGCAAACTGCTGAGTACTTGCATAATAGAGCAGTTTGTCCATTTGAACTGCTCCAAGAAAGATCTAAAGCTAATCTAGGCTATTAAAAATGTATTTGAGCTTGCCTTTTGCAACTAGCATCAGACACCCAAAGTCCCTTAGTACAGAGAAGTATTTGTACAGCACTAGAATAGTTCAGAAGTGACATAAGTCATGAACTCCTTGTGATTGAAGATATTCAAGAATGATACATTGTAGATTATTCAGTGGACTGCACTGCTGATAACAATGTTATTGAATGTAGAAACTATAACTTTCTGCAGCTATGCAGCTGCCCTTTCAAATATTTTACTTCATTTTCCTCATCTAAGACACACAAAAAGCATCCAAAAACCCAAATAGAATCCCCAAGTAGGTTTTCCACTGCTGAAGTTCTTTGACTAAATTTGAATATTGGATAAGATGCTATTCACTGACATAGAATTGCAAAAGGTTTTCTCTGATTATAGCAACCTTCAAATGTCTGTACAATATTTAAACTGCCCTTAATTTAGTAGCTGGACTGAACTAATTATCACTAACATCAAAAGGTTTCCAGAAATACAGTCATTAAATATTTTTCCTAGCACTAAAAAGCAACTCCTGGCTTTATTAGCATAAGTTTTCTCTTTAATTGGGTGCTAATGATGGTGCTTTTTCAAAGATTTTTGCAGTTAGTACCTTGGGGTAAGTAAACATGTGAATAGGTCTAGTAAGCTTTGGGGCTGAAATCTCAAGTTAACAGTATCATTATAAAGAGGATATACAATAACAACAGCAAGTATTTCTTTAAATTAGCTTTGGTGCTTTACATTTCAAAATGACTTATAACATGACCAAAGTCATTAATACATGCCCAACCATTAAAACTAAAATAATGGTTTTCTTACAGCTTGAGTGAACCTCTAAACAACCATTTACTAAATTTCAGTTATGTATTATTAAACAGTATCCTTGTTCAGTTTGGGGTTTTTTTTTGCTTTAAAGTGAACTCAAAATGGGGAAGGCTCCTGCAGCAGCAGGAAAACTGCTCTTAGGAGACTGGAATATGAAGAAACAGAATGTCAGAGCAACATTCTTAACACATATTTTGTTTTTCCAGGTATTTAAAGATTGTTTGAGTCACAACTGATGTTTATTAGCACTTTGAGCCCATCTACATTTTACATTATGTTCTACTTTGTGCCTGAAGATATCAGGGAGGTGATGAAGCTTCTGTCCTTCATGACTTAAATGGGTTTAGACTAAGGCTCGCTCTTTTATCTTTTCATTCTGGTAATGAAGGAGGGTATGGAGGAGTGAGGGCTGTCACTGATGACATTTGAGGCGTGAGGCTTGTCAGTGATGGAGCGCCATAAGCCCTGGTCCTACCCTCTCACAATCTAATGGTAACACAAGTCATTATTCTTTAGGAAACCCATAAGAGCCTGCTGTCACCGACCTCCGGTGTGCAAACTCACTGTCTTACACCAGAGACTGTCATAATGACTTCTGCTTTGAGATTCTGGAAACAGAACAAATCAAAATATTATTAATGTGTTTTATGCAGTGACCTTAACAGCGGTGATTTTATCTGGGAAAATATGATATTTTAGTAAATATCCTTTCCTACAAAAATGCTTCTTTCTGTGTAACAGACTTAAACCTTCCCACAGTCAGAGAAAGAAGAAGAGAAGGTGGCAGCAAGTGAGCTACCATTCAGCTATTCTTCAGACTTCCTAGGTCAAATTTCCTTTTACCCATGATTTTTTAACGGGAGATAACTGCCACTCATAAGAACTGGAAACTCTCCATTCTGTGGGAATTCTGACATTTTGATCAAGATGATAACCTGAATAGCCTATGAAACAGGACAGGAGAAAAAAATAGGATAGAAGAGTTAAGATTGAAGAAGTTCATTTTCAAATTTTGTATTTGTGTATAGTAATACACAGTCTGCTTAAAATATTTAACGTTTTCATTAAACAAGAAATTGAGGATGATTCTTTTATTTCTCATCAAACACTTCACTGAAAGAATTTCATCTGAAGTGTCTAAGAGAGATTACTTTTGTCTCCCAAAACATCATTAGTTGTTCAGAGTCAGTGGGGTACTCTGTGTGTACATGGACTGAAATAAAGGCAGATTTCATCAGGAAAAAAAAAAACCAAACCAGAATGAAACTTTCTCTGCACTGGTGTCTTGGCATTTCCAAAGCCACTGCAGAATATTTCCTATGCTATGAAATGACAAATACAGTACATAAACTCACTCTCTGTCTTATGTAGCTTTTTTTTTTTTTTTTTAAGCTGTATAAATTTGGATTATGAACATAATTCCTGCAGGTTGTTTTCCTAATGTTCCTGTGGAACCACTAACAGTATTACCTACCAGTGCTGAAAATCTTCCCATTCTAAAGATTTTCTGAAAAAAAAAAAAAAATCACTAATTTTAATGAGTTCATTAAACAAATTCATGTTACACCTTTTCTTTTTTAGCCTTGAAATAAGGCAACATTTCAATGTGACTGAAAAGATCTACTTCAAACCAATTTCCCTCTGGCCTTGCATAAGGTGCAACTATAACAACACGATATGCCAGAGGGAGACCTGGACAATTTTTTTTAGAACCAGAAAGTTTGGTCACTAGTGTCTTTGTGCTTTTAGCTATACGAATGCATCACCTTCTTTAATAATGCCCTCTGGTCAGCTGGCTTTCTGCGCTAGGCATTCAGCTCCAGACAGATGTGAGGAATATTAATCATGCCAGTGTTTTGCCTCCTACCGCCCTGACCTTCATGGGGGAAAGCAGAGATTTCAGAAATAGAATATCTGAAAAAGTAGGTTAATTTGCGATGAGTCGTCTTCATTTCAGGACAGATCCCAAGCCAGAATCAATCTGAAGGCTCTGCTCAAGCCAACAGAATCATGCCATATAATCCAGTTGAATATCTTTTGCAACAGCAGACTCTGTACCCCTCAGGATAATATTTTTTTTTTTCAGTTGATTCTAGGCTGTCTGAAACTAAAGTAAGTATGCCCATATTATATGTAAATTGCGCAATTTAGATTATTTGGGAGCCAAAATAAAACTATCATAATTGACACCTTGGTAATTTATCTATAAATAATAATTAATTTTGTTCTTGCAAGCTATTTCTTGGATAGCTTTGCAGGCTGTCTTCCCAGCCTTCAGAGTTACAGCAAAAAGCACACAAATCTGTTGCTAATACTTTAATGGCATAAAAATTCTAAACATTAAATTAAAAAGAAACACTTCTGAATATCGAAAACAAACTGGTAGTGTTCTGGAATGCTGATCAGCGTATTTCAGCTTTTGAGACTGGCAATGCAGCTGTTAGTCCCATTTCACAAATGAAGAAACTGAAGTAGGGTTTTTGATGATAAGGGCTGAGCTGCCTTTGAAAACGAGCCAAGTGTTGGGGCAGGAAGGAGCACTGAGGTTCTCAAAAGCCCCAGGTAAAAGATCAGACTGTATTCATCTACCTGTTAGACTGTATCATCATGTAGTGAGCTGATGCCGCAGAGAAAACTAATCAATCCCTGCCCTTTCAGGGTGATGGCAATGACAGGCTCTGTTTTAGAAAGCCAAAGACCCTGGCGCAGAATGAGCACGCAATTCTCCATGCTATGGACCCTAGTGCAACATCATAGCAACTGTTGATTAGCCAAATTTGTATCAAAGTAATATAATTTATTCCAGTGTAAATAATGTAAAAAATCCTCACAGATTGTTTAAATAAATGTGATACTGACAGTTGGCAAGAAGCATTTCTGGCAGGAGAAAAAAAAAAATTAATTGGAAAGTGTATTAATGACCTCTATTTTTAACAAACAATACATGTTCATGAGATCTACCAAGTCAATATTTCATAAATTCCTCCAAAAGCAGCCACAGCTGTGGTAGAAGACGAACAAGCTTCCCTGCTAATGAGTCCGAGCCCTGTTTTGAAAGAATAGCAGTGCCGGTGACAGGTGATCGATATAGCTCTGATGTATGGGATGGGAGAGGGGCTGCATGACCGACCAACCATAGTCACTTCTCAAGACAGAGGAGCACCTACCCTCTGGGACAAACTCATGCATTGGCATGAGCTCACACCTGCCATCGGAGGGTCTCTGGTGTGCCAGGAGCCCATGGCCCAGGAGCAGCTCCCATGCTGCTCAGGAATAAAGGAGTGTCAGCTTCTGCCCTCCCTGTTTGATGAGATCCTGTCACCAGATTCTGATTCAGACGTGGCCCTGAAAGGGAGCTGCTCCGCCATGAACATGTCAGATGATACCAACATTTACCCTTTCTGGTCTTTGCAGATTATTAGAAGCAAGAATACCAAACTGGAGCAAGGTAATTCCTCCTGCAGGGGTAGCTCAGCTCTGCGGGATGAGGCCAATTGCAGGAAAGGTTTGGAAACCAGAAGCATCGCAGCCTCTCCAGGTCCACGTGCTGCAACGGCTGCCACCATGGGGGTCTGACAGCTCCCTAGAGGAACCTACTGTCAGGACAGCACAAGGAGAGATTTCGTGTGGGCAGTATGTCTGTGATTCTGTGTCCCCTCCTCACCAGGCACACCATTCAGCAATGGTTCAACATCCACCTGGAAAACACAAATGAACTGTGCACCCGAGAAGCTTTTGGACATACAAGAATGATTACCACTTATCCCCATTTTTCCTTTGTTTTAATTTGTGAAGACAAAGGCAATTAGCTTTGAAAGAAAAAAAAATAGATGATTAAATGTTCTTTTTTCCTCCTTTCTTCCTCGCCTAGTGAAACCCCACTGCTTAACAGTGGGAATCAAGGTCTCATAGTGAAGAACTGCCAAGAGCAGCTTTGGAGCAGCAGTGCAGGATGAACAACCACCTTCATCCAACTCTGCCTCCCTCAAAGTAAAACAAAGTGATAGTACAGTTTGGGTTTACAAGAGCCAATGGTTTCCACGCTGTTCTTCTACAAATCTTACTTTGCAAAACATTAGATTTTTTACATAGTAATTAATTTGAAAAGCTTTTTCCTTTTTTTTCCTTCTAACTATAATATTTTCTGTAATAGTTTTTTGTTGGGGTTTTTTTTGTGATAACCTACAAATCCAATTGGTCCATTAGGACATTCATGTCCTCTGAAGTGATTTTTCTTTAAATGTGCTTTAATTTTAAGGATAATTTATCTTATGCTTCTTAGTGTATGCAATAAATAAAAAGAGAGCATTGACTCTTACAGAGAAACATTCTCCTTTCAATTATTCTTCAAATAATACAGCTTTACATGAAGAAACACAGACTAGCAGTGTACACAAGGTTATCAGAAATGCTAAAAGAAGCGTAGAAACTCAGCTCATATATACACACTGTAAAGTTTCTTCAGGCAGTTTGAACTAAAAAAGAGCTCCTGCTGGGATATTTTAAGAAAAAAAGCAATTAACACAAGTAACTGTTGACTGTTTGCATTCTCAAGACCTGATCTCTCTCTTTTTAAAAGCAGTTGAGAAACTACCCATTATGTAGCAAGGCTTAGATGAGACCTTTAGTTTTTCTGTCACCTTTCTACACTGTTAGGTGTGTTGGGGTTTTGCTGGTGGTAGAGATAAAATGAGAAATAACATGAGTAGGTTTTCTTAGTGTTTACTTTTATTTTTTATGAGCTTTACAAACGTGTGAGGATCAGGCCTAACCTTCCTACTGGTTTTTCTGAATCAGACCTGTCTTTAATAAACATGAGATACTAAGAAAGAATTATTGTAGGCTATTCTGAATTCATTTCCTAATCAACTCTGTCAGCAAGATGCACTATAATTCAGTAATACTGCATTCTGGTAAGCTCTTATTTTTTTTTTTCCCAGAAATACTAGCTGAAATATGCAAAATACAATTTTTGTTATACATGCACAATCAAAAAATATTGCAGGTGATGAATAGAGGTGAGGGAGATTTATGAAAACACTTTGTGTAATGTTTCATAAAACTTTAATATCTCCAAAATTAATTTCAGTTGGAATAGTAATAAAGGCCATCATACAAAGTGGAATCTATCTGAATAGTCATAAATGCACGTCAGTGATAAATACCAAACTTTTGATTTGTGGGAAAAAGTATTGGAGATCCAGTTTTGTTTGAAAATTCCCTGTGACACCTGAAAAGTAGAAGTAAAACATGATGCTAATAGAAGGAAGTTTGAAGAATAAACCACAGGTATCTGGAGAAATTAGAAATGTGATATCAAAAAGTGGTAAAACCAAAGGAAATACAGTCTCATACCTCTGTGTTAGACTAATCTAGATCAAAACTTAAAAGGAGGAGAAACCCGGAAGGCAATTACACCAGAAGCGGTCAGGCTATTGGCAACTTCCTACAGCTCCTGCCTGCATCACTCTTTTCTGGACAAAGTCAAGATCACAACTGTCCAGACGCGTTCTTGTCCATTTGCACAGAGGATGAGCTCAGAGTCAGAGAAAGGCTGCACCTAATATAATTCTCTATGGTGACCTTAGCTTTAGCCTCCTTTACTGAAGAACATGGAAGAACAAGCTTGATTTCTTCATTTTTGGTCCCCACCAATCTTTATTCTTTTAATTAAAGCTGAAGAAGTTACTATGGTCTCTGTACACTTTCTGCTTCAAATAAAGTAGTAGCACATTATTTTGATCCTCAGAAGCCTCTGATAACCCAGAAAATATAGATAAAATTCAATGCAATGAAAAAAGAAAATTGTTCATTTTATTTTCTCCCAGATAACTTCCTTTTCATAATTAGTTCTGGGATTTTGTCATTTCTGCAACCCAAATTCAAGCCTTGGCAAGTTGAGATGCCCTGAACAATAATGAGTAGGTATAACTTGTTCATTGAACAATAAAAATAAATTACAAAATGATTATTTTATATTTTTTTTCACTAAGGCTAGCAAGTGAGAGGGTTTTTTTAAATCATAGTTAAAGCTGGAGAAAACAACTAGACAATCAGAACTCCAGGGCTGCTACATGGCTGTGACACTCATGTTTTGCATCGTCTCCTCCAAACACCGCTCCAGGGCCTCCTGCTGCCCGTTTGTGAAATCATTTGCAGGCAGGATGAACTGTCCCCTAGGACTGCACTACCGAGTACACGGCGTTAAATAGCCTTTAAATCTTTGAGTGCCCCGTGAGATAGATGAGCAACTCGTTCCAGGGTGTACACCACGGTGATAATGCTGAGTTCAGCGGAGCCACGTTGATTCACAAAGGTGAGAAGCTACAGCTGCCTTGCTAATACGGATAGTCCCACATTAGGTCAGCACAGCCCTCCTGCAGACTCTTACGACTATGGTTAGTCCAAAAGTTCACCTTAAGTGAAGCTTTGATGGCATTTAGACACTTTAATTCATGTGTCCTCATTCCTTAAAGTGTTAGATACCTAACAGCAGTGGGCAACCATGCTGCTGTTTACGCTGCAGAGCTTCATCCAATCCAGAGCCTTTGAGTGATACGACACTCTGCAGCCCCAAAATCACTGCATTTCTTGTTTGTGAGGACTATTATGTATCTGAAGTTGTGTTTCTGCCTGCTCCTCAGCCGTATCCACTGCCCACCATCAGGGCAGTGACTTGTCAGGTGTTTCTTCCCTTACGTCCTTAGAGAAGCACAGACTGACAAGAGGACCTGTACACAGTGAAGGTCTACAAGAAACCCGTATGGATGTCTCCTAAGCTTTCCTGCGAGGGAAAGATCACTTGTAAAAAGGAGCAAAAGTACATTCAACTTCTCAACTTGCTGTGAGAATATAACTTTTTTAAAAGACTGTTAGAAATTTTAATGTTATGGTATTAATGCTATGGTAGGGACAGCACAACATTTACACTCAGCTGTTAATGTACAGGATATAGTTTTATTTGAGGCTTTTGTCTGTATTAAACATAAAGAAGCCATTAAGAGGTATTTATACTACTGACCAGCCTCTATACTTTCAAACCATTTATTTCAAAACTGGCTGCTTGAATTAGAGTGAGTATCACTGGCAACTGGCGAGACCAAAGGAGTGTGTTTTTTGCACTACTTGAGCTGCCAGTTTTGAGGACACCGGCGCCCATCTGGAAGTGCCTCGGGGTCGCTCGCAGTGCAGCCCCAGCCGTGAGCAGAGCTCACCAAACCCGCTCCCAAAGTTGGAAACAGCAGCAAGACTGCGAACGGAATAATTTGTGGTGGCACTCTCTCAGTGCAAGATTGCCATCTTGTGGACTGCGACTGCAGAAGAAAATTTTTACACTAGGTTTGCCGTCCTGTGCGGAGTGCTGAGGACAAATTTCCTGTCTCATTTATTGCACTCGGAAAAAAATAATATTATTTTCTTTAAAGACTCTTTAATGAGTCTTTAAGAGGATGTTAGTTTAAGTAAGGATGTTAAGTACTTCTGAAACAATCAGAGAAATTGCAGTTTACAGAAAAAAAATTATAATATCTAATAATAAATATTTTACAGCTGCAATGTTTTACAGTTACAGGGAACAGTTTTATGTGAAAGAATTTTCAATATAATTTAATGGTTTATAAATTCGGACATAAAAATTTAATTAAATCTTTTTGAGAGAGAGTGGCTTGGTAAAGAAATCTACTCTTCCAACACACGTTAGTTAGGAAAGCAGTTTTAATGCAAGAAAGCTGCTCTCCTACTGAGCTACCCAGATAGGTGTGGTTTCTTTGAAGAGGTTAATGAGCATAAAATATTTTACTTACTCAATTTTTGATTTAAAATATTTTAGTATACCTACATCCTAGTTAAAAGTATTTTAGAAAGCTGATTTTTTTAAAAAAAACACTCAGTGTTGAAGGAAAGATGAGTGCAATAAGGGAAAATTTTGAGCACCATTTTGTGGATCAGGTAGCACATATCTAATATGCATACATGATGCAGCATTGTGTGTATATTTACCCAGTTTTACTATTGTCTCAATTTTTCATACTGCCTGCTTTTTAAGTAGACTCTCTTCCTGGAGTCTGATTGCCAGGCTTGGAAATCTCAGGTGATCAGATGCTCCCAACAGTAAGGCACATCTGGAGGATGCAGGTTCATTATGGGGAACGATGAGCCCTGCTCCCTGCTCTGTCATCTGCTATCAGGGAGACTATTTCATCCAAAGATAAAAGCTAAGAGCATTTTTTTTTACGTTTTCCAAGGCCCCGGAGTATGTGTGGCTCCTACTTTGTGCTGTTAATATGTAGCTTACAGTGAGATCTCAAAATGCCAAAATCATCTGAAATCCCAATGAGCATGTGTTGAAAGGGCACCTTGATCAATATCAACAATCTATGGGGGATATTCAATACAAAAGGTATCAAACTAGGACATGATTAAATCCATACCCTTTTTATTTAAACATTTTGCGTTTTATTTCAGAGATAAAAATGACAAACAATAACAAGTTTGAAATCTAATCACATAGTAGCAATCCAGAAATAATCAATTACTGATTTGCATTTCATTTGCAGGTTTGTTTTCTTAAATGGAAACTTTCCTGTAATACTTAAAACTGTATTGCAGTCATTTTAAACTATGGGTTAAATATATAATATCAAGTGGTTAACTAAGAGACTTCTGGTGTCATTTTCTACGTTTTATATAATAATCATTCATTCTCAGTTAACTTTGTCTCTGGTCTATTTACTCTGCTATTTATTTGGTGTAATAATAAACAAAAGAGATTCTAAGTTAACACATGCAACTTCTATCACAGAAGTTGAAAAAATGCAAATGTATTCAACCATTTGTGTCCATAATAATCAAATGAATTTTAACAGTGAACATTCATTTTGACTTTCGAAGTTGAAATTATTCATACTTGATTTTCAGAAGCTCTTAACTTTCTCCTGTCTAAATTAAATTAAATTAATAGAAACATTGCTCCACTTTTTTTGGGAAAAAAAAATCATTAAAGTCTTGCACAGGGCATGTAAGATTGTTGTATCTGAAAACATAGAATATAATGCCTCAGTGAACATCAGTGCATGTCTGAAAGGCTCAGGTCTGTAGTAATGTGAACATGGCACTGTCGAGCAAAGAACAGGGTAGAGCATTTCAGTCCTTTAAAACATGACAGGCAAGCAAACAGGCCAGCTCCCTCTCACCAGACACTCAGGTGTGGATTTGGCTAACAGAAGGCACTCCCATACTAACATAATCGTATCTCAGAAGAATAAAAATCACAGACCTCCACTCGGCTGTTACTGAGGCTGTAAGCACAGAAGAACAGACAGGCCATAAGCAGAGATAAGACAACACCAACAGCCATCTCTCTTGGAGTTTGCTGTTGTAGTAAGCTTGTTGGTGTTATTACTTTATCTTTTGCTCAAATTCTGCACCTTTGCAACTTTTCACCATTATCAAATTTCTCATATGAAGAATGTGAGTAGAAACAGGTATTTTGAGTCACAACGATAACAAATACACATCTCTTTGTGAAATATTTTGACATGTTTACATTATCATCTTTCTGTTAAACTGCAGGTTTGAAGAAAACACCAGATGTGACACCAGACTCCTTAAAAAGGTAAATATAATTCTATCTCTAGAGAATTACTGAATATGGGTAGCTAAAGAGTCCATCTACTTTTCAGTGTCACTGGATGTATCAGCTGACAAAATCCAAAATTTTGGAAATTACTTCTAACACTAAAGACACAAGCATTTAATCTGCTACACTGCTAATTGCTATTGTATCAAAATGGTTTTTTTCCAGCGTTTTTCCTCCATTACATGAGATCTGTTTTAAAGAGATAGTTATTCTAATACTGAAAGAAATAAATACGATAGGTTCCTGAGCTACTAACTTGTAGCTTGTTTCTTATATTGCAACCCGGAGAGACACAAGGACATAGAAAATTCCACACTACCTGAAAATGGTGGCCCTTTTTCTTGGTGCTGCAAAGAGAAAAATGTAAGGAATCTTGCTGTGTACCACGTCTAATAATTCCTCAATGAAATTAATAGGAAAATTAGGACAGAGTTACCATTCATAGATGTGAAAAGTAATGTGTGAACGTCTAAACTATTGCTAGAAGACAGTTTAGCTGGATTTTACTCCTTTGGAAAAGATCAAACTTCAATATAAATTATTTAGAAATGTGTATTTTGGTCACCAGCAATGTACATCTGTGCTATTTTACCTTTCAAGCAAGAGCTGAACTTCTGTGATTCTGATTCTCCGAGCTGAGATCAACGAGCTTAATGGTAAAGCTGTGGACATCAACAGTTACCACTTTCTCAGGCTAACATTCTTTATTCACGCAAACTAATTTTTTTTTTTAAAAAAAAAAAACTATTTTAGCACAAAATAGAGCCTGGTGCTCACTGGGAGTCATTTCCATCTATCAAAGCAATAGGGATTTCTTGGGAACTCCTGTATGCACATATTAATCATCTGCTGGTCCATATGTTTGCAGCAGCCACGTGGTTGAAATTCACTTAAAAATTTCTATTTATTAAAAAAAGTCACAGCTGTTTCTCAGAAATTCGCTCTTTGGAAAAAAAACCAAACTTGATCTGCTTCTTGTAGTTTAACAGAGCCTACATATTTAGAAGGACACTGAATCACCATGGTGCAGAAGCCGACGGAGCAAAATGTCTTTGCAAACCAGCTTTAAGCTTTAATGGGCTTAGAGTAAGCTCAGAAAGACATTTCTATACCTGAAAAAAGCCTTAAAGTCCCAAAGGCTCTGATGTATCCACGCTTGCCTATGAAGGAATGTACTTTTGGGCTTGCTCTCTCATGTTGTGTTGAAAATTAAGCCTAGATTTTTTTGTACCTACTCGTGCAAGCAGTGGAAATGCAATGATAATTTTAGCAATACCAGAAGAAGAGCCTTGCCATTATTACCCAGAGATGTAACGTTATGAGAATTCTCCATAATCCAAAAATGAAAAGATAATAATCCTGACTGACAATATATATTCTTTGTACTTTGTGGCTAGACATTTTTATGACTCATTTGCTGAGCTCCACTGGGAGAAAAAGATTCTGGGTTCCTGTTAATTGCTGTAAGTCACTTCACAGAGAAAAGAAGCTAAAGTTTTGGGTGTTATTTTCCATCATCCTTTTGGGGCCGATAATAAGAACGAGCTGAGCAGAGTGCTAAGGCAAGTGATTTCTGTCATAGCAGCAGTATCTGCTGTGTCCACACAGAATTAACCAGCACTGGATGCCTTGGCCTGGTCCCACGGACCCTGTTTCTGACAAAGGGAGCAGCCAAGGGATGAGGAATTTCTCCAGCGTCTGTGAAAGACTACGTGAAACAGCAAGGTGTGGTTACAGCTAGGGCTGCGTGCTGCTGACAGAGAGATGTAGCTAGGGTGGAAGGACTCCCTGTCCTGGAGTTGACGCCACTGCAGGAAGAGGCATTTCTTCTGTGTTGTGTCCACGATGGATAGATACCCGCATCATACAACCTTCTCAAACAGCAGCAGCTTTGCAGAAACTTTCAGGTAGTAAATCAGTTGTGCAAGGATCAACTCAGCAGTGCCCTGGATGTCTCCAAAAAAAGGTACCAATATAGCGTAATGCAATATAATTGAACTATGCTCCTTTTGCCCTAAATAATCCAAGTTCTGTCCTCAACACTTTGTATTTGTTTTATTGTGAAAAGGAAATAAATTGCAAAGTCTCAGGTAAAGCGTCTTTGAACAGTGGTTTTGCACTCAGAGAACCCATAGTTCCATCTTAAAATCATAAAAACATTTTAAACAAACATATTCAGAGATCTCTGGGAAGAGCTGAACACCTGTCAGGAATGAGGAGAAATCCCTCCAGATCTTGTTTTGGACAGGAGGTTGCATTAACCACCTGTCTGTACATATGTCTATAGGGACATCTGGGACCAGCTCAGTATGACCTCCGTGTTCTTTCAGATTTATTGTAACAGGCAATATGTTATGTTAAACAGAATCATCCCTGTGGCATCATCCATCAAAGAGAATACCTGCAGCATAAGGAGCAGGCTTTCATGGGGGAAAACGCGCAATTCTCTTCAAAGTTGTCAACATTCTTGAGTTTTCACTCAGATAATAGTTGGAATTTTCTCTGGGTAAAAGTTGAGTGCAATTAGAATACACATGTTCCTTAAAAGGACTAAAATAGGATTCGGATGTGAGGTTAAATCAGGACTGACGAAGAAAGAAAAACACAAATTATTACATTGATCTCATTTCTGGTACCAGACAGAGAATCTCCTGTTTTTAAGATATGGATGGTAAGATGTAAGAACTTTCCTATGAAAAAGAGGTTTGATAAGGTTTTTGGTGACATCTAAAGCAGATTTGTAGGATGTTTTTGGCTCTTCTTTCTGTAAGACTCCAAAATGTTTCCACGTTCATTTTTTTTCAGATTGATAATAAGAATTACAGTATCAAGTTAGGATAAAAAGATTTATACCTCAACCACACACAGCTTTCCTGTTCAGTGCACTCTTATGAGAGCTCAGATGATAACAAGCCAATAATAATGATATAATTTTCTATTAAAAATACAATAAGGTGTGCTACACAATGTCATTGCAGGACAATGTTCTTAGTTTCAACTACTCTATTAATTTCAGTATTGCTAATTCTGATATTGATGATGTTATTTTAAATGTCAGTACAGTTAAGTATTTCAAAATTAAAATAGTAAGTAATGTGATGAGACTCATTATGAATACTTACACTAGTATTACAAATATGGATAATGTCAGGCACATGTGAAAATTGTTCAAATTAAAATGCATTTGTTTTTAATAGGTCATATAGAATGTCTTGAGCGTAAGTACAGTTTTAACAGATTAATTAGCTTTGCTGTTTTCATTTTTTTAACACAAACAAAACCCCCAGCAACAACAAGAAATCACTTATTTCCGTAACTCTCCACTTAATACGTTGGTGATTATTTCATCTCATAAAATGGTTTGGGTTTTCTTTGCAAAAAAAAAAACCCCAAACTTGTGACCTCATACAGATCAAAATTTCATAAAGAAATCTTCAAAAACTTTGAATCATTTGACATTTTACTTCAGAAACTAACTGTGTTTATTTTTAACTCTCTGCAATTGGGAAAAAGTAAAAATGGTTCGCATTAAACTAAACTATTACACTTAGAAAAAAAAAAAAAAAAAAGGAAAAATCCACCCTGAAATAGTTTAATTAATTTCTGTTAAGATAGCAAATTGCAGAAATTCCACAAAGTCCATCAGGCATCTGAACCTCGCGTGTGAAATTATTACTTTTCCCTATTGTCAAACCTAACTCATCTTGACTACAGCTAAAGCCCAATATTTCTTTTCCTACAAGGAAGATGTTGCAGAAAAAAAAAAGCTCCTTTTTTTTCAGCTACTTTTTACAAGCCGAAGTCTCATTTTTTTTCCTCTTCAGAATTAATCATCACGAGGATTATGTACTACCAGACAGTTCTCTTTCTGTTAGAAATTAAATTTCCTGTTTATAAATAGACCCAACTTTACATTGCATGAAACCTCCCAAATGATAAAGATTGCGGCATTTATGCTACCCTGTCTTTTCCTATTGCTACTGTTTGAGGAATTAAGAGCAGGAAAGGGACAGGATAGAAATCACTATTTTATTACTATATTACTATGATGAGTAACATCATGAGAAGAAATAGTCTTTGGACTCTTCTGCACCCAAATGTTTCTCATCCAGCTGCTATTAAAAATGTAGGAGTTAAGCATATACCTTTTTTTTTTTTAAATTTTATTTACTTGAGCCTAAATTCTACAGTCAGACTTGTCACATAATCACATTGCAAGAGTAAGACCATGGCCATCATCCAGATTAGCAGCAGTAAAAACCTGCAAAAATTGTCAGGTGTATGCAAAACCCTTAGTAAAGCATAAAATGATAAAGCTATTCCTTTCTGAGTTTTCTCTGTAATTTCATGCCTTAACACACAATTTTTTACTGCAAGGTGCAAGGAGGATGGGGAACAGCGGCGATGCTTTGGCCTCATTTAAGGGTCTTGGGACATGGCGAGGGATTGCCTGAATCATTTGTTAGCTATGATACACTGCAGATGCTGTGCAACATAAAGAGCACTCAGAATGAATGAATGAACAGTCCCAGTGTGACCTGGATTTCTTTATAGAGATTTACCTACACATGCATACAGGCACACAGAAGCTGAACAGTACAGGTGAACTTAGCAAAACAACATTTTCTGTAATTAATTAGCTACTGCTACTTATTCCTGGACCTCAATGAAATGTTTGAAGTGTTTGCTTCAGACTTGAATCAGCACCAAAGCTGCAAATAATTGCAAAAAAAACCTATATTGCATAGATTCTTTTGGTACATACCTCAAGACAGCTGAAATTGTTGCTTGTTCTGTGCTGTTTGAAGTAAGGATCATTTTTGCACTACCTATTTCTGTAGCCTTGTGACTTCAACTGATTATTCAAATATGAAAGAGAAGCTGCAATTTTTTGAATCTGATAAAACAGTCACTGCTCAGCCTTTGAGGTTTGTTTTTACTTTAAAGCCTTCATTAATAGTTTAAAAACGACTGTTTTAAAATATCTTCTTTAGCATCAGATTCCTCCAAACTCTGCTCTGCTGGTCATATATACTCCAGACTGATAGATCTGCAGCCCATCAGCCCAGCAAAGAATGATTTAAGGGAAAGTCACTCAATAACTTCAGTAAGGTTTAGAAGAAACTCTACCTAATGTATTTTGATACTGCATCTGCTTTGAGTGGTAAGGTCTTGGTAGAGGAAAGGCTGCAGGGCTGGCTTCTGCAAGAAGAAGCTAGAAGGTTCTCTGTGCCAAATAGACCCAAGGCCAACCACCTCCAAGATGGACCCACCGCTGGTCAAGGTGGAGCCCACCAGTGACAGCGGTAGCACCTCTGTGATGACATATTTAAGAGGAAGGGAAAAAAATGGCTGAGGAAGAGCAGCCAGAGGAGAGGAGTGACAATACGTAAGAGAAACAACCTGCAGACACAAAGGTCCGTGAAGAAGGAGGGGAAGGAGGTGCTCGAGGCACTGGAACAGAGATTTCCCTGCAGCCCGTGGTGAAGACCATGGTGAGGCAGGCTGTGCCCCTGCAGCCCATGGAGGTTAACAGTGGAGCAGATGTCCACCTGCACACCCCACCAGGAGGACCCCACACCAAAGATAACTAAACTAGAGTTAACTGAAAGGTCTGTCTTGAACCCCAGAATATTCATTTACAAAACCAGTATTAAAATGTCTCTATTTCATGGAAGCTTGAGGTTCAGCAAACTGACCTTTTTTGATAAAATAAACACTTTAAATGGAAAAAAAAAAATTAATATTTATGCCCTAGAGATTTATCTTTTCCCAGTGTATCTTCTTAGAGCACAAATTGGAATTTAGTTCTGCCACACTGTAGGGTTTCCCATGATCTTCTAAACAGTTAACTTTCGTAATTCAATCCAGAACATTATCAGTTTTCTCTGCCAAAGGCCTGGTAACACTGCTGTTATCTATATGATCCTTAGACAGTAAGTCCACTCCGTGATTTCAGTTGAAGTTGAAGCCTCCTGTTTCTGGACTGCATTTATTAAACCTTGGCAAACAGTAATAAACTGTGTGAAAGACAACTGATTTTGCACACTATAATGTTTTCAGACAAGTATTCTATAATGCAAAACCAGCTGTTAATCTAAAAAGTATTAATTTACCAAAACAAATTGAATGTGAATCTGTTCTACTTTCAGAATGCAGGCATGTTTTCTTAATAATAAGATGTTTTAATTGTCTTTACATTATTTGTGCATATTTGTTCTGTTTGAACTACTAGTCGTAGAATATTGTCTGGAAATCAGTGTATTTCCAGACTTGTATTTGTGTGTAATACATATAAATTTTAAAAAGTTAATATGACAAACCCAATAAAATAGTTTTTATAAAATTTCTTGCTCGGTTCATATTTACACACAGTTGAAAAAGCCTCATTTTTAGTCTTAAAAATTAAGACCACTTACTTCAGCAGGCCTGCTGGGGTGTACAGAGCAGGATCTAGCTAAGCTGCTTCTTGTGCACCTTCTTAATCACAGATTGTGCGATGGTGAAAGCTCCGTGCTGAAGATTCCCTCTGTTTGTTCACCTCCTTTAGAGTTAATATTTTCACTTTCTCTCTCAAATAAAGAAGGAGGAAGAAAATCAATGAAGGGGAAACCTGGAAATGCCTGTCAAAAACAGACCCGTAAGAAACCTGGAAGATGAAGGAAGGCAGAGAAAATGTAAGGCAGGACCAAGCCTCCTTCATCTCTGTCTCCAGGCAGTTACTTTTCAGTTCTACCCTTGAGAAAGATTGTCAAATTACATGGGATGAGAGGAGGGCACGGGAGCGTGGTTGTACGTGATTTATGTCTAGATCAATCTCCGTCTTTGGGGTTGGGAGAAGTGTGAAAAGAGCAGGCATTGAAGCAGCCTGGCAGCAGCTCCATTTGCCCAAAAGAAACCACTCCTACATATTACAATAATTATTCTTCTTAATTAACAAAAGAGCCCTACTGTGCATGAGGATAAAGCTTTTCAAGACATTGCGTTATCTTCAGCATTTTACCCATCCACAGTTCAGTACACTTATATCAAGCAAATTGGTTGAGAAAAAAGTTTTCTGTGCTTGTGTTTCCACAACTCCCTTAAAACAAGCAAACAACCTTAATGCACTAAAACAGTTAGATTTAGTATTTTGTTGTAAAAAAAATTTGGTCCATGGTTGTATTTTTTTCAGTAATAATATATGAATTTTAGCCTAAACCTTAAGTTTGGGCAAAATTCAGACCATGAAGGTATTTATATCTCACCTCTGAGGGACAACTATTTAACTAAGGTTGTGCTCATTTAATGAAAATAAATTGTGCTTGTGAAAGACACATAAGCCATTTATAATTTTTCTGTCTTTTCACAATAAGCTGGTCTTAATGAGAAAAGTTTTCCACAAGAAAAATTATGTCTACCATCGTTCTCATATGGATTTGTAGTATATTTGTACTAAATGGGCAGCTCATCCATCAGAATGAAGTATTCAAATCCCTTAAAGTCTATTGTGTTAATTTAATGTTATCATTTGATTAATACTCAGTGCCTCTGTTTTTCTAAAATAAGGAATTTTTTTTTCTTTTTACTACTTCAATGTGTATTTTGGGAGTCATGCTTAACAATCTGTCATCTTTTTGCCTAGAGATCTAGCAGTGTATAATGAACTTACACAGAAAGTTAAAGCATTCATATTTCAATCAGCATGTAAAGAAATGGTAATATAGTTTCTAAATAAAGAAGCAGAGAACAGTAAAGCCCCATAAATGTAAACACAATACAGACGAATTTAAACTCTTCAACTACATACATTAATTACACTAATTATTTGGTTTGGTAGTCCTCAAATGCATTCCCAGGATGCACAGAAGAACTTCAATTTACTTCAATTCTGTCATGTAATACCTGTGTACCTTGTATACGAGGAACAGCTAGTACCAGCAGTCAATATAGCAGTGAACAGATTAGGATCAATTAGTAAAATTTTTTATATTGTACTTCATATCTGCAACACAGGAGTTCAGGCTCAGTAGAGTCAGGATTTTATGGGTAGATAAGAGGCCAAGACAATTAACTGTAAAATTTTTTGATAAAATTATTAAGCTGGTTTTGGTAATAATTTTAATTTTTCATTGAAGCATATTCATTTCAACAAGGTATTTTTCAGAAATTTCCATATTTACATGACGGATGGTTGGGGTAGCAGGAGCCCAAGTTCAGTGTCCACAGGAAGCAAACGACCCACAGAGGATTCACAGGTAAATACCTGCATCAGGTTCAAAGTGGGGCCTTAAATCTGAGTCTCCCATACACCATGGGCTTGCTCTGACTACAGTACTATTCTGACAAAAGGTTAGAGGATTTCGGCACAGAGTGTGTTGAGAGTAGCCCTGAAGAGAAGGATTTGGGGGTGTTGATAGATGAGAAGCTCAACATGAGCTGGCAGTGCTCTCATGCAGCCCAGAAGGCCAACCACATCCTGGGATGTACAAAGAGAAGTGTAGCCAGCAGGTCAAGAGAGGTGATTCCCCCCCTTTACTCTGCTCTGGTGAGACCCCACCTCAAATACTGCGTCCAGTTCTGGTGTCCCCAACATAAGAGGGACATAGAACTGTTGGAGCATGTTCAGAGGAGGGCCACAAAGATGATCCAGGGGCTGGAGCACCTTTGCTATGAGGACAGGCTGTGGGAGCTGGGATTGTTCAGTCTTGAGAAGACTTTGGGGGGACCTAATAGCTGCCTTCCAATACCTGAAGGGAACCTACAGGAAGGCTGGGGAGGGACTTTTTACAGGAGTGTCCACTGACAGGACAAGGGGAAATGGGTTGAAGTTGAAGGAGAATAGGTTTAGATTAGATTTTAGGAAGAAATTTTTCAGTACGAGGGTAGCGAGACTTTGGAATAAATTGTCCAGAGATGTTGTGGCTGCCCCCTCCCTGGAGGTGTTCAAAGCCAAGTTGGACAGAGCCTTGAGTAGCCTGATCTAATAGAGAGGCATCCCTGCCCGTGACAGGAAGGTTGGATTAGATGATCTCTAAGGTCCCTTCCAACCTAGGGCATTCTATGATTCTATGACTCAAGTATGGGGCCATCTCAGCTAATGGTTTTTATCGCAGACTTAGATACACGATCTAAAGAGGATTTCACCTGTATTCATAGTTTGTTGCACAGTTTTGTATGTGCTCAACATGTGAGCACGCGATCTCAATTAGGAGGCTATTTTACAAAGTTTCCCTTAGTCTTTTAAACTAAATAATTTTCCTTCAGTATGAGGTCTCTCATTTTACCAAAACTAACTTCATGGCAGCAGTGGCACTAAGACATGTATTGCCTTTGTCTTGCTCTAGAACCTGTTTCCCTTCTGTTTGCATTCAAACTAATAAGTTGTCATCTGAACTTATAAACCTGTAGCCATGCAGCCGCTGGCTTCATCTCCTAACAGATCCCATGAAAATCAGAAAAGATAGTGGTAATGCAATTACATGTGCTTCAGTGGACCAACATCTACTGCAAAGATTTCACATGTTCTTTTACTGCAAATACGACAGCTAAGCAGGCTCAGCTTCAGCTTTGTAACTGTTTTTTGACTTTCCAAACCTGTGTGCTCCTTAGCTGGTAATCGTACACATATGGCTAACATTAAAAAGACAGCTGAATACAAAAGCTAGTATGAACTTCAGACTGTCCCCTAAAGTCATTTTTAGAAAGACAGGTAATAAAACAGCCTTGTGTAGTTCATTAACTACACCTAACCCGAGGACTGATTGAATACATCACTGTCAACTCTAGTATCCTTGGACACAAGAGACAGTGTCACACTAACCAGGATTAATGAAAATACAGAATGTTAAATATGAAACAAGACCGGAGTTTTCAAAGCCAAAACTTTTTATTGCTGAGGTGTTAAAATGCTAATGGTTTATTTTTATGCAAGTAGCTTATACGAAGCACGGGAGATTTGATAGACACTTTGAGCAATTGCAGTAACAAGACAGCAGCATGAGCAGGGGCTCTGGCATACAAGGTTCTGAGGGAGGTGTCATGAGACTGCTGCTGCTATTGTCTTTGACCTTATTTTTTTTATCCTGACTCTAAACTGAGAACTCTGTCTTCATCTTCTATGCAGCCTCCTCTTTCTTGCGCAGAAATTAGGACCTTTTAAATAACTACTGTTTTACTGTTGTTTGTCAAATTCAGTTTTAATTGCCTTTTCTTGTATATTTTTGGCTGGCAGTCAGGGTAGCTGATATATCAAATAATTCAGTAACCTCTCTAACAGCTAACAGTTTTCTCTTACTGTTTATTTTGATGACATTGTTTTTTACTTTATTCTAGAAGATATTCAGAAAGACAGAAAAATACTGGTTTACACTTTGTCACTAACTTTAATAAAAGCTTTTATACCTCCTGATGATATGCCTTGTATAAACACCAACACAACCACCGTTGGAAGAATGCAAAATATTATGAAGCAAATAACAAATAGAATGTGAGACTGAATGGACAAAAAGGAGAGCAAAAAAGCCGGCATGTTTTCTTTTCTCATCCTGGCAACCATTAATTCTGATGATGTATTCTGGCTTTATTTTATCGTAGGATTTGGAGGTAAACAGGGAAAATCATTCACAGTAGAATTAGACTTATCAAAATTAGTTAAAAGTGAAAACTAAGTTCTTTTTACCTGTCAGGAAGCAGCTTAACAATTAGGAAGTGGCAACACAGCCTTGAAGAGACCTTCTGGGCCATCAAAGGCAATCATCTGCTACGGCAAACAATTGAGTTACATAGTTCCTGTCACCAAACTATTAAGCTACCTTTTTTGTTGATTTGCCCAGTTAAATTTTAATGCCCAGTTGCCTCTACCCTCCTGCTTCAATGTCAAATCCATTGCAGAAAGCTTGTTTTCATTGCTCGCCCATGAGTAAATGCACTGCAGGAGTCACGGACGGGAAACGCTGCTGCACAGAGCATCACATTAGGGATTGCCCAAACCTCAGGGCCTCCGCTCTCTTCTGTCTAACATCTTTCTATTTATTCCATTTTCATGCTTCTAATACATACTGGTTTGCTGTTACAATACTCACTTTTGGTGAAAGAGAAACAAGAATAGTGTTTAATGGCAGCATTAAAACTCAGAATTACTGTAAAAGAAAAGCTTGTGGTAAATAAAGTTGGCTCTTTTTTTTGTTCTTTTTAACTGACCTTTATTTTACAACATAAAATATTATCTGTCCTAACTATTTTCATTATAATATGCTACATACAAATGTACTAAAGAGAGCAGCACTTTAGGAAAACTATTATAATCTTTAATTATTTTTAAAATGAGTCCAAAGAAAAGAACTGAAGACATGATTGGTTTTCTCCCAACTTCTTACCTTCCTCAAGGTGCCTCTTAATTTAAACTAATTCAAAGTGTGACAAAACCTTTATCAACTCTGCACACTGAAAAATCAGACTGTCTGCAGGAAGAAGGCTAAAATGGCATCCTGTGCTGCATTAGACAAAGTATTGCCAGCAGGTAGAGAGAGGTAATGGTCTCGACTCAGCTTTGGTGAGGCCATACCTGGAGTACTGTGTCCAGTTCTGGGCTCCCCACTATAAGAGAGATAGATGGACATACTGCAGAGTCCAGTGAAGGGCCATAATGATGATTATGGGTCTGGAGCATCTCTCCTGTGAGGAAAGGCTGAGAGAGTTGGGAATGTTCAGCCTAGAGAAGAGAAGGCTCAGGGGGATCTCATCAATGTATATAGATACCTGAAGGGAGGCTGTGAAGAGGACAGAGCCAGGCTCCTCTCAGTGGTGCACAATGATGTGACCAGAGACAATAGACACAAACTGAAACACAGGAGGGTCCATCTGAACACCTGGAAACACTTGTTTACTGTGAGAGTGACCGAGCACTGGCACAGGTTGTCCAGGAGAGTTGTGTGGTCTCCATCCTTGGTGATATTCAAAAGCTGTGCTGGGCAACCTGCTCTAGGTGTCCCTCCTTTAGCATGAGAGCTGGCCCAGATACCTCCAGAGGTCCCTGCCAACCTCAGCCATTCTGTGACCCTGTGACATCGGGAACACCTGTCATGTTTTCAGCAGTTTGACACAATCCTCCACTTGTCAAATTAAAACACTCAGAGGCAGGAACACCAGCTCCAAGAGACAGGACTAACCTTATGCACAGTCATATGTAACATGCAGGAAATTTTTGCTGTTCAAAAGCCAAAAGTGAAACATCAATGCTCACTTCCCGCAGCCAGTGAAGTAAATTGAACAGCAATCATGGACATGATTTGTAAATCTAATGGTCAGCAGAAGCCTTTGTGATTTTTAGAGTATGTATTGCGGTATAGAGGATGAAATGAGGCAACGGCTCAACAGTGCCATCAACAAACTAAAGCTGTGTAATAGAACACTATGCTTAGATTCTGAGAAGCCTACTCTGATCTAGAGTAATTTGCTAGCTGAGAAAGATATGAGGATGCTTAAGAAGAATGAAGAAATCTGGGATAGATTCACTTAAGAGATACCTTTATGTGTTCTCCTGGATGAAAGTATTACTCTTTTCCCTGAAAAAAACACCAAAGAATTTGGGTGAAAACTTGTGTACGGGAAATCACACACAAAGTTGCTCGATTCTATTTAGTACCAAAGACTATAAACATTTCATTTCTTGTTAAAGATCTATTAAGATTGTAATTTATTTATATACACCTCAAGATTTTTCTGGTACTTGAACTATAAGAACCAAATAACTAATAACAAATGTTCAGGATAAACATAGGAATTTTAAGAGATCTTATAAACTCAGTTTAAAGATCTCTGAGTGAAAAGGGAGTAATGGAAACTGTGAAAAAAGACTGCACCAATTAATGAGTTTCTAGGACATAACACAGGGTATGAGCATATTTCTTCTTCCAGTCAGACACTACAAAGACTTTTTTGTACACAGATGAAATTCTCTTTTAGAGCAGCTTTTTCAATAAAAGTTAGGACTAATTTCTAATGTACTATTTTTCTCATCTGGAAAGAACTGTTGACAAGTACTGTATTAGACATTTTCAGAAGGAAAAAAAAAATCTATAGAAAGAAGTCGACAATTATGCAGTTTTTTAGATTAGCTTAGTTCAAATTTTTTGATGAAGTTGATCTGAAAAATTGATCTTCATATTTCATCAGTATCTTACCAGCATCTTGTGTACATCATCTGGCAGCAGTGCCAAATTTCACTTTTCTTCTAAAATATATAAATTAAGGATTACTCATTTGCACCATCATAAATAAGGAAGTTGTAGAAACAACATATAATTAAGATTGCTAGTTAAGTTCTTGTACAACCTGACTGTAGTTTTACTTGCTTTCTGTTTATCTTGCAAGAGTCATTTTGTTTGCTCAGACAACTGCTTCCATTGAACAGGAAAAAAAAAAAGACACTTTAAAAATATATCTTCACTTTCTAAAGGGACTGCTGCCCAAATGCATCATCTTGTCCTGGTTTGGACAAATAACATTTCTTTAATTCCAAGTTCCCCCTGTGCTAGGGGAAAAAAAAAACCAAAAACAAACAAACCCAAACTACTGATTTTCAAGCTCCACATTTTATGGTTATTTCAGTGAAGTCTACATGTCTACATGTCTGCATGTAGAGAGATTATTTCTGGGATGTCCATATCATAGATTGAAAAGTCACAGCAAGTGGGAGGCAAAGTACAAACCAAAGAACTACTAAAGCAAAATAAATGTTCATTCAAAACATAGATGTCGATAAACACACACAAAAAAAATCTAGACTAGCACTTAGAAGAGTTTTAGAGTATTGTTTAGCACAAAAGTCTTAAATACCATTCACTAATGTTAGAGCCCAAAGGCAGACTACTAAAAATGCTCCCCCAGTTTCACATCAAACCATTTGACAATTACTTTGTGAACTGCTGCAGTTTTTCCAAACCCTGTTTGTTCTAGGTGTTATTTTTCTTGTTTGTCTAAGAAAATAGGAAGAACTCAAAAAGCATAGGTGAGGTCAAAATAATTCCAAACCTGTTACCTCCTCTTTTATCCACCATTAGGACCAATATCCTATCCTACAGAAGTGATGATTATTTTGAAATTAACTAAAAATTAAGTTGTCTGTAACTTCCGACTGTTTTATGAATGCACATAATCTTACACTTCTGAAGTAGGAAAGTAGGAAAATACTGTTGCACTCTCTCTGCACCTCTCTCAGCTATTACTTTTCCACCTAAAATCCAGCCACTACTGCTTCTCTCACCATGTCCTTGCAGCGGCTTCATCTTCAGCAAGACTGGTGGACAATTCTCCAAGCCCTCCTTTTTAAATGAAGACACTACTTTAGCACATTTCCAGTTCTTTAGAAAGCTCCGAAGTCCTTCACCAGCTCATGATGACAATTGCTAATCTTTTTCCTACGGATCCTCGTTGACTTATTGACAAAAATTGCTGACATTCCTCCTATAGTTTTCCATGTACTTGAACATGAGCATCAAGCTCCTATAAAGAGTAGCTAGATAAGGTAAATATTATCAACCTCTTTTTAGCGAGGACTACCAGTATGAAAAAAGGAACTGTCACAACCTCAAACCAACTCTCTCAGTGAAGAATGAAGAAATCCATGAAAACAATCCTTCATCACCTTTGCGTCATCTACTACCAACTCATGTTTTCTTATTAAAATGACAGGCACAGATTTTCCTTTGTCCTTGTATTTTCCATGTATTTAGGTAAATTTTTTGTTTTGCTTTACGTTATAAGAACGCAAAAATTCCCATCCCTGTAGAGCCAAGTATGGAGGAGTGAAGGACATGATAACTGAACACAGATGATGAAAGCACGTGATGTCCATCAGGTTCACAAAGTGAAGCCATTCACAGCAGAGAATGGTTCCAGTCAGCTCAGGCAAGAGCAAAATTGTGCTAAAACACAGATTAATGGGGGAGATGGAAAAAGCAGTATCAATACTTGGGCTCATTGTATAAAGAAGAGCAATCAGAGACCAGACATGGAACTACCCCAGACCTCTTTGTACACAAATGTTAGCCCAGAAAGCTGAGACTCCCCTGATGTGCTGGCAGTGCCGACTTGTTGCAGTAAAGACATCAACACAAGATAAAGAAAAAACAAGTTGAGCTTGGAGGGACAGTAAAAACAACCAGCAGAAGCAGAAATGCAGCAGTTTGACCAGAGGACTGTTTTCTAAGACACATCGTACCACTGGGATTAATTTTATAATTTTAAGAATAATTAAACTTCAAAAAACAATCCTTATTCTTCCCCCTCTCTCCACGTAGGATTAGAAGAATGGGGTGACTGCAGCCATTGCAGTGCTAGATTTTTGACACTACAGAAACAACTGAAGGGAAAGGGATATTGAACAAACTTCAGTTTATTAACTGTTTTATTAAACAGTTAAAATACAGCTGTTGAGATCTTGCATTTGCCTCCCTGACCAGCTGTCGCGGGTTAGGGCTGGGCCGGCCACTAACACGGACAGACGCTCTCTAACCCCCTCTTCCCCCCCCCCAAATGGGAAGAGAAAAGGGAATGAGGCAGAGAGACTTACGGATGAGAGAAGGAAAAAAAAACGAACTAGAACAGCTTTAATGAAAGTAATAGGAATAATGGTAAAAAGATAAAAGTAAAGAACTATATACAACTATAGATAATAGCCCGATATCAAACCCGACTCCCTCCCCCGTCAGAAATCACCACTGGTGCTGCAGAGCAGGAGGCACTGGGGAAGTCCCAGGCTCAGCAGCGGTGGGAGCTGGATACAGGGAGCTGGATTCGGGAACTCAGGATCCGGATCAAAAGCAGGAGGTCAGATGGAGTCCTCTCTGGACACCGGCTGTTGCAGAAAAAGGGCGAACAAAAGGGCAAAAAGGCCGAAAAAAGGGCAAAAGGGGCAAAAGGGTCGAAAAAAGGGCGAAACTCTCGTGATCACTCAATTTATACTAAATATGACGTATATGGGATGGAATACTCTCGTTGGTCACCTGTCCTGTCTGTTACCCCCCGGAGGTGCCACCTTTTACTTCCTTGTGCCCCCCTCTTACTACCCAGCACCCCCAGCGTGGCACACAAGAGCCAGCAGTGGCCTTGGTCACTATAGGAATAAGTATAAGCAAGAGCCTTTCTGCACACCAGTCCCAGGCAGTAACTGTAAACATCAGGTGTTATCACTGCCAGTAGCACACACTGTCTGCAAAAACATGCTGCTGACTTCAGAACGTGCAGCCTTTTAGAAGACACTAAACTGAAAAGAAAAAATCACTAAACAGGACTGGGTTTTTAGCTAAACCCAGGACACCAGCAGAGATTTGATAGCAGGTTCTGTGTACAGGCAGCAAAAGAAAGCTGAATAAGCAGACAGATATATTTACAGCCCCCCAATACCAATTTCCGCAGACTTTACCAGCTTATTTATCAATTTCAAGCTATTCCAACAGAATATTTCCAAAATCTCGTTAGGCTAAATTTATTTTTTTCTATCTTGTAAGAGAACTTCTAGAGGAAACAGATCTTTGAGAGAAAAACTGACAAAATAGGTTGTCATAATAATATTATACAAAGAAGTAGACAAGCTAAGCAGAAGTTGTGAGATAGAATGGGGACAGTAAATGCTTATTCCATTTACATTTCACTTCTATATTTGTGTTAAAGACTTACAAGGGAAAAAAATAAAATGCTTTCCTTACATAGACAACAACCTTTACCCACACAATCACATCAGAGCTAAATGACCACACATCAGAAATAAGTTTCTTCAAATTCCATCGTACAGATCCTCAAGACAACCCTCCACCAGTCTGCAGGACAGAGAGATTGTCTTATCTCGCGCCTTCAACTCCAAACTTGAGTTTTTTCGCTGATGATTGCTGCATGCTTGACTTGCACCCTGTTACGAGTGGCAAGCAGCTTGGAGTTATTTTCTAATGCTACAGAATGCACCCACAGCAGTACACTTGTGAAAAGAAAATCAAGAGCTAAATAAAAGTGGAAAAAAGTAACTCACCTCTCACAAAGAGCCAGAAAATTCAGTTGTTCCTCTACATACTACCCAAAACAGCCCACTTGCAGCAAGAACATCAGAGAAAGCTACTTTTGATGGACTACAAATACTACCAAGCAGAAAAGACTGTTTACCAGCAAAAAGTTTTAAGAGCAGCATTTTGAAAATAGTAATTTTGGGAATGTTGATGGTCTGTGTGAATTGCTCCCTCTAGTGTAGAAAATACAAAATCACAATCGACAAACATTGAAAAGTTCACTGCCATCAGTAATAAACACAAACTGTTGGGGTTTTTTTTTAAGTCACTGTCCATATTTTTTCACTAAATATTTATAACATGATTTCTCACATTTTAATACAACAGAAGACAAACTTTAACTTATTCAGCTTCTGATCCGGGTCTCTCGACACTTTTATTAGCATCAAATGATCGTACTAGAATTGAGCAGTGAGTATGCAAATCTACACCCTGTACTTATTAGGAAGATACAGTGTAGCATTCCTTTTTTTTTTTTTTTTTACTCCACTAGAATACTAAATTTCACTCTGTGATTATGTTACAGTTATTAAAGGTGTCAAGAAGAATTTGGCCTAAAATGTAAAGAAGCACATTCTGACATGAACACATTTTTCTGACTGCAGTACCTGGTTATGCCCCGGAATTTAGAAATAAAGCAGTTTTGGAGCTCAGACTCCCTTTCTTCAATAGGTACGAAATTCTTTAAAAACACACAAGTCACACTGAGAAGTCTAAGAAATTATTTTAGACCTTAACCCAACCTGAAGAGGCACTGGACGATACCCAGCTTCAGCGTAAGAGTACGGTAACAGCCACGGCCACTGCTGCAACCTCCCCTCACAGTATTTGGAAGGAATTCCTGGGACAGTTTCCATCACACGTACAAGTGAAAACCAAGTGAAAACCAATGCAGCTTTTTCGTGCCAGTTCCATCAGAATGACACACAGTGTGGTTAACACGCTTCTTTTCATCAGTGAAGTTTTCCAGCTCCGTGTTCTCTGAAGCGCATACAGACACCTGTAAGATCAAAGCAGCAACTTTACCTTCTCCAAGGACTGATGGAGCTGTCTCTGAAGATAAAAGCTAGAAAATGAAACTTGAAAGTCTGAGCAAAATTCAAGCTAAAGCTTTCATCAAAGATGTGATTAAACAATTTGCTACAGAATAATGAAATTAACGGTCTGCTTTTGTTTTCAAAAAGCTTTCTTTCCCCCCTTCCGTGTTGCTACCATCAGAAGCAGCGGAGAACTTGGGAAGCCTTCTGATCAATCTTTTTTTTTTTTTCCCTTTTTTCTTAACTGGAACTTCACACTTTACAGGTATCAAAATTCTTACCATACAAGTACCAAATTAAAATCTTCCGATTCCTCCTGTAACTGCAATTTCAGCTTTCCAACATCTGACAGATGCAACAAAATAGTTTTCTCTGCTTGCCAGAAGGAGGCTGTGAACAACCATCCAGCTTCACACACATTCAGTTTGAGCATATTTCGTGGAACAAGCCTGAAATAAAATCTGATGCAGGCTAGTTTCTGAAGACTCTTAATAGGCAGTCCTAACAGATAAGTGGTTTTACTGTCTCAGTGCTGCTGCACAGGTTAAGCTCTGTTCCCGTCAAAGATCTCAAAGTCATTACACAGAGGTTCTTCTTAAGGCAAACAGACAAATTTTCATTTTGTTTTTCGACCCAACGTGGCTGCTTCTATCACAGCAGTGTCACCTCCATGAGATCCTTGCAGGCTACCTGCCATCACGCAGCCCCCTGAAGCCGTGTTCTCTGTCAAGAGAGAGAAAACTCTTTGCTTGATCATCTGTGACATTTATCCAACTCGTCTAATTATTAGTGTCCATCACGGGCTGCCGGCCTCCGGCAGTGGAGCGAGCTAGGACGCCTCATCCACGCAGAGGGCTCAGCAAAGACAACAGTGGATGCCACAGCAAGAAAACCATCAGGTTCTTGAACTAGCGCCTCTGGAACGGGTCAGCCGTGGTGTAAGAAAATTGGCGCTTCAGCAAAATCTCAGGGGCTGAATTCAGGACAAAATTAACAGTTGAGAAAGAAATTTTATTTCAAGCTTCTAAGGGGGTATTACAAACAATAGAGAATAAAAACATTAAAAACTATTTAAAAAGTAATTGTCCCTTTAAAATAAAGATTCAAGCAGGTTTAACAATGAAGTATGCTATTCAATGAAGTTTTAAAAAAAGATTTAAAAAGTCTTGGTTTTGCTGTATTTGCTAATCCTTTATAAAAAAGCTGGGCATAAATACTTCGTGCATTCATATGCATTATTTGGTGTTTCATATTATATAACTTGGTACAGTATTTAAGATATCACTGCAAAAGAGTTCAAACACAGTGCATTTATAAATAATGGAGTCATTATAAATCACATTGCAAACATACCTTGCCATTTTCATTGTTACAAATTCAGAATCTCAGTGAAGGTAGGAATAAAGTAGCTACAACAATCAATATCTTGACTTTATTTTTTTCCTTTTTAATATAAAAATGCAGTTCTGGAAACCCACCCTCCATCTTCCCCCTGCCCAAACATAATGCTTTACTTCTTAAAAATAAAAATAAAGTACTAATTCTATATACATCACATGTACCATACAAAAATGTATCCAAAGTTTCTATTGCTACCAAAGTGTTCTAAATTAAAAGTTACATAAATCCCCTCATCGGAAACAAAAGATTACAAGTTACAAAAAAAATCAAATTACACACAAACCCATCAAGTTATTTTATACAATTTCCAATACATTTTTCTCCCAAAGCAAGTTGTCTTCTCATGTGCCTGTATAAAAATGCATATCAATATATTTGTCAATTTTATTTTTCATTATAAAGCAAATTAATACATTTTCTACAATAAATAAAACACAGGGAGGCACACATATCAACAAAATTAAATCAATGGGAGATAAATGGGATATGGTTTTGAAAGAAATAATGTGCTTGCAGGCTTTAAGCCAGGTTTGTTTAAAACAAAAACAATCTTAAGTTATTTTGGGCAACAATGGAGTGTTTTTGGTGATTTGCAAGTGATGTACACAGTATAATTTTTTCTTGATGTCTTTCTCACAAAGTACCCTCCAAAATAATGCAACTTCCTTTCTTAAAATACATATTTGTAATTGTAAATTTACATCAATCTTAAATACGTGGTACTTTGTGCAAAGAGCAAGGATTTACACAAACATTCAGAAGTCTTTTTCAGAAGCTACAGACCAAGGAAGAAATGATACAAGCAGCACCATATTGTATATGATTTAGGCAAACATACATTTGATGCCATTTTGATATTAGGCTTTAAAGATCCACTAAACACCTTAAGCTGGAAGATGGTGCTTAGGTAACAACCTCAGAAAGAAAGAAAAAACAAGTAAAAAGCATGGAAACAAAAACCAATTCCCTCCCCAGCAAAATTATAAAAGGAATTAAAGAGCTACTTCTAAAATCAGAATAAGTTAAGTGTTGAATATACATTTATGTACAATTATGAACACTATGAACAAGACATTTTAACAGGTTTAGTGGAAAATTCTCCAAACTACAACACGATAAAATCAATAATCAATATGGCAATGGTGATTTAGAATTGCTCAACTATTTCAAGTTTGCAGAACTCAGCCACTGAATCAACAATTAAGGGGTTGTATCTTCAATACATTCTTTTAGACAAAGAGGTTCATTAGTAGAGTTCAAGTCTGTGTCCTGTGGTGTTTTTCATGCCTTGGTAGAATCTCTGTTAGTCAATATCACTGAAGTCACTGACTGGTTCTCCATGGACTCGACTCAGGTGATTCATAGCCCGATCAAAAGCAATTCTCACTGCTTTTCGTATGCTTGAGTTACGTCCTTCCATCATTTTTAACTTGTCTATGGTCTCATCTATCCCAAGGGGAACCATTTTGGATTTGGGAAGCCACTGCCTGTAAGAAAGGGCAAAGTAAGTATGTTAAATATAGAGTAAAACTAGGAAGTTTGTCCAGAGATGTCAAGGTTGCCGTACTGTGTTTCTCAGCAAGCAGATCAGCTTCACCATCTTAAATAAATACACTTCCTTTTAAAGACAATACTTACTTGCTTTAAATATTTAAGAATGTGAAATATTAAGCTTCTTCCACAAAACAATAAATACATTCCAATTCAGTTTTGATGCCTGATATTAAGTATCAACTAGAAATACTGATATTATCAAGAGGAAATACCGATGCAGTTTAAGAATAGGCAGCAGCAACTAACAATGAATGTGACACGAGATTCTCGACACAGAGACTTGACACAGTGTTGTTTCTCTTCATTCTTTCACTTCCATGATTATGAGGTATGTGCATATGATTATTTTTTTTGCCTTAGACTTAAGGTATCTCGATTTGGTCTTTACAGGGAAAACTAAACTGTCAAGGAAGTTCTGCTTTCACCCTGGTGGCATGATATCCCACTCAGTATTCAGAGTACTCTTCTCTTTTGAACTCCATGAATACAGAATCACACACAGAACCACAGGACTGTCAGAGTTGGAAGTGATCTCTCAAGATCATCTAGCTCACTCTCCCTGTCCGAGCAGGATCACCCAGAGCAGATCACACAGGAACACATCCGGGCAGGGTTTGAAAGTCTCCAGAAATGAAGACTCTACAACCTCTCTGGGCAGCCTGTTCCCTGCTGCGTTACCCTCACAGTCATACCATTAATTGCTGGGTGATAATGAAAAAAACTCTAAATCCCATTCTTCTAGTTAAAGGAAAATAATTCTAAACAATTAAAAAGTATAAAGTAAATTTACTTCATTTCCATAAACATTAATCTTACTCTTCTTAAAGGTACAGGTATTAAGGAAAGCAAAGATTATCTAGATCAATGAATATTTGTTGAAGTATGTTACTGTAAGCTGCAATCTCAGCTCTGCTAACAGCAGAAGCCATGCTTCTGTTTAAAAACTTCAGTTTGGGAGTCTATTTGGAGCCGAATGAAATGGAAATCAGACAGTGAAGTCTGCTATTAAACATTAAAGTAATTGTTTTGTAACCAAATAATTCTCTTGAAATACTACTTTTTATGAAAGCACTCTGAAGTACAACCCTATTGTACTGAGCACACACACCAACCCCAAAAAAATGTAATGAGCCAGCACAAGGATACAGACAAAACAGTAAAGAACAGTAACATCAACATGACAAGCAGCAGTTTAACCATTATCAGTTTTAAAAGATGAGAGGAAAAATTTTAACATGGTAATTTTGAAAGAAAGCTTGCCAAGTCCTCCAGAAGCAAGTGCCGAAGGAGAAGAAACAAATACGAGTATTGGAAAAGGTGATCCATAGGTGACAGAAGCTGATCTCACAGACTGGCAAGTGAACGAAAATCATAGACATGAGTTCAGGAGTAAAAGAGACAAAAATGAGTTAGAGTGAAGAGTGCCAAAATGGCCAAAACCCAATCGGGATAAAAGAACCATTGCCAAACAATGCTGGAGGGGTGGGGTTGGAGAGGAAAGGGGCTGGAAAAATATTTAGCCTTTCCTGTCTTTCTATGTAGAGTATCCAGCTTTGCATAATGTTGGCAAGACTTGGGCCCACCTGCATCTAGCGATGAATCGGAAAGGTTTAAGCTGCAGAGGACTCCCAAAATCAAGAAGCAATCACAGCAATTATTAATAAAATGGCTACCGAGAGCATGCATTACACTTGTGATACCAATGAGAGAAAAATTAAAAACAGAATACTGAGTATGTTTAAATTTGAATGTTCTCCAAGAAAAAAGGCAGAAGAATGCAGGATCTCAGAGAATTCTGTGCAACTGAACTACAATGACCATGAAGAAATATCAATTACTTAAGAAAAGCAAATGTGAGTTCAAAACTTCAGGCAAGAAGTTACTTAGTTGGGCGTACTGGGACAGAGACTCAGGAGAATGGCAGTATTTCCAGCCATCACATATAATCAGCTGAAGGGGAAAATGGTATCTGAAAGTAAAAGCAAATTCAGGAGTAAAACTGAGATATAAAAAGATTTAAAACTAGCTTGACCTGTGCGGAAGCCCAGAGAGGAGAGGGATTAAAGACTCAGGAAAGACATATATAATTTGACGAACAGAAGAAAAAGAAGTAGATTACAAGCTTCTGTATCTGCCAAAAAAAAAAAAAAAAGCAATAAGATAACAACGAAAAATACCGAGGGAAAAAAAAAAAACAGAGGTGGTCAAGAGATTCTTTTATTGCGTGAATTATCCCTTCGGGCTTTGCACAGCATATTGCTGATACTGAAAGAAATGGAAATAAGGAAAGTGTAATGCAAAAATTTAGAAAGGGCTAAGAACTTGCAATGAGATTGCTGATGAAGGCTGAGGGACTACTACCTTTAAAAAAAAATGCGTTTAGCCAAAGAAGAAATTTTATCAGGCCAATAAATGAAAGCAGCTCATAAATTGAGCCAAAAGACTGTGTAACAACTTATGTAATTTTCTTCCAAATTGACCATTAAAGGTATCTTTCAGTGATGATATGCCTTGGTCCAAGAATAGACTCAAATATAAAATTTTAACATTACAGTTGATACTTTGATAGTAAAAATATCCAAATAATCAATTTTCTTTAAGACTACAGGCACAGCCTTTTAACATTTTGGGTCGCTGCATCAAACAATACATTTCAATAACATACCAACTCCTTTTATTGTCAAAAAATAGTACTAAGAATAGTTTCTCGTCTGATTTGGTCTGCATTTGTTCTCCAATTTTGAGTACATCCAGAGGTGGCACTGGTATAGTAACACCATTGTGATGGCCAGCAACACGAGGCATCTTAGGGTCAATAATCTGTAGAAGAGAAAAAAGGACAGTTCCTAATTTTCAAAACTACATCATTTATTTTAAGGAGGTATTACAAATAAAGTTAATGGGAAAACAATCACCAACTTAACAGCCACTACATATAAACTGGCTTTGTGTTACGCACTTAGGTAGCTTCTGGACTGAAGCTGAATAGGTGTAGTGGAGGCACAGTTGTACACTTAACTGAAAAAAACTCTATTTAGAGTATTTTTCATCTGTATCGGTTCTTCTTAAAGTTACATCTGAATTTCACTTAGTACAACTTTGCATACTGACAGGTTTCAGAATGAGAAACCACGTTGACTGTTCTTAATGACCCTCTTATCCTTGATATGTCCAGAGACAGTGCTGAGGATAAGTCATTCCATCACCTTTCCAGGGATGGAGGTGAGGCTGACCGGTCTGTAGTTACCCGCATCTTCCTTCCTGCCATTTTTGAAGACTGGAGTGACATTCGCTTTCCTCCAGTCTTCAGGCACCTCTCCTGTTGCCCATGACTTACAAAGATGTTGGAGAGTGGCCTAGCAATGACTTCTGCCAGCTCCCTCACCACCCATGGTTGCATCCCATCAGGGCCCATGGATTTATGGATGTTCACACATATATTAAAAGTCACAATTGTCCAACCTACTATAAAAATCAAGCCATAGCATATGAACTGTTTCTATAACCCCAAATGCCTGAAGCCACATACTGTGTCAACAGTTTTTCTGTGAGCTTTCATCTAAGTAGAATTATGTGCATTTCTCCTAAAATAACATGGGCACAACAGCTTTAAGTTTCCAGTACATCATTCATAACTGGATACAATAATTCAATGTATTATAACTCTACCAGGTTTTTTATTTCTCTAATGAACAGAAGAATCAGTACTTTTATGCTCATTTTGCATCAAAATATCTTATGTTCCAGCAATAACAAGATGTCTGTCAAGTGCTTATTCAGTTGATCCTTTAAACAATATTAAACAATAAGAAATATTGCACAAACAAAGACTACCGAGATAGATGTACTGGTTCTGGCTGGGACCGACTTAATTTTCTTCACAGTAGTTTGTATGCGGCTATGGTTTGGATTTGTGTGTTGGTAACATAGGGATGTTTTTGCTGTTGCTGAGCAGGGCTTACACAGAGTTGAGCCCTTTTCTGCTCCTTACCCCACAAGGGAGTAGCTGGGAGTGCACATGATGCTGGGAGGAAACACAGCCAGGACAGCTGAGCCCAACGGACCTGAGGGATATTCTGCACCATATGACACGATGCTCAGTAACAAAACCGGGGGAGAAGGAGGAAGAGGGGATGTTCAGAGTGATGGCATTTGTCTTCCCAAGTCACCGTTACAGGTGATGAGCCCTACTCTCCTGGAGATGACAAAACACCTGCCTGTCTGTGGGAAGTAGTGAATGAACTCCTTGTTTTGCTTTGGTTGTGTGCTTTTGCTTTACCTATTAAACTGTCTTATCTTGACCCGTGAGTTTTCTCAATTTTACTCTTTCGATTCTCTTCTTCATGCAACCAAGGTGGGGGTCATGTCCACATGTGGCTGAGTGGGGATTACTTGCCAGCTGGGGCTCAACCATAGCAGTAACTGCACACCTCAAAAGACTGGCGAGGTAGCAGAGATTACTGATTCAACCTCTGATATCGCAATGATTCTACAAACTGGATGTATGGTAAAGGAGACAGGATAATCTTCCTTTAGTCAACCTGAACAGGAATTTATCAATTACCTTAAGTTCATGCATCGGTACTTTCAGACCAGAAACACTATCACTAGTGTGCAGATTGGAAGCTGTGCACTTACCAGAGCTGGGTAAGAAGGATATCCACTGCATTTGGCCCATACTACTTTTAGAGGCTCAAGAACAGATGTTGCAGCATCAGTTGAAATCCACATACTGCTATGCCCAACTTCTAAGAACAAATCATAATTAAATACATGATTAAAACATTAAAGGATGAAACCTCGGACAAATTTGCCGTTTGTTTCCTCATCAATATCTCATGATCATTACCAGTTCCACCTTTCACGCACATAACAATAAAAAGCAGGCAGTGCTTGTAAAACAGCTCTTTAAATTATACCAGTACTTTAATCCAAGCCTACAGATAAAGAACAAGTTTTTAAACATTTCTACAAAGAGCGTATCTTCACAACCCTTAATTCTCAGAAAGCAACTGTTTGCCAAACCCTTATAATCCTTTTCCTTTGAAAAAGCTCCAAAATCCCCATAAAATTATGGCGCTCCAAATAACCTGTTTCTTTTGAAACTACAATGACAATCAAAGAGGTGATGGTACTGAAGATGAAAGTTGCATGGTTCGTTTCCAAAGTGTTGGATATTCATAGTCGGATTAGCACCTCACAGCTTAATGCCTGTCTGTTATACCTTTCTACTCTTATGCTTGAGTTCTAAACTGCATTTTAGTTTCTGTTTATTTACTTATTTATAATCAGCTCTTTTGGTCTCTCTGCCAACCCTTTCCTGCAGCAAAGTTCAAAAAGACCAACAAGGTTCAAGGAAGCAGCTGCAATAATGTTTTTTCGCTTCTCAAGAGGCAGCCTAACGCTAAACTGAGTTATGTTACTGCTTAGTTCTACCAGAATCCTCCTTTTCGTTTCTGCTGCTCCCCATTGGATTGAAACAAGAGACAGCTTTAAGCCTTTCAGTCAATCAGAATGGCAGTTGGCCCCCCACAAGGATACACACAAGGATATATGGTCAAGACACTGAGCAGAAGACAGTGAATTATCCCCTCAAGATGGAACTCGGGGTGGAGAAAATAGCAGGAAGGCAACGAAAGGTCACAAGCTGTAAAGATGTATGAGGAAACATGGTACCAAAATACAGTTCAGAGGTTGCAGTTGCACTTTTTTTAGCAGTAAGGCAATACTCAACAGAAGCAGCTCTCTACTTGCCAAAATACAATTTATTCCTCAATTCTTCCCAGTCTGTTCCCATTTAAAATGGGCAATGTTTATTTATAATGAAACATGGCACACAGGTACACGTCCTATCTCAACATCACAAAAAAGTACTGGAAAGAAGTGGTTTCAGACCTTGTAAGAGTAGAAATAGCAGAGAAAAAGTGTTTAAGGTGATCACAAAAAAAATAGTCTATCATTCTCCATAATATACTCTAAGTCAATTTTCAGCTTAATTCATTCAATTGTAATCTATTTTTAATCTATAATGGTATTGACAATTCAAGAAAATATTTTGTTGGGAAATCTTACTTGAGGGATTCATGATTATGCAGCATCAGTTATTATAATGTAATACTTCATAACTACTTGCCACCACAGCACAACGAAGACATTAAATGTTTTTGAAGCCCGAAGTTGTTGTAGGTTTTATTTTAGGTATGGATATCATAGGAGAAAGAGAAACAAATGCAATTTTTCTAGTGCCGTTAAGACCTTGAACAAGTCTCCTAAAGAAAATAGGGATCTTTACCATCAATCCAAGTCAGCTTTACAGGGGAGATCTTTAATTAGTGAATTCCATTATACAAAACCACTAAAAAAATTTCTCTTATTTACACTATTTCTTACTGAACACACAACATTAGAAAAAGAGTTACTAAGTCTACTGACAAGTTTATTTGTCTATTCCTTTCTGTATATTTTGAAAGAAGTCATTCTAGGATACTCTTCACTTCCTAATTAAAAGACATAGTAATATTCTTCTGTTTTATAAACATGTAACACACACAAGTATAATACATACAGGCATTCTTATACTTCTAATAGTATAGAGAACGCACAAAATACTGGAAATACATGTTAAATCCATTTTGGTAGTATCTCAGAAGAAAACAGCCAGAGCAATTGCTAACATGACAGAAAAAGTAGTTTAGGCAGCTTCTCTCTTTCTCTGCTCTGTTTATAGCAGTACAAGTTCTCTTCCTCAGGGCAGCTAACAAGGAGGAGGAGGAAGGAGGAAGGAACCTACACTATTCTCAGCTGCAGAGTTAATATGAAACGAAGAAAATGGTATTTTAATGCTGAGTAGATCATTATACACTATATGACAGGATGCATGCAGCCAGATTCCCTCAGAGACTTCTTGGTTGTATACAGTGTCTCAGAATTCTTCCTAGTGAAAATTTATTCCATGTGCTGACAGGTGGTTACTATACTAGCCCATATGGTTACCAGTTTTCTTTTACAACATAAAACCCCCTTTATTTCCTCAAGCTATGAGAGACAATACATTTAAGTTAGCAGTCAGGACAACACACTGCTAAAGATTTTAACTAACAGTGCTCTTCACTAGCTGAAAACTGACAGTACCGAAATACCACAAATCAGACTTAAGATCCCACATAGTTTAGGGTAAAGATGTCTCATTATACTTTTCTTCCCCTTACAGACTTTTTCCTTCTTACAGTATTTTTAAAGCAACTAGTGTTCTTTTCAGTATTGCTTTCATAATAGACTCAATGTGTTTCTGTGGGAAGTTGAGCAGAACACCCCCTAAGTGACAGCATCACAAGCCTCAAACATTAAGTAACTTTGTCTTCAAAACCAGAACAAAGAACTTCAATTTTATTTTAAACCAGAAAATTTGCCCACAAACTGGAAAGTCTATTTTGCTGAAAGATGACCAGATTAATAACACACAGTGGTTTTATTCCCTTCTTTAAAAAAAATACATAGTGGATTTGTCTGCAGATTTAAATATTAAAATAAAAATCTCCCCTGACACTGGGCATATTCAAGCTCCAAAACTACTGCCACACAAGAGGTAGCTCTGGTATCTGCAGCGTAGAGAGATCATTCTTTAGCACAAATGATAAATCGTTTTTACTGTGTCCAGCAAACAGTTACACAGACACTGCTGAAAAAAAATACCATCACCAAGATTTACTCAGAAAAAATAAACCAAAAAAACAAAAAACCAACACCAAAAACTGACATGAAGGTGGATCAAAGATAGGGAGTAAGAATTGAAACTGGGACAAAAAGTGTGAGAGAGCCAGACACACATGTTGGATCAGGGAACAAGGGACAGTCGAGCACAAGGACTGGGCAAGCTCAGGAGGGACAGGCAGCGCACACTGCCACTGTGGCACAGCAACTTCCTGACCCTACGAAGGAATCCAAGACTTATTAACCCATATACGGCAGCTACGAATGAAAACTACTCCTAGCACGTGTCTATTCATCTTCCAGTGCTCAGGCACACAAGCTATTACATACAGATAATTCTACCTGAAAACCTTATTAAGCCTACAAGTCCGAGTTAGACAGAATTCTAAGTGATTTCTGAAACTTTTGTTCGTTCTCTGCACTTTATCTCAAAATAATCTTAGTATTTCAATACGGAACATCTTTTTCCATAATACTCTCAACAACTTCAGTACAGAGTAGACCTGGTTCTAAAGCAAACCCCAGTCTCACAAGTCAGAACTGCTGACTGTGGCAGCAGTACCACAGAGAACAGCATGTCTGAACCGCCAGCCTTGGCTTTGTGACTTCCGCAGCACTCTTGTAACATCGACCACGTTTGGAATAATGTGTTTCAGGGCGCACGCACTACAATGACTACATTCATTAATCAACGCAAAACCGCATCCCATCGTAACTGCAGGATTGTAACACGCCACACCATAGGTTCTGTGACAGCATCTTGGAAATAGAAACAAGATATTCCTTGGAACTAAAGACAGCGTAACTGCAAGCACTGTGTTTCTAAAGCATATATACTCTGTAAAATAGAACTGTTTGAGATATTTTGCCAAGAATGAAGAACTCTTCCCTTAAACTTCTTTGTAAAATCTGAGATTTTATTAATAAAATTAAATAATGGTGAAGTTCTAGTTATGCATAGAACATAAGCAGGAGTTTTCATTTCATTCCTACTTGTTTCCTCTTCTTATTTGCTGAGGTAACAGGGTGCAGAAGGCAGCCAAAAGAGCTCAAATTAGGCAGAATATACAGTACAAATATAAAGTAATGCTGTTAAATGTCAGAAGAGAGACAGAATTAAGAGATCAAGGAGACTCTTTAGAAAACAGGTATACGAATTCTAAATGGAAAGTGTTAAATACAAGAATAAGAAAAGCAAGGGGAAGAGGTTAAGTCCTCTCTTAAGAGGTTACCACAGAGATAATATATACTAAACCCTGAGAGTAATGAAGCAGTAGCTGAAAAGAGATTAGCTGCATGGAAGAAAAACAAAACTGATCATATGAGGAGGAAAGAACAGACTAAGGTAAACAAAGAGTCAGATAAAAGCACTAGAACAACACATACGAGTCCTGGACAAGGAACACCCAGGATGAAGGGCGAAGAGTTCTAAGGTCAGAAAATAAAGACAGGCTGGCCAGACACTGCCAGGCTGATGCCCAACCTCATCGTGGGAGCCCTGCATCACACAACCACGGTTGTACTCACAGAAGAGATGACCCACCTGCATCTCGTAACACAATTAAAATACTAAAACAGGTGGAAAATGTAACCATAGAACAGTTATTTCCCTAGAACTTTGTAACTTACTATCATCCACATTCCTAGAAATTTCCAGTTCTTTTCAATTTCTAATTTTTGCTAAATCAGAGCAGACCAGGTCTCCTTACCCATCGGTCACACTTATGCAGAACAGTGTATGAGAATTAAACCCTAAACCAGAAGGCTCAACAAAAAGAAGTACTGACAGAACCACAAATGGTACTTCAGGCCAAGTTCTGTTGTATCACTAAAGCAGCTTGATCACTTCAAATACCATTTATTAATCATTATTTTCTCTTCAAAGTCCTTAAAGAGCGAAAAGCAGAAACTACCAGTTTCTGCAATGCTTATTAACACCACTTTCAGAATGCTTAACGTATTTCAGCAGCAAAAGTAAGAAAGCCAGAATCTCTCAAACAAATGGATATTATTATAGTTACACATTATTATTAAGAAAAAATTATTTATAGTTACCAGCTGCAATTCTTGCTGCTTTGGCATAGTTTCCATTTTCAATACATGATATCAACTCACTTCGGTCTTCCAGCGTGTGCCTTCGTATAAGTGCAGGTTTACCTTTACCACACTTCGGCAGGCTGAAACTACAAAAAGCATTAATATTAAAACCATTACTTGATAGTGAACACCATTCAGTATAAATCCAGACTTTGAAGAAGAATTTAAAACTCATCCCTACACATTAAAAAGCAGAGCAGCAAGTGCTAACAAATTCCATGTAACAAACACAAACAAGGGAGCAAAAGCAAAAAAACTCAGATTATAGCCTGGTTATCAGCAAAAGACAAACGGTATGTAACTGCACCTCAACTGCTCTACAGGTTATACGCGTACAAACAAGAGAAGTTGCTTTGTCTCCAGTGTTACACTGGACACCGGCCAAAGAAAACATGTTCCCTCTGCTCCAACAGTTCCACTACACAAGAAACAATTACTTTGCTTTTCATTTTTCACTGCAAATTCAAATCCTTCGATGGTGAAATGTCTACACACAAAATGGGAAATCCTCTGCACGCTTACTTAAGAGAACATAGAATCTGAACAGCAATTATTCTAAATCAAATCCTCAATAAATCACATTTGCGAGAGATGCAATATTAAACTTTTTTTGTTTCTGAAAGCCTGTTTGACCCAAGTGCATTAACATAATTTCCTTAGACAGTTTGATACCAATTTTGAACACAGGAATAAAGACTTCTTTTTTTTCTCTTAACAGATTTACCCTATACTCCTGTATGCACCATCCTCACAGCCCAGGACTGGAGACAGCTAACTTTTACTCAGAGATCAGTGAGCTTTTATAAGACATGCACCACTGGCAACGAAGAAGTATTTATCAATGGTGGCAGAAGTGACCATTTTGGCAGTCCTATCTTTAACGACAGACTTTACAAAGAGAAGGTTAACAGTTGGTATACAGGTGCTATCATCACTGTAGTAACCAGCTAGAAATCAAAATCAGAGACATAACCTACAGTTCCACAGCTACTTAATTTATCTTTCCTGTGTACAAGACTCTGCTCTGGAATTTGCTTCTCTTCTCCCCTCCACCAGAATGAATACAACCATTTTTAGTGTTCAGGATTAGGAAGATATCTAAACCAAGATACTATATGCACAAACACGTATATGTGTCTGTACAGGGTAAGGCAAGCACGGTCAAGTATGTAACTGCCCAGATCTGCTATAGCTGGGATTCCATACAAGAATACCAGAAATCCTGAAAGGTGACCCTGATTTGACATGAAACTGAGAAAACTGAAATGTACTCTTTTTTTTCTCAAATTTATGCAGTCTTCCTATGTGGGTCACAAGCAGTATAGAAAACTGGTAATTCAGTCTCAAATTTATATTTCAGATTTACAGTTTTACCTTGAGTTACACAAAAGACTGTTACTAGATGAAATACTGGATTCTGATGCACAGCGGCGACGAGGTTCAACTTTTCTTCCTGGAGTATCGTCCAATGCTCTCTCTTTACTTCCATCTCCAAAACCATTTGACAGACCTACAGCATAACACAAAAATAAACTGCATCAAACTGAAAACCACACCATCTTCATAACAATATTTTTTATTCTCATATTGTATCATCACTGTTCTGTACTTCAAGTACTTTCATGTGACAAGAAAGAAAAACACATGAACATTAATAAAGTATTTCATTTCAAAACACAGTATCATAAATAGGAGGTTCCTGTAGTCCAGATTTTAAAGATAGGATGAAAATTTAGGGAAGATTAAAAAAAAAAGGTAAAGATTATAATATGGGAAATGCCAAATGGAGTATCGAATCTCTTTGTATGTAATGTTCCAACTATTAAGACAATCAGGCTGCAGAAGCTGGGTAGAAGAAATGAGAAAAAAACCAAACAACATCAGAAACAAGGCAGCACTACCAAGTCAGATTTACACAGAAGACTCATCTGGAGACAATGTTACAACCATAAGTCAAAAAATACTGAAAATCCTTTTCAAACAATGGAATTTCCTCCTGCTGCCACCTAGTTCCTCCCAAAAGTCTTTCCATTTTAGTAAATTCACACTCATCACATTTGCTTTTTGTGATTAACAATCAATAATATGCACATTACTAGTTTTGACTATCCTTCCCCTGGTGCAAGTTTATCCATGCCCAAGGACACTATATTTTAGTTTTATTATTGTAATGAAAACGTACAATGGACTCTTACATTCAAGCTACTGATCTGATGGGCTGCTACCAATCCTACTCTGAGTTTGCTAATGCACAAGCAGTATAGTTCTTATTAAGCCATTTCCATATTTGACTAAAGAGACAAATTAAGAGGTTTAAGATAGCGCTCTGAAGACTTTACCAAGGCGTATGTGTGTGGTGTGTCAAAATTATGATTAAAAAAAACCCCCAAAAACAAAGAAAGAATCCAGACAGAATCCAACACAGACTTGAACGTATCAACAGAAATGAACTGGCTCAAGACAACGGTACAAGCCTGCAATCAGCTACTGCAAGCTGTAGGCTGCAAAGAGAACAGAACTGTAACACAAATTCAATTCTGGGCACACTTATTTCCTTACAATAAATTATAATTTTTACTTTAGGTATGACCACCACGCTTCCAATAATGCAAGAAAGTGCTACCCATCCCAGCCATCGTATTACCAGTCTTAAAGGTCATCAGGATCTTTGTCTATTTAGACAGAGTCAAATAAGCTTACATAACTTCATGCCCCTCTCCATAGAGCATTATGTTGTAAGACAATTATGGCAGAACTCACTTTATTAAGTTCTAAATCTTCCGACCTGCTTGCTACGAAGACCTCTGGCAAAGAAGGTCGACAACTAAAGAACCTGAGTTTAGCAAGTTATTTTGTACGATCCAGTCATATTTCAAGGCATTTACACACAGTGATTTAAGGGATTTCCCCCTCTATCCCCAGAATACCTTCCGCTTGGATTATAAACACAATTTTAAATTTTTAAGAGAAAAAGGAGAATTTATTCACTGGTGCTAAGCATTCCCTTTCATTGTCATTTAGTTGACACTGTAGGACATTCGGTTAAGAGTGTCTGTTTTGTAACTCCTATATTTGCCCTTGATTTCCTATACAAGGGAAAAGAAAAATTGTAGCATTGTCTCGAATGTTCAGGCATCAAACTACATGCTACTGGTTTATCTTTGTCTTGCTCTCAGCAAGTCACTACAGATGGAGATTAAGAAGGAGCTCAGTCCTAGACTATGTCAAAAGACCTGTCAAAACAGAGTACGCTTTATGAGAAAGCTTAAATTCCCCTATAAACTATCACAGTACACTTCAATAGCATCTGAGATGAAAAGCTGAAGAAACAATCTGCAAAGATAAAAGGAGATCTCTTAGGTCTCTTCAGATAACTACTTTTTATTCTTAGACACCCTGTCAGACCCATTTTTCAAGTGAGCTGTAGAAACTGTTCTGTTTTCAGCCTGCCACAAGCCAGAGACACATGACTCAAGTTATCATCCAGACACCTATCTCATGCAAATCAGCCATCAGCAGAACCAAATTAGATCACAGATTAAATTTCAAATTTAAAGACAGACCAAGCAATTATTACTACCAGAGCACAATTCAGGTTCCCAATATACTAAAAAAGTAGAAGGAAATACCCGTTTCCTCTTGTAAGAGCATTTATAATATGTTTAACCACATGTATGCCAAACATGACTTCGCTACGTATTTCTACGTGCAGCTGTTCTATACGTACATGTACATCTAGGACAAAAAAAACACCCAAAACAAAACAGGGAGTAGCTTCACATTTTGATTGCTTCTATCAGTTTATGATCATGCTGCCACTAAAACGGACATTTTGGATCTCTCAATCCCTTGTGATGGTTTCTTCTCACAGTTATGATGTCAGTACCATGAAATATGTGGTCATGGCAATCTAGTTTTCTGTGATGCACTGGGAAAAACAACCGCGTTCTTGCCTGATTGCTGATGGTGAGAAACGAGGGATGCAGGAGAAACGTGCAAGTACAGCAATGGAGACTGCTCTCTGCAATGGTAATTCAGTCTTAGACTAGTTTAAACATAACCTGCGTTATGAGTTTAATGACTCAATTCACTAACGTAGGTTTTTGAGATTACAGCAAGCGAAGTTTTTTCAATCTGTGGAAGGGTTACCAACAGTGGGAAAAACACAACTTCTCTGACAAACAGGGGATGCTGAAGTGCAGAAGAATTCAGAGCTTCTCATAAACATTTCTCTCTTGCTTGTGGAAGTATGAAGAACAAAGAACATCCAGGGCTATTAGCAGGAGTAATTTTCCTGAATATCAAGCCCTGAATGACATGAGCTATGCAATCCATCAGACTCAAGTTTATACAGTCTGCTTATCAGAAATTATAAGTAGCAGGTGTTACGGAAGGAAGACCTCAATGCTTATTTTAAATAAAACGCACTCCTATCTAGTCACAGATGCAGCAGTTCCCAAATGATCTTGTAACTTGCCAGAAAAATCCAGGCAATAAAATCTAAGTGCTTTATGGTATCACAGATGTGCAAAAAATAAACAGATACAATACACTTATATGCTAGAAATGGGACTTTGGTATTTTTAGTCATTACAAAACTCTTTCTCCCATGGATCAAGAAACACTCAATCTCCTGTAACTACTAGAGTAACTGAGATTAAAGAAGATCGCCCTTTGCCTTAAGCAATCTGCATTTTATTGGCTCAAAAGATATTGCTAAGAAGGTCAAATAAAGAAAATCCACGGCAGAAGTAATTCATTCTGCTTTTGCGGATTAGTAGCCTGAGTAAGCTTGCAACAAACCTCTACGAGCCATTTTCATTTTCCAAAAGCTCGTGATTTTGTTAGCTCAAATGAGCTTTCTCTACAGTCAGGGAGAGAACTTTTATTAGGTCAGGTACTGAATTTCTTACATACCTCCCCTCATCAACATCCTTGATTGGGAACAATCTCTCTCAAAAAAAAATTCCAAACATTAAAGATTTCATTAGTGGATGATTCCTTTTCTTTAGTTTCTTTAAAAAAACCCAGTCCAGCTCAGAGGTAGAACTCATTTTATTTCTTTTTGTTTGTTTGTTTGTTTAAAAAAAGGAATTCACAAATAGTGAAGTCCAGTATCAATCTCAAACTCAGTGTTACTGTAATTTCCAGTCTTCAGCTTGAGACTTCAGTTTTCGCAGGAAGTTTACTGCCAAGCCCATCATGGCATGTAAAACACAAAACCATTTTAAAAATAAAGAAATGCTACCAAACAACTGTAACTAAGAAGAAAATGTAAGTAAGCCCAAGAATTTCAGCTTGATACTTTTTCACAGGTTTCTCATAGCCCTAAAAATTCTATTTGTCAGGGAAAGTTTTAACTTTTTCTCAACAGTAGCAGTTTGTTCTTAAACTGCAATTAAAACCTTCCCTTACTACTTCCAACAAGGAAGTCAGAATCTTGTTGCCCAGACCAAATTAATGGAAGAAGGAAAATGTAACTCCCGAAAGACAGCAGAAGTTCAGAAAAAATGACAAGGAACAAAACTCAGGATAGTCCAAGGAGCAGCATGCTCCACAAATATACAAAATGCTGCCACAGGATACAGAATTGTGCATTTCAGCCTGCAATTGCATCTTGCAGTTCTGCTGAATCAAAAATAAAGAAGCAGAACTTGTATATAATCCTCCTCAAACTATTGAAATTTCACTATGCATAGCTCAATGCGAAACCAAGCACTCCCAAATGTAGGATGAAATGCTGTATTTGAACTACAGTTAGAGCTGAGAAATAACAAAAAACTGTTAAATAATTACAGCCACTACATTAGTGTGAGCATTCAAAAAAACAACTGCACACAGTGCACCAGCACTTACATAACACTATTTAGGTTCGTTTTATCAAGCAAGGACTAATCAAGTCCTGACTTGTGCACTTACCCAGCACCTGTGACATTAGTCTTCATGAAAATACATGTTAAAGAAAAATGTGTATTTTATTAAAAATACATGAATGCACAAAAATAGGCAAAACATTTTCTAGATGTTTTACTTCTCTAAGGAAGATTAGGCTGGTTTTGGGGGAAGGGAAGAGGATGGAAATGGAACATTCTTAACTAATATGCTCTCCCAGAGCATGCTCTGGGAGTAAGAATGCTGGGACTGGTAAAAATCTGCGACCAATTTGTCACATATACTACAACACGTACAACTTTATAACTTACGGAAATGGGGCAATATATTGAATGAAGAGCATATTTTCATTTATGTCAAAGACTTCCTCCAACAGTGTTCATATTTTTTTTTGTTTTAAGGGTGGCTGGTGTCTCCAACATGATCCAAAATAATTACTTCAAATGTAATTGTCTTTCTGCGTTCCAAAATGATCATTTAATTGAACTCCATTCCATGTTGAGGATAACAGAAAATAATTAGGATCCAAAGAGATAAATACCCAGCATGATATTAGTTAATATGAGAACCTGGAAGACAGTGAAAAAGCCATTAAGTCTCTCTGAAAGTAAACAGAGCTTTCAAATAAATAAGCCATCCTTACAGCAGTGTCCAGAGACAGTGAGAACGATACAAGTGTTCCATGTATTCTAAAACTAATACTAGCTAAAGTTTCAAAAGGGGCAAAATTAGAAGTTTTACTTTCTGTCCTCTTTCTCAAAAAAGAAAATATATGCAAGGCATTGAAAGCACAGAATACAACCTCCACATGCATGATATGCATCAAGAACATGGTTTTGAAATGTATCTATCTAAAAATCCTTCCAGGAAGAATAAGAAGGGGGATGATTCTAATTTAAAAGGATTTATATACACAGGTATGCACAGATAGAATAAAAGAATACTTTAAGGTAACAATCAGAAGTTACTGTATTCACTGCAATATGTCCATTTTCAAGGTTTACATATTTAAGAATACAGTAACTATACTATATACAAGTAAACCTTAGAGTAACCCTATAAATGTCTACTTCCAAGAGTAAATTGTGGAGTGCAGTAGGAATATTAGACACAATCTTCCTTTTCAGAATACACAGATGAGTATCTGAGCAAACCAAAGTAGACAGTTCTTACAACAGTGAGTCTTCAGTAGGCAAAGTGGGAGCCAATTACTCACAAAGACGACAAAAGTTGGGTGTGAAGAGCGCCTTCAGAAATAAACCTTCAGAAATAAACTTGCTTAGAATTTGGTCATGGCCAATGAAAGCAAAGAAAGCTCAGCGTGAGCTCGTGACGTGGCACCTACATACTAAGCAGCAGCAGCAGCTTCCAAGATCTTAAACAGAAAAATTTCCCCTCTGACAGTTTAAGAAACATAATGAATACAGTTTGGTGGCTCAACAAATAGGCGACAAAAGAAATCATACTGTAACTACGCCTTTTCTTCACAGTCTAAGAATAAGAAGTGTCTCTGGCTAATCAGATGACAGTCTGTTGTAACAGCTGAATCTGAAGTGCACAACAGAAAGGAAAAGTAATCAACATTTACTAACTACAGCTTCCGTAAGACAAGGACTGTCGCTCCGTGCACTACAAGATCGCTGTATTGCAGGGCAATTGTTCAAGATATTTTAAAATATACAAGTGGGAGGTAACACTAGTGGAGGAGTTTGAAAACATTCCAGAAAAATGTTAAAGGGGAAAAAAAAAAAGAGTATACGAGCAGAAAAGTTGCTCAAAAGATGTTTTACAACTTCTAGCAAATATCAGCTGTTCCAGTGGTACAGAAAAGACTGATGACAGCACAGTAGCACAGTAGAAAATGCCATCAAAAAGTGCAAGCACAGAACTAAGAATTTAAAACTAATTTCACAAAGTAAATTCTTTAGTCAGCTCTAGCTTATATGATTTATGACATGCAAACCACACAAAGATTGCAAAATACAAGATTTAAATGCCTGAACGACACATAGATGAATGGGATGCCATTCAGGATCCAAGAAATAGGGCTATAGAAGGGCAGTAGTATTTAGGACCATTTCATTCTAATTATCTTGGCAAAGACTATTTATGAGGATTTAAGAAACTTTTTACAAACATTTTTTTATGAATAATGTAGTAACACAAACAGTGAAGATACTTTAGAAAAAAACACTTCCTTACACATTTTCCATGTGAAGATATCTATTTCCTCACTTACCAAATCCTGATACAAATTAGAGGAGTTAGGAAAACCTAAATTTACAAAGATTTTGTTCTCAACTTATATAATGAAAAAGTCCAGCAATTATCTATGAATAAATTTCATCAAAAACCTAGTGCCTAATAGTCTTTTCAAGCAGCCCAGCAAGACCTACAAAGGCAGGTTGTTCTATTTCCTAAATGGAAATAGTAATCTAATAAAATGAAGTTATCTAAAGGATTTTATGCAGAGATTTTACCGACACATTTTTTCCTTCTTCTTTGAAAGTATATTCAAACACAATTGCTGGGCATGGCAGCCAAAGAAAATAGATGGGCAGGTGAACTTCAGCGCTCTCTTACATCCAACAATCCTACTCTTAACAAAGAAACAAATGATTTGCCATTTATTTGCCTTTTACAGCTACTTAGGGAACTTCGTTCTTAATTTGTGCCTCTTTCTAGGACAGGGAACAGACACTGAAACTGAAGTTGCCATCTGAAAGAAAGATGAAGACAGAAATGTTTACCAGCAATCTGCCACTCTTGAGATGACACAGGGGACACCACAGTAAATTTTAAGTCCCTAAATTAGCCAGTTACTCCACAAAGTTACACAACTGCATTTTTGGACCTGATTTTCCATGTCTTTTATATCGTGGCAGGTTTTTCACACAAGGAGATGATAACTTTAAGTGATTCAGTATAAAAGATCCAGTGCTTACTATAGGCATTATGCAGTGTAGCCTCCTATGACAGCTTGCACTATTCTTGAGGAAAAGCACGATCTGAATCCTTTTAAGGACTGCTAACATCACACCGAAAACTTATTCCTGCCCAGCACAAATTAACAGTGCTTCAAATCCTAAGATCGTCTTCCTGGCAAAGACAAATCAAGACGTTTCACTCTTCAATACAGTCAACCTGGCAGTGCTTGAAGCGTCATAGAATAATAGAATGTTTGGGGTTGGAAGGGACCTCTAGAGATCATCTAGTCCAACCCCTCTGCCAGAGCAGGATCACCCAGGGCAGCCACACAGGAACGCATCCAGGTGGGTTTTGAAAGTCTCCAGAGAAGGAGACTCCACAACCTCTCTGGGGAGCCTGTGCCAGTGCTCTGTCACCCTCACAGTAAAGAAGTTTCTCCTCATGTTGAGGTAGAACTTCCTACCTTCTATGTTAAACGCATTATTTCTTGTTCTATTGCTCGGCACCACTGAGAAGAGACTGTCTCCTTCCTCTTGACACCCACCCCTCAGACGTTTATATACATTAATAAGGGTAACAAGTGAAGATAATCAGGAGCTATTCCAGCTTTGCTATTTTTAGGCAGTACTGAATACACAGACTTAAAATAAGGTTGACTTGCGTATTCACATCTTTGTGTCTAAATGACATGAATCTTTAGTATTTTTTTTCCTCACACCTAAAATACTTTTCTCTTCAAATAAATAAATAAATAAATATAGATAAATCCAAACCAACACCCTCCCCCCACACTTATAGAACTCAGTACTAATTAGCTATTCTTAGCAGCTGATGGTTAGTTCTCAACATTTGCTTTTTTCTGTTTGTTTTTTTTTCCAATTACATGTTGTTAGAAGATAATTTCTGAGTGACAGCTATATTATTACAGCTTTGGAGGGAGGGGGGAAAAGGGAAAAAAAAAAAGGAAGAGGGAAAAAAAGCAAGGAGGAGAGAACGGAAAATGCAAGTATGGGGAGCGTTACCACATTAGGACAGCAACGCCTGACAAAGTCCAAGTGACAGCAGGACCAGTGAACGTTACCAACATGTGAATGGTACCAACAAAATAAAAGCAACTTAATTCCAAGTATTTTACCTATTCATGAATAATACATATTTCTTTGTATGGGATACCTTCTTAATTCCTCTACACACACTGAAGAAACTACATGTGGGTGCTACAGTGGGAAACACAGAAGAGAGCTATCATTGAAAAATGTCTTAAAACATTGGACCACACACATGATACAGTAGAAGAGTACACAGTACCATAATGAGACCTTATGGAAGACCTCCCTCTATGCACATAGCTACTACGTAACCTATTCTCATCTAGTGGGGAAAAAAAACCGGAAAGGAATAGAAGAAGAAAATGTAAATATCCCCCCCCAACCTTTTCTGAGACGTTCATCTTGCAGTCAATCATACTGTGAGGACCGTCTCCGTCTCTCTCCACTTGCTGTAGAAGGAGCCCTAACTCACCTCTATTTCGACTGCCAGGTTCAGTGCCCAAGGTTACTGCTGGTGTCACTGGATTCATTTTTACGATCAACCCAGACCTGCAGGTGAGTATGTGGGGGCTGGACTAGATGACCACTACAGCTCCCTTCCACCCCAGATTGCTCTGTGATTCTACAACGTTTCAAGCAGATCAAATGTAACGGTGATTTGATCAACCCCGGTGCCTTATGTAACTGACACACGGGACTTTACGAAATCTAAGCCAGTGATTGATTTTGAAGGCAGGTCATCTATACTTCAGCCCCAATACCCTGGTACGTGTGTTCTTCATTTATAAGCACAGTGTAGATCTCCAAATTCACTTCTTTAATACCTTCAATACATCCCAGAGTTTCCTACTTACCATCTGTATCATCAGTGTTGAATACCACAGATGAAACACACTGGGGAAAACAATTTTGTTTTTGAAAGTCAAACCTGGGTCAGGAAACAAGCTAAGCATTCCAAAAACTGAAACATCAGAATTCAGTAATTCAGTATCAAGAAAAACAGAAGGGAATCTAGAAATTTGTTTTTATTATTAGAGTAGATTCAGTTATACTGATCTTAGAGAACACAGCAACTGTAATTTGGGTGTTAATAGTTATTATCTTTAAAAAATACCCAAAGACAGTATAGTACTTCCAAAGAAATTAACAGGCTTAAGACCCAAGAAAAATTTCTAAAATATTAATATGTATAACCACTTATGCACTTCACAAGCTTTCAAAAAGGATAAAACCCCCATTTATGTAGTTGTTCATCAAGCCATCGTTCCTGACTATGGTGCTCAAATTTTTCTTCTCTGGTAATATAAATCAAGAAATAAGCGCAGAATTTTTAATGGTGAGGAAGTCAATGCTATGATCCTTTAGATGAAATAACCCAAAAGGAACATTTCATCTCTTGAATGTCATTGAAACTGCTAATTGGTGTAAAACAGTTTCCTTCCCCCTCTTTCTGTCTTGTGCATTTATCTTATTGCATGTGTACTAAAAAATCCTCTCCTATTTCTAAAATTTTTCCAGAAATGAAACCGGAAAAACTTTAGTAGGTCTGCCAGAATTCCTGTGTAAAGCTTGAGCTGGGGAAACATAAATTTTTTTTAAAAAAGAAGCAACAGTCAGTTGTGTTGTTTATGTTTTTTTTTCAAATTTCTCTCCCAATGTTCTTAGCAAATGGTCCATTTCACCTCATTAAAAAAAAAAAACCAACCAAACAAAAAATCCCCCCAAAAAGATGAAAAATACCAACAAAAAACCCCAAAACAGGCAAAAACCCCCAACTTGTCAAAAACAAGCAAAAATGCACTAGCATCTCAATAGTTTTGGTAGTGCTCTAGTCAAACTTTCTCAGTCTCAGGTATTTATGGGCTGCTGCGCAGCCTCACTTTATCCTGACAAGTCAGCAGTTCACCTCCTGTAGTCCCCGTGTCTCTACAGTGACAAATTCAGTGAGCCACGGGCTAGTTCCTTTTAAGCCTTTTACAATCTCCAATGCTCCGTTTGCTTGCATATACATCTTAAAATGTTTGTACGTCTTGAAATTTCCTGAAGGCAGGCAGCTGAAGTTTTTGGGACATCACTACGTGCTTAAATAACTAGATTTCCCATTACATTTTACAGGAAACAATCACTATGCATCTAAAGAAAAAAAAAGAAAACAAGAAGCTTAATTTTAATTTGAAGCACAAGGACTCTGAATCTGTCAATAGATTTAGTCAAATTACTGCATTTTACTCACGACTACACATATACACTATCATTCCTGCCTATGTTAACATGACAAGTAATTATGCCCAATTGTTTTTTCCATTATGCAACCTCTAGTTCAGTTTGTTACTGACTCAGAGGACGTAAGTGACGTTCTTAGATATTCATGTTTTACTCTCATTTATTCCACTTCCAGAATGTAATTAAATGCTGCACACATGACACCTGACTTTTAATCAAATCGGACTGTGCTACAGGGAGGCAAAGATTTATTAGAAATCAAATATTGAAGAATTTAGAAAATAACCCCAGATATAACCTCTAGTCTTATCACACCAAATCTAAACGCAAAGTGGACATTGCTACAGGATTAAACTATACCAAACGCAAGCAGAATTCAGAGGCAGGTTATGTGCAGACAGCTTTAAGTACTGTCAAACACCTTGTGATTGGGCAGAAAAAGTCCAACATTTACTAATTGATTTAATAAGGTATAATTGCATTTGTCGTATAGTGACAACGACATGAAAAGTATTTATTAAGAAATTATAAATTATCTCACCCCCTAAAAAAACCTGTGCTTTTTACTTTGTTAAACACTAATTCAGCAATCCGTATTATGTTTGCTTAGATTCCTTTCAGTGCCTTCAGAAAATCTGCAGAGTTTGAAGCAAGAAGAATACTAAGTGAATTATACATTTCACTGAAATTTTCTACTACTGTTATCTAGTCAAGAAATAATGCAAAACCAACGTACTGCACTACTATAATCACTATTTGCAATCCTAATTCTATCATAATCTGTTTAGAGTAGCATATTCTAAATACTTCATTTCTAATTAAAATAGATGGTGAATTACTATCCTAAATTTACCAAAGCTTAAAGGTGACTGATAAAACCAAGAACAACAGTAGAATTTAACCTGAACCTAATCTAGCATTTTACAATGCTCAAAAGATATCTTAAACCAGTCATTTGTTCCAGGAGTTTATGTGACAGAAGTAAATTTTAAAATGGTCAGTAAAATCTACCTTCTCCCCACTCATCAGCTTTATTTTTCTCAGGTGTAATAACTGCATCAACTTCCTGACCAAAAAAGATTAATCTTTGTAACAAAAGAACAAGGTAAGTGTATAAGGGATATTTTGAAAAGCTCACTGAACTTCTCACAATTAAGATTTAACATGCGTGAACTTCAAGAATCATACATCATTCTCTGATGTGACCAAAATTTTTTAAAACCAACTTATCTTCTTTTTGAAATTGCTAGATACATTAACTACGCATAAAAAAAATTTTAAACACACTTCTCCATTCTGTTGTTGTCGGTTTCCACACAGCAGTTACGGAGAAAGCTGCGCTACGTATGTAAGCGACAATGCCCTAGTAGAACACTATGAAATTCAGATTTAAGGTTACCTTACACTATTGCTTCTGATTTTTTTAAACAAAGATTCACATCTAAAGGGATGCCACAACACTAAAGTGAACTGCTTTCCGTCCTCTCTGACGGTTACATCATGTTGTGCAACAGTTCCTTATTTCTCAAGAAAAGCTCGTACGCCAATAATTATTTTGTATATGAAAACCAACAACACAGGGGACACCATACTTAGAAAGCTGTGAGTTATCGGATCCTGTACGTGTCTTTCCTGAGACTAACTGGCAAGCCCGCCAACCTCAAACGTAATTCAAGAGAGCACAATAAAAGCCTGTGAGAATAATGAAACACCAGTCAATGTACCTGTGGCTTCTTCGTATAAGTGACATGAAAGGGAAACACTGAAGAGACTGAGTAAAGTGAGGGACGAACCAACACGGCAAAACCCCCACACTGGTTGTGAACAGGCAAGACAGAAAAAGGATGGGACTCCCGACCACTTAAAAATGTACCTGCTTTGTGTATTAAGCTAAGTCCTTTTTAATGACTTTTTTTCTTACATCCACTAGAACAGAAGATATTTTAACACTGATACCAGTCAAAGAAAACTGTGCACTACCAAGTCATTCTCAAGTACCGTGATGGCTAACAAGAACGTGTGTAAGAAGCCTGCAGCACGCCTTCTCAGCAGGGTACGGCTTTGGAGGGCAAAGCTCACGCCTGCTGAATTCTTCAGAATAAAAAGAATTTTTTTACCAGCAGCATAAAATGAAAATTTTCTGAAAAAATAAGTGAATAGGAAAAAAAAAAATATTGTAAACATACTCTCACTTATTTTTATCAAAACACAGACATCTGCATGAATCGACACCAGCCTGCATACGGCAAAAGTGAAACCATTCAACTGGTTTTAAATCTTGGAAAGTATCTGAGGTTTGTGTCGGTTTCCTCCTGAACTGTAGCTGAAAATAGCTGCCAACTGCAAATTGTTTAAATGAGCATAGAGACAAGTTTGAAAATCACATGAGGAATCAAATCTCCAACGTGAAAGCAAAAATCTTTGTTGCAAATGGAGAAAGAAATACAGGAACAAGATTTGATAAGCTGACACATCCGTACATCACATATTTGCCTAAAAAAACGCACACGCTATTAAATAATAACTAGAATACCTTCAGGTGAATTTCATTTGGCTACAGGATTTCAATTCCCATACACAGTCTCCTCTTGAACAAACAAATAAAAAGTTTAAATGCTCCCTAAACATTAGTTCCACATAAATTCAATTCTGTGCACATCTTTATTAGCTTCAGGGAAGATGTTACAGAATAATATTTAAACAATCTTTTAATGTTTGAGGTTTTATTCCTGTCACTAGCCTACATATTACATAAAAAAAAAATTCCTAAATCCACTAGAAATTCTGAAATGGGAAGAGTACGTAAATGAGAAGAAAGTATCCATAATTTCTGGGTGTTAGTTTTTTCTTTGTTTCAAAGATAATCAAATGCATATTTGTCCCACATATCACTTACCTCCCCAGAGAGAAAACGACCAGAAAGGCAGAATTTAAGTATAATCAGAAGTCTGGTGGGGTGTGGGTTTTTTTGGTCAAGAATTGTCAGCTTTTGTATATAATAAAAACAGATTTTTCCTCAAAGAAACAATTCATAAAGCTTAAGATGAAAATTTCAAGGAATTAGTACAATTCCTGATGTGATCTAGTACAAAATGAATCACTGTGCATGTGATAAAATGCAATCTGCACAAAAGTACGTAATGAAATTATCTAGATGAAAGACTGGAAAATTGGAATACTTGGAAACCAAAGCTTTTTATAGTATTAACAAAGATTAACTAATTTCTATCATCACGCTACCTTCACATGATTCTTACTTCAGAACTGAAGTACCAGATCACGCTCTTTCCAAAGAGACAAACCAAACAAAATTATAAATGAAAAGATTCCCCCAATCAAAACTTACTTATAGATTTCTCATGATTCCAGCATTAGAATAACTCTCCTCCTCACAAACACACCAAAACAACAACAACCACCAACCAAAGAACACCCCACAACAAACAAACCCTTCACCCTCAAAAAACCCCACAAAAACAGCCCCCAAAACCCCAGGTTTTGGAGCACATCATAATAAATGTTTAAACTAAATTCTTCTATTTTTCAAAGACGAAAAAACACATGCTGTTTTCATATGTGCATATGGGTTATCAACAGGACAGTGAAACACAGAGTATTTATTTCAAAGAGAACATAAAAGTCATAGCAATGGCCACAGATAAGGTTAAAAAAAATACACTTAAGCAATTTTCTTACATTGCTCTTCTTCCTCAAAGAGGGTTTTATTTAAACTTCTCCAACAAAAAGGACTATGGTTCACCAAGAAAAGGTGTAATTCATGTGTTCAACTCTAGTGCACCAACATATCCAGATAACATTATTTTTATGTTCTTTATAGAAGTCTCATTAAGAGTGTAATCTTATACTTAGATTCTTCTTTACTTAAAGTGCACAGACTAAAGAAACAAAATGCAGGAAATGTCGTAATACGGTGGGATTTTAACATTTCCATAAAATACACGTGTATCCAAAGCACCTCATACACAGTCATCAGATTCGTAACACGAAAACATGCTTGGAACAACACTGGACCAAAAAAGTCACACACAGAACATGTATTTTCCATGTTCTTCTAAGAGTTCTAGCTTTGGCACCATATATAAAGTTTTGGCACCATATATGAATTTTTCGTGTAATTTAACAGGGAATTTCTAAAAAAGCAAAAAAGCACTGATTCACCCTCTCTATTGGTTGCAACAAAGGGGAAAATAGCTTTAAAAAAAGAAAAGCAAACACACACCTACCCATACACTCAAATTTGAAGATTCCATTGCTGAAGTGAGAACTATGAAAAAGTAAAACTTTTCAACGAGTCTAATTGCATAGGGCCAAAACAAAATAAAATCAGTAGTCTTCTGAACTGTAACTACTGAACTGTGAGGAAAAGCCGTTCCAGTGCTAAAATCTTCAGATTAACAATTACATGTACTTCTATTAATTAACAAGTATGTTAACTTTCGAGATGCTTCCATTCAAGTAAGTTCTGTAACATTTACCTGTATCCAAGCGCTTTACAGGGGACTCATCATCAACCTCAGAATCTCCACATGCACTCCTTGATCTTTTCCTTGGGTGCAGAAGTGTCTCCAACCTTGGAAGGACTACAGACAAAAAGGTTTTGGTCCCTAGCTGTGGAGAAGTTGGCTGGGTTTCAGTGTTCTTTGCAGACTTTTGGGGGCTTATACTTTTCGATTTGCAGAAGAGAATGGATGTACGTCTGTTTACATCAGTTGATGACTCAGCTACAGCAGAAACAGTCGACTCATTGAGATTACTGTCAAGTAAGTGTTCTGGAGTGTGTCCATTTATTTCTTTCTGAATGGAAGTGCTATATAATTCATTATCAAATTTTACTCTTTTGTAAAGCTTACTCTGCTCTGGATTGAGTTCTACTGGTTTGAGGGTTGGTGGTTCTGAATTAGTCTCCAAGTTTGAAGGAAGAGGTAATGCATCTGATGGTTCAAGTTTAGGGGGAGATTTATCTCCTGAAAAAATTATAAATAGAGTGTGATTTTTGAAAACCTGTAGTTAGAAAGTCTATTATAAAACTCACTATAAATGTGCAGCCCACCAAATAAACTGTTGTTTGGAAACAAAGCATAACATTTTAAAACAAACAATCTGTCCTAGTTAGTAGTCCCTACTTTTATACTGGGAATGTAACAGGGATAGAAAAGTAGGTGTTTATAGTTGGTGTTAACAGTTTACACCTGGATAAATACTGTTTACTTCTCATGCAGTTATGTTAGTTTCATTAACTAAAAACTAAGAAATCTAATTTTTTAATAGGAAATTGGGGTGGTGGATGTTTATCTGTTAAATGCAATTACACTGCCATTCAAGTAAAATTTTGGTAATATACATTTTTATCTATTTCACCTTACCAGTATTCAGCTCACCTGCCTAAGACAAATTTTATCAGATAAGCATTAAAAAAAAATAAAAAGAAAGAAAAAGTATTTGTAACCTGATCTGCTAGAGTGAGCTAAAACATCTTGTAAAATTTGCAGGAAGGCAAGACTTTCAAAGCTGTTTCACAGTTGTGGCTACAAGCTTTATCAACCAAAAAGAAAAATAAATTAAAAAAGGGGAGGTGAAAAAAAAAAACCAAACCAACCACCTCCAAAGTCTTCTAGCTCGGTTAGCCACTAGTTGGCAAATACAGACTTGACAATAAAGACTTGATCGGAGAAATCAGAAAAACCACCCTCTACCATTTTTTCTTCTTTCCTTCCCTTTTGTTTTTGGTTTTTTTTTTCCCCCCTAAACATCACCATGTCCCAGTCAATTGCAGTAATTCTATGCTGGCAACAGAGAATGGAGATATAATGTGAGAGTTTAAAAGTAGTTTCAGCTTTTCATCCCAAGTGATGGGAAAGATTAAGCATTCTACTGTTGCAGTATTTCCAAATACAAGTAGAAGGGTTTCCCAACCCATAATTACGAGCTCAAACTGATGTTGAAGCCTTCTTTCTACCTTCAAAAAGCATATTTGAAAATGGAAGATGCTTATTCTAGAGAAACAGTAGGATACATATTATATTGGTCTCATATTACAACAAATTTTTAAATGTAGTTAATTTTTCTATGCTACCTAAAACAAAAATGTAAAAACCCAAGGGTTTAAGCCCTGTATTGGTAGTGGATTAAATACCATTTCTGTATTTTTTGTTCTGGCTCAGCAATGCTTACTTGGAAATAAATTACTTTAAGCACAGAAAAAATCTTTGCTCCTGTGTTTGTTTAACCAAACAATAGCATAGTTCATATTAAAAATTTATCATTAAATAAAGTGTGACTATGCTCATATTCTTAGAACTGGTAGATAATATTTCAGGAAGAATTTAAAATGAAATTTACAGTCAGATAAGCACACTTAATGTACCACCAATTGAAAAAGGCTCTAGTTTGTGAACAAGTTCTGGCTTTCGTACACAGAAAGATTTAAGCACAGAAAAACACTATTCAGACACTAAAACCTAAATTTCATGGAGTTATTCTGGTACCGTATTTTTCACATGATCAGAAACTGAGAACAGAATTGCAAGGAGGTAATTCACAGCTCTCCTGAAGTCAGTTCCTGCAGAGAATCTGGGCACGGGATTCAACTACTTTCCTCATCTTTACGGCAATTTTTCTTCACTCCTTTAAGTACTTTCCATTTCAGAACCAAATTTTGAACTGGTTATTATTACTCTTCATTAGATCAGAATTGTAACAATGTCAATCAACTTGGGATTCAGCTTTAAATTTTTTTTAATTACTTTTTTTTAAGTGTACTGCAAATAAGAAAACACCTACTGCTCACTTTTGCCCTTTTTTTTTTTTGCACAACAGCTGCAGTGAAAGTTTGTGTCATAAAAATGCTGAGCTACAAGCAAAAAACAGTCAGTGCATTATCTGCCAGAAATTACATACCTAAAGATGTAAACCCAGTAACATAAAAAAAAAAAATCATTAAAGGTTTCAATATTTAAAGGAACAAGATAAACATGCTGATTCACGTACGCTTTTTCTACTACTGTCGGTTAAAACTCCAGTTAGCTCTATGTCTGAAAAGCATTTCCTGAGTCACACTAAGAATTAAACACCAAGTTGCTATTTGAATGGCAGTTAAGGACAGTCATTTTATTGACTTCATCCTTCAAAAATTTTGATAGTATCAAGCTGCACCAGACACAGACTATTTTATTTATTACCATGCTTCCACTTTCCCTTGAGCTCATTCCTCCTCACATTCAATGCACTTAACCAAAGCAAGTCTCTCATTCTCCTAAAGAAAAACAGGTTAGCTTTTTAGAGAAGAGCCGATCACAAAACAAACTCAATGCATTTTTTATTTTGAGCCACCAGGTTTTCATTGCATCATTTAAAAGTAAGCAAGAAGGACCTCAGTGACTAATTTAAAAGCTAAAAATGCACATAAGATATTTAATGGAAATATCAAGTTAGGTCTCTCTAGTGTATTGCTTTTGTTGAAAACAATAGGAATTAGTCACAAGTAGATGCAGTTCTGAGACCAACGTTTTGAGGAGGAAGAGAAGCCCAAGAGGAAGGGCTGGTTACATATGGCTGACTTGATTTCACAACATGAAATTTGTTAAGTCCTATCAACAGTTAATTTAAAAAACAAACAAACAAAAAGAAACCAGCCCCTCCCCAAAAAAACCCTAAGAAAAACAAAAAAGCCAAACCTACCCTCCACCCTCCCCAGAGTCTACAGTAGAGAATAAAAAAAAGCTACAAAAGACAGTACAAGCGGCCAGAGTTTCCAGCATCACTGACCTAGGCTCACATGGTCCCTAATACACATCTGAACATTTAAAGTGGATTTCCAAAAGTACAAAGATGTTGCCCACTCAGGCATTTCCTATTCCTTTTCATATGAGACTGTCTGTACTTTCATTTCTTAACACCCACACTTGTAAAAAGCCTTGCTACAGTGAAAATTAATGGAGGGAGGTTTTGTTTAAAAAGATCTCTCTCACATTTTTAAAATATTTCTTGTGATTGAGCGGCTATTTGTCCATCTTAAAATTACATATAATATTCAATTATTACACTCTTAATTCACACAATTAAAGGATCTGACTGAAGAGGCTCAGAATGGCACTGACTGAAACATTGCTTAAAATTTTACCTTCTTCTTCTCCGTCTTGTTCTAATGCTGCACTTTCTTCTTCAAAACTTCCAATACCTGATTCTATTTGAGGAGCTTGGTTGTGTTGCTGACTTAGTTTGTTGCGAATAATGCTGATTTCTTTCTTTAACAGCTTTGCTCTTTTGCTCCTTGACCCACTGGATTTCATTGCACAGGTAAGATCAAGTTTTTCTAGCAGCTCTCTCAGCTGTTCTTCCAAGGACATATGCGCTCTGTTTGCAGGATTCAGTAATCTATCCACTGAAGTCAAAATACATATTATGGAAAATGTGTTAGCGTTTCCCAGACTATTTCCCAGAATAATAATACCAATAATACCAAGGGGGAAAAAATTTCACTTGGCAGAATTTAAAAATGTCATCAAAAAGCTACTTCGATTACAGTCTTAGTGGCTTCACTGTTACCAGTGAAGAAATGCTGAAACGAGTTCCTCCCATGTAATTACTGTTCTTCTTGATCAGCATTTTGCTCAAGAAAACTAAGTAGTAGAGCAAAGAATTAAAAGGTCAGAAAGAAGCCATAATTAATCCTTCCCACCCTAACAGATGATTTCTTTCTTGTGAAAGAGAAGGGCAGGATTATGGTTCTAGAAGAAATGTGTTAACTATTCTGCTTTATTGCCAGAACCTTTGAAAACTGAGGTCATTATTATGTCAAAAGAAGTCATTTTAATTCCTAGTATTAAAAATGTGCTTGATTTTTTAATTCAGTAAGTTATTTAAGAATCTGCTTAAGTTTATGTGCGCTGGTAGTCATCTTTTGTGACTTACAAGCATATACAACCCCATGAATGAAAGTGCCCCATTTAAAAAGCTTTTTCATCTATCTTGTTAAATTAAGACTCTGGCATTGTTAAAATCAGAATCTAGATAACACCATTTCCTAATGGTAGATCTAGTAGAAGAGAAACACTTGAATCTTTAAAGCAAAGTTTTTAACGCGTTGAGGAGAAATCTAGTCAGCAAACTGAACAGCAACAATTTCAAACATCCTCATGGAATGTACAAACTGTGTGCAATGAAAAATGCAACTTTCAAAAATAATCCAAAAAGGTCTTACCGTCTTCCCAAGAGAAAGGCTGGGGTGACTCAAGTTTAGGCCGTTCAGGTAAGTGCATTCCAGTTTCATTATTATAACCGATTCCTTCAGCATCTCGCCTAGCTTGCCTGAGAACTACACCTCCTTGATCTCTTAACCGCACTGCAGCTCTATAGAATATTGTATCTTTTGCATTGTATTTCATACAGTTATCTATGATAAGATTGAAGTCTTCTTCAAACTCACTGAGGTTTTTATAGCCTTGAGCATCTAACCGTTTTCGCATGGTAGAGAAATCCATAGGGTGTTTAATATGATCCAAATAGTCTGGAACCTTTGAATAAATATTTAAAAGATGAATGGGTAAAATTATCTTATTACAGACAAAGTAACATTAGTTATTAACTGATTCACATTTTTTAACGTATTTCCAACACCTCAAATCGAGGACTTCCAAATGTAGCTTAGAATTGCACGTCTTTGATATTGCAAACGCTTGCACGCCAACCAAAGTTCATGCGTTACAAGATTCTAAATCTCGGGTAACAAGCTGGAGCTCTACCAACTGATGCTGAAAATACATGGAATTAGAATTCTGTGGTTTAATGTACTTATATGTGTATCTATACATATCCATACTCAAAAAAACATGTGTTTACACACATGTATAATATATGTATATGCAGTGTATATATATGCATTCCTATATATGCAATTTTATAGACATGTAAACAAGTCTACGCATTATTCCTACACATCTATGTGTTGTATACGTCTTTACAAACACATACACACACGTACAAAGTCTATCTAGCCTCCCAGTGAATGATGAGGAATTTCAACTGCAAATAAGAACACAGTATCCATACTTCAATTTTTAAAACATCCTTCAAGTCTGCTTTATCAAATAGTGTTTATTGATATGTCCTCCTGTTAGTCTGTATAGCATTTTCCAGAAATCATTTTGGTATATGAGCATAAATAGATTTTCACAGCAGCAAGTCATAAGTGATAAAGTAAATTTTAAGAATAGAGATTAAAGGTCACACTGCTCCCAACTCTGCATGCAATGATTTGTTTCTTGCACTGAAGTGTCACCAGTCATATAAAAACATAAGGAAATACAGCCTGAAAACACACCTCTTTAAGGTTCACTGGCTGAGCAAATATGCGAGCAGAATCCTTTTCCTGCAGCTGATCCAGAACTGATCGCAGAAGTACAGTGAAGGGAGTAAGCTGAAGTTCCATTGCAACCTGCTCTATCTTAACCTGAAGATGTAAAAATTATGCAATTGAGCATTTTTCATTAAGATACTGTTTTGAAGTTGTTTTGCAGCAATAGTAAAGTACTTCAGATACGAAACACAATATAAACACATTTAATTAAATGAGTTCAATGTTACTTTCAATATCATCAGATGGCATTTGTCTGACATCGATTTTTTCAGCTGATGACTTCATAAGAAAACTCATTCTCATCTCTTCATTGTATACTCGACTTCAATTCCAGCTTCTCAGAACTCAAATTTGTATTTGATCTATAAATTGTTTTTACTCTATTTCTTAACTGTATTTCTGCTCTATGAAGAGATGCTACATAAGAACTGCTTCATATTTTGCCAACAGTGTGTAAAGAACAAGAATTTAAAGGTAATGTGTTCACAATTAAATTTCAGTTATAGTGCCATGTTCCAAGTGTAAAAAGATAATTTAATGAACATTTACATGTTACATAATACCAAAATGAAGAGTAATTTTAAAGACAATTCTATAGAAATTCCAAGATAATAATATAAAAAACCTGAATCAACAAGAAATTAAAATACTTAAATCATCCTTCGGAATTTTCATTACTTTTGACAGTACTACAACTTACCTATAGCTTTATTCTCAGGCCTTTTAAAGAGTTATCAATATTGAAACAGTCTTGTTATGGTAGAAATAAATTCTTAATGAGATATTAATGTGTATATATGTAATATAAACACATAAATGAAGTATATACACACACATGGAAGTCGTGCATAGCTAATAATACATGCATGTAACAAGTGATACGTGAATGTACCAAAATGACACACAAAATTAAAAAAAAACACTCAAGAATTACAAACTACATTAGCTTGCAATGAATGTTCACAGAATGCAAGAAGTATAAAAACACCATTCCATTTATATGTAAGGATAATTAAAGCCTTGTAACTGCAAACATTCTGCTTTCAGTTTTCATGTAAAATGGGATCCTTCTGCATTATCACTTCCTCAGATCTCCCAGCAATGTCAGCTCTAGAAAGTCATAAGACTTAGACGAAGCTTTTTTTTTTTATTATTTTTTTGAGGTGATAGAAGAATAGAAGTGCTACTTGGAATAGGCCCATGTATTGAGGAAACCTGAAAAGATCAAATTTCCTACAGTCCTTCAGAAAACAATTGTCTTTGCAAGTCTAACAGAATGGTTTATTAAGTAATTTCTGTACGCCACTTCAGGCAGAATGGGCAACAAGCAGGAGGAGCTGAGAGGCCACCATGCTGCCAGAAAGCTACGAACTAACTGCCATTACTGAAACTTGGTGGGATGAATCCTGTGACTGAAGCGTGGCTCTCGATGGCTACAAACTGTTCAGAAGGCACAACTGAGGAAGGAGGAGCAAAGGTGTTGCCCTCTACATCAAGAAATGGATAGAGTGTGAAGAGCTGTCTCTGAGGAGGAGCCAAGAGGAAGCAGAAAGCTTCTGGGTAAGAATGAGAGACTGAGGCCACAAAGCAAACCTTGTGGGTGGTGTCTGTGACAGGCCACCTGATCAAGGGGAGCCTACTGGTGAAGTTTTCTCACTCCAGCTACAGGCTTCACACTCTCAGCTGTTGTCAAGCTGGGGAACTTAAAGCACCCCAACATCTGCTGGAAAAGCAGCAGGGCGAGCTGTAGGCAACCCAGGAGACTCCTGGAGTGCGCGGAGGATAACCTCTTAAGGCAGGTAACAGCCAGCCCTACCCGAGGGGATGCGATACCAGATCTGACCGTGACCAACACAATCAAATGAAGAGGAGACATCAGGACTGAAGGCAGCGTGGGCTGCAGTGATCATGCGCTGGTGGAGTTCATGGTCCTGAGGGATGTGGGTCAGGCAAACTGCAAAGTCTGGATCCTGCATTTTTAGGAAAGCAAAATTTCAGCTGCTTAAGGAGTTAATCAGGAGGACCCCCTGGGAAACTGCCCTCAGGGACAAGGAAGAAGAAAAGAGCTGGCTAATCCTTAAAGATGAGACCACCTGAGGAACCTAAACATACATAAGTTTATAGGACCTGAGAAGATGCATCCTGGAGTACTGAGAGAACTGGCTGATGTAGCTGCCAAGCCACTCACCGTGACATCTGAGAAGACTTGGTAGTCAGGCAAAGTCCCTGGTGACTGTACAACGGAAAACATCGCACTCATTTTTGAGAATTATTGACTTGTCAGCCTCACCTCCGTGCCTGGGAAGATCACGGAACAGATCTTCCTAGAAGCTGTGCTAAGGCACACAGAGGACTGGGAGGCGATTCAATACAGCCAACACAGTTTCACCAAGGGCAAGACCTGTCTGGCCAACCTAGTGGCCCTGTAAGACGGAGTGAGTACATCAGTGGACACAGGAATAGCTATAGATGTCATTGATCTGAAAGGCCTTTGACACAATCCCCTGCAATATCCTTCTCTCTACATTGGAGGGAGATGGATTTGATGGGTGGACTGTTTGGTGAGTGAGGAACTGGTTGGATGGTTGCATTCAGAGGATAGTGGTCAAAAGGCTCAATGTCCAGATGGAGATCAGTGACAAGTGGTGTGCCTCAGGGGGCTGTTTTGGGACCAGTGCTGTTTAATGTCTTCATCAATGACACAGACAGTAGGACTGAGTGCACCTTCAGCAAGTTTGCAGATGACACTAAGCTGAGTGGTGTGGCTGACACGTCTAAGGGACGGGATGCCATTCAGAGGGACCTGGCCAGGCTCAAGATGTGAGCCCATGTTAACCTCATGAGGTTCAACAAGGTGAAATGCAAGGTCCTACACCTGGGTTCAGGCTGACCGCTGGCATTAATACAGGCTGGGGGACGAAGAAGTTGAGAGCAGCGCTGCAGAGCAGGACTTGGGGGGACTGGTGGATGAAAAACTGGGCAGAGACAGCAATATGCACTTGCAGCTCAGATGGCTTAGAAAAAAGATAAGGAAAACTTTTTAGCAGGGCCTGTAGGCCATGGGATAATGGTTTTAAAATAAAAAAGGGTAGATTTAGTCTAGGTAGAAGTAATTTTCTTTTTTTTTCAAGAGGAAGTGGTGAAGCACTGGAAGAGGTTGCCCAGAGAGGCTGTAGATGCCCCATTCCGGGAAAACATTCAAGGTCAGGCTTGATGGGGCTTTGAATAACCTGATCTAATTGAAGATGTCCCACTTTACTGCAGGGAGGTTGGACTAGACAATCTGTGAAGTCCCTTCCAACTCAAAGCATTCTATGATAACTTTATATATTTCAAATGTGCACATACGTTTTTTTGATCCTACATGAAGACTAAAACACTAACACTGCATCCTTTCTATCGCAAAAGGTGTGTGAGAACACTTACTCAGAAAAGTTTCATCAAATGAAAAATGACCGCATTTACCTGTTCTCTTTTTAATTTTTCACGCTTACGTATAAGTTCAATCAATAAACGTGCTCTTTCAAGATCATGGCGCAGCCTTTGCCAGTACTTCAATTTTTCTTTTAAGGCTTGCATTTCTTCATCATCTTCTCTCTAAGAAAAGGAACAAAAGGTTTTAATGAGATGAAAAACACTATCTCTTTTTACAAGCTAGTTTCATGCAAATATAGAGCGTTATTCACAGGAAACGAGAAACTACTGCTTTATAGATTGAGAACTTGGCCATACACTTCATACTGCAACAAAAGAAAACCTCTGTTCAGGGTATCTTCTACAGTTTCTCAACTACCTAGCTGAAAACAAAAATCTATGAACTGGAAAGCAATGTTATGATCACGACTATTTTCATCAGAAACAGTAATACAGCAAACAGCAACCCAGCAGTATAACCAGCTGCAAAAAGAGATTTGATATTTTCATATCAGAATGGAAACCAGGTGAACATCTTCAAAAACTCAAATCTGTTTGAAACAAATCTGTGTTGTGCTCCACACAGTCCACCTCCCTCACACCCAGTAGAATCAGGACACACTTGTAATAGAACAAGATCATTATGATTTCTGAGGTCAGGAAATGAAAAGCTCTCTTTTAAACAATATGCTAACTTCAAATGGTACTGCAAATGGGTAATGCAGTAATTGTACACTGAACGGTTTTAAGAATTTAATTCACATATTTTCAGAAAGAAGTAGTGCTTAATAAACACTTGCAGTATTTAGTTTGATTTGCATACAGAAAACAGAACCTTTCTTGTTTGTTTTTACTGTTTTTCATAGGAAAAAGAAGGATATTGGAATACTACCTATAGTATTCAAACAGTACTGGTAATTCACCAGGAACAAGGTCATAAAAAAGTAAAAGTCCTGACATTAGTACAAAGTACACTAAAAGAATATCTGCTCTGCAAAATTATTATGTTTAAAATGAATAATCTACAAAAAAAATCTCAGGAAGAAATCAAAAGCTTTAAATGCTTGCCTGCAACTAGCATAACGCAATAAACCTTTGGTAAGTAACTACCGTGTGTGCTTTTTTTCAAACTAAACCAAGTTCCCTAAGTCAGACAAAACAGAAGATACAGGAATAAAGAACAGTGGCTAAGGAAGTGAACAATAACCAACGTTAAGATTTGAGTCTAACAATTTGCAAGTCCTCTGAAGGAAGCTTATGCAATTCTTTCAGGCAGAAGGTTCTAAAAATAGAATTGCAAAAACTGGCAGTTAAAGAAAATGTAACAGATGTGCAAGTGATAGGATGCTACAGTCTGCACGGCACTTTACTGAAAAGAAAGGACCTGTGGAAGCTGTGAAGCTAGTTTTGTTCAAATCCCTGACTTTATTGAAGTTGAAAATCCTTAACTATCAGCTATCTCTGAATTACAATACAGCTATTTGGAAACAACAGTCTGTCCCTCTTTTCAAAAACAAAAAACCACAAAAAAACCCCAAAACCAAACACAAAAAAAAACCCCAAACCCACAACTTAGACTGAAAAACTGTAAGTAGAAACTTCTCTTTCCTCATGACTGTTACTACTGGCAGCTTTTATTTCTTTTAAGGAGTCAAGTCTTGACTTCAACACATAATAATTTAACTGTGGAGGGTCAGAATAGTTCAAAGTACAAGAACAAATACCAGTATGCACATTTTCAATTCCTTAAAATTCTCAGAGATTCACTGAATTAGAAAGTCTATGCTGCCACTAAATGCCCTTCTACAAACCTTTATCTCCGTAGAGATCCCACGTGTGGAAAAAGCAACCAAATTGTTAACCAATCTAGCTAATTTTTTTCATATTTTACTGTTTTTAAGGACCAAAATTAAGTTGTGGTTCTTGCTAGAAGTGGAAGGCTTGTCCTCTCTCTGCTCTCAGCCATTCAGTCTGCTCTTTTGCCCTATGTAATTGCATAGCTCATGAAACTGGGGAAGTGACTCTGCTGAAAACCAAGTCAACAAAACTGTACCAGTTTTTGGGTGGGTCAGAAAACTTAAATACCACAAGAAACAGAAACTTTACTTTGTTACAGCAGGTCTCAGAGACTTAAGTATTGGCTACATCTGAAGGTGCAGCTGTACTCTTTTTTTTAAGATTTAAATTATTCTTAGTCGAATTAGCTGTTTGACCAATTTTGGTCCATAAAATAATCAGGTAGGTATAAATCTGAAGATGCAACCCACAGTATCAAGAGCACCTTGTTTACTTCTGTTTCTTGTGCGTGGGTAAACTACCTTCTTGGGCTCACGGATTAATAGCCAGCCACCAGTTTTTTGACACTTCTACGCAAAGTAACAGTGCCAGATACAAGAGCTAAGAGAAACCTCTTTAATCTATTTATTACTCAGCATAAAATATATACTTTAATTAGATTAAAATATCTAGGCAAGCTGAAAACATCATGAGAGACTGGTTTCTGGTATCTAAATAGTAAAAAGTTGGACAAGTTCCTTTCAAAACACTTAAGTTTTCAAAAGCATTCTGGAAAAAAAACGTTTCTGCTAAGTTCCTGGTAAAGAGTTCTTCCAAATCTTTATTTCTATTACAAACCCAAAAAGTTTCTTCTGGCTGACAACACAAGAGAAAAATCGAAAGAAACTCTGTGGTATCTTCTGGTGGACATAGTTCTCACTGGATACCAAGTATTACCTAGAAAAGCTAAATGCGACACAGTTACCAAGAGAAAAGGGAAACACCAAGTCTATGCACAGAACATGCATCAGCTGAGAACTGGGCTTCAGCTCCAACTCCCACCCGAAGCCTGATATCACCCCCCGCACAGAGCAGGAACCAACAGCTCCCACCTTCAGCAGGGTACGAGCACATGGGGACTCTCCCTCCCTATGGGGAGTTTCCCTCCTTACAGGGATTGTAATGTAACAGAAGCCAAACAAAAACAGAATTGCAGCGATGAAACGGGATCTTGACCAATATAATCACTTTTATTAAGACCCTCAGCCTGGCACCTGTGTGCTGATCACTCAAAACTTGCAGGTTGCAACTCGTGTTCTCACTGAAACCTTCCGTGCAGCTACGACCTCGGGCACCAGCACCTTCTAGTTTGTTTCTCCAAACAGCGGTTTTAAACTAATCTCGCTACAGCAGCAACAAGGTACTACACTTAAATTTCATGCCTTATTTTTAGTCAAGCATTCTTTAAGTACAGAAAAAAAAGAATAATGGCGGTATAAATTTATTAGAGTACTTCCAATGCCTTCCCCCAATTTCTGGGTGGAGAAAGAAGTGACAGTACAAACCACTCTTTCAGAGGGTTCCTTGTTGCTGTGGGTGGTGAGGAAGTATATAAGCCAAGATCTTCTCGCCTGGTTTAGAACTGTTATTTGACATAACATCATCTTCAAATGCTTATCATAATTGAGCTATGCAACACGTTTATTAGGAAGTAATCCTAAATCATAAACGCTTCCCCCACTGTCACATTTGTTCTAGTAAACAAACATTAGAGGGGGATCAAAACCACCTTCCACTAGGCATCTTGAAACCATTTTCAGGGTTCTTCTGCTTTCTCACCTTAACATTTACTTTTCAATTTAAATAACTAAAAAAAAAAAAAAAATCTCTTCTCCATCTTTATTACATCAGCGTTTACTTTCCCCTGACTAACTGAAAATCTATTTCAGTTTCTTGATGTTCTGACCTCTCACATAAGGTAAAAAGTTTTCTCATCTAGACAAAAAAAAAAAAAGAACAAAATAATCATCTATACCTCAAAAATCTGGAGGTGTTCTCACAACAGCTAAGTCATAGCTGTTTAATAAAGTCTTCATTATGGTTTGGCTTATACACAGAATAATGAAGATAACTAATGTATCAAGTGCTCTGCAGTTATGACTACTTTAACAGGTACTATAAATACATACTGAAGATGCTACAGAGAAGTCAATGTCATACACTGGACACCTGCTACTCACTGAAAAGCAGTACATACACATTTTTCATCAACAGAATTACTTAAAACTGAGCATTGCTTGAAACTTGCTTTTTCTTTTCAAAAGAAAAAAACAATTTCAGTTACAAAGGTCTTTAAGAACGAAGTCTCAGAGGTGCTCCAATTTTTAGTAACTGACATAAACAGTTTTCAATTCAGAAAATAATGAAAATACTTTCTAAATTAAGAACAGTGCATAGTTCTGAAATTATAAAAAAAATAGTGTTTGTACAGGAGTGCAAACAGGCAAAGCGATTTTAAAAAGCTCTTATCTATGGCTTATTTTATTATAATCAAACATCAGTTGTAAGAATCATTTTATTTTGGGAGTTACTATTTAAACATTTAGAAATGCTTCAATATCATCACGCTACCTCAGCAGGAAAAGTACTTCCCAACTACTAAGTATAATTTTTTCAGACACCAACTGTAGTCTAAGTCTATACTGCCACACAAGCCCTGGGCTTCTGTGCTTAATTTTAAGGACTCAAACTCACACCCCCACCCCACCCCCCCAAGTCTACTATCTGAGTAAATTAATTTAATTTCAGCTATTACTAATAAACTGCCTGACACTAATCTTCAGAAGTTAAAACCAGTATTTTAGAGAAACTACAACTCAAAAAATAGTATTAAAATGGAGTAACAGAAGCAATGAAAGAAATATAAACAAGCAGCCCATTTATATTAAAAGTTAATGCCACTGAAAAGAAATTTGAGCATGTCAGTTATGAGAACAGGCTGAAAGAACTGGGACAGTTTAGTCCCGAGAAGAAACATCTTAGGGGGAAAAAAGAAAAACTTGCTCAATGTATATAAATACCTGAAGGGAGGGTGCAAAGAATCACAGAATCACATGATGTTAGGGGTTGCAGTGGAGCTCTAGAGATCATCTAGTCCAACCCCGCTGACAGAGCAGGATCACCCAGAGCAGAACAAAGGAAAATGTCCAGGTGGGTTTTGAAAGTCTCCAGAGAAGGAGACTCCACAACCTCTCTGGGCAGCCTGTTCCAGTGCTCTGTCACCCTCACAGGTAAAGAAGCATTTCCATATATTTGGGTTGAACGTCCCATTTCCCAGCTTGTGACCTTTGCCCCTTATCCTGTCACTGGACACCATTGAGAAGAGTCTGACACCCAACCATTAGATATTTCTAAGCATTGCTTAGATCCCCCCTCAGCCTCCTCTGTTCCAAACCGAACAGACCCAGCTCTCCCAGTCTTCCCTCACATGGTAGATGCTCAAGTGCCCTCACCATCTGAGTGGCTCTGGACTCCCTCCAGTAGTTATTTGACCTTCTTGAACTGAGGAGCCCCAAACTGGACACAGTGCTATAAACAAGATCAAGTCAGGCTCCTTACAGTGTTGCCCAGTGACTGGACAAGTGCTAATGGGAACAAACTGAAAAGCAGGGGGGTCCTTCTGAATATCAAAAAGCGCTTTTTTTTTTTTAAAAAAAAAAAAACAACCCAAAACTGTGAGGGTGACCGAGCACTGCACAGGTTGCCCAGGGAGACTGTGGAGTCTCCATCCTTGGAGATATTCAGAAGCTGTCTGGACATGGTCTTGGGCAACCTGCTCTAAGTGATCCTGCTTGAGCAGTGGGATTGCACCAGGTGACCTCATGAGGTTCCTGCTAACCTTAACTATTCTCACAATTACCAATTTTTTTTCATGAAAAGTTAAGGAAAGAAACACATACAAAACACATACAAAAATGAGAGATCAAATAATTAGGAAGCAGTGTTGACCATGGTATTTTTATATCTACATGAATTCATGACTTAATCAGCAAACAGCACTGCAATTGAAACGAAAGTAATTAATTAAGCTTTGAAGGGGAAAAAAACCTCAATTTAATTCAAGTAAATTATTATAAAATGCATTCCTCACTTGTAGAGGCTATTTTTTGGAAACAATTGCACTGGAAGTCAAACACCTGGGGAATGGAAAGGATAGATCAAATTACATTTTCAGCTCAATGAAGAAAAAAGATAGCTGGAATGCAGCATGAATTTCCACATCACGATGCTTCACGGCATTTCAGAGTCAACACACATGGACCCATATACACGCCTTATGAAGAGCGGCTGAAGGAGCTGGGATTGTTTAGTTTAGAAAAGAGGAGGCTGAGAGCAGACCTCACTGCTCTACAACTACCTGAAAGGAGGCTGTAGTGAGGTGAGTGTTGGTCTCTTCTCCCAACTAATAAGACAAGAGGAAATGGCCTCAAGCTGCACCAGGGGAGGTCTAGATGAGATATTAGGAAAAAATTCTTTATTGAGAGAGTGGTGAGGCATTGAACAGGCTGCCCAGGGACGTGGTGCAGTCACCATCCCTGAAAGTGTTCAAAAAACACACAGACGTGGCACTTTGGGACATGGTTTAGTGGTCATGTTAGTGTGGAGTTGATGGTTGGACTAGATGATCTTGGAGGTCTTTTCCAACCTTAATGATTCTATGATTCTAATTCAGAAAAGAAGGTTTAATTATTTTTCAAGCCACCCAGTGACTTGAAACAAGAACAACAGAAGACCTGCCAAAACCTCTAATGCCACTGAAGAGTTGTTCATGCTACAAAAGTGGGAAGCAGAAGAGTATTGCTTTCTGAATGCGATACACATCTAGAGAGTGACTTCTCTGTTTTTCCGCAATTCTGACCAGCAAACATGTGCAACTTTAACCAGCCTAAGTGTATTTTAGCTATGATGAGTTTTATTTGAACAAAGTATCGACATAAATTTATGCTTGTCTACAAACCCACTTAACTAAGTCAAGTGAAACTAGAAGTACAAACAGGTCTTTTAACTACATCAACATCTTGCTCTTTGTTCTGTTACTACTGAACAAGTTGGGCAATAAGGATCTGAATTCACAAAGCGTAAACTAGCATGTATAACATTTACTTTGCAAAAATACCTCTTTGTCTCAGTTACAAAGGTCAAAGTAGACATTTGCTTTGCATCTTTTGATTAATTTAAAATAAATTATCATCTCATATGACACTGAGAAATGAGTTCCAAAAACACCACAACACTAGTCAATGAACAATGGTATTAGGATAGTTTTGGTGACAATACTTTTATGAAACATTTAAGAAAAAAAAGAAAAAGAAAACCCCAAAGCACAATTATTACTTTTTTTCGTATCTCATAAATAAAAAATTATTAGATAATGCCCGATTTCCAATATAGGCCATATTACTTAAGAATAAAGAAGTTAGTTCTGAGAAAGTTTTTTACTCCGTTACATTTCCTGATTAACTTTTTACTCTACAAAATAGAGATTTTTCTGATTTCTTCTTATAAGTAAAAAGTGTGTCACATACCTGTTGTGTGTTTCTTTGTGACTGTAAACTGGACTGCAGCCTTCGCAACAGAGGAACACCATTCCTAGACAGTCTTTTAAGCAACCAGTAACTGTGCACTCGTTCAACAAACTGCTTCTTCCGCTGAATGGCCACCTGATTCATAATCTTATTTAATCTAAAATATGGAAAAACTGATATTGTATTTTTCACAGCAAAGCATACTTGTCCATGGAAGTTAAACATCATATATATACAAATGTATATTGTAACAGCAGTGATGACCACATTACTAATTTCTTTCAGTGACATCTCTTTCTGAATTATTATTTCTGAGCAGTAGATTACAAACAAATACATCCCCTTGACACCATAGTTTCCACAAAATAAGGTACTTTATAAACCTAAAGGGTGTAGTTTTTTTCATATTCAGCATCTCAAGAGCAACACTGGATGGGAGATGAGAATAAAGTTCTACATACATTTCAGAATAATTGTTACTACTGAAAATAAAATCAGAAATAAAGCTCTAAATTCCTACAAAGGTTTCCAGATCATTTCTTGCCATCTTCACACAGAACCGGCAGTCTATTTTAAAGGCAATGTATCTTCAGACTTCTTACATAAAAACATGCAACAAAACGCTTGCATTACTCATCTACTAATATTAAATTTTTGGTAACTAAAGCAAACAATAAATGTAAAACAGAAGAACGCTTATGATTTTATACCACACATACAATGAAAATATCCACACAGAAAAGATGCAAGAGGATGATACAATTAAGCAAAATATCTTGATTAAATAAACAGTAAACAGATGCAAGTACCATTTACATATACTCTATTTACAAACACTCTACCAAAGTGCAATATGAACACCTCATGCAACAACCCTGATTCCTACTTTTTTATATAACACATTAAAATGTCCAAGTCACACATGACACCAATCTCTCAGAAATACATTAAAAAAAAAAGTTTATCTGAAACAGATTTTCAACTCTCTGTGCCCACAGTACCTTGAAATCATGGCAAAAAAAATAAAAGAAAGCAAAAAGTTTTGTCTTTATACGATATTGCAGGCATTTCCCTTGCAAAACTAACAAAAGATGCCTCAAGGCATCAACCACCTGTATTGTTAGGGGGCTTGTTTGTTCCAGAGCAAGGGCAAGTTCCATGAGCTGCAAGTGAAAACAGAGTTACAGAAAGGACAGTAAAATCAATAAACTGAAATCTGTTAATTCTTCACTCCATATATTACTACTCAGAGCAAAATTCTAGGCAAAATTTTAAAACAGACAGTAGGAGGGTTATCAGAGATTCTTCAATAAAATACCAAAATAGGCTAAATCAAATTTTAAAGTGTTTGATTTGTAGAGCACTGCCGCAATGCGTTTAAATAAAAATCACGAATGTATACACACATTAGTATTTACTCTGCTTTTTCCCCTGTAATACTAGAAATAAAGCAGTTTCTCGGGCAAGTGATAGGAAAAAAAAGTAGTCAAATACCTAAACAGAATGCAAAGTTATGAGTAAACTTTGGGTGAAATGATTATCAAGAATATCTTGGAAACTTTAACGATATTTTTCAGACAGACATACAAGTGAGCCTCCCCTGCGTTCACCAAAGGTCACCCAACCCTGGTCGTTTTTCTCTGGGCTATGTAGAAGATAACGTGCAATAGGTCTCCTCAGTGCTACCTGTAGCTACAGAGCTTTCAGTCATCACAGGGTAAAGGCAGAGAAAACACAGGCTTTTGTTGCATCTTTTTCAAAATACGTGCTGTTGTGTCCTTCAGTTCTTTAGTGACACTGTTTTTCAACTAATAACTAAGCTAGTTAGGCATTCTTGAAAAAAATTAGCTCAAAAAGTCTGCAGACAGACTTGGAACTACCTTTCAAGTCACTGAAGGGCAGAGGGAGACTCCACAAAGACTTTTTTTACTTGATACAGAACAGAGCTTGATGTGACCATATTAAACTTCAAACAAAACAAAATTACAATTAATTAGTGAATGCAATCAAAATTAAGTAATTGCTTTCACATGTCTCTCTTGGAAACAGCAAAACCTACTCAACTGAGTGTAAGGGAAAAAAAAAAAAGCACAGCCTATTTGGAAAGATCAGAGCATCACAAACTGAACATGAAGAAAGGTGTCCTGGCTTCATGCCCATCAGATGTGGTAAGACTAAGCAAACATCTTTAATTACAGCTTTAAGTACACTCGCCCATTCACATAACAAACCATTCTATTCATAGATAATTACAATGTCAAAGCGCTAGAATAAGCCTAGGAAAAATGTTCACAGAAGATATTCTCCAACTTTCAAAACACAAACAGAAGGTAACTTGGAGTGCAGAAACTGCGTAATGACAGGTATGAATTCACTCCCCTCTCCTTGCCGACAGATAAAACCAAACAAATGCTGGCTGTTCATATTTCACTCAGACACCACACTTTGGCAGGGGCAATACACCATGGATCACGCCTTAATTTCTCAAAATACAAAGGCCAGAGGCTCTTTACATGGCAGGTGTCTACAAAGCTTCTACACTGTGACCTTACTGATGTAACAAGGATGTTACATTTGCTGTTAGACCCTAAGAAACCACTACAGCACAGCTCCTTGATCATCTTTTTACTTGGTCAGATATTCTCGGGTAGACTTTTATGCCAGGAGAGGCAGAAGTGTTTGAAATTTTCACACACAATACAAGCGTTTTGGGGAAATCCGACATCATTCATCTGTTGCTGTAGAACCTCAGAAGTAGCAAAGGCCAGGCACCGATTTTGAACCTCCCACCCTTGATAGCTTTGCTGTACTGGGAAAGAGGTTCTCGCTCACAAAGAGAACTCAGCCGCAGTGAGGCAGAACGCAAGCATGAAGTAAGGCACATAGGTACGCACCACACTTACACAAGTTCCTTTCTGTTACCCGAGCTTGAAAGAAAACTGTAATCGTTGAAACTACATTTTCAAACTAGAATTCCAGAATTCTTCTAAGTCTTCTTAAAGGAGTTTGTGGCACATTTTACTTCCTCTTTTTTCAAAAGAGATGCAAATTTAAGAAAAAATGTTGAAGAATAAAAATCAAGCAACCAACCAACCAAAAAAACCCCCACAAACGAAACCCCAAGTATGCTCCAAGGATGACTAAGGGGCTACGAGGATGCTATGAGGGACTAAGCATGATTAAGGGACCACGAGGAGCTAGAGGATGATTAAGAGACTTGAACATCTCTCCTATGAAGAGAGACTGAGAGAACTGGGGCTGTTTAGCCTTGAAAGGAGACGGCTGAGAGGGGACTTTATTAATGTATAGAAATATTTGAGGGGTGGGTGTCAAGAGGAAGGAGACAATCTCTTCTCAGTGGTGCCCAGCATTAGAAAAAGGAATAATGGGTTTAAGTTAGAACATAGGAAGTTCCACCTAAACATGAGGAGAAACTTTTTCATGGTGAGGGTGACAGAGCACTGGCACAGGCTGCCCAGAGAGGTTGTGGAGTCTCCTTCTCTGGAGACTTTCAAAACCTGCCTGGATGGTTCCAGTGTGGCTGCCCTGGGTGATCCTGCTCTCGGAGGGGGGTTGGACTAGATGATCTCTAGAGGTTCCTTCCAACCCTGAACATCCTATGATTCTATGTAATTGAGGCAGGTAAGGGAGAGCTTTTTGAAGGCTCTATATATCGTTTTGCAATCCAGCACCTGGCTTGCACAAAACAGGATTAACTGCTACACTATACTGACGAATACCCCACGCAGAGGCAAGGCTTACAGAACTTGGGTCACCTCCCAGACCTACATAAACATGTGAGCTAAGGCATTGTTTAGTAAAATATCTGTCTACCCTAGAACTTTTTCCAAGTATAAGAACATGAGGAAAGAGCAGTTTTCTGTAGTGTTTTATTTTCTAAGAGCAAGTGAAACAAACAGGAAGTAATGGGAGGGAAAAAAACCAAATAAGATACTTGGGACAAACATTAAGCACAAGTGTATCAATTGAATCTGTACTTTCTCTTCAGAAAAAAATAGGTCAATCTCATTCCAATGTGCAAACCGATTATTTAATAATTTTTTGTACCTCTGTTAAGATTGTGAAATAAGTGCAAGATTACTACTGAAGACAGGTCACACAGAAGAGATTGGGGGAACATACATATGGAAGCTATTACCAAAGTTATCATCTCCCCCAACACAAATGTGGCCTCCCGCAGCCACTTACCTTTCATGAGACAACAAGTCAGGGGAAAAAAAAGTCACAGCAATCACAGAACATTTGGGGATGGAAGGGACCTTTATAGGTCACATAGTCCAACCCCAGTCACACTCCCTGTTGCTTTTCCCCTTTTTTTCTTTTCTTTTTTTTTTTCCTATTTTTTTTCTTTTTTTGGGGGGGGCTACATTCCAAGACCACACATATGTCAAAACATTTTCTGAACCCATTTTATTTGTGCTACAGGCAACTGAGAAAGCCAGTACAAACTGCTCTTCCCCAGCCCCACCTGTGCTCAACTGCAAAACACTGTGACATGCACTACAAAGATGATACGGAGGTATTGTACAATTCCCTGCTTGCCTTTAAGAAGGGAAAAGTCCCTTTTTCAACAGAACCTGTCAGTTCCGAGACCGAAATCATTGTTCAGGCCATAAACTACAACATCAAAAATATGCTGCATTTACAAAAGAAACAGAAGGATTAGGAGAGAAAACTGGTTTGTTTTGAAAGGGTAAGACAGACTCATAGTTTAATTTAAAATGAAACAATATATAAAGGCTTTGGTGAGAAACTGTAACTTATCAGCTGTTCTACACTAACCCGCTCCTGACACTGATGCACAGATGGATAATCTTACCCTGCAATGATACTCATAATGCACTGGTCAAAGTACTCGGAGAAAACCAAGTCTTGTTACTCAGCCCCATTACTTATATTTTAGGTAAATGCATAAAATAGTTTTCATCAACGTTACGAGATGTACTCTTGTCATATTAGCAATCTCACAGCTTCCTTCTTCCTACTTATAACTGTCTTCCTCTCCCACTTTGGGTTACATGTCACTGTGGCAACTACAGCAACGGGTTACAAGAAAAAGTGAAAACAGCCTTTTTGGTGACTAATAATGCAACAGTTTAACATAAGAAAGCCAATGAGATAACCAGCCACTCAATCACTGCTAACCACTCCACAGACCATACACGGTTTTTAAGCCCACAGACATCATTTTGGTATTACAATATATAAAGAAGTCCAAAGCATCTCTCAATTCTCAAGCGTTCTAAATATAAAATGGAGGAAAAAGCTCCTGAAGAAGTATGTGATTTTGCCAGTATTACTACAGTAACTGAAGCAGAAGGAATTTAATATGACAATACATAAGATTAAGTAAAACCAAATACCCACTAAAACCAATCAATTTTTAAACATTAACTGTGTTTCAGTTACCGTACTTGTCTTTAGCCTCCAGTTGCATCAGTTTGTTATTTTGTATTTTCCTTTATCCAACATAGCTGTATTAAAGGTACATGCAAAAGACCAGCAAAACTAAATTATACTCTGTAAATTTTGATTTAGTATCACTAAAATAGCAGTTTCTCTCTACCTACACTAATACCCATAAAAAGTTCCACAGAACATACCGAGGCTCAAAGGAAGCAGGAAACACACAAATATTACCTACAACCAACTACAGTAATTCCAGTGACATTAACTGGAAGAGAAGTAGCAGAAAAACAGAATAAAAAGCTACGGAAATATCTATTTTGGGAGCCTGAATTAATTCTGGGGCCTTGCCAATTCTTCCTCCTAGCTCTGTATCCAAAAATTTCAGCTTTTGAAGATGAGGAAGCCCGCTTGGACAGATGAAACGCTCCTCTTCCCACAGAGAACCTTTGGCAGCAGCTGCTTATCAAACGGGGTTTGCAAAACTCGCCTCTCAATATACTTTTTTCAAGAAAAAGAAACAAAAACAGTAGAGAGAGTGAGTTTTGGTGCTGTGTTTATATTTCTTATTCCCTCCCTAATCAAAAAATAAATCAACTTATTGTATGACTTCTAGCTGAAGAAAAATAAAAAAGGTCTTTTTTATCATCTTTAAAGATGAGTAACTGTGAATAACTATGCAAAAATTGGAGGCCATTTGCAGGTCTTTACATCCTTTCAAAAAAGGGTAAGTCTAAGGTTTCTTTTATAACCAGTAGAAGTCAGCTATGGACCCTACAGGGTGCATATTGAACCCTGAAAAGACTAACAATGATTTCATTTAAACTTCTGTACAACCCAAGTCCCCAGAATCCCCATGTGACGAATACACACTTTCCTAACTCCTCTCCAGTTCTTGTATTGAAGACTTGAAGAAACAGGAATGTCCCATTCCTGAATCACGCCCCTCACTAGCCTACTGCAGTGCTGAATCACTTTCACAGTTATTTCCTTTTATTTGTGTGGTTTAAAATTGTAGCCATTGAACTTGACTTTCTCTGCTAGGACGAGTGTCCTACAATACATGTTTTATGCACTGACACACCTTCAAAAGCCCCAAAGTCTCTTCAGGTTCATATTCTTTGTTCTACTTCTACTGCTATTGAAATAGTATTTGATTTTGACTGAACATGTAGGAAGCACCTTTCTTGCTTTTCCTAACTGTGAAACCAAGCATCTATTTCTCTACTTCAGCAAATGGCTTGTAAATTTTTTCTTGGGACAGCAAAATAGAACATTGAACTTGAGTTAAGTGAACGCTATGTTATTTCTGTCAATTCTCCATTAGTTATAACAGGTTAATATTTAGAATAGGAAACAAGCAAGTTTGTGACCTTCCAAATATCTGGATAAAGAAAAAAAATGACAACACAATCAAAAAAAGACCAACCCTGTCACACCTGAAAACTTTATTAGCCTTCTTAGAAAACACAGACACATAGATTTACTTCTGCACTTCCTATACTTAGTAACGAGTCATGACTTGTCCTTAAAATTACTCAAAATATTTTTGGTACTTTTTTTTTGTAGCAGTAGTAGCAGTCATAACCATACCACACATGATTTTGAAATATAATCTCAAAATGCTAAATTCACATCAGCAGAAGATAAAGTATTAATCAAAAAATAGAAGAAAACTCAGAATTTATCTACAAGTTTTTTTGCACACTCTGACTTGATCACTGAATAAAAAACTGTCAGGAGACAGTTCTTTAGGCAACACATTCTGAAAAACGTGTTTTTTCTATGGCATTCAGAAGGCACAACACTTCTAATTGCCACCAATCTGATGGAAGTTCACACAACTGGTGAAACTCCGAAGTACTGAACAATAAAAACACATTGATTTTCATCTTCATAACTGCCTTATCACTTATAGTTATTGTGGACCAAACAGAGGATGCACAAAATACTACTGATGCACCTTACAGAAATATCCAACATATTAATTCCTGTTTTAAGCTTCTTTGCCCCATACACACAAAATAAACAGAGAGAAAAAAAAATGTACAGGATATGCCTACATCCATTTTGTAAAAAGAGTATGTTTAAATACGAGAGAGAACTTCAATCCTCTGCGTTTTCTGAGGGGGGCAATCAACTCTCAGACATCAATCAACCTGTGGCTTTTAATAGCAAATATACAAGGATCTTCCACATTATTTTTACTCAAAAAAAATCAAGATCCACTCTTACAACTTACTAAATAAGTCATACTTTCTCAAACACGATAATTAAGTCTTACTCAATCAGCCCAGAGTCAAAATGAATGAGCTTGAAAATAAAGCTCCAGAGTTACCTTATTTTTTCCAACACCACAGCTAGTGGACACTAAAGTAGCTCTTTTCTAAGCAATTTTTTATTTATTTTTTTAAGCAAAGAGGTCAGGGTGACATCAGTTTCCACATGTATCAGAAAGGTTTCAAAGCCAACCAAACTTACAAAAACACATCAGTGGACAGATGACTGCTATTATCCCCTTCCACTTCACCGAGGTAACTCCTCCATCTAATTATTAGGTGCAGCCACAAGGCACACCTACAGCATGTTCTCCTGGAAGTAACGTATTTCCATGTGATTTTGTGAATGTACACATACACGTATATTCAAGGATAAACAGCGAACAGACATCAGTCTGCATTTATTTAGCTTCCAAGATTTTTTTGCAACTGTTGCTCTAGTAGTATTTTTCAACGTTTTTTTTTACGCTGAATTTTAAGCGGCATCTCTTATTCTTTTCCACTGCTTAAAACTTTATGAAAATATATAAAAAAAAAAACCCACGAAACACTACCTTAAAAAACACTGAAAAAAATCCCCAAAAGACATCCAGAAGCCATATATATGGTTAAGAATCATCATTTGTGAATGTAGACTAATAGAGCCCCAAAGTCTTGTAAATGTTCTTTTCTACTTATACTGTGTTTCATCATTTCGTTCATTTATTTTTCTGGTCCATACTTCATTCCAGAAATAATCAAGATTCCTATGTTGGGATAACATTTAATTATTTGATAAGAAAGTTGAAATAGTTCAACTGGATAAATTCTAAACCAAAAGAAAACACTGGTTCTGCCTTGAGACATACAGTAACAGAAAACCAGTTTCACTAGCAGGAGCAATATGCTTTCTAATAAAAGCAAAAATCAATACAGAAAAATCAGTTAATGTGCAACACTTAAAAGCTGATTTCTGAAGTTAGCTGAAAACTTCTTTTTTTAAGAATCACTCAATTTTTGCTCTCAGTTATCTGCCCACTACTCACCTACTTTCATTAATATCTTTTAAGGTTCTTTCAATAACAATGCAACACAACTGATTCAGACAAAATGGAAAACAAGGGTAACACCCCGTGTTCCTACTTATCAGGAAGTGGGGCTTTTTTTTGCTTACTTTTTTTCTTCTCTGTGAAAGTACTGCATTTCAAACACACTCTTAATTTCAGACAGTACAAATACGCCACGTAGAAACCAAAACTAAAGATGAAAGCAAGTAGTTCTCTACTTTAAAATATCTGCTTCCACTTATCAGAGCAATACTTGCCCTCATGGTATTTTAATAAAGCAGATTATGCTTTATCTCAGCGCGAATTTTCAAAATGCTGAAGATTAAATATTTTCTATCATGTTCAATTTTCCCCGGTATACAATCAAAATTTCCTAGTGTCACATCTTTAAAGAGCATGATACTGACACTAGCTTTGCATCAAGCGAATACATGCTAAATGCCTGTTTCGACCTACAAGACCAAGGGACTACATAAGAATCATCTGTACTAAAAAATCAAAACAAAAAGTAAATCAAACAAGATAGTTTTTACAGCTCTTCTCCTTTGTGTATTCATCCTACTCAACAGATAAGGCGACTGTTATAAACGATAAAGATGAGCAGCAACAGGGAAAAAAAAACTCTGCAAGAAATGTAGCACAGAGCCTCTACAAGGTAAGTAACAGACAAGTTAGATTTAGATTTCCCAACTTGGCAATTTTGGACCTGCAATCTAAATAAAATACTTGCAACATTATATGAAGAAAAATACTTGATATTCCTTTATTTATTAATAAAATACTTGTAGTATTTTATTAAGAAAAAATATTTTTAAATCATATGTCCGCTAGGAAAAATTCAACCATCATACATGGTCAGCGGCACACCAACCCTGCAGTAACAGATGTGCCCCTCTTTTCACACCTATAGCTGGTGGCAGCAGGAGGACACTTGTCCGATTACCATTTGCCAACAGGCAGGGGTAGGTCTGTCCTCCCCACGCAGGGGGACAGTGTGAGAGAGCGCTTCCCACCCACACTCCATCATAGCAGAGCTGCTCTGACAATAAATGAAAAAAAAAAACAAACAAAAAAAAGACCCTGATGAATGCAAGTACTACAACATACACAATCTTCAACAGTTTTACATTTCAAGAAAAACTGAATGAAATTTCCTAGTCAAAAGGTAACACACCGACTGCCTGGGGCAAATCATGTATTCCTAAGAGGTTCCCCAGTGGGAACCTCTTACGAGATTCCAAGTGCTGAGCAAGTTAGTAAGAAGCCAGCGCCAACAGTACTGAAAACTGAAGTCACTTTAAGGCTCTAACATTAACTACTGCCTCTTTAGAAGTGGTTACTAGGTTCTAAAATACCTAGACAACAGCATAGATGTCCAGGATTTAAAAAAAAAAAAAAAATGACAGGGGAAGCAATCATTCATCTGCTACCATCTCTGCTTAAAAACGTGATCCCACACTCTCACATCGGTAGTTTGTAGATGATAGTGTGAGAAGCCATATAGTTAGATTACAAATGACCTACAGAATAACACTATATATGTAATATAACAGCAAAATCAGAGTACAACATCTGTGTAAGAAATTTTGCTAACTGTAAAGTGTACAGTCTTCAAAATCATTCAAGGCAGTAGCATAGTAACCTGGCCTACAGATAAGCTGACACAGAAAATCATGAGCTACAGAAGCTGTGCAGAGACTAGGAAGTAATGGTCTGTGCTAACTCTTTTCAACATGTCCTGAACATTAATTAAGACAGGTACTTCAGAAAACGGAATTATTACTAATGGTGTTATTAAAATGCCCAGCCTTGCATATACACTCACTATCCAGGGAAGGGAACAACATTATAATCCTTCCACCCTAAATGAAACATAAATGGCAAGAAGGTTTTCCTTAAGCTTCAGCAGGTGTGCTCTGAGGCTACATCCAGCAAGTATTTCCCCCCTCATTATAATCTTCATATTTCTGTATTTCTCCAGCTAGCAACTCTAAAGAACCAGCTACATGCCAAGGGGATATATAATCTAGGACCGAGAATGTAAATCAAACCAAACATCTCCACCTGTGCCTCAAATTCAAGAAATGCTGAAAACACATTCCATTCAATTTCCTTAGGGAAAAAAGCACTAGTGCTTAAATACTGAGAGTTATTTTTTTTCTCTGGTAATTCAAATAGCTTAACTGCTCTTCCTCGAGAGCTCTGTGAAGGCAAATCATGTTTCAGTTCCAAGGGAAAAAATATGCATTAAAAAACAGATTAGAGAAAAGGGATTATTTAAATCAAGACTGCTGTGAAATGATCCACATCACTCATTATTAGTTTATGGGTATGTATTTAACTCACACACACAAAAGAGTTTTCCTACGGGGAAAAAAAAAAAAGAAAAAAGCCAAAGAAAATTAGACAGCTGATATTTGAGTCCAGAGAATAATCACTTTTCCTTTTAATATGCCTATTTCCATTTCACTTTTAAGTCAGGTATCAGTTTTCTAGGACTAAGCACATTAACATTACAAACAGTACTTCAGCTGAAAACAAGCAATTTATAATAAAGCTCACCTAGTTTTGAACTATGCACATTTTTTCACTTTTTACACTTCTAACACAGAACACACACACACTATAGTTGTGTCCAGTAATACAAAACTGAGCATAGAAGAAAGCTGAATCTCTCAGCAGTCTTGAAAAGAACAATGTGCTTTTAGGGTCTGGCTTTTACAAAAATTACCAATGGGAAGAACTGCCAGAGGTACAACTGAGAACATAGATTCTAATCCTCAACTCCTACTCAAGTTCACATTCTTTCTTACTTTGTCTTAAAAAAAAACAACACCCAAACCAAAAAAACACACACAAAAAAAGAACAAGACAAAGAAGCAGAACAGAAACACAGTACATCACGAGTCAGGATTCTCTTAAGACACAGTCAAATTCTTTTACACTAATTGCACCCCTCCACACACAGAAAATGATACCTGTTTAAATACCAGTAATAGTTGCTTACTGTCAACTTAAGTTTTTCTGCAGTGCATCACTAAACAGAAATACCATTTTACCAAACAAATCATAACAGAGAACAGTGCAATCAATTAGATGTTTGTAAACACCATAAAGGAGCTAGAGGCTGTTCGTCAAGATCAATTACTAAGTAATTGCTTACATAAAAAAAAATATTATGGGAAAGGATTGCAGTCTCAAAATATTATTTATACCAATTACTCTAACCAGCCTTAACTATGCAGTATGTGACAAGCAAGTCAGCTTTCAAAAAGATACGGTTTATTATTTTTATTTTAAGAGCTCTCACTGTCTGAGTATTCAGAGTCCAGTCACAGTACAGATAATAATAAACCTGCACATGGAAGTGGTGCCTATTTTTTTCAGAAACTTTCTAAACTATTGTTCTCTTTCAGCAAGAATTTAATTCAAAGGGTAAACATATGTTGTAAACACTAGGAACAGAACAAATACTCCGTAAAGACAAACTTGGTTTTAGACCAAATAGTCCAATTTTACATTTCTCAGACCAGTACGTTATCTATCAAATGTTCAGCAAAGCCAAAACTGTATCTTTCTAGCACAGAGCTTTGTCATTGCTTAAACCCCGGAAAAAAAAATTACTTCCACTTTTGAAATGCATAACTCAGTTTAACTGAGATGCTACTGTTCTTTTAAATTAAGATACAGCTAAGCTGATTGAAGCTCATGCTGAGTTTCCTAACTCCTGAAATGAAGATATTTAAAATAATTTCTCTCAAATTCCATTATCATTTAGCAAAATGGCATTTGAAACATCCCTGCTTTCCGATGCATCACTTCACCAGCCTCACCAGATCTAAAGCCATCTGCCACCTCCCTGATCACCACTGTTAAAATACAAAAATATGGCATGTTAAATGCAAAAAGCAATCTCAGTTCTGGCGTTCATGCTTTATATCCACACTCAAGTAACAAAAGCTCCTGCAAGAACTGCCAAAGACACTAATATAAAAATCAGCTGAAACAGGACTTCTTACAAAGTATAAATTTTTAAGCAAAGACAAGATTAAAACATATTGTCACATGCACAAATTCATTTTGTTCAAACATCAACATTTTACTAGAGCCATAGGACAGATATTTGACAGCATCACTGAAGAAGACACATTCATTTCAGGTTCCGTGACTAAGAACACATTAAGCACCTGGCTTACCATCACTTACTAATATTTTTAGAAAAGTCTGCAAGGTACCAAATTGGTCCAAGCCTTGATAAACACTACCGCATTTGTAAAAAGAAAAACACAAGTTCAGGAAAAACCTCCTGAGAAGTTACTCTGCCCCACAAGGAAAACACTTCTTGGAAGGTTTTTTTGTATTACTTATAGAAATCTTACAGTACAAGCTTACACCTAATTTAAGGGAGATGAGCAAGATTCATATCTTACGTAGGCAAATCTAATTTTCATTTTTTGGGCTCTTAGAATTTAAAAAAAAGTTCAGACTTCCCAAAATCAGTATGTTAACCTTGGCGCTTTTTTTTCTTTTTTAATATTAAGGTCAATTACATACACTATTCTGAATTCAGTGGTTAATTTTCAAAAGCACAGTGAATCACAGCAACTCGACACACACCATGATTTGGTCTGACAAAAAACTCAAACCAAAACAACCAAAAAAACCCCCACACAAAAACAAACAAACAAAACACAAAATGCCAAACTAGACCAAAAAGGCTTCCGAGGACAAGACAAGCCACTTGACCACGTATAATTTCTCTAGAGAGCTTACTGCATTTTTAATGCATTATCACAAAAGTATAACATATGTAATTTACATTGATCCTCTGAGTATGGCCTTTAAGGAAAGCATGTAAGAAATACACAAAACCTTCAAGTCGGCATCTAAAATCACTGGTTCAAAATCAAACGGACAATTAAGCAAAGGTTTCCCTTGCTTGGATGGTTTGCTTACCTCTGGGGGGGGGATATAAGGAGCAGATACTGTTGGCATAACTGTACAGGGTTCAACCACTGTTTTCTTGGCTTTCTTTGTCTTTTTTCTGACTTTAGATGTAGACCTAGCAGTTCTGACTGATCCCTCCTTTCTACAAACACCGTTTTTGATTTCAGCCTCTCCATAAATATTTAGAGGTCTCCGTGTGCAACCTGGTGGAGTATGTACATCGCAGTAGGCAGTCTTTTTTACAGAGAACGTCGTCCCGCTGCCCGTCAGTTCTTTCACAGGTTCCATTTTCATATACAGACCGGCCTTTTGAGCACACGTCACATGGAATGCAGTGTAGCAGTTTGCTTTGTGGCACTGGATGCAGGCACCAACACCTTTCTGTTTACAGAGGTAGCATGTTAACTTCCATCTGGCTGGGGGAATGTTCCTGACACCATCAATTGGCTCAATAAAAACCGTATTGGCAAATCCAACTTCTGGAATCCACAAAGCGCACACAACGTGTCCCCAACGATCATCATCAGTCTTTTTAAAGGCACCTCCCTTGTTTGGGCACAGCACGCAGTCTACAGGCCGGGAACGGGACTGCAGACAGTGTCTGCAGAGCCACTGGCCCTCGGGTATATATGGCACCCCATAGCATTCCTGATGCACGGCTAAATTACACATATCGCAAAACAGGATTACATTGCTGTTCTGACATTCCCCGTCCATGCATATACAACACACCGCGTCTTCATCAATTAAAGACTGATGATCACCCTGTTTTTGGTTCTCACAATAAGACTCTTTCTCAAACCTATCCATAAGGAACTCAAACATGTTTTGTGAAACAACCGACACTCCGTCGCTTTTGCGCTTCTCATTTATTATTTCTAACCATGCGTAATCTTCCTCATCCATGTCATACTCGACTTCGTTATCAAGCTCTTCTGCCGACTTCTCGATGAACTTGTAATAAACTGGAGGTCTCCGAGGAGCCGAAGGGGGACTGTATTCAACAATCCGTACTTTCGGTTCTGGAAGAGGAGCTGTTGTAGCAGGTATACCGTGTGAGCTGGGAAGAGCTTCATTTTTCTTTTTCACTTTGTTATTTTTATGCCGTTTGCTTCTTAGACAAACTGGTGGCCTTTCACTATTTTCTTTATTGCTGTTGCACTCACTCATTTCCTGGGCCGTAAGATCATCTTCTAATATAATCTCTAAAGGATCAAAGATACTGATCCTATGCAGGCGACCTTCAATTTCTATTTCAACCATTCTTTGAGCTTGAGCGTATGTCAGGGTTTCTCGTGTGGGGGAGTGCTTAATACTGCACGGGGAAGAAGAATGCCTTGCTGCCGATACTCGATGACATCTTCCTTTTCTCCTCATTTGGTAATGTTTACCTAAAATTAGAGCAACAGTTAATACTATGAACTCCAAACATTCATTTGAATATCATAGAATCATAGAATCCTATCAGCTGCAAGAGACCTGGAAGATCATCGAGTCCAGTCTTTGTCCCAACCCTACCAACCTACTAAACAACTCCTCCCAAATATTCCTCAAATATTAGTTTTGTTACAGTAAGAAAAAAACCCTTCAGTTCTATAGTCTCCCACATATCTACTCAATTAAAAAAAAAAAAAAGCCTGTAACCCTGACTTAATAGGACTACTCACACCATTTTCTACAAACTTGATAAATAAGCCTCCTAAATAGCAGCTGCTCTAAGCAAACACCAATATCCAAAATCCTTGCTATGAAAATCCTACAGCAGACTTATCTGCAAGACCTTTGCATGAAAAACAAACGAAACAAAAAAATCAGAAGTGCCACAGGAAAAAAGTTACAGTTAGAAACCCCTTAATACAGTATTTCCTAATACCTTAAGGGTGTCCGTGGTTTGAAATTTTTTTTCAACAGCTACAGGTTACTTTCTCCAGATATTCTCACAAAAGAACAGAATTGTGAAAGAAAAGCAAGGTTTCCCACTTTTTCCCCAGTACGATGTGAAATGTTCACTTTAACAACTCAACTACTACATCTCTACTTAAAGACAGAAAAACACACCTACTTTCAAATTTGGCAAGTACGCCATTTGACCGCCCTTTACTTTTTTACTTTTCTCAATTCCTTGGGAACCTATTACTCTTTACAAAACTACAAGAACGCAACCGAACTTGCAGTGCATGATTTGGTGCAGTATGGACTGCAACTACTAAATACTCCACCTGAAAAGATTTGACGTGGAACAGAAACATACTCCCTGCACACAAGTGTAGGTCTGTACGCATCCTCCTCCCTCAACAGATCTTCGGGAGTTGTTCTCAGCCCACTGGAGTAGATAAAGATCTGTCTTTGAATTCAATCGCAAGGTCTTCAACTAACTTTCATGTTTACCATTAGCTGGAAAAAGCTCATTCCACCTACCATAGGAAAGCAGAGCTTTCTTCTCCCCACCATGAAGCGCCACGACGAGGACAAGCACGCATTTTGATCACAAAATTTCTGCTTAGAAGTTTTCATACTTATGCCTTTGACATTTTGATGTTACTGGTTTTTTTAAGCTATGAGGGTTGAAAATACCATAAAAACAACCAATAAGATCAAGTTTAAAAGTTCTATCCCCTTCCTACCTTCTTTCTAATAAATCATTAATAAACAGCAATATTCACCCTCACCTACACAAAGAAATCTTCATCTTTAATCACTGTCTTAAAGTACCATTAGGATCTCATCATTTCAGCTCTGCACTTCAAGTCAGTGTTATGTATTAGCTAAAATAACGCAACTGGTGTTAGCATGTACTGCCAAAATACCAGAGAAATAGAGATCAAAACAGAATTATTGTTAAAAACTAGCATTATCTATTTCGGGAAGAAAATCGCAAGGACTGGGAAAATTACATAAACTACTCCACGCAGCCTGCTTTCTGCTTAGTTTATGATGCCCATCTCTAAAGGTGCACCTTCAAAGTACTGAAGGAAGTCCTTTTACACGAAGACTAAATAATTTAAGCAGTGAGAGTCAAAAGTAGTTCTTGAGAGGGTCTGCTCTATTTGCTCTCACAAACTGACCTTGTTCTCCCAATCTAAGCTGGTTTTATTATTGATGTGAGAATTGTGTTTCTCATAGATCTGCCTTTTACATAAATAATCCTTAACTCCTATTACTTGTTTTTATAGCACAAGCAGGAAAACAGACGACAGTGTTTAATCATGACAGACCTCTGATCTGCTCTCTATAAACAACAGATGAATAGAAGACTCCACTTCTTCACATAAGTTTGGAAGAAAAATTTAATAATTTAGTTCTGAAAACCAACATAGGATTAAATCATTTTGATTTCTTCAGTTAAAAAAACCAAACAAACCACTGCTACAGAAAGACCAATAACTAGAAAAAAAGACATACTGATAATTTAACTGAAATCAAAAGTTAATCACCAGTTTCACAACAGATTTTGTAATTCAGAGGCCAAAGATAACACAGTAGTTCTGACTTCTGTTTATTATTGTGAACAGATAATAAGGGATTCTTCAGCTATAATGCACTGATGTGTCAATGTAAATCAACCTACTACAGACAGAATGGTCGCATTTTTTATATGTCTTTTATTTAGCTACCAAGAAAAACACATAATTTACATTATGTTTACATCATGTAATTGCACTTCAGTTATGTCTAGATGTAAAAATATTTGGGTTGGTTTTTTTTTTTTTTGAGTTTTTTGTTTTAACGTCCTACATTCTATCTGGTTGTGTACCTGTTCATAGTGGTTCATGATTGTCTAGAACAAAATACTAGGGGAGGGATGAGAGGTAGCCTTCAGAAATCAAAAAAACATGCAACTTGTCCACACTTGACTATCTAAGCCAGCACACCACACGAAAACACATTCACGATAGGTTTTCAAGCTCTCCATCCCTCCTCCACTCTTAAGCATGGCTGCAGGGAATAAGAACAGGAAGAAAACACTCACATGTGCAACTTTTCTTGCTTTAGGATTTAGGACTACTATCATATAAGCCAAATAAACTGTACGAACCAGAATGACACAACGAAATGAACTAACATCTAAGCATCTTCGCCGTAATACTCAACTGTAAATAAAGCTAAATTATGAAGAAAACTACAGTCACAGTTAAATGCAAAACAAAGACAACGCAACAATCGCTGAACTGGGACAGGTAGTACTCTGGATAAATTTCATAGCAACTTAGTGTGAATAACTTAAGTGCTCCAGAAGCCAAAGCAGCGTTTTGCTTTGTTTCTCCAAAAATTCTTCTGTTTGCAAATTTCCTACAAATATTCCGATGAAGACAAGATTTCTGCATAGCAAATTCACGACTTCCATCCCCCCCTGTAGTATCCTGTAGATGGGTAAGAATTAAGACCTTGTACCTAAGTTTGGAAAAGTGTAAGCTAATGAAGTTTAAATGCGATATTAACGAAGATACCACGGTAACAGCAAATTACTTTAAAGTACTTCTAGCACTTTTCTGCCTCTTACAACAGCTCGAAGACCGCAGGAGATAAAACAGCAAAGTTATCCACAGCTTTCCTCTCTCGGAATTACATCAGCTGCCTGGCAAGAAAGTCACCAGCAGAGGCTTTCCTCGCCACAAGCAAAGCGCCCTGAAGACAGCTGTTTGTGTGGAATGCATGGTATGAGGCAAAAAGTACTTTTAATCAAGGTGCAGGATAGCCCAAACCAACAGGAAAAGCACGATCCCGTATGCTTTTCGACTACAAATTCCTTTTACGATCTCTGTCCCAGTTACCTTCCTCCTCTTCAAATAAACTGCCTTTGGTCCCCGGATCCCCTGCCCAAAGGAAAAGGGAATTCCATTCTCAATGGATACTTTCATGCAGACCATTAGAAAGAGAAAGACACAGGAATGCTCTTCAGTCCTAGACAATGAGGGAGGGTAAGCAAAGAGCGCTTACACGCACACCGGCCGGACGCCACCCCCAACTCCAGCCGCGGAGCAGGAGCCATCCCGCACAGCGCCGGGGCTCTCGGCGCCCGGCGAACCGGCCCGGGGACAGCCCTGACCGGCAGGATCACCGGCGTCGCTCCTCCCTCCGAGGCCGGCCGCGGGCCCCGGGCAGGGCCTCTCCCCGCCCCACGCCCCCCAGGACCCCGCCGCGGCCATCCCGGCCGCCGACAGCGCCTCTCCGCGCCCCCAGCCCGGCTCCCACCGCCCCCGCGCCGGGCCGAGCCCGCCCCCGGGCCCGCCCCCGCCGGTGCTGCGCGAACACTTCCTGCCCACGCCCAGGGAGCAGCCAGCGCGCACGCAGCCACCCCTCCGCGCCGATGGTTCCTGCCCGGCCGCGGCGATCCCCCCTCCCGGCCCCCGGGAGGATGGTTCCTGCCCGGGCCCATCATCTCCAGCCTTTCCCAACAGTCACCTCCCTCCCCTCCGCGAAAATACTCGGCCCACCAATATGGCGGCTGACAAAACAGCTCGAGCGGCGCCCTCCCCCAGACCGCCGCGCTCGGCTCCCCCCCGCGCCGCCTCCCCGCCCGCGCAGCCTCGCCTCCGGCCGCCTCTCCCCCCCCGCGCCGCCGTGCCCAGCCCGCCCTGCCCGGCCCTTCTCTTCCCCCTCGCCGATCTCCGGTCTCGCCGCGGCGGGACCCGCCGGCTCCCGGCCCCGCAGCCCCCCCGCTCGCCGGCCCCAGCCGCCCGCCCGGCTTCACTCACGCTGCGGAAGCCGCCGAGGCGCGGCTGACAGGCCTCCCGTTCCGCCGCTGCCGCCGACGCTGCGGCCGGTTTAATGGCGGAGGTCCCGCCGGTGCTGCCGCCTGGCCCCGCGTCCGGCAGCCGCGGGCGGGCGAGCGGGCGCTGCGAGGGCCGCGCTGCCCGCGGCGGCGACCCGGCGCTGGGTGCGGGGCTGCTGCTGCAGCCGGGCGCGGCGCATTCGTGAGGCGCGGCGCAGGTCGCCGTCCGGCTGCGGGCTGGGCGCTCGGCTCCCGGGGCTGAGCAGCTCCCCTCCCCCCTCGGCACAAACAATGCGGCTTCACCACAGCGCTGCGCCGACGGGGGGGGGGGGGAGGAGAGGGAGGGAGGGAGCGAGCGAGCGAAGGAGGGAGGGAGCGAAGGGACGTGAGGGCGCCAGGCACCGCCCAGCCCCGCCGCCGCCGCTGCTGCCGCCGCCGCGGGGCGGGGCCTGCGGGCCGCCGCTCCCCCCGCCTCCGCCGGGCCGGTCGGGCTGGCACCAGCCGGCACGGGTCGCTCCGCGGGGCGGGCGGGCGGTTGGACGGGGCCGGGCCGCGCCGCGCCTCGGGGGACAGGGCGGGAACGCGGCGGCTGAGGCAGCGCGTTCCCGCCCAGGGCCGGCCGGGCTGGCCAGGCGGCGGCGCCCCCAGCAAGAGCGTTTAAACGCCCCAGTGGAGGGAACGGAGCGGTGGCCGAGGGGGCGGAACGGGGATTGTTACAAAACCGAGGCTCGAAACTACAGGCGAGCGGTGTTTATTATTTCTTGGGGGAAAGTCCAGGCTCGAGATTCGTATCTAGAAAATTTGCTTGAAAGTTAGCTCTGGCGTGGTCTGCAGGTCAGGCTGCCGCTTGTAAATGAACTGATAACAGCCTTACACTCTGACACAACAAAAGCAAGTTATTTCTGGCTCTCCCTGCAAAGGACACCCTTTGGTATGTATTATTTTTAGACAGCCATTACAGCCATATTCGAGATCTGGAGGATTTTCCTGCAGTATATTTTTGTGAGGCAGCTGTATCCATGCGCTTAAAAAAAAAAAAAAAAATTGTAGCTAACCCAGCCCAAGACAAATGTTCGCCTTTGCTGATCATACGGAATAAGCCTTGAATGTAGTAAAAAGCAAACAGTCAAGGGAAGGTATGATTCTGTTTGCCATCTGTAACAACTATCCACCCAGTAAACCCTTCTTCAAAATGACTTCTCAATTCATGTTTAGGTTTTCTCTAGTGCTACTGTGTTTGCTTGCCTCCAACAGCAGTGGGTCCTACAATAAATTCATGGCTAGGAAACAGTAACTTGGAGAAAGTCATACACATTACTGTGCAAAGTGTAAAAATTACTAGAAATTATAAATGTTGTCAAGAAGCTAATAATAATATCTCAGTTATGACAGAAAACATGTTTTAAAGTGATAATCCACATGTGCATCTGCCCCACAGCTGTACAAATGCTTTATAACTAGAGACTATTTTCCACAGAGAGCTTAATGGTGTCCATATTCTCATGTCTGATGCATAAGTACGTCTGACACTTTTCCAGTTTCTTCTTTCTGCCAGGTGGATTACAGCATTCCGTAGTTAGTGTTTCTTATTGGTATTTGCATCATTTAACCATCTTGTAGTTTAAACTCATGCTTTATTCTCTCTCGAGTAAGCTCTACTTACATGACTTTTTCTTGGGATTCATCTTCCAGCTCCGCCTGCCCTGTGCGTAGCACACATTTGGAAAAACACTCCATCCAGAACGTGTAAGGTCTTAAACTTCATGCTGATAAAAACAGGAAATGGCAGTTCCAAAATTATTTCATTAAAAAGACAGCAGCAGCATTGATTCCCACAACCTATTGACCAAGGACTCATAGCACAGCCTGAATCAATCACAACAGTGTGCTCTTGTGCCAGAACCTGATCTTCCAACAGATTTCAAATGAAAAAGGTTACGTTAGCCTAATGCAGAAAGACCTTCCTGCTCCTCAGATTCTCTACGGAGTTTTCTCAAACTCCTCAGCTTCATTTCCTGGTTCCCATACTGGAGATATCCCTACTTAAAATTAGTAACACACAGGAAGGGTTCATCAGCGTTCTGGATCTTCTCAGTCATTCTCGGTAAGAAGGTGGGAAGTTTTCACTCGCTATGGACTGTCCAGGCACTGGCACAGAATTCATGATGCTCCCTGGTAACAGTACTTAACAGCACAAAGATCAGGGCAGGCTCAACACAGAGTTTGGCATTAGGAGCCTTACACTTTTGAATCATTTCTCATTGGCCTTATGACAGGCTACCAGAGCAGGATCTGCAGCCCCTCCATGTTAAATATTGGTATGTTAGCCCACATTATTTCAAAATGCCAACAGTATGTAGTATTGTCCGGGGCATTTGAACAGTCCTCAAGAACATGCTTCTATAATCTCAAAGATCTGTTTCCTTTGTCTCATCCATCTCAGAGACTTTGTGCCTCAAAATAGTATTCTATTTTTGGACAAGGAGGAAACAATTCTACTGGGATACTGTACAATTTCGAGCAAAAAATAACTAGCCCTCTGAACCACAGTTTGATGGCAACAGGACCCTCACCATCTTTTTTGGCACTAGCTCAACGTGCATCAGGCTTCAGTCCCCGTCCACCAGAATCTTCACAGGCAATACCATGTTTTTATTCAAGTTGCCACTGCTGACTCAACCTGCATAGAAACCCTGCACAGAGGGAATGTCTTCTGCCTACCAGCTTCCACCTGCACTCAAATTCTTAAGAGAAACACTTCAAGGAGTAAAGATTATGGAAACAAACATAAATGCTTATCTGCTTTGGCATCCTCTATTCTTTCCCTCACAGAATAAAACTTCACAGGACACATTTCTATTTCTATGTTGCTGAAGTGTATTGCCTGCATAATATCACCTTTGTTTTACAGGTAATAAAGATCAGCTCAGACTTGCTGCAGCACTTAAAACACTGGTGGTGATGCTGACCTTCCCTGGATGGAACTCTGTATCCCTCTCCTGGTCTGAACAGCTGGCTGGTAAAGGGACACGCAAGCCCACTCTACACATTGTTTAGAACCTGTAAAAATCTTGTAATTTCAAGGTAAGTTTTAGACTGCCATAACACACATGTGTGGGTCTTCTTCCCATCACGATGACAACTCTGCCTAACCTTGCTAAGCCATGTGATGCTTCTGTATGATGCCTCAAGCCAACCTATCCCTATAAAGTTTTCAAGTCTGGCTCCCTCACTATATGGTTTATAACTTCAGACTCATCTATGCATGATTAATATTGCCCTCCAGAATACTGTTTAACATGACCATGGTCCTCTCATCCTGCAAGGGGATGCTTTTTGATCTCACTTACCTTATCAGTCATAGTATGCGGCACAGAGTACTCCCCTGCGCCCCGGGTCTGTGTTCTCAAAAAGAAACATTGTTCCCAAACCTTACAGAAGCCAGAACAGCATGCAGATGGAAAAGATGCTGCAACACTATCAAAAGACACATTACAGCAATGTGCTGAGAAACACAACCACAACTGTTTATCTATTCAGTCTGCGAGATGGTGTGTAGTGTCCCTCCACCTCTTCTGGCTGATCTCTGCAAACTGCTGCATTTGAAGACAAATCCACCTATCACTGATCCATCTCCTAATTCTCACTGATGCTTTGGCAGAAAGGCTGACCTGTTTTTCCTACTAGACTGAGATAGATGGTTCAAGGTTGTAGATGACAATTGCAGAACAGGGTTCAACATTTTCACTTCAAATATGGAAGAAACATGTTGGCCCTTTTTACCCCTACACAGTTACGGAGTACCTTCCTTTTTCTCTGGTTAAGAAGAATTACCTGCTTTTGATTCTCCTGATCCTGAAGTTTTAGCTGTATTTTGTTAAAAGGGTGAGGAGAGATGAAATAATATTGATGTTCATTCATGTTCACCAGCTGCTCAGGAATCAAAGATTTTTGCTTCGTATGGTCTCACTAGCTCATACTTCCTGCACATACCATCTTTCTCAATCTCAGAATCAAAGTGGTTCTCTATTTATAAAATTGGTAAGAAGTCCCTTTAGATCTTCGGAACAGTTCATATTGATCCAAACGAACGGTCTTCACCAAAACACGGGGTTTTAAAACAGACTGGAGGCTGTGTCTATGTCTTTTATGATACTGATAAAGACAGAGCCCTTTTATCATCAGCGCTCCACCAGAACTCAAGCCACATCAGTGTGCCTGCTAAGAAATACCTCCGTGACTTGCATCTGCTAAGCAGTCCTATAGAATGTTATCTATAGATAATACTTAAAGATCATTTGACAGAGTGGTCTTTAAGCTGTACAGTTGCTAAGCAAAGGCTCTTACCCCATTTCCATTTAAGCATTTGTGGTAGCTTTTGCTGGAGTCACCTACTGCAAGAAGAGATATGTAGGCTGTCTCTTGCAAACAAAGATATGTTAAGCGCTTTGCTGAGATACACAACTGACTTCCTGCCTCACCCTTCTACCATCTAGCTTGAATCCTTTACCATCACATACCTTTGGCATTTTGCAGTTATAAAACTCTTAACATCTATGCTCATAACTGCTGCACGATGGAAGGTGGGGCTTGAGCGCACCCCTACAGACACTGCAAAGATTTAGCAAAAAAAAAAATCTTTGGTATTAGGATATACATGAAAGTGTATGTAAACTACACTTCAACAAAACACACAGAAATACACCTAAATTACAAAATGCTGCAGCAAAACCACAAAGCTTGCTCATCTACTCACCTATATGTCTCCCAAATAGCAAAGCTACTATCTACTGGAGACTATTTTACAGAGCACAAACCTTTGGAGAAGAGTAATTCACACTTTTATGTATAATGATATTGTTCAAAAGAACAGACAGAGCCATAAACAAGGGAAGAGTATTGCCCTTGTCTCCCATCATTGCCTCCTTGGCATTAATTATTCAATTCCTAGTGTTTAGTTTGGCACCTTTATTATGTTCTGCATAGTAACTCCACCTGCAAAGGCCTTACGGGGAAACTATTCCTGCCAAATGGTGACTGCCACCAGAATAACCCTGCACAAACAAGTCACTGATTTTCCATTTAGCTCGCATAACTGCCTCCCTGCATGATCAGATTAGAATGATTGCCCGTGCAAGCAAGGCAGCAGGAAAACAAATCACAGAATCATTAAGGTTGAAAGAAGATATATAACATCATCTAGTCCAACTTCCAACCCAACCATGACTATATCCTGAAGTTCCACATCTACACATTTTCTAGGACTTCCAGGGATGCTGACTCCACCACTTCCCTTGGCAGCCTGTTTCAAAGCCTCACTGCTCTTTCAGTGAAGAAATTTTTTCAAGCATCTAATCTAAACCTCCCCTTGAGGCCATTTCCTTGTCCTATCACTAGTAACCTGGGAGAAGAGACCAACACCCACCTAACTACAATTTCCTTTCAGGCAGCTGTAGAGAGTGTTGAGGTCTCCTCTCAGCCTCCTCTTCTCCAGACTAAAAAAATCCCAGTTTCCTCAGCTGCTCCACATGAGACTTATTCTCTATACCCCTCACCAGCTTCCTTGCCCTTCTCTGGACCTGCTCCAGAACCTCAATGTCCTTCTTATGCCGCGGTGCCCAAACCAGCACAGAACTCAAGCTGTGGCCTCACCAGTGCTGACTATGATTGCTTCCCTGCTCCTGCTGGCCACACTGGTTCTGACACAGGCCAGGATGCCATTGGCCTTCTTGGCCACCTGGGCACACAGCTGGCTCATGTTCAGGCGGCTGTCCATCAGTACCCCCAGGTCCTTTTCTGCTGGGCAGCTTTCCAGCCACTCTTCCTCAAGCCCGTAGCACTGCCCAGGGTTCCAGAGTGCCCCTTCAGCATCCACAGGTTTTAGCCATCTGCAGCTCAGCTGACAAAAGATTCATGTTTAGAATTGGCGTGTCTGTCAATTCACACAGCGTAACTAACTGAGCCAAGTTATGGGCAAAGACAAAATGTCAGTGGTAATGAGCAGGAATCAAAAAGCAAAACAATAATTGCTATGTGAAAAGTTCTAAAAATATCATACTTGCATAGCAAAGAACTACAAAACACTGTGACTAAACAATTTGCGTTGGATTTTGGCTCCTTTTGTTGCAAGACATACTGAGGAAACCTCAGTAGCAGATGAAGACAGAATTTATAGAAAGTTAATGCAACAACAACAAAGAGCACTTATTAAACTGAAAATTTTTATCAAAGGCAGCCACAGCAAAAGGAAAACAAAATGCTCTCCACTCAATGTATTTCTCAAATCAAACATCAATTTCAGTACTTCTGTTTCTAATTTCTCCTTGTGATATTTCTCATTAGGTTTGGATTTCAGAAGTTGCCTTTGTTTAGCATGAACTCAGGTAACTGCTGAAGCCAGCATAACCCATGTGAACAATATTACTGCAAATGCATAATTGTTTTCCCGGATAACCCTTTCATATTCCCTGATCCTTTCCTCTATACTAGAAAGGATCCTCTTATACAGCCTTCATCCAAGCAAAGGAAAGTTACTGCCTTCATAATGTTTAATAACACATAAAGTTTATTTTATTTATTAAATTCCTCAGAATGACTTTTCTCTAGTCTCAATTCCTTGCTGTCAATATCAAAACTTGCGAGTGTAACATGTGATGAAGTATAAACTCTAAGTGAAGTTGTTTTCATAGTTCAGTCACTCACAGCCGTGTATCTCCCAGAAATGATCTCCAATGTTTACGAGTTAATACTTCAGCCTTAGTATAATTAAGTTAAAATTCAATCAGCAATGAGACACAAACCCAGTCTTAATTACCTTACTACCTCTTCCTCATTCATTCCAGAGAACAAACCTGGTCTGCGGATGATTAAGTCGGTATGCAATGCAGGAAGCTTTGCTGTTACAATCCCTAGTCATTTACTGCAGAAGAAATCTGAAAACAGACAGGCTCATTCAGAATTAAAACCTTGTCTCCTCATTTACATGGGGAAGGACTACAAAGCAAGGTGACATCAAAATCTGTGGAGGAAAAATAAAGTGAAAAAATAAGTCACAGGCAAGACTCAATACATGACATTCACAAAAAAACAACCCAAACCAACAAACAAAAAAACCCCAGAGAATTAGACCTGGCTCATACCTTCCTCTGTTCAGAGAAACTCAGCTCATATTTAACAAATAGTGACGAGCTCTACACAAGTTTTCTTTGCTATGTCTCAGACACATCTATCACCTCAGCCGGTGTCTGATGATGGCTAATAAAGAGATCTTCCGAACCAGTGCATATGTAAACCATTCCAACATATAATATGGCCTCATAATGCAAACAGAATCTCAACAGGCTCAAAGAATGCTAGAATGGGAACTTCAGATTGAACACTCCCAAATGACGTATTTCGGCACCATCCTCACTTGACATAAAGAGCAAGTATGAATAAATCCTACAAACATGCTATTGTAGGCTCAATTCCAAGTCAAAAATCACTGACGTACACCCCTGATGTGTTATAAATCCAGGATAAGAGATTAGACAGCTGTGTTTGTAACAAATGAGGTAATTAATATAAAAGTACAAAGGCATCATGGTCTTGGCAGTGAATGCAGCTTAGAGTCACTCACAACTACTGTGCAATTGCTCATTCTTTATTTTATGACCACCCAACTTGACATCTTGGATCTGATGAGCAGAGCTAAGTGCTCGCTGAAGTTAATGGGGTATGTATGCTAAATATATAAGTACTCTCCTATGTATAAGTGTTCTTAGAAATCGTACCCTTGTGATACTAAATTGGACTTCCAAATTTAGTACTTCTGACCTCTATTTTAAGGTTCTGATCATTACGTTGGCACTGTCTAGATAGGGTCCTGGAAGAGGCTGGAGGCTATACAAGGAGTAAAAGAAATCATTTTATTAAATGTATTACCTCGGTGCATACAGAAGACAGAAATTCTTTGTGCTTAAGAACTATTATTTCTTGATATAGTTTTTGTCTTCTTTTCATATGGAAAATGCATCACTGATGCAAAAGTTGCTAGAAGTGAAGCCAAAGGTGATAAGCCAAAATAAGCTTATCAGAGCAGGTCTGGAGATAAATACATCAGCTGCCCAATTCTGCTAAAACAGTAGCAAGATGGTCAGTGCTCCTGACACTGGTATTATCAATATGCCATTACAATATTTAATGTTTCCAAAGGTATATAAACTCAGAAAGACAGAATTAGATCAAATTATCATGACGGCATCAATGTTCTCTTTACTACCAAGAAAGGAATCGATGAAAAGAAAAAAAAAAATACAGATTAGAAAGAAAGCTTAGTGATTGGAGATACTCTGGGACCATAGAACACAAAGCTCTGTCTGCAGCGGCTGAACGTCTACAATCGTCTAACAACATGGAACAGAGGAATAGGTACATTTAAGGCATATTTTACATTCTGTCGCAGTAGGAAGGGATATAGGGATTTCATCTAGTTTCCAACTGGTTTTAGGCTCTTGTTAACCCTCCCTGGAGCCTTCTGAGTTCAGTGTGCACCACAGTATTGAGAATGACAGAGAGCTGATTACTTACAGTGACTGCAGTGATATTTCCTTCTTCTCTGAACTTGTAACACGTATTCTCCAGAAAACCCAAGCAGTTTCTTTGGGAGCATGCTCCCTTACCTTTCCGGTATTCTACAAAACATAACAGGGAGCCAGGTATTTGCATTTTGCCCCAGTAACTGGAGCAAGATATTACTTTCTTACATTCTCTTAACATCAGAGCACTTTTAACTCACGCCAGTTTCAGTTACATGTACAAATACAGATCATAGAATGATAGAATTGTCAGGGTTGGAAGGGACCTTAAAAGATCATCTAGTTCCAATGCCGTATCATGGGCAAGGATATCTGCCAACAGATCAGGTTGCCCAGAGCCCCATCCAGCCTGGCCTTAAAAACTTCCAGGGATGGGGCTTCCAGCACCTCTCTGGGCAACCTGTTCCAGAGTCTCACCACCCTCATGGCGAAGAACTTCTTCCTAATGTCCAGTCTGAACCGATCCATCTCTAGCTTCAGTCCATTCCCTCTAGTCCTACCACTACCCAACATCCTAAAACGTTTATTCACTATATCTGAAACAGATAAGTTTATGAAGGCATAAATTGGAGAAAGCAGAAGGAAAAAAAATAATTTGCTGAAACTAACTAAGTTTTGGTTTCCTCCTGCCAAGATGCCTTGCACAGACTTTCCTAATACACCTCTTGCCAAATGACTACGTCCTTTCGCATACTTATGCCTCAGACTGGATGATTTATGGAGAATCTCTCTTTAGACTATCGCTACACCAGAGACTCCAGCCTACCTTCACCACAAGCCGGCAGTCTGGAGCCTTCTCTAGGAATTGCAGTTACCTACCCTTTCCTTTGCCTGTCACCAGATCACTGCGACCTTTTTGTCTTATTCTTCACATTACTTGGTTGGTTGTCAAAAGACTTTCCAGCTCCACTTTTGCTTAGATTTTTAAGATCCACTTTCTTAAGCTTCCTTTTGTATTTTTGTAAAACAGACAGAAGTTCCAGCTATTTCACTCAATCTGTGTCAGACATTACATACTGATTGGTTCTCAAGCCACTTAGAAGATAATTTAAAGAAATAAACAATTTTCACTGGCCCTTCAGGAAATTTTCAGAATACATTGTATGAAAAAAACGAAGAGGTACCGAGAGGTGCATACAGAAAGAGCAACATGCAGCGGGAAAGCACACAATTAATTTCCAGTCTTTTTTAATTTACTGTAAAAGTTTCAACTGCAAATTGGGAAACTCTTCAAAAGCCATATCTTTTTTTAAAAAAAAAAAGAAGAGCAGTTAACAGAACTACATATTCTAGCATTATCACCCTTTCTGCAGTGTGATAATTGTAACTATGTAATTCCAAGTAAAATTCAATATAACTGTTACAATTTATAGTTCTTTGAGAGATACTTTATCAGATTATATATTTTTATTTATTTTTATTATTACTGCATGTTAATTAACAACCATAATTTCCTGACAACAGACTGGTGATAAAGGCTTCTTAACTAAGCTCTCACACCTCTGTTACTAAGATCTTGGCAGATCTGGCCAAGACCAAACCTCATTTTCCAGTAGCTGTATGCCTGTAAGTGTACTTTGTAACAGTGGAAATGGGGCAAGTCAAAGTAACTTCACCTCAAATTACTTTGGCCTCAGTTGTGTACAGCAGCAGTTCAACTGTATCAGTAAAAACAGACTGTAAATTAAAAAGTTACAACACAGAACAAAGGAGTGCCAGCACACAGTGAAATAGCTATTTATGGGATTTTGAGCAGCATATGAATGGAAAAAAATCAGAATAAACCTTAAAAAATAAAAAAAAAGACAACCAAAAACTTGACATGAACTTTCCAAAGGAAGCATTAACTATAACAGGTCATTTTTATCAACTGACACCATCCATTTAGGAGACTGTACCAGTGCTATGGAAGTATAAACACTGAAATACTACAGAAGAATGTTTAAGAGCTCCACTATTGCAAATCAAAAAGCAATCAACTGATTTCTTCATATACTGCCGTATAACCACCAACACATCATTTGACTAAGTATGTCCAATTAAAAAAAAAATAAAATTAACTATTAACTGATGATAACTCAGACCAAAAACAAGGACTTGCTTAAGCACTATTTCTCTCTCTAAACACTATCTTAATCTAAAACTTACCATTGGTTCCAAACCAGTGCTGTCAAAGTTTTTCTCCTGCTTCCACTCCCAGAGGTTAAGATGCAATTTATTACCACGATTGACACTGAAGTCAGAGAAGCAGAAATCCATGACTGACACTGGGAATTAGACAACAAATCTCAAAATCCCACCACATCACATCCTCACCTAGCTCTACAGAAATTATATATATGTAAAGAAAGAAAAAACACTAAAAACAAATTCTGTTTCATCTCCACCTGAAAAGCCTAAATCAATCAGTCCACTTGACAGTCTTGACTAACTTTTCAGAGAGCAGACAAACACTGACCCACAACTGAACACTGAAACTGGACATGCTTTATCCAGAAAAATTCCAAGATCCCGAGCCCAGAGCAGACTACGGCTTCGCTGACCTGACGCAACGCGCATCCTTCATCCCTGAAGGGCCTTTCCCACGATGGCTACACGGGCCAGACTGAGGTGTCGTGTGAAGTGCCCCTCCCGAAGCAGGCGGTGGCTGCGGACACAGCAAAACAGACCCCAGAACCAAACCTACTGTGCGTTACACCGCAAGCACCTGGCGAGGTGAGGTGGGTTTGGTTTTTTAGATGCGATCGTGGATAACAGATTAAATCCCCGGCAAGCTGAAGGCTGCGTTCAGAAGAGCTGCGTGCCCGTGCTCCAGCGGAGCGATGCCTACCAAGGCCTCTTGCCCAGGGCGGCTGCCGCCCCTTCCCGATGCCGGGGCCCGGCCCGACACGACCAGCAGCGGCTCCCCGTGCTGCCCTGGGAAGGGCCCGGCGGGAGCTCGGGGCTCCCACCCGGGGCCTCCCGGGGACGGTGCTGCAGGCCGAGCAGAGGCCCCGGCAGTCCCTCGAGGCCTGCAGCGCCGCAGGAACCTCCAGGCCGACCCCTCCCCGCCATCCCCGGAGCCGCGGCAGCCGCTCGCCTCCGCCCCGCTCCCCTTCTGAATCGGCTGAGGGGGAGGTGGGGTGGGGCGGGGCGGGGCGGAGGCGAGCGGCTGCCGCGGCCGCGCCTTTGCGGAGAAGGCGCGCGTCCCACCCCAGCCTCGCCACGGGGGTGGCGCAGCAGCGCGGCCGGCTCCCCGCCGCCCGGTTCCGGATGCGTGCGCCGAGCGGCCCCAGGGGCGGCCATTTTGCGGGCCGGCCCGGATGACATGTTGCGCGTCGTGCGTGCCGCCGCTCGGCGGCGCCGCCCCCACCGCGCCCGGCGCCTGCGCACCGCGCCCCGTGGCGGCCAAGCCGGGGCAGCCTGCTCAGCGCCGCGGCGGCGGCGGCGGCCGGAGACAAAGCGCCCGGCTAATGAATGGGACGGTCCCGCCCGGCCCTTCCTTTTAACTCCTTCGGGCCCGGCCGGGCGGCGGCAGCGGCGACCTTCGGCTTCCCCTGCGGCGGCCGCCCGGGGAGGTGAGTGGCACCGTTCCGGCACCGGGAGGGGGCCGGGCAGAGCGGTCCGGCTCGCCTTCCCCCGCTCCTCGCCGCCACCCCCCCCCCTCTCTTCTCCCCCGCCGCCGCTGGGTTTTACCTCAGCGGCGCCGGTGCCTGCGCGTCCGGGGCCCCTTGCCCCGGGCCCGGCGCTTGCCCCGTCCCGCCCGGGAGCGCCCGCAGGACAGCGCCGCCAGGCCGGGGAGGGGGCGTGCGGCGGTGGGGCGGCGCAGGAAGCCGGGGACTAGGCCCGCGGTGCTGGCTCTATTGTCTGCGAGGCCCCGGGATGGGGGCCGGCTCGGCCCGGCGGGCGGGGGTCGCCGGTCTCCGGGGAGGGCTCTGCGCTGGCCCGGACCGCCCATCAGGCTCTGCCCGGGAGGGGGGTGCCCGCCGAGCCGCCGGCCGCGCCCCGAGCCCGCCCGGCATTGTGCGAGGCGCGGGCCGGGCCGGGCCGGCGGGACCCGCTGGGGCCCCGCGCCCGCTCCCACCTGGCGGGGCCGCGCCGGCGGGAGGCCGCGAGAGCCGGGCCCCCCCCCCCCCGCCCCCGCCAAGGGAGCGGTGACCATGTGGCCGCTGCTATCCTGAGCTAAGATGGCCCGGGCGCCCCGGAGGCGGGGAGCCCCCCGCAGCGGGCGGCCGCGGCTTCGCGGTGCCGGCCGGGGCTGCGCGGGCACAGGCTCGCTCGCCCGGCGCCGGAGCTGGAAAACCCAGGAAATCCTAAAAAGCGTTTCCCCCCGCCCCGAGGACGCGGGACTCGGCGGGGGCCGGCGCCCGCCGGCGGCTTCGGTGGCAGCGTAAACAGCGCGTCCTGCGCGGGGAGAGCGGCCGGGCCCGGCCGGGCAGAGCCACTCCGGAGCGGCGCGTGTGGCAGAAGTGCGGAGCTCTAACTTTGGTGGGCTGCTTCTCTCCTTTTCTGCTGGGTACGTGGAAATTTTGCTTAGGAAAAAAAAGTCTTCTGCAACTTCTAGATCCGCGCTGAGACAGCTGCCGGTGGCAGAGCCCGGGAGCGTTCGCGGGGTTTGCGGCTCCAGAGAGTGTCTGATGCGTGTCGAGTGCACGCGTGGTCTGCTGCAAGTGTAAAAGCGTTTATTAATGCAGTGAAAGGTAAAAAGCCCTTTTTTGCATTAATGGTGATTCTTATTATCATTGCTAAGGTAGTAGTACTTGGCACTGCAGTGTAGGAAAAACTCCTTCCCCAACGCTTTCCCTCTGGTGCTTACATGTTAGAAGCAGTTGTGCTGTTTCTGGGGGGTATCTTTGAGAGATTTCAGTAATTTAGCATGAGCTGTCATGCTGTGGCTGTAATGCCAAGCACAGAAAGTCTTTCAAGCCTTCAGAACATGAACATACTTCTTGGGCTTTCCTTATGTATTGTTTTCTGTATGACCCTCTGTGTATGTGCATATATTTTGCTTTTCAAGGGAGTGAGCACATTTGTGTTCCTCTAAAAGGTTGTCTTCCATAATGCAATGTTTCACTTCACAGTGCAGACGTGCACCCTTGGGAGGATGTTTGTGAACTACACACTGGGGGTAGTGAAGCCTGGTGACTTTATCAACTATCCCCAAGGTACCACGCTGCTATTAGAAATCCTGTATTTGTGTAAACACTGGGCAGAGATATTCCAGTTATTTACTATGGAGATTAGTTTTATAGAGAAAAAAATCCTACATCTATTTATTGCGTATTAAAAGCAGCAGAAATTCTTTTGGGTACTATGTATAAGACCAACAGGCAAAGTGCTGAAAGTTTGTACAATTAGATATCTGTCTACTTCGGTACTCAGAACATTGCCAGTATCTTCCAACTTTAAGAGATGTGGGGGAATTTATTCCTTATAAGTTCTCCAGAACAGACAAATGTAAGAATTGCTTGAGAATAAGGAAAATGAAATATCTAAACTAAGCATCCCAGAAAACACTTTTCTAAACATTTGTGTTTTGAATAACTGTAACTCTTTTTTCCATTTAAAGCATCCTCGATCATAGTGTGAAGGATGAAGTATATAAAGCAGAAGGTGAGACTGATGATGAGCTCAGAGTAACGCTTACTCTCTGAATTTCTGTTACCTTGTCTGCCACAGCCTCTCACACTGTTTGGTGTTTCCACCCTTTCTGACTTGTTTTAAACCTGGACTGCAAATGTCCTGAGCAAGAACTGTGTTTGCAGAAGAGCTGGTGTCATAGGGTCACAGGTGGTTAGCGCAGAGAGGTCTGCTTCAGTACACATAATACATCACTAAGGCTTATAACAGGACCTTTGAAAACACAGGAAGGTGACCGAATTTCACACATTTATTTAAAATTGTCCATCCACATAAAGTAGAATCTCCTCAGTCAAAGAGTATTAACATCTAGTTACTACAGAAGGAAACCCTGGCAGACTCTAAAGGAATAGTTGCTGGTTTATGTGGCCTTTGAGCCTGTTGTTTTGTTGTTGTTTTTTTTTTCCTTCCCCTTTTTCTTGGAATTTGCCTTTTTCTATTTTTGCAGAACTCCAAATATAATACCTTCTTAGAGATCTCTTTGTGGCTTCAAAAGAAGTTTGAATGAAGAAATGCAGATGTTCTGTGTCATATGTCCCAACATATTGCTACATTTTACCACCATTTACAGTGAAGACTGTATGAGAGGATTTTGTAAATCCTGTCTTCTGAGGCTTGCTTTCACTTTATAGGAGTTCTTAGTACAGTACTGTTCGTTTTGAAGATACGGAGTTGCCACTGTAAAGTACAATTGAAAATAAACTGCTTTGTGCAAATACGTGTGATTGTACATGTATGTTACCTTAGGTTTAGCTGGAAAAAGTATTACTGATAATATAGTTGGGGATTTTACCCAGTGTAGACCGTAGTGTTCAATTCATCACTGACTTTTTTTTTTTCTTCCTTGAGTAGGGACAACTGTAGGTATTTTACCAATATTGACACAAATTAATGTTATTTACATAACATTATCAGTTTTAGCATACAGTTGCAAAAAAGCTTCACAGAAAGGTGTGTTCTCTTGCATGTGACAAATGTGCATTTTTCTATACAGGTCTGGCTGTTTATTTTGCATTTGCTACTGGCATCATCAATATCTGTCAGTTCACAAGTATGAGATTGTCTGATTTCAGCCAATTAGTGAAAAAATTTAGTAGTTTCTTTGGCCTAAAGATAACTTTCACGTGGAGTCTAGAGTTTAAAGCACACAAATGAAGTTTTTGTCAGTATGTTTTTTGTTTTGTCTTTTTTTTTTCCCCAACTTCTGTTCTAAATTATATAGTGTGATACATAATCTAACCGTGGTAGTATTGTTTTGTTTATTTTTTGTGTGTGTGATAAGACAGAGCATAATATAGTGGTTTGTTACAGCAACAACGGGAAGTTGCTTCATTGCCAAAGTCCTTGTTTGCATTGAAGTGTGATAATTCAGAACAAATTGTGAATTTTTGATACAACACATTGGCAAGGGAGGTATCAGTCTTTCCTATAACCTCTGTGAGACTGGTTTTCAGTGGATGTTGACATAAGTAATATTATGATATTACCTTAATCTTTACTTAAACTTGCAACCTGTGTGCTGTGTTTAGATACTGCAGCACACTTTCCTCCTGTCTCTCAACTCTTTCCCTTCCCCCTTTGCTTTGTAGTGACATGTACAGTTGGACGATCTTTTTTTGAAGGTTTTCTCTTGGTGTGCTAGAGTAATTCTTGCACTGAGTGCTCAGATCTTCTGTACATTTTATACAAAAGCCAGGTCTGGACTTCAGTAGTCGATAGCTTGAAAGTTATGTCTGAAAATAGATTTAGCTTCACAGCTGTGATGTATTTTAGCAATACTTTTTTTCAATTATTTTCAAAATGTGTGGAAGCGGGTATTTAAAATTAATAATGCATCTGTCTTGTATGACAACAGTCAAAGAATTTGTACCAGTTTTGCCCCAAATAAGTTCATTTAATCAGTATTTCAATAATGATGTCGCTTTCCGGTTGCTGTAATTCTGTACACTGTTTTCTGAAGCAGTGTTTGCCTCTCTTAACGAAAATAAGTTCAGATCCAGCTAAAATTACTTTTTCTTTGTTATGCTTCTCACTAAAATAAACAATCGGGAAAGCCCAAACATTGATTTGAATTAAATGAAGTGCTTGGAAAGGCTTGAAACTGTTCTATTGCCACCTTTAACCAGCGGAAGAATGGGCAAGTAGGAATGGAAGGGCGGTGGGGTTTTTTAAGGCATCTGAGATGATAAAGACGTGTTATTTGTACTCTGTCTTGACTGTAGTCGGATTGCTCTGGCACTTGGAAGGAATGCGGGAGAGCCAGGTTCACTTCCCTGCTTTGCCCTGAGGAGCTGAATCTACATCTCCAGAGTTCCTTAGCTGCTCCTGCTGAGCACCCTGCGAGGGGTGGCTCTCTGTCTCCTTGACTCACACCTTCCTCTTCCTATACATTATTTAAATGTTTGCTGTAGTAGGGACAGCTGAACTGTCTCGACTTAACAGTCCAGTTAGCCAGCTGCACAGCTCTGGAGATGCTTTCACTTGCTTAAGAGGGAGTGTGGGAGTACATTGAAGTGAAAATGTCGGGAAAAGAAGTTACATGTAATTCATCCCATAATGCATAGTAAACCAGCAATCGGGACTTTCCACCTTCTAAGAGGTATTCTCCTTCTCGAGACGGAAAAAAAAAAAAAAACAACAAAAAGCAAAACGCAACAACCCAAGTGTGTGTGTGTACATAAATCACTGTCTAACCATCTGAGTAAGAGCAGTAGGCACTGACTGATAGGGAGAATCCTTTGCTGATTTAACCCCTGTTCATGCTTGATCCATATGAAGTTTAGGAAAGGACTGAGCACTAAGTATTGCGCAGTCTGGTGCTTTCTGCATTTGGATTTGGGGTCAGAGTATACTTCCCAGATTTTTTAAGATGACAAAAAGATCTCTTGTTTGGTTTTGGTTTGTGGTTTGTTTTGTATTTTTTTAGTATGCTGGGGCAGTAAAACAGCTGGACCCTCTGCACAACGACACTCAAGTGTGCGTAATGGTCAGTGGGACTGAAGTTGCAAAACTCCAGAATCATGTCCTGTGATAGACTATTTTGATCTGTTTTGTTTTTAAGTCAAAATATCTCACTTAATGTGCTCTACTTGCAATCACTCCCTTCTCATACATGGGGAATGATAATCTTGTGTTGATCCTATCCTATTGCATGTTGATTAATACGCAGGCTAGGTGCAGTGGGTAAACAGCATGTTTAGCTCGTGAAGAGAAGCTGTAACAAGCGGTTGGGTGAACCCCACAGTGCACTGAAACGTGCCGGCAGCCTCCTTTGAAATCTTGCATGTAGTGCAGACTTGATTTCATTCATTATGAGGTATAGTCATCCCTGTGCTTAAAAAAATGGAGCAGCGCCAAGACAAGTACTAAAGTATTCATCTTGGGGAGAGGTTTTTTAATATTTTGTTTGTTTGTTTTTTGCTTTGGAGCTCTAAAGTTCAAAATGTCTAGTTTTTCTTGACAGTGACAAGGGATGGGAGTTTTGAAGAAGGCAAGAGCTAGTCATCTAAGTGTAACTGCCGAAGCTGTCACCTAAAGAGAAACTTGAAATCTTCATAACTTGCCACTGTAACAGTTAACATGACTAAAAAGATTATTAAAGGTAATTACTTTCTTCTTTTCCTTAGATACAATCATCATCATTAAGTTTGAATAGCAAGTATTTAACCTCAAATGAAGCCGCCTGCATGCAGCGGAACAGATGCGTAAGTTGCTTTTGTTTGTTTGTTTGTTTTCTCAATAAACTGGTGGGCAACTTGTTTGTTTTGGGTCTTGAATCATTGCTGTTACTTTAAAGTAAGCCAATGGATAAAGATAATGAATAATTTTATACCTGTGCATTGACCTGTATGGAGCTTAAAAATTTAGCAGGTGGTTTGTATCAGTGCCTGAGACTTAATTTTTAAGTGTGGCAGCCTGGATAACATTACAGTAATAGTAACTAGTTTATGATTTGTGGGCATCTCTTACTTTGTGGTGACAGCTGGCATATGTATATCCTTACCCCCCAGTCTACCTCTTAAAAAGGGGAAAGTAACTTACATGTAAATTCACCCTCTACTCAAACTGCACTCATTCATATTTTCATGTCCTTGCTGATAAAGTAAATTTTAATACTTTCTTCCAGGGTTTTTGTCTAAAACTTTTTTTTTTCCCCTTTTATATATTCATTTTGAGCTGTTGAGTACAGATTTTTTTGAAACCTGAGATTCCTGATTAAGATAGGGTAGAAGAAAATAGTTCCTATGCATATCAACATTTATATGTAGAATAACAATAAATGTTATTCTTGTGTGGTGTTTCAGAGCTTTCCGTTTATTATTTTCTCCACCTGCACCGAAAAAGATAGTTCAACTTTTAAGCTTTATATATTATTGGTTCACACGCATGTTAGCAACGGATGGACAGAATGTTTAAGATGGGTAAAATACTGAGCTAGGAAGTCTTGTTGAGGTCATAAAATCATGGAATGGTTTGTATTGGAAGGAACTTTTAAAGGTCGTCTGGTCCAGCCCTGCTGCAGTGAGCAGGGAAATCTTCAACTAGATCAGATTGCTCAGAGCCTCATCTAACTTGACCTTGAATGTTTCTAGGGATGAGGCTTCTACCACCTTTCTGGGCAACCTGTTCCAGTGTTTCACCACCCTCACTGTTAAATATTTCTTCTTTATCTCCAGTCTGAATTGGCCCTCTTTTAGTTTAAAACCATTACCTCTTGTGCTGTTTCAACAGGCCCTGCTAAAATGTCTGTCCCCATCTTATGGGCCCCCTTCAGGTACTGGCAGGCCGCTAAAAGGTCTCCCCCGAGCCTTCTCTCCTCCAGGCTGAACAACCCCAACTCTCTCAGCCTGTCTTTGTAAGACTGTGGCCTCTGTAGGAAAAGAAAAATCAAGACATGATTCATATTCACTTCCTGAAGGAAAGTTTACCTTGGTGACACACACAGAAGGCGTGGGGAATTTTGTTACGTAGTGAATCTGCTTGTGGATCATTCTTCATCAGAGTCAAAGCAAAAATGAACGGTTAGTGCTTTCCAAGTCTGTAGTATAGCCAAAGAGCAGGAAAGAGTAGTCGTTGTTTGCAGCAGCCTTTTGAATCGAGTCTGTACGACTGTAAAGAAATCAGATAAATGGGACAATGTTGCTTTTGCCAGAAGGTCCAAAAGTTTACTCTCACGTATTTAATGCTCAAGTCTAATATACTCATCTTGAGGTCGCTGTGTACTTTGCACTGTTTCATTACATGTCGAGCACTGTAGCATTTCATAGTTCTACCTCAAGTGCCTTTTTAATGTGGCTCTCAAGGTTAGAAGCATTCAATGAAAGTACCCACTTCAGCACTACCTGTCTGCTGAAGATGAGTATCTGATCTTAGTTTCTTCAGGAACTACTTCTTGAATCATAATCCCAGATGAAATAACTGTTAACTGCAAGTTCAGTTGTACTGATAGACAGTAAAATCTGCAGGTGCTTAATCTTGAAACATTAAATGCCAACATGAGCTCCAACAGAAAAGTGTATGCCTTTTATCACCTTTTTTGTCGTGTTCATGTGCTTCTTTGAAATTGAGGTTGTAGGCACTCTGGAACAGACTTTAGAAAGTTTTGGTCAGTCTGAAAAATGCATTTCTAAAACATATTTGAGTTCCTTGCAACAATTTTTTTTTTCTTTAACTGTTTTGCTAAGGTTTTATAGAACGCAGTCATTTTTACATTTTGGGAAATACAAAATATGGGGAATATATCAAATATCTAATATTTTAGGTGATCTCATGCTGTTTCCTGCTGGACTATTATTCCTTCATGACATGGTAGCTGCAGGCTGACTTGGTTTTTTTCCCTTGTATTTCAGTGTCTCAGTATGCAATATGTGATGTATTCACCAGTACGGATTGCACCATGCAGCGTATTATGATTAAGTTATTGCATACCAGCTCCTGGAGTTGAGTAGTGTGGCCCAGAGAGCTGGTGTCTGGCAAATGTCCATGATGCTTTCATCATTTGTGATTAGGAAGGCACTCTTTTGGTAGAATGGATGTATGTAGAGAGGGATGGAGTCTCCCAAGAACAAAGATAGGAGTATCCTGCTGTCCAGTTTTTATCTTCGCTGTTAAAATTTTAGGTTTCGATAGGTCAGAAGTGTTATAGGTCTACATTATTTAGCATCCACTGTCAGACTTAAAATCTTCCAGTGCGTGTGCTATGCGGTAGCATTTCTGTGCGGTTTAGATCATTTAAGATCTAGTTCCTAATTAGAGGGATCTAGTAGTGTTAAATGTGCCATGAGGAGGTGGGAGAGGAAAGAGCAATGTGGAAACTGCTGCCTCTTTATAACTCCCACCCAGCTACTGGCTCCCACCTCTTCAGAGCTTTTCCTGCTTAAGATTTGGGACTGCAATTCTTGCTAAAACATGGCATAGATGATGGCAGTCGTATCATATTTTCTATTTTTACTCTGTGGTTCCCCTTCTTTCTCCTGCATTAAAGGTGGGAACACGATATGCCAATAGCTGTGGGAGCATATCTATAGACGGGGCAGGGGAGGGAAATAACCGAAGAACAACAGGGTAATAGTGCTCATTACCTGAGGAAATTTTCACTTGTTGCAACTTGCATTCATAGCTGCTGAAATAGTAGGAAGAGCGGGTCAGCGTGCAGGGAGCCAAACAGCGCACAGACCATGCTGTCGGCAGGATCTTTGCTTTTGATACTGAGAAATTGGTGGAATTGGGGTTTCATACTTCTCTCCTAGTGATTTTAAGTTGTCTTCTGTAGCTGTGGGGAGACCGTAATCTGTTTATGACAGAAAATACAATGATGCTTATAAAGAACAGGGAGATTTGCGATTCTTCTCCTTTCTCTGTCTCTATTTCCATTTTATGTACCTCACAGAATATTAATTTATTAAAATAATTAATATGACTCTTGTATAAGAACAGAAATCAAGCAAATTGGAACAGCAAGGGCTGTCCTTTTCTTTACCTGCTCTTGTACTACGAATGTTGTGGATTCTGCTCTGAATAAAACATCTGTGTAACATTCTGTAAAACTTATTTAAATTACAGATTGCATTATATGAATTAAAGCTCATGAACTGTACTGTGTAGAGTAGTACTACAAAAAGCTTTGTTCTTAATTAAAATTCTTGTGTTTTTCATTAGCTCCCCAAGAAAAACCTTACTTGTTCGAATTAAAATCTATGCCTATGGCAGGAGGATGGTTCTCCTAGAAACCATTTCTTTTGGGAGAAGAAGACTGAGCTACTTGTTCACCAGGGACAGGAGTGTCTCTTTGGATTTCCTGCTGATGCTCAATGTGGAAACAATGTCATCTTTCCTGGCCTGGCTCTCTGTGCCAGCTGGGTCTTTGCTGCAAAGTCTCACCTTGCCTTGAAGAAGGAGAGGAAAGGATATTCCTAAAAGAGCTTAAGAAGGAAAAGACACCTTGTCACTGAGGCTAGGGACAGGCTGGTTAACAAGTGAATGGGAAGATCTGTACACTCATTTCACTCTCCCTCTCCCCCTGTTTTATGAAGAGGAATGTTTGTTTTGAGAGTGACAGAATTGAGGTAATTGTTTTGTAAACTGAGGTAATCAGGTGAAAATGTCAGATGCTACTGATGAACGTATAATTTACTTTAAAAGTACCAAATGACAAAAATACCTAAAAGGGGCACGAGGAGTTCACCCCTCTATAACAGGAGTGGACAATTATGCCTGTGTGTGATAGAGAAACTTGGCTTTGAAGTTACCTGGTTGGTTTTGTTGCAGTTCTTGTGCTCGTTGGCAAGATGAAACTGAGGGTTTCGGAAATCTATAAAAATTATCTTGGATGGTGTTGTGAATATTATTTTATATTTAATATATAGAGTAAAGAAATGTTCTTTTACTTACTTTAAGTAAAATGTAGCTGTATTTTTTCAAATTATTGCATGAGGAAGGAAGAAGATGTCTGGTATAGAGAAGAAGCAATTTCTTTGGAGAATCATTTGCAGTTAAGGGTATCCTCTGACTTGAAATAAGGTGTTGTGATGACAAATTAACCTTAGTTGTAAAAAAATCATATGAAGTATTTAAACTAAAATTTATCTTCTTAAAAATATTTTTTATCTTTTCAGAGACTACAAACCGCATTTTCTTTCCAACTTATATTTATGTGCACACACATTCCAGGATATAGACATATAATAGAAGCATAATACTATGTCATGTTACACATGTATGAATATGATACATGTAAATCGTGGAAAACCTCTGTGTAGCACAAATGAAACTGTCTGAGGATGTGTAACTAACTGGAATCAATATGAACACAGAGTTGGATTAATGGTTAGCTGTGAAGGGTTTTTAAAACAGACCTCTTCAAACTTGATCTGGTTACTATCAGAATAGATAGTAGTGTAAGATAGTCTTAGCAGTTCATTAGGTATCATTCAGTTTTTATTTTGGAAAAGTCATAGTTCAAACAGGTTAATACAATATTACATTCTGCAAAGGACCCTGTTTACATTTTGTGAGGTGTTTTTCACTTTACGCTCATATGGGTGTTTTCAGCAGGAGTTCCGAGAAGCCTTACTGTACCCTAGACATGGTGTGCCTCTCCTGACTGCCCATTCAGCTTTGTAATCCTCAGCTTTCTCCTTTACAGATGTGTCATTTTTCACTGTTTAAAATCATCCTTAAAATGTTTAAGGTTTCACTCTTACAGAGCTTAAAGACAGACATTAAAAACCAAACGAAAACAAAAGCGTTACGGTTTTTAGTATATTGTAAGCTAAGAAGGTGGACTAGTCAGGAGAAGAATCTCCTGTCCTAATCCTATCGCATTTATTTTGTCGATTGTGGATTGCAGAGGAGGAAGAGAGCGGGGTAATGGGCTAGCCAAAGGAATTGATCACTTGGGGAAAAGAAGTGTCAGAGGAGCTTTTCCTTGAATTTTCTGATGCTTTTCCGAAAGCCAGCTGCTGTTCTCTAGCAACAGTGAGTAAATGTTGGTTTTCATTCTTTCAGAACTTATCTGTAGTTGCTATGTTTTTGGTTCTGTGTTGTTTCCTGTTCCATGATAATATTGATACATCTTCCTTGCTCTGTTCTTATTTTTATTTTCTGCATTTTAGCCTTGTGTTGTATTACTGCAATCCTTTTTCATCTCCCCACAGCCCCAAATGATACAGCGTGAGATACTAAAAGCACCTTTGATGTCCTGTGCTAAAAATGCTGTAAGCCAAACTATACATGCTTCAGCTGTTTTAAACAAATCTAATTTTTCTTTAGAAAACTACCTTATCACTTGTACCTTTTAAGAATTGCTCCATCTTATTAGACAAAAATATTTATTTGTCAAAAATTGAAAATGATAAAAATACCGAAGTAAGAGTATAATCTCCTGTAGCTTTTACATGGAGTAGCACTGAACTGGTGCGTAAGACTCGAGAAAATCCTGCTTACAGTTTTAGTGAAATTATTGCTTAAAACATCAGCATTTTAACAAATGACAGATCTGACGTTTGGTAAGTGTGACCAGTAGCATAGAAGCGTATCCTGCAACTATTGCTTCGGTAGTATCATGCCAGATAATGTGAAAGAACAACACTTAAGAGGTATTTTGGATCCTAGACAAACGTTGACATAATTTACTTAGTGTGACGGATCTGTTTTTTATGAGTGATCTCTTAGTAAAAGCTGGTTAGCATGTGTACAACCTGCTTTTTTTCCCCCCACTCCTTTCTTACAGTTTGCTGCTATGGGAAGCTAGCAAAGGACGTGTGAAGGAAGATAGTCGCGTTTGAGATCTGATGGTATTTTTAGTGCACTAAGAAAAAAAAAAATAGCAGCAATTAAAGGCTTATCAGGTGGTTGTAGGTGTGAGTAGTGTTACTGTTTGTGGTGATACACAGTGTTACATATGGTGGTACCTGTAACACTGATTTTTCTTTATTCTTTTAATATAAAACTTGAGAGTGACACTATTTTGACTGACGTGGTTTTGTTGTTGTTACAGCTTTGTATTTTTATTTTAGTTTTAAGATAAATGCAGTGTGAAATCATGTGGGAAGGGAATTTCTGTGCTATCGACTTATAGCATTTAACAGTGCTGCTTGAGCCTAGGTGGTGGAAGATGATGCTTCAAATAGAGATATGCTTAATAAATTGTCAATTAATTATAAAGACTGATTTCTCCAGAAAGAAGCTTGAGTTTTTACTGCATCAGACACTTGTTTTATTCTTAACCATGCTGAGCAGTAAGCCCATATCGAGGTCTGATGAAACATTTGGGTACTGAGGAACTTTAGCAAATCCAGTTGGGTGCCAAACAGGGATGCCAGAACTACGTGTTAGCCAGGTGTGAATCATATATATGCTAACACAAGCATCCTTACTTAGACTTCAGAAATAATGAATATGAAATGTATAATACTTAAAAATCATTATCTCAATCTTTTTAAAGAAGTTTGATGGGTGAGGATATACTGGTGTAAGAAATTAAGAATTAAATCATCTTCTAAAAGAACAAAATATTTTTATGGTGAAATCTTTGTTCCTACTTTATGTATATTTCAAAGTATTTTTAAAATTATGCTAACTTAGAAATCATACAGCTTCTCTTTGAGTTTTGCCATTGTTATGAATTATTTTCACTCCTTTTACACACCGGTGTAAGAGCCAGTGTAGTTTTGTGCAGGGGCAACTGGTGTGACCGTTTTCTTCCATACACGGTGATTTAAGGTTTGAGATGGAGATATTCGCACAAAGCTGGGGCTTCTAGTTCTAACCTCTTTCCTGAGGTTTCCTGGAATAACTGAAAATGATCAGTAAACAGTCCCGTAGACTTTCTGAAGTTTACAGCAGTAAGAAGAGAAAACAGATGTACAAAATAAACAGGTTTTTAAAAGAGTAAGAGGCTAAGTTTGAGTGTGTGCAATGTTAGGTGTCTTCTGTGTGCTGGTTAGATTTTAACTCTAGGCTGTCCCTTCAGCAAGAATCTAAGACTAAAGCTGACACTTCTGAGCTGTGCTCTTGGTTGTTCTCTTCCTGCATTATTGTTAATTTAGTGGTGGTGATGAAAATAGCAGACAGAGTCCAGAGACTGCTAAACCAAAAAAAAAATGTAGCTTGGCACTGGCAGGTCTGTTTTACTTCTTAGTATGAAATACTCCATGTTCACAGTAAAATTATTTGATGTTTTAGGGGACAAGAGGCAAGAGAGGGAGTAATATTTACATTTAGTAGTCTTTTTAACTTTTCAGACTTTAGCTAAATTCCTACACTTGTAAGTAGGTCTGAGTGCGCAGAGCCTAATGGTCATAGTTATGGCTGTAATTCTCGGTTCTCCACACCTTGTTTTTCCCCCGTCTGGGTAGTGACTGACTTAGACCCCAGCATACACCAAGCACTGAGTTTTTCAGCAACGTGAAGGGTCAAGAATGATCTTTATACCTGGATAAGTCCGAGGTCTCTGCATCGTGTCCTGACCAGCAGGATGAGCACACCAAGGAGCTCACATTCTTGGAGTGCTGTCGTTCATGCCTCCTGCCTCCTCTCCCAAGCTTCTGAGTTTTTGTACCTTTGTCCCATCGCTTTCCAAAGCACATTTTCATTTCCTTCCACATGTGTTCTTCTAGATGTGTTATTTTCTCTCTGTAATTTTTCCTGGCTTCTCTTCGGAGGTGAGGGAGCTGAGGGCATCAGCTGCCCCGTTTCTTCCAGCAGCAGAAGCCCAGCGGTCACAGGAGCTGCCTGGTTCCTGCCTCTCAGCCTCTTACAGCTCCTGCGCACACCATCCTGCTTCCCTGACCAGGTGTCTGCGAAGTGCTCCAGCCTTGGAGGAAATAATACCCAACCCCCTCTCTCTTTTTTTTTTAATTTTTTTTTTTCCCTTCCCACCACCAGCCCTAGTCCATGAGCTGGATCAATCTTTTCTTGTTGACACAAACTTTAAAACTGTTCATGAATGTTCCCTATGTGTATACAGGGATTTATCTAAACGTCTTGCTCCAAAAATTATAAAATTTTTTATTATTATTATTTTTTATTTTCATTCTACAAGTGTGTCAGGAAATTTCTATAGAAAAATAAGTTCTTAAGTTTTCCTTCTTCAGGGGATTTGTAAACTTTGAAAAGTGATAAGGTTCATCTAGGACATATTTATAGAAATATGGTCTGCTTATTTGTTACAGGTTTTTGGATGTGTGGTTTTCAGTGTGTTTTTTTAGTTTTTAATATGGGGATTTTTTGGTGGGTTGTTTTTTTTTTTTTAGCAAATATTCTTTAATTAGCATAATACCTGCTGTTGAAATGGGACCTAATAATTTATTGAAATGTCTTCCCCTTATTGCTTATATTGTTTACTTTTTTAGAGATTTTCTTTTTATTGATGTTCTTAGTGATAGCTTTACATCTTCAAAAATAGACAAGGTTAGCACTATTTATTCTAAAACTGACATCTGTGCAAATTGTTTCTAATGTGCTTGTATCTACCTATGTTCAAAGTCTGTCACTGCTTTTGACTTTTTTTTTCAAACTGTTAAATAGTTTTGCTTTCACTTTGTATCCACATTTTGTGTCTTTCTTGAAACAGCTACTCTTACATTTTGTCAAGTGTGTGTATTTGTATTTGCGCTATATACACTTGCATAATAATTTAAAGTTTTCAATGTAAATACAGACAATACACACTTGCATAATAATTTAAAGGGTTTTTTTTGGTTTAAGCTACTTTCTCTAGATCATTATTTGCACTAAGATTCTGTAATATAATCCATTCCAGATTATTACCTGACTACTCAACCTAAAATTTGAAATTGTTAAAGCTTGCAGGTCACTGTCTGCTGTACAAACTAATCTGCTCATGCTTCAGCGTTCCCGCATGCCTTTCGTACTTCTATGCATGTTAATGTGTGTTAATGTACGTTTATGCAATCCCCAAACCCCCGTGTTTCTTTCTTTTTACCTCCTCCCTTCAGCAGTGACTTCTGCTCATGACAGTCTGCTGTGGCACTCTTTGGATTGGTGACATTCTCCCGACATTTTTTTGTCAACGACCATACGCTTTCAGTAATCCTGTTTTGAATGGAAAATCCTATAAAATGTTTCTGCAGGCTTCTTGCCGCAGCAAACCATGGACTGTCTCCAGCTGCTTGGGAGCTAAGAGTCTAGAGTAGTACATTTGAGTAGATAATTGTTCTCTAGTTCCGTTTATTTTCTTTGAAGATTTTTCTTGCAAGGTGACTCTTAATTCTCTTTATTTTGCTGCTTGTCTGTATCTAATTGAAGAAATTTCAGAGGAGTAAATAATTTTAATTTTGACCTGACTGCCTGTAGCCTTTTGCACCTTTGAAAAACTGTCCTCCTTGAATATCCTGTTTGTCTAGCAGTAGTCCATAACTTCGAGTAACTTGTGTCCAAGGGTAAATAAGCCATGTAGAGGTGGTCATAGCCAAATTCATACTTTGTTCTAGGCTCCTATGACATCTTAAAGTTGGATGGAGTGTTTTGTGTTTCTTTAAAACAGATAGACTCTTCCGTAGAGTTGACATGGGAGGGGAAGACAAAAACCATGTCTATCTTTCTAGCTTAACACGTGTCTGAGCATTTTGGGCACTAGAGAAGATTCATGTTGAACCCTCAGGTGTATTTGAAGACAGGGAGCTTGACTTAATTTTACAGTATCATGTAGTAACACTCAGCAATAGAGATCATGCTTAGGTGTTTGAAAGAAGATGGGACATCCAACTTCAGGGATTCTAAGGGACATCCAACTTTAGGGATTCTCCAGGAAGTGATCTAGATTTAAGGAGTCTTCTCTAAGAATCTCAGCTATTCTGCATTCCTAGAAGGCAGCAACAATGCCTAGAAAAATCATGTACAATGTAGCCAGACACCTGGAACAGCCTTAAAGTGGACAATATATGATTAATGTTCTCGTGCCTTAAACTGAGTCATAAGTACAGTGAAATAGTGTAACTGGCCACAGTATTCAAGTGCTTTGTAACACAGTTTATAGCATGACCCTCATAACAGCATAAAAGCATTTTATATCACAGCTAAGCACTAGAAATAATATGCAGCTGCAAAGGAAGACCTGTGTTTAATGACACAAATAGGAGACAGAAGAACATGTGAGTCAGCAATTCAAGTAGTAACAACAATGCAAGCAAAAAAAAAAGGGTACAAAACATGTAGGAAAGATTTCTGATGAAATGAGGACAGTTTCTGGTCCTAAAGAAAAGAAGGTAAATAACGTCCAGAGCAGATTGGATTTGCTTCCCACGCCCTTTTTGGTGGAGGAGATTATGAGCATTAAAACCACCCAACGACAGCAAGAAGCGAGGAAGAATTCTGCCACCACGGTTGCTGCTTCAGAGTCCAAATAATGCTCTCACCTATTCACCTCAACTTCAGCAACTAAAACCAACCATCAGGATTTAACTGCATGGCATCAGCTCCGTGGTGTTGTGTACTCAAAGCTGATTTAGGGTAAAGGAGATTAGGACCTAAGTGTTTGAATATGTAGTGATAATGGCTGGTAATGATGAAGAGCCTAACCATTGGCAATGTGTATTGTTAGTGAGTGTCAGTCTAGTTAAGTATTGTTATGAAGTTTGCAACTGGTCTCATTTATCAGATTTCCAGATCTTTACCTTGGGCTGAGCCCTGTTAAGCAGTAACGGCTTATCAGGACAGGGAAGCATCTCAGTGGATTTTTCCTGTTCAAACCTTGGAGCTGTTTTTGCATAGTTACGGAATTACAGGAATTGCAGGGGAGAGCTGTGATTGCCTGGTTTGAGGCAAAGAAATTGTGCACAACTTCGTCAGAACCTGATGCCAGTGGGATGCACGCACGTATTTTGTGCAGCTCTAGTTAGGAGTCTCTAATGTACTTACTGTAACTTGGCACTTACATGCATAATTTATGTTCTCTGAGCTCTGCATGGAAGTCATTTGCTTGTGAGCCTTTCTCTTCTGTGATCCTAAATCACAATAGCTTATTATATATTCTTGCTTTTCCTGTTTGCAGGACAAGCTCCAAATTCACAGATTAGATCAAAATAAAGATGAAAAATCCTCTTAGATATATTCCTGTTTGAAATGTTGACTATCTTATGCTCTCTCTTGTCCCAGATGCATGTTTCCATATCATCAATATGGGGGTGATCGCTAACTTGTGTTCCGTTCAGTTTTATTCTGGGTGATGAAAGTTTAGTTTCTACTGTCAGAGTTGTTCTTAGATGTGATTTCACAAACCTGTGGGAAGTACTGTGTGGTAAATTTCTTCTGGGAGTTTAAGTTGTTGCCTTTTTTTTTTTTCATTCAAGTCTCTGTCAGAACTCACATGCTTCATGCTCATCCCTCATATCTTTTGGTGTCTGAAAACCTTTTTTTTTTTTTTTCTCAGAAGGAGAGAGAAAGGCAAAGCACAGATATGAAAACTTCCACAGAATGAAAACCTGAGTTACTGCCTTCGTCTTTGCAAATTCTGACTACTCCATCTCCCTTTACTTAAAATAGCTGCAATAAGCTGGTTGCCCCTCCTTTTCCATGCCCTTTCCCCTGCGCTGGAAAAGGCAGTTATTGCTCTAATAGACACTCTAGAAATCTGGAATTCTCAGGGGGAAAAAAAAAAAAGTGTTTCTGATCTTTTTGTAAACAGGCATCAGAGAAATCATGATTAAAACATGTTAAAAAGCTAACATTGATCTTTTTGCAGGGAGGAAATGGCTGTGTGGGTACAACCTAGTCTTTTTAATGTGTTTTGTAGCTATGACTAATTTCACCTTTTATCTCTTGAAAAACTGTGTTTGAGTAACATGTGGAAACTGTGTGAGAAGCTTTTAAAATAATTGATTCAAATTTTGTGTTTACCTTCAGCTGGGGGAGAAGAAGTCGCATAAAATCCAGTTTGCTCAAATTGGATGCGTAGCATAGCATTACCTGTGTGGTCAAAAAATGTTTGCTATCATGAGTGAAGGCACCAAAAACTACAATAATGACACAAGTGAATAAGTGAAAGAGTATTTGGCAATATTTAGAGTTCTGATAAAACTGTAGTAAAAAGAATAGTCAATTTATTTTTTTTTAAAAAAAAAGAAAGATGGGCAACAAATGCGGACAGCTTCTTCAGGTTTGCATAGAACTGGTGGCAGGGGTTCTGTTTTTTGATCCTGTTGTTTCACTGTAATTTATATGGAGCTGTACTTCAAAAACTGACTCTTTGTACTGAAATCTTGGTGGTGAAAATCTTTACTCATGAGGGAAATGAGCTATCTTGGTGTAACTGGCTATAACCTTGGGTTGAGCTGGCAGTGCTGCCCTAGGCACCAGCATCTGCAACTGTATGTGTCTGCTTCTGAGTCATGTCGTTAGGTTTTTAGGAGACCTTGGTGTATATATGGCATTTGCATGGCGCAGTTACCCTAAATAAAGCATTTCAGTTTTCCATCATGAAACTTTAGAAGTAGCTTGTTTCTATAGCACGGTGTTGTCTTTGGAGTGGTACGGCATGAAGATGACCATGTGAGGCTATGGTCAGAGGAAGAGACATTAGTGTAACAATGTTAAACACCCTAACAGAGATTTTTCGTAAAATGTGTTTTTAAACACTATCAGTAATGAAGGACTCACATATACAGGAGTATAACTTAATATTTGGTTTTAAGTACATCTTTCTGTGCTAATGTGATTAAATGCTTACTTGTAGTATATGTTTGTATATATATATATGAGTGTGTGTGAGATCATGCAATGGTTGAATTAGGATGTAGGATGAGCTATAAGTATGCTTAAGCAAATATAAAAGTGATGCTTGGGTTAGGTTTTGTCAAAACTGAACCAGGGCTGAATGTTTAGGCACATATTTGCCCACAGTAAATGTACTGAGTATATGTTAGGATGGTTTCTTTTTTTTTTCCTTTCTTTTTTTGCAAAGGAAAAAAAAAACCAACCTACAGAACATTTAGTGCATATTTTCAGTTCATCTTTACTGTAGTTATTATTATTACTGTGTGTTAGTCAATTTTGTCATCTTATTTTTTTTCTAGATGGTGCAAAAGAATTGCAGTTGCCCAATCAAGATGAGCAGAATGGCTTCCTTCAGCAAGAAAATAGAACATTTATTTTTTAGGATTATGTCTACAACATGAAGCATTTAACAGTAGCTGTCTTTGAGAACATTCATCTATGACCTGAAATGTCCTGATCCTGGGGAAAAAAATGAGATTCCATTAACTAAGTCCATAATTTTTTAAATGCATTTTTATGACTGATCATATTTGCTTATGCACAACACGGATACAGAATTCATAAACCAGAGATTATTTTAACACATACTCCCATTTGCGTTTGTGCATTCAGTCTGCAAGATACATCATTTTAATCAGATTTTAAATAATCTTTCAAATTACCTGTATTCATTGCTAAATGAAGACTTGGCAAGAAGAATTTGTCATCCATGGACACAAGTGAAGCAGGTTCCCCCAGAATGGATGGTAATTTTGTGTTGGATAAAATCAATAACTTAAAAGTGGAGCAAGAGGAAGACAGCATTAACTGTACTCTGGAAGGAATGGATATAAAGACAGAAGCAGATGATTTCAAACATGCGGACAGCAGTGACGAGCAGGAAGACAAAGAAAAGAACTTCATTACCAACAACCCTGGCAAATACTTATCTACAGAAAATGAAGATGATTATGGATCTCTTTTTACTCAGTATAGTAGTACGCTCTATGATGTAGCAATGGAAGCTGTGACACAAAGCCTCCTTTCTAGCAGAAACATAAGCTCCAGAAAAAAGTCGCCTGCTTGGAACCATTTTTTTATATCTCCTAGAGATAGCACTAAAGCAATATGTATGTACTGTATGAAAGAGTTTAGCAGGGGTAAAAATGAAAAGGACCTGAGTACCAGTTGCCTCATGAGGCATGTGAGGAGAGCCCATCCCACTGTACTCATTCAAGAAAACGGAAGCATGCCAGGTATATCCTCATTTTCCTCACCTACACTGTTACTGCCACCTCAGCCTGCAGATGTTGGAGATCTGAGTTCTATGTTATCCCCAATAAAGCTGGTGAAGAAAATGGCTTCTAAAATACCGTCTCCAGATCGAATAATTGAGGAATCTGTTTCTATTGTTTCTTCTGAAGAAATACCAGATCTCTCGGTTTCTGAAAAGTGCAGCAAAGAAGAAGTCATGGTTGGGTCATCTCCACAGCAACCCAACAACCAGTATGATGACACTGGGGAGAGTGTAGCAGAAAAAACTGTTGTCATTCCAAAGAGCACATCAGGTTCCAGAAGGAGATCTGCTGTCTGGAAACACTTTTATCTGTCGCCTTTAGATAATTCTAAAGCTGTTTGCATCCACTGCATGAATGAGTTCAGTAGGGGGAAAAATGGAAAAGACCTGGGAACGAGTTGTTTAATAAGACACATGTGGAGAGCCCATCGTTCCATTGTCCTGCAAGAGAACGGGGGTGGTACCAGCATACCACCTCTCTACACTGCACCTCCAACTCTGTTGCCTTCTTTACTACCCTCAGATAGTGATCTGAATTCCATGTCATCCTCTCCTGGAAAACTGATGAAAGAACCAACTTCTGTTTCTTCTTCTCCAGAGAGAATCTCTGAGGAGATCCATACCAATCTCTCTTCTGGAGATGCTCTAGTGGAAGACTCAGTGTTATCATCTTCTGATGATATAGGTGAAGTCTCCTTTGTTTCATCTCCTGAGAAACAGTGTGAGGGATTAGGTCCGCTAATATTTGAACCTGCTGCTGTATTTCAGCAAAATAAAAGGATTATGAAAAGGCTTAAATCGGAAGTTTGGCACCACTTCTCACTGTCACCTGCAGACAGTCTAAAAGCAGTATGTAGATACTGCAGTTGTATGATAAGTCGCGGTAAGAAAGGAGACGTGGGCACAAGCTGCTTGATGAGGCATCTGTATAGACGCCATCCCGATGTAATTGGAAACCAAAAGAGCTTTCTTGATGTGAGTTTGGCAAATTCTCCTTACGCCACTTTGGCTTCTGCGGAATGTTCATCCTCAAAGTTGACTGACTTGCCTACAATGGTTACACATGATAATCAAATTATATTTCCTGTTAATAGTAAGAAGACCTCAAAGCTGTGGAATCACTTTTCAATTTGTTCTGCAGATTCAACTAAAGTAATATGCATGCACTGTGGACGTACAATAAGTAGGGGGAAAAAGCCAACAAATCTAGGCACGAGTTGCCTTCTAAGACATTTGCAGCGGTTTCATAACAACGTGTTGAAAACTGATGTCTCGGAGACAGTGTTATCCTCATCTACGGATAATCGCATGCCACTGAGCACAGAATTACTAGGATCTTCAAATTTTGATGAAACCAATGACAAGTTTTGTGACTCTCACCCAGTTGCCAAAAAAATCACAAGTCTTGTAGCCGAAATGATTGCACTTGACCTTCAGCCATATTCTTTTGTAGACAACGTTGGCTTTAACAGGCTGCTTGAATATTTGCAACCTCAGTATTCTCTACCTTCTCCGTCTTACTTTTCTAGGACAGCAATTCCAGATATGTATGATAATGTAAAACAGATAATTATTTCACATCTTAAAGAAGCTGAAAGTGGAGTGATCCATTTTACATCCGGAATATGGATGAGCAACCAAACACGAGAATATCTAACCCTGACAGCTCATTGGGTAACGTTTGAGTCTTCATTTCGACCCCAGTGTGAGGATTACCATTGTTCAGCACTGTTAAATGTGTCACAGGTTGATTGTGACTACAATGGAATCAGCATCCAAAAGCAGTTAGAGTACTGGTGGGAAACATGGATTACTTCCATTGGCCTTCAGATTGGGATTACCGTTACTGATAATCAAAGTATAGAGAAAACCTTAAATGAAGGTGATCATTCAAGTGTACAATGTTTTAGTCACACTGTCAACGTCATTGTAAACGAGGCTATTAAAAGCCAGAGGATGGTTCAGAATTTGCTTAGTATCGCAAGAAAGATCTGTGAACGCGTCCATCGGTCAGCAAAGGCAAAAGAGAAGTTAGCCGAGTTGCAAAAAGAGTATAAACTGCCTCAGCATCAGCTAATACAGGATGTTCCATCGAAGTGGAATACGTCATTTCACATGCTTGAACGTCTGATCGAACAGAAAAGAGCAATCGATGAAATGTCAATAGAGTGCAGCTTCCGGGAGCTGATAAGCTGTGATCAGTGGGAAGTCATGCAGTCGGTGTGTCACGCTCTCAAACCTTTCGAAGCTGCAAGTAGAGAGATGAGTACACACATGTCTACTCTAAGCCAAGTGATTCCAATGATCCACATACTTAACAGGAAAATAGAAATGCTCTTTGAGGAAACAATGGGCATAGATACTATGCTGAAATCTTTGAAAGAAGCTATGGTGAGTAGATTGTCCTCCACGCTTCATGATCCAAGGTACATTTTTGCTACGCTTCTGGATCCCCGGTATAAAACATCCTTATTTACAGAGGAGGAGGCTGAACAATATAAACAAGACTTAATCAGGGAGCTGGAAATAATGAGTTCTACCTCAGATGATGATAAACCTGTTTCCAATGGATGTGATATAGGTTCACCATCTACAAATTCCTATGGGGAAGATAATCTTTGGTCACTCATGGGTGACATGAAGAAAACAAAAGACCTGAAAGAGAGAGCAAAGTTACCAGAGGAAATGGTGCTTTCTTACTTGGAGGAAGAAGTGCTTGAGCATAACTGTGATCCTCTAACTTACTGGAACTTTAAGAAGTCATCTTGGCCAGTACTGTCGAAACTGGCTGTCAGGTTCTTGGGTTGTCCACCAAGCATTGTTCCTTCAGAGAGGTTGTTCAATACATCCAATGAGAGCAGCAACTTTAGTCAGTCAAGGTTACTGATTGAACACTTTGAAAAGCTTATCTTTTTGAAAGTGAATCTTCCTTTAATATACTTCCAGTATTGAAACTAATGAACAAACTGCTAGACTAAATCTGTTGTTGCTCACTGGATATTAACTATCTATAACTCGTATTTTTAAATTGCTCCAAGAGGGGCCATGTATGACATCTAATCAGTGACTATAATTCCAAATTTTAGTTTCATTTTTTCAGCTTTCAATATGTCTACATGTGCCTTATTCATAGTACTTCAGGCCAGATATTGTATATACGTTTTTTTAAAAGTTCACACTAGAGATAGCCTGTCTTGTCAAATTATACAGAATTATGTAGGTTTTAATCCATAATTGTAAATGACCTTTAAAAAAGCTCAGTCCTTTGTTTTAATAGAATGGCAAAAAAAAAGATGTAAACAGTTCTATTCTGTAGTTTTTTATTCAATTATTATGTAAAAACCATAAACCAGGTACTGTATTTTAGTTGAACATTGCTTTAATTGCAAAAAAAACCAGATTTTGTAGTTGTCGAAAGCTGTACATGAAAGATGGGGTTCAAGCCATCTTTTTATCATGTGGTGTTTTTAACTGCAAGCCCTAAAGTACTTTAAAGGATTAAGAAGAGTTATTGAGGAAGATGTGTTTACAGGAGACTATTGACTTAGTATCTGAAAATAAATTTTAGATTTGAGATGATAAGGAATGTCAGTTATACAGCAGTAAAACTTCCCGTTCTGGGTTCTCCTGTTCAGGTTTTACATTTTAACTGAACTACAGAAATATTCTGGGTATTTATAAAAGCTCTTTGGAAGTCTTATCAAAGTATGTGAATTAATGCTTGTTATTTAATGCCGTGTACAAAAAAATTAAGGCAAGAAACTTACCCTGAAGACTCTAATGTCATTCTAAAGCCTTTTCTAATCTTTAGTGCATCGAAACTATAAGGTTCCCTGTTGTAAAAAAAAAAAAAAAAATGAGCCCTTACTCCTAATGTAATTTCAATTGTGTAGAACAGCCTGTCTTAAAGCTCCTAGTACAGAAATAACTGATCTTCAGATTTTCAGTAATAGCCTTATGGATATGGTGCACTGCTTAGAATTTTATGTAGTAAAGTTGATTCTTAACTGTTGGTGTCCATCAGGCAAATGGAATATAGAGCCCTCAAATCTTCAAGTAAGATGGAACAAAATAGCCAGCATTTTAATTTGAATGGAACGTTCTCCATGTTTTTTTTTAACTCTGGAAAGATTAATCTTCTCATTTGAGTTTTCATTGAATACTTTTTTTGGGAAACAAGTCGTCATTTGCCTATGACCTTTTAGAAACGTTGTAGCTTTGTTAAAATACTGTACCTATGCCTAATCTAATTTTGCATTTACTATGTTTTAGTGTATTTATAAATGGTGAACTCAGTTTCTGAAATTAAACATTTTATTTGCAATTTTCTAGTGGTAGTCAACACTGCTTTTTATTTTCAGATGGATTTAAGAATTGAATAAAAATTGATGCAATTTTAATCATAAATATACCACAGGACATGCTATGTGGAAAGATGGGTTTTCTGTTTAGCTCTTTGGACTTAAGCCTGGATTCTGGTTCTTTTCATTTCACTCAGGCTATTCAACCTCAGGAAACTTCGTTGGATTCTTTCCCTGGTGGCTTTGGTTTCCACGTGACATTTCTCTAAACAGTTCATGAGTTGCAGTATTTCAATTGTTGTTCTATCAGTTATGTTTACACCTGTACTATTTAAGTAAATTATTTTATAGTGTACTTGGGAAAAACTAATTCTGCGTCTTGTCTCCAGTGCTGTAGAAGGTATCTTAGTAATGTCAACAGTCCCCATTTCTTTATTGTTGTAGGGTTAAATGATAACAGCATGTGTGGTGGGTTTTTTTTCTTTTTTTTTAAATTGTTTTTCCCTGTAGGAATAAACCAATTTGTTCTAGTTTATGTATAGTTGGAACTCGGTGAGTTTGAAGCAGCTTATTGGGAAACCTGTTTAAATGGTTACTGGTTAATTATTATCTCAATTTTTTCCCTACATTTTAACTGTGAATATAACCTTGACCTTTGTAAAGGAGATGTTTGATCTCTACAAACTAGTAGAGAGGGAAGTAAAGGAAGAGGAAACTGTTTTTGAACAAGTGATACAGTTTCCACTCAAGGCTGCAATTGAAATTTGGTCCTTGGCTTAAAATGTTGTGGTGGCAGTGAATGATCTCACCTGAAAATCACAGTTCTCTGGAAACAAACGTCTTGGCTCCTCTGAAGGCAGTCTTGACCATAGCTTCAGTGTAAGTCATGTGGAAAGCTGAAGTAATGGCATTTTGTAGCCCCCAATTTGCATCTTATTCATATGGGTACTTAATTATATATTCATGAGTTTTGTCGAAACTTGGCCCAAGAGCATGAGAACTAGTCGGTATTTTTAGAAGTAAAATTTTATCAGTTAAGTTTAGTCTACTTCATTTGTACCTGAAATTTCTTTTTTATTATTTTTTTGTTGTTGTTGAAGGGCTTAGTTCTTAAGACTGCACTGTGTCAGTGTCAGTCTTATGTTAGGAATTTTTTTTTTTTTCCAAGATAATATGCAGGACCAAAAGGACTAAAAATTGGAATTCTTAAAAACTTAAATAAAAATAGGAGAGAAAAAATAGCACAACGTTGCTATTTTTCAGTTGTAAGCCTTGATCCTTCTGTAGGAGTTACGGGAGCATCTCCCTCACTCAGTTAGAGCGTGGTGCTGGTAACACCAAGGTTGTGGGTTCAGTCCCCGTTCGGTCCCCATGTGTTGCCTGATCTAGTTAAGAGGCGTCCCTGCCCATGACAGGGAGGTTGGATTAAATGATCTCTGAGGTCCCTTCCAGCCTGGGCCATTCTGTGATCTTCAATTCAGGCACGGCTGCCTTTGGGGGAAAAAATCACTTCAAAAGAAGGGCTGAGAACTTTCAGTGAAGTACAGAGGTAAGTTATTGAGTGGGTTGGGTTTGTGTTGGGTTTGCTTATTATTTTCTTAGTGATTGCTAAAACTTGTTTTTTCCAACCCTTCTCATATTTGTAATGCATAGGAAACTCCTCTGGTTTTACATTACTCTGTCCGACTGTAATAAAGCACAAGCTGTTAACAGTGGGAATTTTCATCAAGCTGAGGTTGCAGCAGCAGATGGCTCCCTAATGCATAATGATTTGGTGAACCTGCAATGGTAATAGTTATTTTATTTAAACAGTTAATTTCAGTACATGAGCAATGTTAGAAATAAACTTAGGAAGCAGACTTTTTCCCCGCCCCCCAACATAAAAAATGTGGATGGTACTAAAGATCATACTTTGCATCATTGTAAGAATCTCACAGATTTTGCTTCTTTTAGAGGTAGGTAGGTGTAAAAACTGATTACACACTGTAGCAGGAAATATTTTGTTAGTACTAAAGGTATGAAGGGACAGAAGTAGGGGTAGAGGTCTCCAACAGCCTTTTCTAAGAACTCAAGTCTTGTGACGGGTATGGAATGGAAAGTATCCAGATCTATATTACGCTCCAGAAACCTGTGATAATGCTCCCCCCATGTCGCCCCTTCCCATTTGGCCTTTTTCTACCCACCAAGCAAAAGTGAAGGGAACCTGTTTGACTGTGGAATTTGGCCAGTGAGCATTTACTAGTAATTCTCATTGATAGTTTCTCCTTGCTCCCCAAGAGTAGCTTTTGGTTTTACACAGAACCAAAGTCTGTCTAAAGCAGTTTAAATTCCAACATAAGGATGTGATTGATAAAATGTAGATAGTGATGACAAGCTCAAAATAGATGTTGACAGCTGTTGAGAAGTGGGCCCCTTAAAGTAGCATTAGCACTATACACAGATGACCATATCAAATTTGCATTTAGGTGTCTCGAAACACTGGCAAAAAAGCATATAATTAGCAAATAGCACTTTCTAATTACATATTATTTACCTTATACAAAGTAGGCATTTTAGTCTTCCACAAATATTTTAATACTTTGCTTTATTTTTAGTGACAAGAGTGATTCTTTATCTTTTTGGTTTCTTAGCAAAACTGAAAGTGCTTCATTTTGTAGATGAGCACACTAACCAGAAATAGTAATCACAGTGATGTCCCCAACTCCAGTATCGACTTGGGTTCAGAGGGCTAGATCGATGCTTAAGCAGTCCCTGTGTTTTGTGCATTATGGTGTGGTTTTGGGGTGGGTTTTTTTTCGATTTCCAACCCCCACGACCACCCTTTATGAACCAATTCCTTATTCAATTTGATTTGTCAATTTTGAAGGAAAAGATAGACTCCATTTCAGACAGCATTTTTACCTTATACTTGGTGTAACTGGACACAACCTTGGTATAGAACCAAGGGCGGTTGCAGCTGAAATAATGCAGAATTGGTGAAAGACTGCCTGTGACAGCTGTAGAATTTCCGATGAAATGCTGGCTCTGCTTGCAAAAGGTCTGAAATGAACAACCAAAAAAAAAAAGTAGTTGTAGCTGCTCGTGTCTATCTAAAGAGCTGATCTCAGATACGTAGTTGCATACAAAATGGATGAATTATGTTTAGGGCTCATATATATTTAAATTTAAAAAAAAAAAAGAAAACCTTCATGCAGGTATTCTTTGTCATTTAAGTATAGGATTTTTCTTTGTAAACACCCTCTTAATCTTCTGTGTGGTGTTAAGCAGATAGCGATACGTTTTAAGACAAGACCAATGTACGCAGCTAGCTGAGAAGGCTGTGGCTAAACAGCCTTGCTTACATCAGTGATAAACCCAGCTTGTGGTTTTGTTCTTCTCTTGCAAATAGAAAGTGAAGTCATTTGTACAAGAAAAGAGTCTCTGAATATTAAGAAGGGAGAGATGGGGGTGGGTGGAAAGGGGAATATTTAAGAATAAGCCTAGGTGATAAAGCAAGGAAAGCAACTCTAGGCTTCTGTATCATTTTTGTTTTGTATGAAACGGATTTGGCTGAAGGAACTGGGTCTCTTTAGCTTGGAGAAGAGGAGGCTGAGGGGTGACCTCATTAATGTTTATAAATATGTCAAGGGGGAGTGTCAAGAGGACGGAGCCAGGCTCTTTTCAGTGACGTCCAGTGACAAGACAAGGGGCAATGGGTACAAGCTGGAACACAGGAGGTTCCGCAAAAATATTAGAAAAAACATTTTCACTGTGAGGGTGACAGAGCACTGGCACAGGCTGCCCAGGGAGGTTGTGGAGTCTCCTTCTTTGGAGACATTCAAAACCCGTCTGGGCACGTTCCTGTGTGACCTACTCTAGATGATCCTGCTCTGGCAGGGGGGCTGGACTAGATGATCTTCTGAGGTCCCTTCCAACCCCTGACACTGTGATTCTGTGTGCAAGGGAAATGGACACTCTTGCATTGAAGCTGAGACACAGCAAGCAAGTGCTTAAATCCTGTGTCACCTTTCAGACTCCTTAGCATTATGGAAAGAACTAGAAATGTGCAGCAAGATAGGAACAGTCCTAAAACAGATACAACTGCAGTGAGAGAGGTGGCACAACCTCAGTGTTGTTTGCCCGAATGTGTCTCACCAAGGGGATGTGTGTAACAGCCAGGGAGTGAGAAAAAGGGATCAGTGATCAATGCTTCAAAACGTGTTGCACTGTTACCTTGCGCTGAGGTTGTGTTCTGATGGCTCCAATGAAACGGGCAGCAAAGTGAAGAATCTGAGACATGTTCTGGCTTTTCTTGGTGTTAACAGATAAATATATTTTATGTCGGATCCACCACAACCATCCTGCACGTCTCCTCACCCTAAACTTGCTTGCGAGAGAGAAGACCCATAGGAGATACTTAGGGCAGCTCTAACATAAATAGTCTGATTTTTTTTTTTTTTTTTTTCCTTCTTCTCTCTCCCAGCCCTGAATGCTCTATTACTTAGAGACTTTGTGAACTAGAAGTTGCTCCTTTATCTTTGTTTTTTTTCAGTTCTTGACAGGAAAGTGACCTGTTTAACTCTGTTGTAAAGTAGCTTTTACTTTCAGCATCCAAAAATTACCTCTGTCAGCAAATTCCAAGACTTTTTTTCATGAGATTACTTTATTCAGTTTTACAACACAGGGTGTCCTAAATCTCAGGCTGTAAGGGAGTGATTATTCCCAGTCCCTGGGCAAAATGACGTGACATGTTTGCGCCCAAATCATTTGTTTAGCCTTGCTCTTTCCAGGAATAAATGTTGCTTGTAAGAAATTAGTCCAACTTCAAAAGGTTATGCGTGAAAAGGTTATGTGACATTTGACTTTTGAGGAGTTTAACAAGACATCCTAAAATAAATCTCATTCTGCAGCAGCATTATACATGTTAAACATTTTATTTACAACACCATTTTGTGTTTAAATGTCATAGAGACAACAATTTATAGATGGACTGTACCATCTGTCTTCTTTATTCAGGTTAATTCAACCCTCAATTATTTAAATGCGCTCACCCTATTTCTTACTTTTATTAAGAAGAACTATACTCTAAGCCAGGGTTGTCTGTAATCAGTCATGGCAAAAGGAATTTTTCTTTTAAGAACATTGAATAGTCTTGAGAAATTTGTTAGTTTAAAATCCCTTCAAAAATGCCAAGTAAGTTTTCAGTGTCTCTTACCTGCACCATTCATGCAGTCACTTGAGGTCCTTTATGCACCTCAAATGCAGAATTTGTAATATCCCCCTTGAAGTTTGTAGTAAGAGACCTCCTTAACACCCTCTTGTATCTCAGGGAACTTAAACTCGTGGTTTTTTTGTTCTATATTAAAGGTGAAAATAGGCTCTGTGTTTTGTGTGGAGCTCAAGGGTATGAGAAGACTCGCTGAGGAGAAGAGAGATGGCTTTAGTTTCTATTCCAAGGATGATTTGTTGATTGAAAGCAGCCTTTGGGGAAAGACCAGTAATCTTCATCCCAGTTTGACAGCTGCCCCTTCTTCAGCTGGGTGAGGGCAATCATAACCTTCATGGCCTATGGTGCATTTCATGGCCTATGCTGTCACTGAAGTCACTGGTGCTGCGCATGCTGCTCAGGTCACGATTTAGCCCCTTGGCTACAAATCCAAACACATTGCAGATCTTAAAACGAAGCACTTTTCAAGAACCATATATGCAGAGGAAGATGCACCAGGATGTAAATACTGCTCAGACACTCCAAAACTGCAATCCAGTATCTCTTTCCCATCTCCTTGTATGTATTTTACCTTTACCTGCCCCAAATGAATACACTTAACAGGCCAATTTGAGCCAATAGCTTCTATTTTCATTGGCAGTGAGTACGTGCTCCTGCTGTACGTGAATGCCTTCACTGGTCTAAGTCCACAGGTAGCACCCAGACACCAAAACTGAAGTCTGTGGAGGGACCCAGTCACCAAGTGTCTGATATTGGGCAAGATTAAACTCTTCTGATGCCCAATGTCCACATATTCTGTGTCACTTCAGGCATCAGCTTGAGATGCCAACATTACAAGCAGCATAGCTCTACCTTTTCTCTGTGGGTAAAAGAAGCAAGTTTCTGCACAGGGATTCTGACAATTCTCTCATTTGGAGAGCTGGAGTAACTATATACCTAACATTTGTCTACAGGGGCAGGATAAATTTTAGCTTAGGTTGTTCTTGACTTGTGGATTACAGTGTGGGGGAGTTACATGAAGTCAATGATGAGGCTTAAGATAAGGGCCTACATCTTTGCTCACAAGCTTTCCTTTGTATTGTTCCAAATTCTCAGTTATTTGCACATGTACTTCCTTATGCTTCATGTAAACTGTTTGATGTTCATATTGGCTCTGGAGTAAACTGGGTTTTCTTCTAAAGACAAGGCAAATAGATAATACTTGAGTGATTTCAATTTCAAGAGCAGCCAGAGACTGGACCAACAGGTTCTGCAGGCTGCTCTTGCCAGATCTGCTCCCTCTGAGGCAGCCGGTGCAACAGCCACAGCCACCCACGGGGGGAGCAGGCTCCACCCCACCCGATCTGCTCCCGGCTGATACATAGCCTGGCAGGTAAAAAGAAAACACAGCCCCAAGAAGGGTCCATGGGTAAAGGTAATTTGTGAGTGAATTACACCTGATGAATGGAAAAAAAAACCAAAACACAACAAACCAGAACATTTTAGTCAATACAGAATTTTTTACTTGAGTTTTCAGTCGGTAAGGAGTATCTTCCTGCCCATTATTTCAGTTTTTTTTTTTTACACTAATGGAGCTCCTGTCATATTACACATGACCCTAACCAAAATTCTAAGGTTTTACTCCTTAGTTTACCCCTTAACTTGTTCCATTCAGCAATCTAAACAGACATCTTTAACAAAAACATCTAATAAAGAAGATACTACAGAGCATGCTACCTTATTCTAGTTTATAGATTGCAACACATGGCACATTACTCCTCTCCAAAGGGAGTACATCATAAAACAAAACAAAAAACCAAAAAAACGAGCACCTAGCTTGAAGTGTATTCAAGTGACTACTTTCATAGGTAAATTTTAGCACTGCAAATTAATACCATTACAGCAGAAAAGGAAACATTTTAAAAATTCTTTTTCCTGTGAAATCCATGTTGCTGCTTATTCATTAACTGCTGGAATAAAGATAATTGTTCCTTAATACTCAAATCTGTTATGAGGCAGTGCTTGTCAAGAGGTCCAACTGCTTTTAAAGTGAATCTTTAATTAGTTTGGTAGCCTACAGAGCACAATTAGTTATTGTGATGAAGCTACAATGAATATGGCTTTCCTATGTTGGTATCATCACTAAGTTTCACACAGGCAATCTGACAAGTGAAGGAGTTACAATCCTGCGGATACATCAAGTAATACATCTTTGCACACATAGATTACATATCAAATAATTGCCGTAGCACAAACCAGTTCCATTATGTATTTTATATAGGACAGTTAGGACGTATCTGCGCTACGTTATGAAACGGGCAGCTACCCAAACCAAGTAGACAGGTTTTACTTAATACTACTAAACTTGTAGGTAGCATCTTTCAAACATATCTAACAACACAACTCAGTATTTGAGCACATACTGACTAGGAATGCATTGTAATATTTATATGTAAGAAATAGGACGGAGCTAAATACCAACTGGTACAAAGATTTTCCGTGCTTTTCCACAGAAGCTGAATTGCAGTGCTGGAATGACAATTTGTTGCTGTCTTAGATTATTCAGTCATCAGCAAAATTACATCAAAAGACTTACTTAAAATTCACAGTCAGGATGACAGAGGAAGTTTTTCCAACAGTACTAATTTTGGTTTCAAGTTTAAAGTAAAAGGAGGTAGTGCAGTGAGGTTCAACCCAATTTTACTGATGCCAGGTATATTTGCCAGTGGCCTGTGGGTTGTCTTGTAATGTGATATTTGAAGAGGGTTTGTCTCCATCAGTATGTGTGTATAAGAAAACATCAACTGGTCTCCTGGTTTAACATCTTCTCTTTTGTCATACCTATAAAGAAAAAAAAAAAAGGCTTTTTTACATTCTCTCTTTACATATTAAACATTTTCATTATCATAAGGGCATGCAGCATCTGAGATGAAACACAAGAAGCAACTGTAACATCCTCAGTTACAGCTCTTGATTAAATTAACTAGTATGGGAGGAGGAAAGAGTCTGCTTTAAGAGTTTATAGAACCAATCATTCCGTGCAAGTCTTTCTGTTGCTGCTGGTGATATATAAATCAGGATTCCTAGAAAATTTCTCACTAGTATTCTATTTGAGTTCTGTGGAAAAACGACACCAGGGCCTAGGACTGTAGAAAACTGGACTTAATCTTTTAAGTTCTACGCTACAAGAATTGCAGCTTGGTTAAGTGGTAGTGGCGGGTTCATTGTTTTGTTTTGTTGGGTTTTTTTGAGAGGGGTGGGTGGCGTTTGAGGGGTTTTTTAAATTTAAAAGAATGCATTATGAGGCACTTCAGCAGAAACCTTTCTCTTCTAGTAGTCGTACATTAAAGAAGGAGCCTCAGCAGAGAGAAGACCTGAACACTGCAGAAAAGAAAGAACAGCCTGGCAGTTACAGCGTTAACTTGGCACTGGTTACTTCTGGGTTCTGTTCCCTGATCTGCTACATGTTTACGCAGGTCCCTTTGGGTCAGCTTTTATAAACCTGTTTAAGTACCTAAATATATATAAATTATATTTTTTTAAGAAACTATAACTAGTGAGTTCTAAAACTTATTTAACGCATACACTTAAAGTCATTTCTTAAGAGGAGTTTCATTCAATCTAGCCATAGAGAGAATTTACAGGGTAAGAAAACAAGTGACTTAAGCATTTGGCAGAGATGTGAAAATCTAGATTCAGCCACTCTCCATCTGATATAAGCCCAGAACTTAAATTCATTATCTCATGGAGCTTGTATGAACATCTCTAATTTTCTAGAAATTGAGACAGATCTCCCTCACCGTCTCACAAAGACATTGTTCTATTTCGTAAGAGTTATTTATCAATTCACTGAGAAGTCAGGTGGAATTTATAGCCTAAGGGTTAGGTTGCTCATACTGGACATGGCAGCCTGATCGAGTCCTCAATCCAGTAATTTCAAAGGGGAAGGTATGGACAGGTATGGACACTGGTAGGGAAGTGGTGCAATGCCAACCCTACAGGCTTTTAAGTGCACCTAGGAGCAAAATCCAGGCTGCATCCTTCTCCATGTGCCTCTGCAGACCTCCCGTCTGCCTGAATTCTCTGAAAAAATGGAAATTATCTCAATTTATATTTTTACAACACTCCCTGACACAGCAGTTATTAACATTTACAATATTTAAAGCAAATACTCTACAGGAAACTGCAGGATTTGTGTAGATTGTTAATTAAAATTCTGGCAACCCAGAACAGACCTCAGGCTGAGAGATTCAAGAGGTGTCAATAAATACACGATTTAATGCAGAATTAGACTTTGCACTGAACAAGTGCTCTCTTCTGGGGGGGAAAAAAACCAAAAACATAATTTCATCCGCTATTTTCAAAAAGATTACAATACCACTTAGGATAGGACATGCATCCAAACTGGCAGAGGAATGGCATACTTCATAACAACTTTACCAACTACTAATTTTGCATTTTCTTCATCAGCAAATAAAGGGCCTTTCATCTGTCTGCAAGCACTTCTGAACTGCATTATTTTTAAATAGTTGAAGCTTACGCAGCATCTTTACTCCTGGTTCAAAGAGGCTGCACTAATTGAAGACAAGATTATAACACCTGTCCTGTGTAAGAATCTGCACCAAGCTTCTTTCAGTCAGCCTTTGAAGAAAAATAATGGATCACTTGCATTTTTCTTGAGGCAAATAGATCTAATCTGTGCATGCCACTGAAAGCTGTTAACTTTAAGAGACTTTTATTTAGGGATTGTAGTTATTCTGATGAATCATGAGCCTTCACAGCCACTCCATCCATAAATCTGTTTTCACCTGATGTACACAGTTTATGAAGATGGTAAATTAGTTTTCATCCACCTGAAAAGGTTGCCACTTCCCTGGATAAAGAGAAAATGGACAGCTGGTACCACTACACTGCACTATTGTGTTGTGGAGTGGTAATCCTGGGTATGATGCTCAGCTGTGGATTTTACCTCATTTTTTTTATGTGAAACTTTATGATAAATCAGACCTCCCCTAAGGCTTTTTTTTTTTTTATGATGAGCAAAGATAGAAGTGAGAGAAACCAACTGCTTTGTAGATGCAACATTATGAAACATCCATCAGTGACAGAGACATTACGGATTCACCCACTACGCTACAGACTTGCAAGCCCAAAAGAACCCACCACCTCAAAAAGCTCATTGAAATTAGGTACTGTATTTAGAGAGTAGAGCTGTATTCTCAGTAGTGCATGTACTTAAGCATATTATAAAAACAAAGACGCATATTAGCTATCATTTGTGTTCTATCACATGTACTCCATTAGTTTAATGGCTCCTTCTGAATGTTCGTAGCTTAAGACTTTCTTTAGACTGAACATGCAAAAACCAATCTGAAATAAACATTGGACTGGTAACTGCAAAGGCAGTTCATGTTTAAACTGTCCATACCATCAAAACATCTTGAGAGAGCATGGAAATAAAATAAGGCATAGCAAGCTCAATCATTTTTATAATTCTCCCAGAAGCATACTTTTCCCTTCTTCCTCTTCCAAAATATTTTCGTCTCTAAACATATCAATAAATAATGTTTGTTCATCTGATTCTAAAAAGTGTAACTGAGGAAAAAGAACTGTGTGCTCAGAGTATTTCTTAAGCCAAAATTTGCTTGTATTGCTTTTGTTTTGTGCAAGTCTGAACTGAGGCTTTGTGTCACTTCCTGCTGTGTCATTTTGAGATGACATTTTATATTAGAAACCTATGCTTCAGCTGAAGAAGTAGGCCTAAGAATGAATAAGGTGCCTTATTCACAATGTCATCCCACAAATGTCTCCTGCTATTCACTTCAATATTCTGGTTCTTAAAACTGTTTGTACATCACTGCTGGTCACAGTAGTGAAGCACTTGGCTGCTCTCTCTGAGAGCCGAAGAGTGTGACCAACAGACCACAAGAGCAGCTTCAATGCCATCTATGGGAAGGATGTTCTACATAAAAAAAAAAAAGATTTTGAATATTAATATGCAGATAAACCTCACATTGCTGCACATCATTCAAAACCGAAGAAAATGAGAAGATACACCCACAACTATAGACACTGTTCTTCCAAGAGCAGAAAAGTGTTCACCTACAGCTGCGTTTTACAAGATCTAGTGAGATATCAAACATTGGTGGTTTAGTAATTTAAGAAATTTTTTATACTGTTTCTGATGTCTTTTGTAGATTCTACACTATTTAGGCAAACCAGAACCAATCAAAGCAATTAGAAAATATTGCAGTACACTATTTCTGAAATGGCAGCACTGCATGCATCAAAGCTATCTGGAGATTCACACTGTTCTTGACCTGACTTAGTAAATATGCTGCACCAGCAACCATGTGTGACGCTTGCCCCTGTGCATACACAAAAAAAAGAAAAAAGCAGGCTCCTGTCTTCCGATCAAAATACCTCAGCTCATAACTTACCTCCAGTCTGAATTGATTTCTAGAAACCGAGAAACTCCTGTTTGTGCTGCAGCCACATCAATATGAACAGAGACGTCTACATGAAGAAAACAAAATACAGTTTCAAAATTCTTCTAAGAACGCTCTGATTAACCAATTAGCAAAACAGCAACAGAAAAGTTGAATACTACTTTTCCACACTATTTACACGCAATACATGCAAAGGTATACTACCAAAAACACCCTGCAATTGAAATTAGGCAAACATACCTCAGGCCAGCTTCACATACCTGCTGTTGAAGGTACCAATTCATGCAACTTTTGAATTGCCACTCCTCCAGGATAATTGAAATGTGAAACATATAAAGATGTTCCTGAATAAGCAGTATTAACTAGAAGATGCATTATGACAAAGAAAGATCCAAGTTTGTACAGCCAGGATTTCCGGTAGTTATTCAGACTGTTGAGGGGAGAAAAAGCGAGTAAGCACAAACTGTTTTAGAACCATAGAATTACAGAACAGTTTCAGCTGGAAAGACTTTTAAGATTGAGTCCAAGTGCCAAGTTCACCACTAAACCATGTCCCTAAGCACCACGTCTACACATCTTTTAAATACCTCCAGGGATGGTGACTCAACCGCATCCCTGGGCAGCCTATTCCAGTGCTTGACAGCCCTTCTATGAAAATTTTTTTCCCACTATCCAGTCTAAACTTCCCCTGGTGCAACCTGAGGCCATTTCCTCTCATCCTATCACTTGTTACTTGGGAAAACAGATCAACCCCCACCTCGCTACAACCTCCTTTCAGGTAGTTGTAGAGAGCTATAAGGCTTCCCCTCAGCCTCCTCTTCTCCAGGCTGAACAACCCCAGGTCCCTCAGCCGCTCCTCTTAAGACTTGTTCTCGAGACTCTTCGCTGGCTTTGCTGCCCTTTATCTGGACATGCTCCAGCACCTCAGTGTCCTTCTTGTCACAAAGGGCCCAAAACTGAACAAGAGATTCGAGGTGTGGCCTCACCAGTGCCAAGTACAGGGGCACAATCACCTCCGTACTCCTGCTGGCCACACTATTTCTGATACAGGCCAGGATGTCTTCGGCCCTCTTGGCCACCTGGGCACACTGCTGGCTCATGTTCAGCCAGCTGTCCACCAGCACCTCCAGGTCCTTTTCCACACGTGAGCTTAACAGCCACACTGCAATATGTCTTTTTTTCTGGTGAATAAAATAAACTGAACTGTAACAGCATAACAAGGCTCTACTCTTGACTGCCCCAGACTTGCCAAATGGTCCTGTCAAATCATGTAACTTTTCTTTGTCTCCATTTCCCTCATTAGTCGAACAGGTACAACAATACAGACCTCCTTCCTAAAGCATGTGAAGATCTCAAGATGATCTAGATTCCCAGATGGAAAGAATAACATAAAAATAGTAATAATAGTTTTCCTTTTCTTTTGTATTTTCAGAGAAAAAAAACTATAAATAAAGAGAATTTTGAACTTACATTCGTGAGCACATTTTAGCAGCCACTATGTTGAAGACAGGGAAAGTATATATGATAAAACGCAGCTCTTTGTGTGGGAGAAACGAGTACAAGAAAATAAAGCCCAGTGCTGGCAAAAGCAATATTCGAGTTCTCTTTTCTGCTACACCCAGAGGTACAAATAAAATGCTGCATCCCAAAGCACGCGGCAGGGCTGAATAGAAATACCACAAGAAGGGAGAGGTCTTCAAAGTAAAAGGAGAGTTAAGGATGCTTTCACTGATAACAAGTAACTATTCTTTACAGTAGTACATGCAAATTTTGCAAATATACAGTATACTTTTTGTATGTCACATTTTCCCAGGTTTTGGAGTTCCCGCCTCACCCTCTAAGAAATAAAAGCAGCTGCCTAACTACACTCGCATCACCCAACAGAGGCAGATTAAATAGCTCTAACAATGGCCAGCATGAAAGACCAAAGGGAAGAAACCTGGCTCTGCACTGGAAGAACAATAAGCAGCAAGAAGGAACAGTCAGCAGAGGCAAGATCTAAGACATTGTCTCATAAGCTTCAAGTAACAAAATACTAGATGGAAAGTAAAATTTCAAACACCATAACTGAGACTTAGGAATAGGTTACATCATCAAGTTTTTGCCTTGGCTGGTAGTGTCCAACAGATCTTTTTCCCTGGATGTTTCAAAGGATACTCCCCAGCTGGAACTTTTGTTTAAAATTGTGTTATACCAGAGCACTTTCCCCTCAGGCCACACAAGCTGCCTCCAAAATAGAGAATCCACAGCAACTGTTAGCCCTAAAAGAATTAAAGAAATACAAATCTGCGTGAATTGAAAAATAGAGAAAAGCAAATTAGCACATCCAAATTGCACATTTACTGACGAGATCCACATCAACTGGAACATGCATATTAAGCCCCACCCAAAGCCACAGAGAGAGTTCAATCTGTCTGTCTTGCAGTGGAAATGCAGGGAAGGGAGGCACTTCTCAATAGAAGTCTTAAGCGTGTTAGGAATCCGACTGAGATTTGCCCCACTCCAACCCCAGGTATGAAAAGCAGCAGTTAATTAAAGTTTGATTTAAAAGAATATTAGAGCATTAAATGGAACAAATAGTAAGAAATCCAGGTTAACTTCAAATACTAAACGGATTGTTATTGTAAAGCTGATAAGCTAAGCAGAACAACCTCTAGTTTGCAACTATTTATTAGATGGAAGAAGGAAGATAAGGGACGAAAGGTGAAAAGACAGAAAAGCAGCAAATCCGACAGTCCCATCTCCTTCGCTCAGCTCTACGAAAACTGCTCTGGTATTTTAAGAAGTTTGCCCAGAGAGGGAATGGGAGTACCAGTAACTAAGTCCCACTGGACCTCCAAACTTTTATGCTGTGAGGTGCTTCCAAACGCACATGGTGTGATCTTTCACCATTTCTACTGTCCACGCTGTGGAAGGGACAGCAGACTACCAGAGGTCATCATTAGGCATGTGACAACAGCTTTTTTAATTAAGTAGCCTGGCAGAGAAGCTTAAGAATATTGACATGCATATGCATGAGCCTGCTGTGGATGAGCAGACAAGAACATCTTTTCAACCTCTCTAGCACAAATAATCACTTTAGCTATTAAAATTAATGTAATAAAGAAACAGAGCTGAACTGTGACTCTTGCCACAACCCTCTTGCTCAGTATCCCTGTCTGTCATGCTGTTGTGTTTTATTCTGGGGTTCAGCTTATTATGGCAATAGATACTACAGCTGATAATGCACATGTAGCTACAGCCACGCACTAACTATACAGGTGTCAACTTGCATATCTAAGCCTTTTTAATACTAGGATAATATACTACAAGCATCTAAAGGCAGGGGTCGGAGTATTTTTCTTGCACTGCTCTGTGCACACCTATTTCCTCACACAGGAATTTTCAAAGAAATAAATAACCTTGTCATATTACTAGCAAATGGAGAAAAAAAAAAAAGAAAAAAAGGAAGCCCTAAGGGCTAGGTCATCAGAGAAGTCAGTCAAACCTTCAGACTTCTGTTAAATTTACTACGAGTCATTTGTTTTTTTTCCAAACAATCACTTACCCAACCAAAAAATTCCAGCAGGAACAGCATGGGAAAGCACCTTGAAAATGGAGATTCTTTTAGTTAATAATGTCACCAGGAGCATGAGGCCTAAGAATATGCAGAGTTCTGATCTGAAGACTATAATTGCCAACGCTGAGAACCAAATGAAAGGCCTTTGCTTTTGCTGTATCCAGAAGGTCAATGCCAGGAGCACTGCAAAAATAAATAAAGCACACCACCTGACACACTGATCTATTAGTTTTCTAAAGAGCAACACTTTTCTCCGTACTGGTGTCTTGTTCCCCTAAGTTCCCACCAATCCTTGGTTCTGTGTCTTGGTCTTCCTACCTTTTCTAATCCAGAAAATCTTCCTGCGTTAGAGAAACATAGCTTGAAATAACACACAGCTTTCAATTCTCAATGCTTAAGTAATTAGGAAAAATAGAACCACTGAAGGAACACATGGGAACTCTTCCTAGTCAATATATTGATTACCTTTTGGAAAAGAAAAAACCCCGACAACTACAACAAGAAACCTAAACCGTAAGAGAGTGCTAAAAGCTTTTCAAACTAAGAAAACTATTGCTCAGTATCAGATGAAGAGTTAGTTTATTCTCTTGGCTGAGTGTATCCTATACTCATGACAACAGCACTATGAAAAAGAGACTACAAACTACTGATCAGGAATTATAAATTCATTTGCACAGATAGCTGGAGACGAATCCTTAACTCTACAGATGAAGTTACATCTACTTTTGTAGTTCAAATCACTTGATAACACTGACCACATAGCAAAATGGTCACGATCTTACAGAAAACGTGTGAAACATTAAGCCAGGGAACTGCAGGTACTTCTTAATACCTGCAGAAAGTATCTGAAAATTTTATGACTACACAATGTTTATCTGACATTTTTTTTTTGCTGTATTTTTCAGTTCTGATCTGCACAGGTTCTTGCGCCAACCTCATGATTTTATTAGTTGAGCAACTTGCACTGAAGCATTAAGTGACTCGGCTAGTATCTGTCACATGTGGTTAATCCTCCCTCTCATCATCTCTGGGGAAAAACTGTATGTGCAGAGTAAGGGTTCGACATTGTCTACTTAAGGCGAAAAAAGAACAAAACAAAACAAAAAAATCAAACTGCTACATTTGTAGGTAACTTCATAAGAGGCAGGTGGAGATGCTGCAGTGGGGGTTTGCTCCAGTCTCATGAGAAAGCCTTTCCCACGCAGACCGAGTTCACAGATTTTTTTTGAACTGCAGGTGTTTCTATTGCCTGTAGAATAGGTCTATGTTTTATGCATCAGATACGTGTAAGCAAACCTCTAGGTAACCAAAGCCATCTGACAAACTCCACATACATTCAGATTCAATAAAACTTGATTCAACAGTCATTGTAAACATATGTGATTAACAAAACAAAAAAGGAAGAAATCACAACTGCTTAAGATTCTAATCTTGTTATCACACAAGTTAAGCATATATATTAATTCGGCCTGACTACACATTTTCTGTGCTTCTACTATTGATACATTTGAGAAGAACTTTGTATTTTAAAATTATTCCTATGCAAATACTTACCAAAAGGAAGCGCAAACACATTAGGGAGGGTTCGTGTACAGTAGAACATTAAATGAAACTGAGTAACAGTGATGAGACAGAAGACTGTTGAGGTAGTTGCTCCAAACTGCTTTCTAACTTCTTTCTGCAACTTCCACAACGTGTAAATCACACTGAGCCCCAGGCTTCCTCGGACTACCATAAGAATAAAAATGGGAAATAAGAGTAGTATCAGATGGATCACTTACAAAGAACCATGTTACATCACATACTGGGCAGAAGTTATAAAGAATAATTCTGAAGATATCACAATATAAGTCACTCAAAAGAAAAACAAAACAAAACAAAACTTCCCTATTAGTTTATCTAATTTTAATCCACCTTTAACTTGTCTGATACTTTTGCACAAATGCTTTTACGCCCAAGTTCATACTTTCTAAAGTATACTTGGAAGGACACACAGCAGTATATTCTCCGAAAAACACTTGTTTTTTCTACACTGTCTGACATTGGTTAGCACAGACTTTCTTTGAGCTGTTAAATTACCGCAAAGCTGTTAAATTACCCATGGCGTTGCCATGCTGCCTCTAAGTACCTGCAGTCTGCAAAATCCCACACTATGGAAAAAAATATGACATTTTTATCATATATCCAAATGCTGAATGTTACAACAGTGTCACACATTAGTTCAGTAGTAAAAACATCTCTATTTTGACAATTTAAAGTTCTCATACCTATCAGCTGGGAGTAAAACTTGGACATTCTTAGTAGAGAAAGTACATATATAGCTGGGCTAGAAAGAGCAGCAATAAAAATTGGTCCAAGGAACGTTCTCGGGACAACTCCAGGAAATTCATGATGGTCATACTGCAAAAAGGAAAATCTAAGTAAGATACACAAATCAGAAACAAAGGAAAACTGGGATAAATCATACTGATGTTGCATTTATCCTACTCCTATAGCAGGGAATTGCGATCTTTACCAGGACACAAGAAAGAACACCTTCTTTCCAATTTACCTTATCCAAGTCCAGCTGGTGGTACACCACATCGTGGATAGCTTGGAGGTTAAAGCTTTCCTCCACCTTCGTAAAAGGACAAACGGTTAAATGAACAAAGGCGACGACAATCAGCAGCAGCAGCAATGGGAACGACCGCCCACTCAAGCTCCTCTTCTGAGCCATCTTGAGTTCGAAATTCACATGTATTCTACTATTATTAAAAAGAAAATTAAAAGAGAATACATTAATAATATCGCATGAAGTGTACAAACAGAAAAAGAAAGACTGATAATGCAAGAAAAAGGCACTATGGTAGCGTAAAAGTTTAAACAAAGACTAACAGATCAAATAATCCATCCAATATTTTTTTTCATACATTCAATGAGTGGATAGCCAAAACCATACTCAGGCAGCATTTCAGGATTTACCCCTCCTTCTGTAAACGTAAACATTCTAGTTTTCACTTCGAAAACCTCAGACAACATAGACCCTACTTGAGAAAGTATTTCCCTTTGCGCTCCACGCTGACGCCGCTGCTGAGCACCACCTCGGTCACGTCCGCGCTTTCTGAGAGAGGCAGCTTCGTCATGTACTCTTGCTTCAGCCACACACCAGACTTAAACACGACCTGTAGAACACACTCCCTCGTTTGTCTGGGACTCTGAAACTAGTGGGAGTGGAACCATGAGGATGAGAAGTTGCCTGCAGCAGAAATTGCCTGGATCTTCTCAGTTTGGCAGCAGTGAGGTCTGGACTCGGCAAGTGAAGGACAAATCCCCGTGACGCGTCACCGCGGCGTGAGGAGGTCCGAACGCCATCCTCCACGCTGCTACCCACAAACCAAGGCCGGCTCTCCCCAGCACCCAGTTTCACAGCACTGTGCTGAGCCACTCTTACGGTAGTACTTCTGATGAATTTCATCACAATGACAAAAATCACGTGTCCAGGTGATGGCAGAGCAAATAAGTATTGTCACAACTCATCTTTTCTAATTTCAGACTATAAAACAGTTAGAAAGAAAAAAGTTATTTTCCATGACCATTTTTGACCATTTCCTGCAAAAACATGGTAATCTATTTTATGTTCTTTTAATTTAAGCTTTCCACTTTTTGTAAGCTTACAATTTAATACAAGGCAGATTTTGATTACTGCTATTCTTGTCCTGTTCTCACAGAAACAAAACTTTAAAAATAGCACCTTCAATGTACAAATGGAGTTTTGGTTAGATGCCTTCTCCCATGTTTTTGCCTAAACATGTCCATCAAAGAGATGTAAGATAGTTGGCAAATTTGCTAGGATCACTTAGCAACTGCCTTCTACCCCAAACTGATGTTCGTCCTGCTCATTAATAAAAATAAATAGCGAGCTAGTGTTCCTTATTTTCACAGCTAACACCAACAAATCCCAACCTGTGCGTACCTCCTGTAAATACATACAATAATACACAGATACGTTGAATCTCACTGACAGTACCTCTTTTTCTCATGACTGTGGTTGTTGCAGAACGTATCTGAAGCTCTAACCCGGAGCTTCAGAGTTCTGAGGTAGGTCCTTACGATTTTTTGGCTTGGTTTTGTAATGGTAAGAGCCAAAATAAACACGACATCCCAGGAAGGGAGAAAAAAGTGTTTTTCACCTGTGCTTAGTATTACTTCTTCACAAGGATGGATAAAAACGGCTTGTGCAACGACAGAATCCTTTTTCCACAGCAGTAGTGGAAGACGTGCGGGACTGCCAGCAGGAGCACTTCACGAAGCGTTTGGCCAGAACCGAGCCTCTGCACGGGACAATTCATCCTGTGCAAATGCTTGTCTCTAGAAAGCTCCCTTGCTGAATTCTTCCAATAAATAGGGAGGCACCTCACGTTTCTGGCCAAGGGAGAAAAACGGGCACCGAAGGATCCATGCACACGGGCGTTCCAGCAGTCTGCGCGTCGTGTGAAGCAGCGCCCAACGCACCAGCGTGGCAGGTATCCCCCGTTCCACATTTGCCGCTTAATATTTCAGATAAATGAAAGGGAGCCAAGAAACACTTGTAAAAGAAAAAAAAGGACCCAAGTGCCAAGAAGCTCTGGGGTTTTTCCTTCTCAACTATATCAGTTGTGTAATCAAAGCTACTACCCTCACCTGTAAATATTGCGTTCATTATACTCTGACCACTGACAGTGAAGCTACACATCCCATACACCATTTATCACAAGGCTTTTTTTTTTTTATCTTGTTGACTCCAACCCTTTTGTACGCCTGAAGAAAGTAAGCTTGCCAGCACAGTCATACATTCTGAAGATAATTATATGTATTACACATACTGAGATTCCCTGAAGGGAAACATGCTAGAAGGTAAAAAAACCAAAGCATGAAGACAACACCTAGGTTTCCCGAGATAAAGCCTAATAAATTTAGTGATCTTGTCAAGACCCAAGATAACTCGCTCTGTCGAAAATTGATGTTGACAAATCTCAAAATTCAAGTGGAATTTATCGGGACAGGTAGACACTGAATTTGATGTTTAAAATAAATTTGCTCTATAAAGGTAAAAATATCTGCAATTACAGCTTTTATTTTTAAAAGACCAAAGCAAAGAAACAGATTTTCACTTAATAAAAGTATTTTTAATACGTAAGGTTAGAGGAATACTGTAAGCAAATACTAACAGTTTTATCCATCATTAATGTTCTAACAACTTTAGCAGAATCTTCCACAGACCTATACAACATAAAACTCTGACTCCCTGCCCAAGATCATAGAATAGAACTATAGAATAACTTCAGCTGGAAGAGACCTAGAAGATCATTGAGTCCAGCCTTTGCCCCAGCCCTATCAAACCACTACACTATGTACCCCAACACAACATCCAGACACCTCCAGGGACGGTGACTCAACCACTTCCTTGGGCAGCCTGTTCCAATGGCTGAGAACCCTCTCAGTAAAGAAATTCTTCCTGAATCTAACCTGAACCTCCCCTGGTGCAATTTAAATCCATTTCCCCTCGTCCTGTCACTCTCCACGAGGGAGAACAGACCAGTCTACATAAACACTGAACTATAGAAGAGCAGAGATTTTCAACACAAAGAATTCATCTCTTCCTGGAATTAAACTGGGTGAAAATAAATTATCTTCTTACATTAACAAAAGGATGAAGACCTTCCACCAAAAGTGGTTTATTCTTTTTCTATACTTGTTCTGTGCAAGTGTCACTAGTTCCAGTAATGACCCTTTTACTCTTTCCCTGAAAAATCTACCATATTTAGCCCAGTTGTGTTTTTAAGACACTTTCCATTATAAATATGCTAAGTTTGGCAGCCAAGCTGCCTGCTGAATATATAGAATCATAGAATTGTCAGGATTGGAAGGGACCTTAAAGATCATCTAGTTCCAGCTACATGATCCAAAGATCACCTGCTCCATGGGCAGGGACACCTCCCACTAGATCAGGCTGCTCAGAGCCCCATCCAGCCTGGCCTTAAAAACTTCCACAGATGGGGCTTCCACCACCTCTCTGGGCAACCTGTTCCAGTGTCTCACCACCCTCATGGGGAAGAACTTCTTCCTAATGTCCAGTCTGAACCGAGCCATCTCTAGCTTCAGTCCATTCCCTCTAGTCCTGTCACTATTTGACATCCTAACAAGCCCCTCACCAGCTTTCTTGTAGGCCCCCTTGAGATACTGGAAGGCCACAATAAGGTCTCCTCGGAGCCTTCTTTTCTGCAGACTGAACAACCCCAACTCTCTCAGTCTGTCTTCATAGGAGAGGTGCTCCAGCCCTCTGATCATCCTCATGGCCCTTCTCTGGACACTCTCCAGCACATCTGTATCCTTCCTGTAGTAGGGGCTCATAGAACTGGACGCAGTACTCCAGGTGGGGTCTCACAAGAGTGGAGTAGACAGGAAGAATCACCTCTCTCGACCTGCTGGCCACGCACCTCCTGATGCAGCCCCGGGCACGACCGGCTCTCTGGGCTCTCTCCAGAGGCTGCATTTCCCCCCTCGCACGCGCTGTGCGGAGGCACCTCAGCCAAACCACCAAGAGCGTCCCCCTCCCGCCAGCGAGGTCCTTCCCCTTCGGCCTGACCCAGCCTCGGCAAAACCTCTGCTGCAGCATCTTCTGTTTTAATTTCCCCCCCCCCTTTAATACCTCTTCTAACTTTAAAGCCAACTCCTGCCTGAGGTCACATTCAAACCTCGCAGTTGCCGCGATCGCCTTTTCTTCTTTTCTAAGAACGAACACGCTACTTTTAGGAACCGTTTCCTCCTGCGTTTGGGGGCTGGCTAAAAACTAAAAACTACGAAAGAAAAAAAGCTGGGGCGGGAAACGAAGCCTGGGGCGGCACCGGCTGCGAAGGACGAGGCTACGGGCACACCCTCGGGCCGGGGCGCAGCGCGGACCCGCTCCATGTGCCCGCTCCCCCTCTAGCGGCCGCCCCGCCGCCGGGCACACCCCGGGCTGCCCCCGCACAGCAGCGCCCGCCGCTCCCCCAGACTCCGAGGCCGATCGGGCCCCCGCGGTGGAGGCCGGCACCGCGTCGGGAGGCGGCTGCCCTGCCCCGCCCAACCCCGCTCCCTCCAGCCGGGGTCCCCGCCGGCCGCCTGTAGCCGCAGTCCGGCGATGGAGCTCGCGGTTACGCGCGTCGGCCCGGCTGCAGCCTCCCCGCCTCCCGGCTGCCGGTTTGGCGGCCCCCCCCCCCCCCCCCCCCCCGCTCCCCCTCACGCCACCGTTACCTCCCGCCCCGCAGCGCCCTCGGCCCGGCCCGGCCCGGCCCGGCCCGCACTCACCGCCCGCGCGTCCACGTGGCCGCTCCGCAGAGGGCACCGGCGGGAGGGGGCTGGCGGCGGCGAGAGCCGGGGCGGGCAGCCCCCTGCCCACGTGACCACCCCTCCGGGCAGCCATGTTAGGTGAGGGCAAGACACGCCCCCGGCAGCGAAAATGCTCCGGGGCGGCCGCCGAGTACAAATGGCGGCCGGTTCTGAAGCTCCCGCGGGGCTTGTTCCTGCCCGCTTTCATGATGGCGGCGGCGCACGAGGCGGGGGGGGCGTTGCTGCCACAGACAGCTCTCCCCTGCACGGGACGGGGAGTTACTTCACCTCACTGCGCACGCGGGGGGTTACCATTGGTCCGGAGCGTGGCGGGCGCTGATTGGACCACGTTCCTCCGCTCCGCTGCCTCCACCAACGAGCGGCCGCGGCCGGAGCGTGCGTGGGGCTGACGCGGAAATCTGAATGGAGCTCGCGGGCCGGTTGCTACGGGGGCCGGGGCGGAGCGAGCGCGTTGCGCGCGGCCGGCGCTGAGGCGGGCTGGGTGCCGCGCCTGGGGCTCCCCTCGCCATGGGGCCCGGCCCCGCGTCTCGCCCGGGCCCCGCGCCGCTGGCCCTGGCGCTCTGCGCTGCCCTCCTGCTGCTGCTACCGCCCGCCACGGGCGCCGGCGAGCGGCGGCGCCTGGCGTGCTCCACCTGCCGGGGCGTCGTGGACAGGTTCAACCAGGTGGGCAGCGCGGCCGGGGGCCGGCGGCGGGCGGGGGCTCCCCGGCGAGAAACCGGCCCCGGGATCCCGCCCGGCGGGCAGGGGAGCGGTGGCAGCGGTGAAGGCCGGTCCGAGGGGCGACCCCTGGGGCCGGTTCAGCGATTGGGAGTCTGCGACCCCCAGGGCTGGCGGCCTCTCGGCCGGGCTGCGGGAGCGCTGCCGCCGGGTGCCCCGGTAGCGACGGCCGACGCGCGGCCGCGGTTTGCTCCCGGCCTCGGTTAAAGCCGTGATCTCCGGGTCGGCGGGTTACGAAGCTCCTCGAGCTTTGCTGTCGCAGATATTTTGGTCCTTTAGGGCAAAAAGACCGGCGGCGCAGGCTGCAGCGTGAGAAGCCGGCGGGGAGAGTCTCCTCCTGCCGGTGTGTGCCGGCCGGTGCCTGGGCTCAGGGAGCGCAGCGCGGGGCCACCGCGGCGTGTGACAGCGCTTAGTGCTCTTCCCACGGGATTTCGCTGTTGTAGGCTGAGTAAATCTCTTTAGCTGCGGAGGGTTTCTGCAAGGTACGGTTTGACAGGCGTTGCCTGCGACTGGGGCAGGTTGTGCCCGAGTTACGCTGCTGCGTGCTCCTGTGGTGAAGTTACAGCGTGGTGAAGATTGGGCTGAGCACTGTCAAAACTGAATGAAGTAGAGGCCTTGCTCAACTGATCAATAAAGCTCCCAAGAAGTTAAAAGAGGAGAGTATCAAGTTTCGTACATGCATATCTTTTTACATAAATGAAGGCTATAATAATTCGTTCTTCATGCTTTATGAAAACCGAGTCACGTTATGCTGTAACCTGCGGTTTCTCACTTTACATGCTGTCACTGACCGATTTGATCAGCAGCTTCAGAACTTCACTGGAGTTTCTGCGTGGCACTTTTCATAATTCTTGTACAAGCATTTACTGTTGCTCTTAATTTTCGTTAGAAACGAGCCCTATGTAACTTAGATTCCTTTGCTACTTTTCATTTATAGGGATTAGCAAATACAGCTAAAAAGAACTTTGGTGGTGGAAACACTGCTTGGGAAGAGAAGACGCTGTCAAAGTATGAATCTAGGTAAGCTGTCTCAGTACTTCTCATTTGTCTGCATTTCATGCCCATTGTTCGTGACTTCACTGTGCCAGTATTTGTCTGGAGTTTAAATATTGAATGTTGTAGCTCAGGTTACATGTGTCCAAGCCTTAAATTCTTATTGATTAAAATGTAATACTGTGTTCTAAAGTTAAGACTACAGTAAAGACTGAAACCTCCTATTAATGCCTTTGTCTTGTTTCTGAAAGCAACAAAAGTTAATACTGTCATTGATCATAGTAGGGGTTTTTTTCTATTTACCCATTAAAGTCCTAAAATAATGATCTTAAATAATGGTCAACAGTTAATTGATAGTCGTAAAAGATGTGGAGCACTGCAGTACTTGGTTTAGAATCAAATCAGTATCTCCCCTATAGAGTAGTCACTGTTTCAGTGCCAAACAGAAACTAAAACAAGGGCAGATTACTGTGTTCTTTTGTATATGTGTTTGATTACTGAGCAAGGTAATCTGCTTTCTTTTTTTTTTCTAAATTTATAATTAACTTTTTAGTCTTATTTGTAGGATTGAGATGTAAGAGTGGGATTTCTGAACCTCAGTTACTGTGAGCTTTGTGGACTGGTATCAAATATTAACAATACATGAAATTTATTGTTGAATTTAGGACAATAATTCTGCACTCAAAATTAGCTGGGAGAAAAAATTGCTACAATCTGCAGACATAACAAATGCAAGCAAACCAAAGTGGTTCTTGTGGTCATCCTTCTAATTTTTTGCTTGAAGTAATGTTCATTAGTTCTTTATTCTGGTATTTGCTTTGTTTTGGAACTAATTCAAAACGCACTCTAAGCAGGTAAGGTATTCTAAGTTGAAGCCTAGCTCCTCTGTCGTGTTTTGAGTGGCGTCAAATGTTTAATTTAAACTTACCATTTTCCTTCTCTGCTTGTAGTGAAATTCGTCTTGTAGAGATCATAGAAAATCTGTGTGACAGTAGTAACTTTGAATGTAACAACATGGTAGAAGAGCATGAAGAACTTATAGAGAAGTGGTGGTTCAAACTGTAAGTGTCAATTTTTTTTTTGTGGGAGTAAGTTTTCTAAGAGGATGATATACTACTCTTAAATCTTGTCATTCTTGAGTATCCTTCAAGAGTGGCCATTGAGTACAGCTGGGTTCAGGCTGACTTAACAGCGTGTACTGCTGTACCATGTTCCTTTTGTTTTCGATTCCAGAAGTGTTGCACCAAAACATCCAGTCTGGCTTCTTTTGTGTGGTCTACTCAGTCACCAGGGGGCTGTTGAGGCAAACTCACATTGGAAAACTTTGAGACTTACTACTTTTCTTGTTTTCCTTTGTCATAAAACTGCAAGAGACTCTTTGAATCAGTGGAGTTTTTTTTTTTTCTTTTTTTTTTTTTTTTCCCTGAAACATTATTATATTCTCCTGGCAATCAAAGCAATAGTTGATACTAATAATTCTAGAAGTTGAATCTCTTGAGAATGTTATAGCAGCTCACGTTTCTGTCTGCCTTCTAAGCTAGTTTGTGATTTCTGTTGTAACTAAGTTTTTCATATATCATTGTAAAATACAATTAGTGCAAGAATGGCATTGTAGCGTTAGATCTCTTAACATTATTTTCTTTTTAATTCCAAATCATGTTTCTACTAAGCATTTTATAACTACTTTAGACTATACGCACTCTCAGTCAGCTAGAATTCAGTAAGGTGAACTGCCATTATAACATTTAATATATGATCTATGTCCTTTCATATGGAAGCTTTATTGCTTTATCCTTTTACCGAACTATACGGCGTTGTATATGTGTTAACATGCCAATCGAATGGAATAGCGTACATAGCGTAAAATGGACTATTCTAGTGAGACACTTCTTCTCAGTGAGGGTGACGGAACACTGGCACAGGCTGCCCAGGGAGGTTGTGGAGTCTCCTTCTCTGGAGACATTCAAGACCCGCCTGGACACGTTCCTGTGTAGCATAATCTAGGCGTTCCTGCTCTGGCAGGGGGATTGGACTTGATGATCTTTCGAGGTCCCTTCCAATCCCTAACATTCTGTGATTCTGTGATTTCAGTTGGAAAGGACCTACAACGATCGTCTAGTCCAGTGGCCTGACTGGTTCAGGGCTGGCCAAAAGGTAAAGCATGTTAAGGGCACTGTCCAAGTGCCTCTTAAACACTGAGAGGCTTCGGGCATTGACCACCTCTCTAGGAAGCCTGTTGCAGTGTTTGACCACCCCCTTGGTAAAGAAATACTTGCTAATGTCCAGCCTGACACTCCCCTGGTGCAGCTTTGAACCATTCCCACACATCCTATCACTGGATACCTGGGAGAAGAGCTCAGCACCTCCCTCTCCACTTCCCCTCCTCAGGAAGCTGTGGAGAGCAGTGAGGTCACCCCTCAGCCTCCTCCTCTCCAAATTAGACAAGCCAAAAGTCTTTAGTGTCTCCTTATTGGACATGCCTCCCAGAAAGGTGAGCTGTGCAACCCAGAGTCATAAGTTTGCATAACAGAAAGATACAAGTCTTAAACTAGAGAATTTGACAAAGTAGATTTCCTAAAATAAGCAAAACCTTTCGTAAAATACATTAATTTTTGGAAAGTTTCCCTGTTCAGCAGACCTTTTGAGTGCAATTCATTAACTTTGCCTTCCGTTCTTGAACGTGTGGTATCCAAATGTCATTCGGTTTCCAAAGACAATTTCTTTGTCCATGATCACCTTAGATCTTTTATCACAAGTTGTTACATTACATGTGATACTCAGTAAATTTACTTTTCAGGACCTGAGCATTGGACTCAATATGGTCAGACCTAATAGTTTAGAAGGAGAAGCTGCACATTCCTTGGGGGTTGCTGAAGATTTCTGTCAGACTAGGGAATATCTAAGTCTTTGCTTTACTAAACTTTTTGACTCTTTAGCATCAGCATGAGACTGAGATCTCTGAATTGTCATTCAGAACGTAGTAGACCTCATGCTTGTTTGCAAAGCTCTATGTGGCAATTTCGTTGTTAATTGGAAGTGTATGTTAATGGTACAATAGCACCTACTAGCTTCTTAATATTAAAAAAAATCCTTCTAAAATAATACTTAATTCATGCTAAGAAGAGAGATTTGAACAGGCATTCTCTTGACAGATTGGCGATAATTCAAGCAAATGTTAGTATCTCTCCTGGGTTATCTTCTGCATTGTTGAGGTAAAGATACAACAGTTATCTTTAAGGGGAATACATAAATTAGACTATTTCAACTATATATGTCTTCTCTAAAAGAAGGTGCTAAAAAAAACGGGGTGTGTGTGTATGTATCAAGATGAATTGATTTTACTGGTTGCTCTTATTCCACATTTTTCATAAACATGATTGCTTAAGTTTGAGTGGCGCTGTTATTATTGTGGTTTAAAAGGTAAATACATGTCAAGTAGGAGGACTTCCTCTAGAAATTGGTTCCCAAAATAAGATAGTCTTCAGAACAGAAAAAATGGGTTTCTCATCTGTCAGGTGCAATAAATTACTGTGTTGCGCAGGTTCGCTTGTATGAGTTGGTTTTAAAGAATCTTCATTTGTTTTATTGATGGATGAATGTCTCTCATACACAGAAAGAAGAAGTATCCTGATTTATTTAAGTGGTTTTGCATAGAAACAATAGAAGTTTGCTGCCCTGCTGGAACATACGGACCAGATTGTCTGGGTAATATTTCTTTTGAAAAATGCAGTAGCAGATGTGTTCTTCTTATGTGTTTGTTTCATTCTTCCATAACATGGACAAATACATCAAGTACAATATTTTCTGTGAGGCACCAGCTGCTGTGTAGTGTGTACCTGCCTGATGGTTGGGTAACTGCCTTGTGAGCATCCTGCCTGAAGAAAAGTCTTCTGGGCAGGAAGTCATGTACAGAGCTCTCAAGGGTGTGGAATCTATCTGATCTGATGCTCACATCCACACCTGACCCATGCTTAAAGTCTCTCTGTGACATCAGATCTGTTGTTTAGGTGGCCTTTCAGAAACTGTGAGTAAATTGGTCAAAACACCGTTGGGGATTAAATGAAGAAATTTACAGCTGAGTGTTAGTTAAAAAGGCAGCGGGAGAAACTGGATGAAAGGAAGGTCGTTGATGCAAAAGTGCTAAAGGAGCTATTTTGGCACCTAAAGTTTGTATAATTTATAAGTCTCTAAAATTTTACAACTTGTTAGAGATCCTCTTTGGCTTCTTATGTTGTTAAAATTCTCAATTCTCAGTATTGATCTAAAAGATTGCTACTAGATTCTTCCAAATGCAGTATGAGCATTCTCAAAAATCTGGAATAAATAAAGATACTAACTTTAGCCAGGAAGTTGGGAAAACAAATACAATTCTAAGTCATGCTCTCTACCCAAACTTTCCTGGAGATTGTATTGGGTTCTACTTATATTTGAATATATTACTGAGCACTCCTTTTGGTTGCTCTCAAGGGAAAGGCTTTAGAAATTGTATCTTGGTTTAGTGTGACTATTTTTTAGGGTTGGTTTGTTTGTTTTGGTCTGTTTGGTTTTTTTTACATTTTACTGTCTATGAAGATGGAAGAACTTCAGGTGCTTATGCCTGAGAATAGGAAGTTAATTCCTTTAACATCTGATTTTTAAGTATTTTTGATCCTTTCTAGCTTGTCGTGGAGGATCGGAAAGACCTTGCCATGGAAATGGTCACTGTGATGGTGATGGTACCCGGGGTGGAGATGGCTCATGTAGCTGTAACAAGGAATATACAGGAGATTTTTGTTTGGACTGTTCTAGTGGTTACTTCAGTACCTTGAGAAATGAGACACATTCTGTTTGTACAGGTAATGAAGTCTTTGACACTTAGATATTTGTCCTTCAGTTTCTGTAAACAAAACTAAAAACAATTTGAACTGACAGATGTAAAACAAAAAAATATTTATGGTTTGTCATGCTTTAAGTTAAGAATTCATCTATGTCATGAGGGAGGTGGGAGGGAAGGTCAGCCTTTGCCCGCCTCCAGCACACCCAAGTACTGTATGAAAATCTTGAGCTGAAATTGCTGCACAGTCGGCTACTTTGAAAGCCGGGATTTCCTCATGTCTCGCAGAGTAAATGGGCATGGAAACAGCTGATCTGTGCTGTAGACTGCATAGATTTTAGTTAAATATGTCTGATCTTAATTTTGAAATAAAATCGGGTTGTAGGAATAAACTTTCTCAGTTGGTCAGATTTTCATCTGGTTTTACATGTTGAATGAGATTCTGAAGCAATTAAGTCCTGAATATGAGGTCTGGTAAGGCTGTCTTTTCTTAAGGTTGTCTTTTCATAAGGTTTTTTCTTAATGTGTCTCTATAGTAATTCTTCTGTATGATTTGTTTTCTAGTACAATATATAACATGCATGTCTTGTGTACTGCACATCGTATATGCATGTAATATATATATACAATGAATATACAACTGGATTTCTAGTATGCTTCCTCATGAAGTTCTTCAGACTAGTATTATTCACACGCTGCTCTCGTAGCTGGTTGCAAATGAAGTAGTCTGAGGGTTCGTTTGGTGGGAATACTGAGTTTAGTGTTTAACCTGCTGTCCCAACCCTGAAAGTCTGAGCAAAGTTTACCTTCCTGATTTCCTCTTTCCAAATATTTTTGAAATTAGACCTGCAATGTCTAGTCACCAGAATTTCGTGGCACTTCTTAAAGTGATGCAGACTATAATTTCTAGGTTTAGCTTCCTGGGTTTATGAGGGGATTGGCTTTGGTTTGTTTTGGGTTTTTTATTTGGGTTTTTTTTGTGTGTGTTTGTTGGGTGTTTTTTTGTTTGTTTTGTTTTGTGGTTTTTTGGTTTTTTTTGTAAGATATAACTGCATTTTTGCAAATCGTATCTCCATAAAGTTGAGATTTAATGTTGTGAATAGGAGGGTCAAGCTACTAAAATATGGTGGCTTCCAGTGAATCCTAAATAAGCTTTTCTTTCAGAATTTGTATGCCCAAACTTGTCTTGGAATATCTCAACAAAGCTCAGATTGTAGTTTTCTCTTGCAGCCTGTCATGCTGCCTGTAAAACTTGTACTGGTTCAAGTAACAAGGACTGCCAAGACTGCAAAGAAGGCTGGATTAAAAATGAAGAAGCAGCTTGTGTGGGTGAGTAGTGCTTGTTAGATTTCAAACAGGTTTTGTAGCAATGTTGGCTGGTGAGGTCAGATGACATTGCATCGAGTTTTATTGTATTTTCTGGAAGAGTTCTGTCCCTTTAGATTTCAATGATTTGTAGTCTCTCTCTTCCTAACTTGTTTCACATTGCAGGAGGGCACTATTTCCTCCCTACTGATCGCCTGGTGGTTATAGTTGTCTTTATCGAACTGTTCACTGTGTATCTTTTTAGTTTAGTGAAACACAGACAGTAGCAAGCTGGTTGTTCCTTTTAAGACATGTTTTTTGTGTTTATTTGAATGCTAAACAACACCCTGCTCTTGATTTTTGTCAACTACTGGAAGATTCCTATCAGCTTATCTGTGTATTTTGCAGTAATTGTGCAGCTGTGTTCACATTACTCTTATGTTTATACATGCTGAACCCTGGTAGAGTTGAAACATTTCACTAAAATCCAGGCATACTAACTTTTCCTTTTGTTGGAGAGAAATACCCGGAGACCTCAAGATCAGTGCTTCCGTTAATCTCTCAGATATAAATTGGGTAATCGGTAGCAATGATGTCTGCAGCAACACGATGAGACGGACAGCAAGAGGACTGAAATAGCCTTTCTCTGTCCAAAATTTTTAGTTCTGCCCTTTCCTTGAAGTCGTAAGCCTAGTTGTTTTAAGTTCCCAGGTTTGCATCTTGAGTGGTGTTATCTGTAACTTGCCTTTCTCCAGTTTGCTTTGTGTAGAAAACTTAAGTGTTGTATTTGTGCATTTGTGTAACTTTTTGTAGTACTTTAAAAAGCTCCATAACTTGGCAGTACAGGAGTAGAGAAATCAGCAGTGTTCCAGAAGAGTAGTCTGTCTGCTTCATTGTTATGCTGTTTACATAAAATGCATTTCAACTACTGACTTGAAAATGGCAAGGTTGGCAGGTATTTAGGCAGTTTCACTTAATTTGAGCTCTTGATTTTTTTTGGTATGTCTGTTATTGTCATCACAAAACATCTTCGAAGGATCAGTTTTGATTTGTTAGTCTAAGTATAAGCTGAAGGAAAGTATGTTACTACGTTACTATTATGTCTAACATGTTGCACATCTGATCCTGAACTCCTAACGCTTGCAATGCAGTCAGTTTAAATTTATAGCTTCTGTGGGCCACTTCTCAGAAGATCCCAAAATGTGACATTCAAGTATTATTAATCTGACTATTTCATCCTGACTACTATTTTAAGTAACTTGTCACTCTTTATCTTTCAGATGTGGATGAGTGTGCTGCTTCTCCTTGCAAAGATCAGCAGTATTGTCTGAACACAGATGGATCTTTCTCCTGCAAAGGTTTCTTTTTAATCTGCTGTTGTTGTTTGCTATTGTCACCTGGAATCCCAATCTGATGCTAGAAAGGGTGTGGTACCAGACATTTGTTTAGTACAGTGTGGACTTGTTCTGACCAGGCATGGGGGAGGATGAGGATTTAGATCTGTTGTATGAGCAAAGTAAGAGATTTCTGGTTATTTCTACTCCCCTCTCATGAGAGCCCACCTGCAGTACTGTGTTCAGTGCTGGGGTCCCCAGTATGAGAAACACATGAACCTGTTCGAGTGGGTTCAGAGAAGGGCAATAAAAATTTTCCGGGCGTTTGGAGCACCTCCCCTGTGAGGACAGGGTGAGTACATTGGGCTTGTTCAGCCTGGAGAAGAGAAGGCTTCAGGGAGACCTCATAGTGGCCTTCCAGTAATTGAAGGGGGCTACAGCAAAGAAGGGGAGGGTCTGTTTACAAGGGCATGTGGTAATAGGGCCATGGTAATGGCTTTAAACTGAAAGAGGGTAGATTTAGACTAAATATTGGGAAGAAATTCCTTATTGTGAAGGTGGGGAGACACTGAAACAGGTTGCCCAGAGAAGTTGTGGAAGCCTCCTCCCTACCATTGTTCAAGGCCAGGTTGGGCAGGGCTTGGAGCAACCTGGTCTAGTGGGAGGTGTCCCTGCCTATGGCAGAGGGGTTGGAACTAGATGACCTTTAAGGTCCCTTCCAACCCAAACCATTTTATGATTTCTTATGTAAGGTGACTGACTTTAAGGATGGTGCTTTAAACATCAGATCCATGATTTTTTTATGTTTAAAATATTTTATCTTTAGCATGTGATGCCAGCTGCATAGGTTGCACAGGGGAAGGCTCTGACAAGTGTAAGACTTGCGCATCTGGATTCATGAAGGAAGGTGAAAAGTGTACAGGTTGGTGGATTTAGCAGATACTTAATTTTCACACACAGGGACCTTTAAAACATTAAAAAAAAACACCCCACAGTACTGTCTGAATAAATTTGAAGCAGTCTGAATCATGAAGAACCGTAAGAGATTATTTTAACAGAAGTCAAATCTGTTGCAGCAACATTCCGTTCCTCTGTATGTTTTTTGTTATTTGAATAGAAATTCGTTTACGTGACTGAGCACAAATAAGATTTATAACAGAATAATGGACGTGGACTCTTTCTTTCCCTGTCCTGTGTCCAGATATAGATGAATGTAACCTTCCTGAAAAGATCTGCGTGAAAGAGAATCAAGACTGTCTTAATACTTCAGGTAGTTACAAGTGTGTATGTTCAGAAGGGTTTGAAGATAACGATGGAACATGTGTTCAAACTGCAAAACCAGGCAAGTGGCTTGTCAACGACAGATTTTTAAAAAATGTTACATCGACAACTTGGAGGTGTATTTCTCTCTGAGGGTCTCTTTATAATTTCTCATCTTCCTACAGCTGTGGTCTGTGTCTAGTTTGCGGTGTAGGTCACGTTATGGCATGCTTGTTTGTCACACCTGGACTGTTCTGACCCTCGGGCTCACTTCAGATCATAACTTAGGTTCTGGATTCCCTCAGACAACAGAAGAGATGCAACCACACCAACAATTAGAGAATGTAAAAGATTTACTGATAAATGCATAATAAGCAGTAACTAGTGAAGGGATTGCATATTAGAGAGAAGTAGAATGGTTAAGAGAATGGGGAGAGAAAAGAGGAAAGGAGAGGAAAGAGGGGAAAGGAGATAGAAAGATCACCACCCTGGGTTCCATGTTCAGATGCAGGATGATGGAGCGCCACCTCGCAAAATCAGTCAGGGCTTTGAATCCTCATGAAAGCTACCCTGAGAGATGTCTCAACTCAGGGAGAGATACTGGGTCATACAGCCCGCTGTGGTCCTAGAGAGCTCTCAAAAGGTACCGCTTTTGAATTGCTATTTCACAGAATGTTAGGAGTTGGAAAGGACCTTGAGAGATGATCTAGTCCAGCCCCCCTGCCAGAGCAGGATCACCTACATTAGGTCACACAGGAACGCGTACAGGTGAGTTTTGAATGTCTCCAGAGAAGGAGACTCCACAACCTCCCTGGGCAGCCTATGCCAGTGCTCTGTCACCCTCACAGTGAAAAAGCTGGGCTGGGCGGGGAGAAATCTTATGAAGTTCAACAAGGGCAAGTGTAGAGTTTTGCACTTGGGAAAGAATAACCCCATGTGCCAGTATAGGTTGGGGACTGCCCTGCTGGAGAGCAGCGCAGGGGAAAGGGACCTGGGGGTTCTAGTGGACAGCAGGATGACCATGAGTCAGCAATGTGCCCTCGTGGCCAAGAAGGCCAATGGCATCCTGGGGTGTGTTAGAAGGGGAGCAGCAAGTAGGTCAAGAGAGGTCCTCCTGCCCCTCTACTCTGCCCTGGTGAGGCCGCATCTGAAATATTGTGTCCAGTTCTGGGCCCCTCAGCTCAAGAGAGACAGGGAACTGCTGGAGAGAGTCCAGCGCAGAGCCACAAAGATGGTGAAGGGAGTGGAGCATCTCCCTTATGAGGAAAGGCTGAAGGAGCTGGGTCTCTTTAGCTTGGAGAAGAGGAGGCTGAGGGGTGACCTCATTAATGTTTATAAATATGTCAAGGGGGAATGTCAGGAGGATGGAGCCAGGCTCTTTGCAGCGGCATCCACTGACAGGACAACGGGCAATGGGTGCAAGCTGGAACATAGGAGGATCCATAAAAATGAGGAAAAACTTCTTCACTGTGAGGGTGACAGAGCAGTGGCACAGGCTGTCCAGGGAGGTTCTGGAATCTCCTTCTTTGGAGACATTCAAAACCCGCCTGGACATGTTCCTTTGCGTTCTGCTGTAGGTGATCCTGCTCTGGCAGGGGGGTTGGACTAGATGATCTTTAAGGTCCCTTCCAACCTCTAACATTCTGTGTGTGATTCTGTGTAATGTTTTTGTGGAACCTGCTATGCTCCAGCTTGCATCTGTTGCACCTTGTCCTGTTGTTGGACATCACTGAGAAACGACCCTACGGTCTTGAGATCATTGGCTTTGGTCATTCATACTGGGTCACTCTGATGTAACAGCACTTGAGACAATGCAATGGGAGTTTCTCCCAAGGCATTCAAGGCTTATGTGCCATTCAGCCTGCAGATGGCCCATGTGGCCAGGAGGTGCTCAACACCCAAATTGCTGTCCTTGTCACCAAGATACCAGCACAGTGCAACTTATCCTGAGATGTCAGAGTGACCTTGGGGCAGCTGCACCACCACAAGGTGGAGTCTGCATTAATTTCCACACACGCGCTGTGGCATTTTCCAGGGAATTTCTCAAATGAATCGGGGGATTGCCTTGGCGGCGGGTGTCTCCTGGGGGTCTCTGGTGGTCCTCTGGGAGTTGAGTTCCCTTGTAACTTGCCTGCTGTAGGCACCATTCAACCATCACAGTGTTCTGTTGATATGGTTGAATGAAGTCAATCCGCACACAAAGGAGACAGACCATCCCTGTTCCAGCGATCTCCCACAATCAGGCCCAAGTGACAAGATAAGGACCATGGCTGTTTGAGATATTCTTCTTTACAGTCTCTCACACATGTATTCTTGCTTAAAGACAGTGAAATTTTTTTAACATCCTGTTCTTGTGTTGATATTTTTTTGCTTAGCTCAGGGTTGTGTTTGCAAATCACTTGAGTGTGTCCTTTCATCACATCGAGTGAACTAGCGAATTACTGGTATCATTAAAAAGAGACCTTCCCCCTCCCCACTTGTCTCAACAATAATGACTTTAGGGTTTATGTGACTGCATGCGACCTGATTCACCTCGGGAAATTAAACAGATTTCTTTTTGCTGGATGAGTGAGCTGAGTTTTTGTGATCACCGAAGTGCCAGAGCTGGTGTGAAGGTGAATATGGAGAAGACATCCCTCTTTCAGTAGCAGAGAACTATTTAGCTTGAATTAAAGCATACCCTCAGTCCAGAAATTCAGGTGTAATTTGCTCTGGGATGTTTGAATTGTTGTGGACAGAATTGTGTTAGTTCATGTTGCATTACTCTGTCTAGGCTTTCTTCAGAATTCTGAAGTGAAAGACAGGATTATTTTGCAATAAAGGTGGTAGGAGAATAGATGATAGACACTCAGTTTCATACCTTTATTTTCTTTCTCTATTTTCTTTCCACTTCTTAGCTCATTTGGGTTTGTGGTTTGTTTGGGGTTTTTATTTTGTTGTTTTTTGGAGTTGTTGTTTGTGGGGCTTTTTTGGTTTTGCTCTTCCCTCTTCTCGCCACCTGCTTTTTCAACTGCTTTTTTTTTTTCTTCCCTTTTTTTTTTTTTTTTTAGTAAATTGTGAAGTTCTAGGTAGTATTACTACTCAAGGCTATTCAATTCAGACCTTATACTCACTGTTATTTGTCCTTTAAAATCATTTATGTGCTTTTCCTGTGCAGATACTCAGGGTATCAGTTACTATGCTTTTTTTAATGTGGCTTGACATTTTATGAGAATAAAAGCAAAATGAAAAGTTGACAAATTGGCTTAGCTTTTTCCTTTGATTAATGCTTTTACCAATATAATAAAATTACTGTTTTTTTAAAGGCTATTTAAACATCTGAACTGAGCAGTTTGCTCTATAGAAAATAATTCTGAGTAATACTTGCTTTTTAAAATTCTTTTTTTAAATGCCATAATTTCTTCTGACAGGATATATGGAAAGGAGAAAGTTCTCTGTGACTAGCTGAAAATAAAAGCTTAGAATGGAAATACCTGTGCTGCTCTTCCCTTCCACTAATATCATGCCAGTTTGAAATGTTTTGTTTGCATCTAGTAAAAAATAAATAAATTATAAGCTTAGACTAGGAGGATAAATATGTTGATTTGGGTTTCCTTTAAACTTTATAATAAAAAAATTACGTGGTATAATTAATAACGCTATTTTATTTTTATTCTAATTGTGATACTTAATTTCACAGGAGAGGAAGTAGAGAGTGAAACAACTGAGCCTTCACCTACTGGACATGATGACTTATGATCTGCATTCAGAACCAAAAGACATTCCTATGTAAAGTTTTAAATTATTGGACTAAGCCTCTGCTAGCTGACTTACTGTGGAAATGGTATTAAATATGCAGGTTGCCATTAAGATTTATTGGTTGTTTTTTTTAAATGGTGATAGACGGCTCTTTAAGCTGCATTTCCTTTCTTAAATGCCACTTTTTATATAATTCTTCAGGAACAACATTCTAGATGGGTTAGTATAAAATTTGAATTAACATAACAATGTACACAGCAATTGTAAAATATTTGCAGGTTTCTCGTTCTAGTGCCTACTGAAAACTATCATCAATTGGAAGGACTTAATTGCACTTCAGTCTAAATTTTTCTTGAGGTATGAATTTTGGTGTTTCTTGACACGAGAAATATTTCTGTAACTGAAATACAGCTTTTTGAAATTGTCAAAGGGAATCTCTTTGGGGGAAGCACTGTTCCCTTAAACAGAATAGAATGCCTACTACTGCATTCAATAAAGTTTATTTTGTTGGAATGTGCCTTAAAACTTTTTAAGATATTAATACCTTGCTGAGTTGTCATGTCTATTTTTTTTCATGAAGGCAGTGGAAATAAAAAAGGAAAATAAAACAAAATACCAGATAAACAAAACCCCCACAAAAACAAAACCCCAGAGCTTTGTACCTTGAAATACACCATTGTATTTCAGTTCAGCACTGAATTTCAACACTCACTTGTGCTGGAATGTATATGGGGAAATTAAAAAACAACAAACAAACAAAATCCCACAGAAAATACAGCCAAAGAACCCTGTACACACACTTTCCTGTTAACGAAGAGCTGTGTCAAACTGGAACAACTTTCCAAAGGTAGGTAGACAAGTCTTTCGTTCGCATACTTGTATTAAGTCTGTAAACTAGTGTTTACAGTGATGAAAAGTAAGTTTGGCTAACACCTGCACTCTGTGGCTCATGGTTGTTGTACGAGTACTGTCTAGGATTATGAATAAATGACTTTCACTACAGTCTACTGCTGCTGCTGTAGCTCCTGTCTTTTTCAGACCCACCACACTGCAATCAATTTATCTTGTCCCTTGTGCCATTTCAGAGGGAAAGCTAGTAAGCGTAGCATACGTGCAACTTCCTGCGTGTTGTCCCTAACCTTAAAGGTGGGTATAAGAGCTAAAATTGGTATGTTCCACAGGACTGTCACAGCTGTAGATAAGACAAGGACCATCCAGTAAAACTCTGATGGAAGTAAGTAAAGTTTGAAATGCCTTGTGGTGGTGGACTCTGCCCTGAATAGAGTGGGAATCAGACTCCTCGTTGTCTTGGGTTTTGTCTCTCATAATCAGAATGAAGTGGGTGGGGAACAGGTTTTAAACTGATTAGCGGAAGCTGGCAGTGGAGGTCAAGTGCATTGTGTTAACCAAACCAGTTCAAGGTATGAACGTGTTAACAGCTTAGTGCTATAAAAAGTAAGCTGTTCCCATTTAGTTTTTCATTACACTGTAAGGAGATCTGGTTATGTAGTACAAAACTTTGTACTAATGGTTGCCTGGAATTACAGATATCATGTCGAAGTATATGTTGGTAAATACTTCAGAAGTGGTCTGAGATACCCAGCAAACAAGGTTTGTGCCTTAGTGAAGTGTTGGTTAGGTACTTCCGTCATAAATACCAAAGTGAACCTTGAACTTGTAGTTTCACAGTTATTTTGTAAACTTCATACTGTGTGCTATCAAAGTATAAAGACTATTTCTTTTGCTAGTTTGTTGTTGGGGTTTCTTGACCTAAGACTAAGCACTTTTTGCAATGGGAAATACACTATTCAGTACCATCTAGGCACTTTAAAGGACAAATTTCTCTGTTATATTATAGCTGGACTCCACAAAAGGTCCAGGAACAAGCAAACCTTAAAGCTCTAAACAAGGCCAGGAAAGCGGTCGCAAGCATTCAGCATGTATACCACAGTCCTCTTGCAGTGTCTAAACTTGGTAATCAAAGTATTTGCTGAAATGTTTTCATCTGAGCGTTGGAACATAATATTGAATTTATTCTATGGTGTGGATTCCCAGCATGTCTTTCATTGACACTGAGTTCTTTGAAAAGTATAATACCATCCATTCACAAATGAAGTCTCTTTTGCAGAATAACTTGATGATTTGGGTAATTGAGGAAGTCAGAGACCACCACAAAGGGTTCAAATCACCAACTTCTTTCTCAGGAGAGATGCCAGACCCATAGTTTATAGACAGGATGAGGATGCAAGTCAGTACAATATATATATTGTAAAAATACACCAATGTTTTTCCTTGTGTGGTTGACGAGGATTGATCATACATCGTCCTAGTATATACGGGAGAGGCAGTTATCATTGTTAGCCTTTGAACTGACATTTGAAAGTTAAAAAAGCACCAGGAGTTTTTAGAATCAACAAATCACATTATGAGCGTTAAGCTCTCATTGTATACAGCATTATGTGCATACATTAAAACAATTCTCCCTGACAAACAGGGTGTACCCTGCCCTTCAAGTTGCTTTCAGACCATTCTTAATATAGCACAAGTTAGGCAGACCAGTAATTCAAGCTTGCCTTAACAAGTGACTAATTGAAAAGAATGTATGCGGGGGGAGGGGGGGGGGGAAGCTTAAAAAACCCCTGGATTGTATAGAGTAATATTACAAAAGACAGTTCTCCATAATGTTCCTAGCTGACCTTCTGATGCCCCTCCCTTCACTCTGTCTATCAGTCTGCCATGGATTATTTTCTGAGATTGTATTTTATCTGTTCTGAAAGGAAACTTCTGAGGTTATTCAAAGCGACTGTCTGTGGCTGTTTTTTTTTTCTCCTTCCTTGGATCAAAATGGAATTTTCCTCATCTTTTTCAGCGACTTCATGTCATGTCTAACTTTCTGCTTCAATTCGAGTGTTAATCCAAATATGTTCTGTGGATAGAGCTTAGATGTGTTTGTGAGAATCTTGTTTTTTCTCAGGGTTGTCTTAGAATTAGATTTTAATGGATGCTAACATAATTGTCTTTCTCTTGCACTAGTGTATTAGGTTTTCTTTCTTATCCGAGAGTAGCTTTGAAATTGTATTTCTGTTGCATTAGATCTCTCTTTTTTTTTTTTGGTAGCCTCTTTTTCTTAATACTTTTCTAAGAAAAAGTTAAAATTCAAGTTAATACTTCCTCTTACAGGACTAGAATGTTAAAGTTTAATTTCTAGTCTACTGGTTGTTCTTTGTGGCACACATGGCTACTTGTAGAGTAGTTGAGATGGTAACAGCCATGTACTTGTTACCATGTCTTGTTGAATTTCTTGGGGGTGAGGGGGATTAGTCCTATTGAATCTATATGTATTAAACCAAGACTCTGGAAGGTAACAGAATCTCCTGGGGTAATATGCTGGGAGGTAAGAGACCTGGGCCTGGATTTAGTTCTGTTTTTTGAGAGTGTTCTAACCACTAGGTTAACAAACAAATAGATGGGCAAGGCTACTTCTGGCCATACATGAAAATAAAAGACCGAGTTCACATGAGTCCATGTGTTCTTTTAGGTGGTGGTGGTGTGTTTTAGTTTTTTGGATGTCCTTTGTTCTGTTTTGGTTTTAGAAAAGAATTATCTGTTACTAGTAGACGCAACCTGATGATACTGATTCATACACCTAAGTTCCGTGATGACAGATAACAAATGAAAAGTCAGATTTATGCATGTCCTGGGTGAGGAAAGTTTGAGGGATATTTTTGGCGAGGAGTACGTATCTTGCTTGCTTAACTTTGGCTATCTAGAATGTAGATGTCAAAGTCTAGCTGAGTTGTTGATAGTTGCCACTACAACAGATTACATCTGCTGTTGGCACACTGTTCACACCTCATAGGTGCTGGGCTCCTAGAGTGGAATCTAGAAGCCCAGATTGCAGTGAGTGTAGTTACATGAAGGTTCAAACTGTTCCACTCCATTCCTAGCACAGTGCAGTGTCCTGGACCTCAACCTAAGCTGGGCCTGTCCTGACCTAACGTCAGCTTGCTTTGCTAATATGGCATTAGGAGCATGAGCTGCAGGTTCTGATCGCACCAACTCTGGTTATCGATTAACGTTGGACTGTAAGGAAGTTAGTGACCTGTCCCCTAAACATGTCTGAGACCCAGTTAACTCTTCCACACTTACACTTGCTGCAGCCAGAACTCATTCTGCCACTTGACCAAAACTGTGCTTTGCCACTGCCAAGAGTGTAAGCCAAATGAATTTCTGAGATTACAAATCACAGAATGGTTGAGAGTAGAATGTGCCTTCAGAGACTGTCTAGGCCAACAACCCTACTCAAAGCAGGATCAGCTAGAGCAGCACCTTGTTGCTCAGGACCATATTTACCTGGATTTTGAACATCTCCAGGAATAGAGACTTGACAACCTTGTCTTCTTGACATCCTCAGGAACCTTTTCCTATCCGTTTGACTTTTCAAAGATTATCAAGAATGGCTTTGCAATAACATTGGCTAAGCCTCCATGGTACTTATGGGTGTGTCCCATCAGGCCCCATGGGTTTACTGTCTGTCCAGCTAGTTTAAATGTTTCCTAATCTGATTCTCTTCAAAGTAAGTCCTCCTTGTAGACAGTCCCATGGGTCTGTGAATCCTGAAGGCAAATCTTACCAGTAAAGACCAAAGCAAAGCAGGCATTAAGTACCTTGGCCTTTTCTGTGTCCTTTGTTAGCTGGTCCCCTGCCCACAGGAGTGGGCTCATTTTCTGTCGTCTTTCATTTGCTGCAGACATACCTGTAGCAGTGCTTGATGCTCTTCACATCCCTCGCTGGTTCTGCTCCAGGTGGGCTTTGGCTTTCTTGACCTCCATCCCTTCGTGCTAAGACAGTGTCTCTGTATCCTTCCTGGGTCACTTGCCCCTGTTTCCACCTTGTGTGTTCCTTTTTACTTCTTGAGTTTAGTCAAGAGCTCCTCATTCATTTTTGCCAGCGTCCTGCCAACTTTGCTTGGTTTCCCACACATCAGGATTGGAGAAGGCAATTGCTGAAAATCAGCCAACTCTCCTGGGCCTTTTTTCTGTCTAGAACTGTCTGCCTTTTCTCCCCTTCCAAGCAGATCCCTGAACAGGCCTACTCTCCTGATGTCGAGGGTTATAATCGTACTATTGTTTTTATAGCAAAATGGTATTTGGTTACACTAGTTGGTCTGCTGCTGGAGTAGGAATACTGTCTCACTAGTTATTGGTGCTTTTTTCTTGAATTTGACCCTCCTAATTTAGCCTTTGTCTATAGGGAGACTCTAGGCTTTTTGGAACTGAGGCTTATCTCTTTGGTTTGCTTTCGTTAAACAGTCTTTCCCTAATCCTCACCCATTCTATAGTTTTCAGCATAGCATCGTTTGGCTTTACCAAGGGCAAATCCTGCCTCACCGACCTAGTGGCTTTCTACAATGGAGTGACTACATCAGTGGACAAGGCAAGAGCAGTGCATCTCAACTATCTGTACTGCTGCAGGGCTTTTGACATGATCCCCCACAACATCCTTCTCTCTAAACCGGAGACATACAGATTTGATGGGTGGGCTGTTCGGTGTATAAGGAATTGATTTGATGATTGCATCCAGAGGGTAGTGGTCAACAGCTCGATGTCAAGATGGAGATTGGTGTCAAGTGGTATCCCTCAGGGGTCCCTACTGGGACTAGTGCTGACAGACTGTGGGATCAAATGCACCCTCAACAAGTTTGCAGATGACACCAAGCTGAGAGTTGCAGTCCATGTGCCAGAAGACATGATGTCATCCAGAGAGGCCTGGACAAGCTGGAAAAGTAGGCCTGTGAACCTCATGAGGTTCAACAAGGCCAAGTGCAAGGTCCTGCACCTGGGTTGGGGCAATCTTCATTATCAATACAGGCTGAGGGGTGATGTGGTAGAGAGCAGCCCTGTGGAGAAGGACTTGGGGGTACTGGTGGCCAAAAAAATGGACATGAGCCAACAATGTGCACTCATAACCCAGAAGGCCAGTGGCATCCTGGGCTGCATCAAAAACAGCGTGGCCAGCAGGTCGAGAGAGGCGATTCTGCCCCTCTGCTCTGGTGAGACCTCACCTGCAGTGTTGTGTCCAGTTCTGGGACCCCCAACACAAGAAGCACATGGACCTGTTGGAGCGGTACCAGAGAAGGGCCACAAAAATGATGAAAGGGCTGGAGCGCCTCTCCTATGAAGAGAGCCTGAGAGAGCTGAGGTTGTTCAGGCTGAAGGAGACTTCAGGAAGACCTTATTACAAGCTTTCAGTATTTTACAGGAACTAAGAAAGATGGGGGTAATTGTTTTAGCAAGACCTGTTGCAACAGGATAGGGGTAATGGTTTTAAGCTAAAAGAGGGTAGATTTAGACTAGATGTCAGGAAAAAGTTCTTTACTGGTGGTAAAACACTGGAACAAGTTGCCCAGGGAGGCAGTGGAGGCCTCATCCGTGGAAACATTCAAGGCCAGGTTTGATGGGGCTCTGAGCAACCTGATCTAGTTGAAGAAGTCCTTGTTCACTGCAGGGGTGTTGGACTAGATGACCTCTAAAGGTCCCTTCCAACCCATCCTATCATTCTGTGATTTGCTGGGTAGGATGCATACCTACCACTGCATCTACTTGTACAGAAATTGCTTGAGTAGCTCGTGGAAAGTTGTGCAGTTAGGAGAAACATTCTCTTACTAAATTTAAGAGGGGGAAAAAAAAAAAAGAAAAAGAAAATAGCTTTGATACTAGCTGTAAGATGAGTGCTCAAGTTAAGCTTGTTAATGTTGGTACATTCTTTACATCTTGGCTCTGCTGTGTAATTATTTCTAAGTATATTTGAGAAATGGTTACTTTGGTGATGCTGCTTCATGTTTTGCAAGTCTGTATAATCAGTCATTTTGGTAGATTATAGATATGGTAACTTTATAAACCCAGTACTTTCAGTTCTCTCTTTGACCTGGAATAAGCACATTTATCTTTCTTGATAAAAGTCACCTTAAATTAAAATTAATGTAAAGCAGAACTGATTTTTCAATGTCTTCTAGGAATCTAGTCTGTATCTTCTTACTCTTGACCATTCTGTGTACCTCTAAAAAGTTATCTCTACATTGTTTTTCTTTAATACTTCTTAGTTTATTAAGAAAAAGCCAAACCCTTTTTTTTTTTTTTTTAAAGGAAGAGAGAGAAGGATCACACACTTTAAAACCAAAAAATAAGGTGGCCTACATACTGGGGTTTTAGTTTTGTTTTTCTATGTAAAAAAGGCTGCCCAAAAAAGGGATGTGTGAATAAATTATTCAGTACTCTTAACAGGAGAGACCTTGTGGGTCATCTTTTTCTTCCCTTGCTAGCATGGAATTATTCTCTCTGTGCCATTTGGAAATGCAGTGTATAATTATAGAATTGCTGGGGTAATGTCTTTTCCATCATTCCCAGTTATTTTATCCATCAGAACATATAGCCAGGTGCTCATTTGATAGCAATTCTTTTTAATGACTAGCACAATAAATAAGAACTCCCCTGCATGCATCTGTGATCAGGCCCTCATTTGTTTGCGTTAATGCACAGACACAAAAGGTGGTCCTGTATGAGGTTTTTGCCTTGCAAAAGGTTAAAGAGGAACAGATAGAGGGAACTGAGACTCTTCTTTTACATTAAACAAATAGTATGCAGGGGTTTAGTTCGCTTTCGAATTTTTTGGTTCCAATAGTCAATGTCACATTTTAAAGCACCGAAGCAAAGAAGACCAGAAACTACCATTTAGAAAAGCATAACAACAGCTGATATTTTCATATGAAATGCAGTTTTATAAAGGCAATGACTATCCATAATTCTGAGCAGTGATGAAGCATGTAGTTTCAGTGCTAACATCAACTTTGACTTGCTCTTGGGAAATTCAGATTTTTTTTGCTGAATGAGTGCATCCCCTCAGTGATTTTGTGACATACTTTAAGAAAGTTATTGTTTTATCTGTTTATTGAGTAAGAGCCAAGGTTAGCTGTGTTGGCAAACAGAAAGATCACACATCACTGGGAATGGAGAAGAGGGAATGGGAGAAGTAGTCAGGTGTATGAAGCAGCCACTAGAAAAGGATGTTGTGGTAACCTCCATCAATGGCAATCTCTTGGAGATTTTTAATAATTTTGTCCAAGAGCCTGGACTGAAGCAGCAGCTTCTCCTTAGTAATCAAGTTAGGAATTAAAGAATTGTCCCAACTGAATTTTTACATTTACTCATTTACACATTTAAATGTTTATTTACAAAGAAATACTGCAATATCTCAGTATATAAACACCTTTCAACTGAATTACTTCATAGCTTTGTATCTTTTTTCATTATACGTTATAATATATGCAGTGATTAAAATAAATTCTTCCTACCTGATGTCAACTTTGCAACAAAAAATTTGATTGCAGTGTGAGCTGTAGAAGGTGGATAAACTCTTCCCATGAAGTCGCGAGGGAGAAAGATGAGTCATTAAGACACAAGCTGTTCCGTCTTTTAGGACATAATTCTGTTATCAATTCGTTGCACACTGTTCGTGTTCAAAACAAACAGTGTCCCCAGAATAAGTTTTATTTTATGTTAAAGCTCTTCGCACAGATGGCGTTTGACAAGCTATTTGACAAGACGGGCATCCTAATGGGCTGACAGCTCTGGAATTCCAGTTGTTTGGGAAAGAGAGCTCTGTGGCAGGCATGGCGGGATGTTGCTTCAGGCATTCCCTTTGTAGATGATAAATGTCAGTGCACAGCTGTTTGCCCCGTGCAGAGATGCACAGCTGTGCTGCACTGGGAAAGGAGGCACCTCTGCAATGCTATTCCTGCAGACTGTGCTGCAGGTTTCTTGGTTGGCCAGCAGAGGGTACTCTTACGCTTCCAAGAAGAAGTTGCTGTGTTGGTCCCGTCAGGGGGCCACTGTCTCGAGCACCGCTACAGTTCTGAGGGTAGGGGCCAAAAATATGATCTCTTTAATTATATGAGCCTAGTTGCACTTAAGTAAAACTGATGAATAGGTCATGGAATTCTCTGAAGAAGTCTTCTGCACTACGTTCTTTATGAAAGCACAAAGAACCGAGATCTCAGTCATACGACGTGATCTTAGGAACAGGAGCGTTCAGGTTGGAAGGGATTCTCTCAGCCAACTCTCTGCCGAAGCAGGGTCAGCTGTGAGGCCGACAGCCACTCTTGACAGCCTCTAAGTATGGAGACGGCACTACCTCTTGGCAACTCTCCTCATAGTCAACATGTTCTTTGATATATTCATCATGAACCTGTCTCATTCCAATTTACACCTGCTGTCTCTTGCCCACCTGCCATGCGTTGCTGTGAATCCTTGATCTTCTGGCTCTGCTCCTGCTAATGCAGGCCAGGAGGCTGGTGACCCTTTCTGTTGCCAGGGTGCTGATGGTCCACACTTGTCTCACTGCCCAGGAGGGCTCTCAGGGCTTTTACACAGAGCTGTCAGTCCCCAGGCTGTGTCATTGCAACAGGATCTTCCTTCCCAAGTGCAGGATTTTGGGTTTGTCCTTGTTGAGTTTCATAAGGCTCCTGTCAGTCCATTCATCCAGCTTGGATAGATGCCAATTTTCTATGAATCTTTCTATTTACAGTTCATTTTCATCCAAATCAACAGTTCCACTGCTTTTGATAGAATGAACTACATGTATGAAGCCTGAAAGTTTGTAGGCTTGTGGATTATACGTTTACACATAAAGTTACTACAATTTCTAACTTATTCAGAAAATAACAGGAACAGAGTTTTATCTTTTCTTTGAAAAATAATACCTTGAGAAGAAAAATAGTCTTTCTTACATAGTTTACGTATCTCTCGTGTGATGTAATAGCCAAAGTACAAGGCACAAATGCACAACTCGCTATACTTGACAGAACAATGTAAACCTAATTATAAGTAGGACTCTTATTTTTAAAGGCTCATAATGCTTCTTTAAAAACTATGTATATTTGTGGCATTACTCATCTGTACAAATACAGTTTATTTCAAGCACAACTGTTGCTCCTTCACTGGTTTTCAGTCTATCCCTCTGCCAGTCAGCTCTATCACCAGTTGTTCCTATTGCCTACAGCTGTATCTTTTCTGCACATTAGAAGCAGAGCAGTGAGGCAGCCAGAAACACCTGGAACTTCTTCAGGATTATTGCTGGCACATCTGGAACTCCCAGAATCATCAGAGCTCTAAGACTAATTTGCAACCTGGCACCACCTGAACCAGATGAGTTTTAATGAAAGCTGATGAATCATTAGGCACAGGATAGGAGTGCTTTGTACAAGACCCGTGACTTGACACTACAGACAATTAAATTCTATCTCTTTTTTCCCAAATCTTGTGAAAACGTAGTGGGGCAGTAAAAATGTATGGCTCTGTGAAGGTCACAGTCTAGTGTACTTCCCCTTTTGTTTCATTTTTTTATGGTTTGATAGTTTGAAAAAGAGATTAGCAAGGAGGGATTATGTACTTGAGCACGTATAGACCAGACAGTTAGAATTCCTGTTTCCTGAAGAAAAGTGACTTCAGTCTTCTGCTCCTTAGAGCTCCTTTATTTTTCCAACCATCATCACTTTAAATACAAATATTTTTTTACTCTTCTTTGTCTCTATGATGAAGACTATTCAAGCAATATGATAGAAATGCCAAATATAATAATTAGAACTGTCATTTCAATCTGGTGTGAGCAATACACATTGCTTCAAATGTAAAATCCTTCTGTTTGTATTTTGTATGTGTACATGTGGTTTTTATTTCACCATGTTTGGGCACTCTCTAGAAGGAAGAAAATCCAGGCAAATACACACATATACGTCCTTATTCAGGAGAGTGTGTAAACCTTAAGTAGAAAGTACTCAAAGCCAAACATATACATAGTCCTCATAAAGTTAGTGGAATTTAAGCAGAGGTTTAACCAATTTGCTGAATCTAATAGATCATCGTGGATGTGTGCTTGATGCTCTTAAAAGAGCAACACATACACTTCATTTTAAGGTTATGAATAATCTCACTTCTCTTCAGTATGGCTGGTGCAATTAAAATTTAATGCACATATGAGGGGATTCAGCACTATCCTGGAGGGTTCAAGCAGTACATTATGCTATCCAAGGGAGAGATACCTGCAAGATGGCTGAAATGTTTCAATCTGTGTCAAGAGTCAACATATGGCGTAAGTGCCAAAGGTGGGGGAGAGGTAAATTGTGAATGTCACACAGCTATAAAGAGCAGGGGCTACTAAGTCCTGACAAGACATTTGGGGGTTCTCCTGACTCTCTCTGAGTCCAGGGCTCAGATATCTCTGCCTCACAAAGAGGAGAAACTATCAGCTGCATCATCCTTTTCAGAAGCTGTGTTTCCTAGCTCCCACTGAGCTCATTCCAGTGCACTTAGCTTCTCGTTTTGGGGAAAGAAAAATAGTAGTCTGGCACACTGCACTCAGAAAGATGCTGACCCCTGTTCTACATCTCACACTTCCACGGGAAACATCCATGGTTGTTGAATTTAGCTATATCAGAGCATGTGTTCCAAATCCTGTGAACTTATGTGTCTGTTAACAGCAATTTTAAAACCTGCCAGTTTTCATAGCATTCTATAAACAAGAATATGTAGTACTTCTGAAGAGTTATCTGCTATTGCTCTGAAAATAGTATGATATTTACCAGGGAAGCCATCACAAGTGGTAGTACATGCTCCCCATTGGCTTGAGTTCTTACTTGTAATAATATTTGGGCTTCCCACAATGTGAAGTAAGAACATGGTGTTTACATGAGTTAGAATCACAGTGCTGGAAAGAAGCAACTACATGAGTTAATGTTCTTTGAATAGCAGTTGAATAAACTTTCATGGGAAATTTGTTTATTTCTGAACTTAAAATGGTTCCAGGAAATACTCGTGCTGTGACAAAGTTTCACTGTTCTCTGGGGTAGAAAGGGATTTTGTCATGGGATCATGGCCTTCAGAGCTTGCCAGTGAAAGAATGGGTGTACTATACTTTCTATTCTCAGTTCTTGTGTTTACAAATAAAAAGAAAGAGAAAAGAAATGTAATTCTGCAAACCAAGCTTGGCAGTTGTATTTAAGATCCCAGGAAAATCTTAAAAACCTTACAATTCCTACCAGCAGGTTGAAGGAGGGGAAGATAGGGATTTGTAAAAGTAAGCAATCGTGGGAAACAGTCACTGCTGAGCCTTGTCATTGCAAATAATCCTTCATTTAGAGTCGTTCTCCTCTATAAATAAGCAGTAAATGTAAGATTTTTACCAAAGCATTCAAACTGTAGGTGGGCTTCACCTCAACAATTTTTATTTTTTTTTTTTAAAGCAGTGGGACTGTAGGAAAAAATAGATGTGATGACATGTGGAGCAAAACATAGAATCTTCTGAAAACTAGAATAATCTTGAACATACGGTGAAGATGATGCCAGTGAAGTGGGACAAGCAGGCCCTCGCCACAGAGTTGTTTCAATGGCACAATGGTTTGGTTTTTCCACAGGAAGAGTTGTGGAAGCTCCAAAGCTTTTTGACTTACTCCTGTCAGCAAGGGCAGACTACTGACAGATTAAGATGTCTGTAATGGTAACACACTGAGATGTCAGTCCGTACCATCCTACAAGATAACAACAAAGATTTCTCTGAGTTTTTCCAGGGCCACATTTGAGATAACTTCTTGATAGCACAGGAGGTTCAGCTGGCATGTCCATAAACAAACCCATTTGAAAATCTCGTGGAGTGCAGGCTGTGGCAGGTGCATCCTTCCCCCATTGGTCGGGAGTGCCCCCCCTCTGTGAGCCAGCAGTTGCTAGGCAGATTTCAGAGAATTTTCTGGAAACCTGGGCTGGCTCGGAAATGATCCATCACCCTGAGGGGGCACTCCCAGGAAGTTGGCTGGCAGCCAATAAAAGGCCAATATGGCTTGATTGACCACAGTCAGCTTGACTGAGACTTTAAAACGGGGCGCTGGCAGCCATTTTGGTGGGATTACCTCGTGGCAGCTGGTTCTGCAGGCAGGGGTACTCAAGCTCCCCCCTTAGGTGGGACGCCGCCTAAGGACTTTTGTCCCCGGGGTTGAGACTCCTCATCTGTGTAAGGTGAGTGTAACATTCTCGAGATTGAGACTCCTCATCTTTTATAAGGTGAGTGTATTGGGATCCGGATCATTATTCTTTGGTTAGGGTGGGTGTAGTGTGGTTAACTCTTTTCCAATTGATACCCGAACCTTTAATTTTGGAGGCGCTTCTGTTTATTAATAAATTTATTTTAGGCACGTGCGTGAATTTGTCATCTTTAGAAACATGGGAGCGCTCTTCTCCACTGTCTTCACGACATTATTTGGCGCAGCGAGCAGGGTATCAGACGAGAGGGGGCTGACTCACGGTTGCACCCAGAGCCCTGGTTTAGAAGGGGTGAAGAATGCCCCGTTTACCCAGCCGAGTGGCTGTGAACAAGCTGATAGCCCGGAGAAACTGCACAGGCAGATTCTCCGTGTAGAATTAGAAAATAAGAGTTTAAGAATGGAATTGAAACAAGAAAGGAAGCGAGTCCTTTTGTTAGAAGAGAAAATTGAGTTAATGCTGGCACAAGCTGAGGGAAATTTGCGGTTTCTCCTTAAGACGAAGTTCCCCGGATCGCGGGGTGGCAGCGCGGGAGAAATCGAATGTAAGGAATGGTGGCGTTTCCCTTTCAGTGGTGGTGGTGAGAAAATGGCTTCTTTCTGTGCTCCTGAAGTTTATCTTTCTGGCGGTTCCGCGGGCGATCAGTCAGTAATGTCCCGTGTGCCGCTTTGTGCTGGGGGTATTGACCCAAGAGAGAGAGGGGAGCCTGTTGTTATTCAAGTGAAGGGACCATCAGATTTAACTGAGGCTATTCAGAAGGCTGCGTGTATTCAAGCTATGTACGTACGTGGCCAGCAGGGCATTCCCATGGCGGCGCCGGTAGAGCCGCGGCACCTTAGATCTTTGGTCAAAGGATTGCCGGATGCCGTAAAACTCTACATGAATACGGTTAAGGAGAGGATTCAAAGGATTATAGATGGGAACGTACAGAACCCTGATGCCCCGGTTCACGTACCCAGCTGGGCGGAACTCTTACACGAGCTAGTCACCTTCGGCCGCGAGCTGGGGTGGGCGGACCCTGGGGGCGGAGGGAGCCAGGTCCTCCAAACCTGCCCACTGGGCGGGGTGAGCCCCGGAACCCCCGTCCCAGAACGCGGAACTCCCGTCCTGGTACCGGCACGGGGTGGCCCGGACTGGCCCCGGGGGAGCGACAGGCTCTGTGCCTGGAGAAAGACTCCAGCCCTGGGCGTTCCCCAGACTCCGCAGCACGGGCAACCTGTTAAGCATAGTCGGAGGCTGATGGAATTGCTGAAAGTAAATGCGATGAGTCACAATTCTAGGGCATCAGCTTTCCCCCGCTTTGAGAGTGTAATTAAACCCATCTGTGTAGTAAATCAGTGCTTTACTGATAAGAAGGCTTACTCCTGGCGATTGCTGTGGGAATGGTCGTTAGCCGTTTTAAGGTGGATACCTTTTGTCCTGATGGTGCTAGTAGGCAGGCGTTTGTTGTCTGATAACAGGGTATGGACTTTCGGAAGTGGTGAGATGAAAGAGATGCTTGTAAAAACTTGGGAAACTGCTTCACCGCAGATAGAGATTTTGCAAATTGCATCACTGTTGCTATATCCTGTTTGTCGGTGCCTGCTGCCTAGTGCAGCTACAGGGTTTGTCACTGAATTGTTTGGCGACCTTGAGAGAAGGCAGTCTGAATTACAAGCTGCTGCCCATTCCTGGACAGTTACCTTTGATGTGAAGGATATGTTTTTCATGGTCCCTCTAAGGGATGAGGACAAACCTCAGTTTGCCTTCACTTGGGAAGGGATACAGTATACGTTTAATCGACTCCCACAGGGCTACAAACATTCGCCCACAATTGCCCACAATGCCTTGGCCAAACTACTTGGTACTGTAGAGGTGCCAACAGGAGTCTGCATTTATCAGTATATAGATGACATCTTAATTGGTGGAAACAACAAAGAGCAAGTAGGACAAACAGCTAAGGTTGTTTGGGATGTGCTAACTGAAAATGGGTTAGATGTTCCACCCTCCAAATGCCAAGGTCCTGGACAGGAGATAAAGTTTCTAGGTGCCTTATGGATAGCTGGTGCAATGGCTGTACCTGATGACACTTTGTCTGCCATAGAGAAAGGGCAAACTCCATGTAACAGGACAGAACTACAACAATTACTGGGCACACTAGGCTATTGGAGGAAACATGTACCAGGTTATTCAGTAATTGCCCGCCCACTTTACAACCTGTTGAAGAAAAACAGAGCATGGGACTGGACTCCACAACATACAGAAGCACTCAATATCTTAAGAGATGAACTCAAGACTTATCAAAGATTAGGCCCTCTACACCCACAGGACCCACTGAGAGTGGAGTGGGGATTTGCTGTTCATGCATCCTACTGTAATGTGTTCCAAAAGGGACCACAGGGTCCGGCTAGGCCATTACTATTTTCCTCCACTGCATTCAAAGAAAGTGAGTTACGATACTCAGATTGGGAGAAAGGGGTCCTTTCTCTCACCAGAGCAATTAAAGAGGCAGAAAAGTTATGTACTACCCAGGAGATTATAGTGCAAGGTCCTTTTCCTCTGCTGAATTCAATCCTCAGTGGAACACCCCCTCCTGAGGGTGTAGCACAAAAGGCCACTATTAGGAAATGGTATGCATATATAGAGGGGATTAGTCAGCTACTACAATTAAAGGAAGGCTCAACTAAAACATCTAAACTACAGCAACCTATAAGTCCAGACCCAGCCATGCTAAGTCAGCCTTGTAAACCATCCCCCACCAAGAAGGCCCCTGAATTTAAGACTGACACAAACACACAGTGTGTGTCGTTTACTGATGCATCGGCCTGGTGGGAGGGGCTAAAATGGCAGTACAAAGCAGTTGCACTGGAAATTAATACCGGGAGGACAGTTGAGGAGGTAGGAGAAGGCAGTGCACAAGTTGGAGAGCTGCGAGCCCTCTTACTAGCTGCTGAAAATGGAGCTACTGCCATTTACACTGACTCTTATGCGACCTTCATGGGTGCCACTGAGTGGGTATGCCACTGGGAGTCCAGCCAGTGGGAAATAGGCCGCACCAAAGTATGGAGGGCAGAGGATTGGCAACGCCTACTGGAATTAGGGAGATCACAACCCTTAAAGGTGGGATGGGTAAAAGGACATACAAGGGACAAAACCCCTGCTTCCAAGTGGAACCAACAAGTGGACCACTTAACTCAAATCAGAGCAACTTCTTGTGACGAGGACTGGGATCGTCTAGCTGAATGGTTACATGTAAAGCGAGGCCATTCAGGTAAAGCAGACCTGTATTATGAATGTAGGTCTCGAGGTTGGCCAATATCTATGAAAGTCTGTGAGGCAATTCTTACTGCTTGTCCACAATGCCAGATAAGACTTAAAGCTAACCATCCAAATCAAGCTCCTGCCCAACATATCAGATGGGGCAAGGCTCTTTGGAGTACCTGGCAAGTGGATTATGTGGGACCATTAAAACCATCCCATGGAAAGAAATTCATCCTGGTAGGAGTGGAAGTAGTTTCAGGACTGACAAGAGCTACAGCTACCAGTGCTGCCACTGGGGACCGAACAGTGCGAGTGCTGAGTGAGTGGTTTAGTGTTTTACCTACACCTGAAAGTATTCAAAGTGACAATGGGTCACATTTTACAGCCACAGTGGTTCAAGATTGGGCCCAAGGGGAAGGTATTAAATGGGTGTTTCATACACCTTATTACCCCCAGGCCAATGGGATCGTGGAACGCACTAATGGATTGATTAAGCGGCATGCTGCTGTCTCACGATCTAACTGGGACATACGGTTGGCCCAAGCAGTTTTCATCACCAATAACCGCTGGGGAAGTTTTGGAAGTCCGAAAATTCAAGCGTTCTGTCTATCAGAACCACTCATGGGCGCTAGCCCTAAACTAAGAATACATAATAACTCTGAACCGGACAATACATCAAGCCAGTTACCATCACAGATATCTGTGGGACAACCAGTCATGGTGAAGCTGCCCTCAATAGGCATTGTGCCCATGACTCTGGTGAAACCTAGAGGTTTATATGCTTGGGAGGCCCTAGACAGAAATGGGAAAACACACCGTATTAGTGTCAGATGGATAATCCCGGACTTCTAACCTGAAAGCCCAGCCCTGAAGGGCTGAGGTCCACTTTTGTGTTCTCTTTTAGGACAATGAAGGAAGACCCGTACGACTACCGGAAGAAGACGGATGTGAAGTGCTGGGCTGGTCAGCAGATGGATGTAGTGCCTGTGTCCTGAATGCATAAGTGGACTCAATAGACTAACACGGAAAGGACTCAGTGGCAATTGTTGCCACATTGAAAACTGTTCGGCTGAAGGATTTCAATATGTTTGGGATTTCAATATGTTTGGGTTTTCTGGGCCAGGTTATATTATGACAGGGCATTTTAAGGGTCTATAACTGAGGAGTTTGTGTCTCGGATCTTCAGGAGACGTGAAGATGAAGGAGGATACTACTGAATGGACTACTCTCCACCTTCTGGATAGCCTCTCAGGACTGTCGGGGTGGGGAGAGCAGCATACATTAATAACCTGTTGTTGTGATTTTGCATATTGTTAACTCCGTTAGATGTTCATTTGGGAGGTGGTTTAATGTTATACCTCAATGTTTGAGGAATCTATCTTGCATATTGCTAATTCTGTTAAGTATTATGTTATACCTCAACGTTTGAGGAATCTATCTATCTTATATGCTTAGTGCTACGTTTTATAGCACTTTGAAAATGCCTTATGATCTGGAGCGATCAATCCTCACCAAGACTGCACCCCCTTTTAACCTTGGAGGCAAGAGGTGCCTGTACCACCACTTCAAGGTGAGTCGAGATGACTGTGGTCACGGGGTGGATTGTGGCAGGTGCATCCTTCCCCCATTGGTCGGGAGTGCCCCCCCTCTGTGAGCCAGCAGTTGCTAGGCAGATTTCAGAGAATTTTCTGGAAACCTGGGCTGGCTCGGAAATGATCCATCACCCTGAGGGGGCACTCCCAGGAAGTTGGCTGGCAGCCAATAAAAGGCCAATATGGCTTGATTGACCACAGTCAGCTTGACTGAGACTTTAAAACGGGGCGCTGGCAGCCATTTTGGTGGGATTACCTCGTGGCAGCTGGTTCTGCAGGCAGGGGTACTCAAGCTCCCCCCTTAGGTGGGACGCCGCCTAAGGACTTTTGTCCCCGGGGTTGAGACTCCTCATCTGTGTAAGGTGAGTGTAACATTCTCGAGATTGAGACTCCTCATCTTTTATAAGGTGAGTGTATTGGGATCCGGATCATTATTCTTTGGTTAGGGTGGGTGTAGTGTGGTTAACTCTTTTCCAATTGATACCCGAACCTTTAATTTTGGAGGCGCTTCTGTTTATTAATAAATTTATTTTAGGCACGTGCGTGAATTTGTCATCTTTAGAAACATGGGAGCGCTCTTCTCCACTGTCTTCACGACACAGGCGGAGATGAGATTTCTGAGTTCTAGGTCTAGCCTTGCTGTGAATTACCTGTGTGGGTTTTGTATCATTTGCTTCACTGAGCCTTATTCTTTGGACAGGCCTGCATTCGAAAGACTGGCCTATCCCAGTGTGAGGCAGAAAGGCATCTCTCTTAGGATAAAGGATGAAACGACTTTGATCTGAACAAGAAAACTTAGTGGCCTGAGTGGCCAGCCATTGTCACTGTTATTGAGAACATCCTCTTGCTTTCCTAACTTGCTCTGGAAAACCTGACAAACCAGTGGCAGCCTGGGCTTTGGATGAACATAGTGGCATCTGGTGCAAACCAAACACCTCTAAGTGAACACAGGGATCAAAGCAATTTTGTGGTTTCTAGTGCTTCTTTGAAATTCATATCACCATAGAAGTGGGAGAAGCTCTCAAATGTCCCAATGAGAAGTGTCCAAAGTGATGAGTACAGGCTTTGGACTGTGGAGCGTACTTCATATGGGTTCAAAAAAAACTGAGAATTAATATAAATTTTGTAAGGACAGGCAGCTGCATTTTTGGCAAGAGCTCAAGCAAAATACAGGCATGAAGAAAAAGCTGCTTTTGATTGTAGAAAGTTTGGTGATACAGTCATAACTGGAATTTACACAGCCTCTTTTTTTCAGGGAGTCAGCTGTATTCCCAGAGCAATAATAAAGTAGATATATAGAGAAAATGACAAAATGCAACATGACAAATAGATGCTGTCATCAAGTGGAAAGTTCAGAATTTTTCCCTATTTTCCCTAAAAAGTACCAGTCTAATAAAAATAAAGCTAGTTATGTGTGACATTAACAGCAAGACAAAACATTCTTTCTTAGCAAACCCAACTTTTGTTTTGCAGAAATGTGTCAAGAAATTAAACTTCATGAAACTTCTTTAACCTCTCATTCTTTCATAGCGGGTGATGTATCTCCTGTAGACAAATGATGAAAGATTTTGTAGAATACTTGTTTCTACTAGCAGGAGTCACAACATATTTTCCAGAATGAAAGCTCTTGGATACCATGATTCCTCTTTAGGGTAGAAACTCTGCTATAGTGGAAATCACTGAAACCAGACAAAATTGAAATCTTATTTTCTTCCAGCCTAAATACAGCTTAAGTTATTTTACTTGGATGGCCTTCTCTAGCTTCAAAGTTATGTACAAATGTCTGGCTAATTAGTGAGGTTGTGCACACAGGCAGGCAGGAGAGAAGTTGAAGAATGCTTTCCAACACCAAACAGATTTGGGAGATGACAGGTGGTTCTGATTAAGTGCTTCTGAGGATCATTGTTTCTGGCTAACTCCTTGGCTTTCTCCACCCCTCCCTTCCCCACCTGCTGCATTCCTCCCCACACCCTCCTTGCTTTTATCTGCAGCCTCTGTCCTTCTTCAGACCACAGCTGTCCAAAGGCCTGGGCTTACATTTTTTCCGCTCTCAGTCTCAGGTTACCTCACTTCTGTTGGCATCTAAGGAGATATATCAACCACTTTTCCTCACCAGCAAAATCCTGGGTGATTCCCAGGGATTCAAGACCGCAGAAGGGACGAGGCTGGTCAGCATGTAACAAGCCTGAATTGTGCAGTCAACCCTGTCATTTGGGGTATCACTGCAAATAAGGTGTGACCATTGCTGTGATCAGGGAGGGATTTGCCCATAACTTTTAACCAGACCGTGGCTGAGACCTTAGAGCACTGAAAATGAATGAGCAAAGCCAGAAACCTCTCTGCTAATGTTTTATAGAGGTCTATTGAAAGGAAAATACCCTAGTGACTGGGGACTCCACTGTACTGGAGCTAATAAGCTTTCAGAAAGGAACAAAAGCTCAAAAAAAGAAATGAGAGAAATAGATTTTATTTGAAAACTTGATTTAGAATACTAAAGAATAGAGTGACAAAAAAACTTTATTCTGGCCCTCTCAGAAAGAATAATCTCAGACTCCAAAAAATGCAAGAATAGGGGTTAAAAAAAGAATATCAGCTATTGAATAGCAAATGGTTTTATTTGCCCATTTGTAAGAAAAAAAAAAACCAAAGTGACTTCATAAGCCAAATCATCACTTGGGAAGTTCTTGCTAATAAGGACCAAGTGTGACTGGCGGCAGGAATTTGGATGATATCGATAACTGCACCTCTGGGTGCGCAGTTGCTGAATGCCCCTGGCAGACACTTTTCTCCCAAAGCTCTGGACTGGGGCAGCTGAAGAGCTCTTGTTACCGTGCCAGTCCACATTAGGTGCTTCACAGGGTTATTATTGTTTATTATGATGATAGACTTTCTCTACAAGAGTAGAGGAGACTTTCTCTACTTTCTCATCATGCTCTACAATTACTTGAAAGGACCTGCGTGGCTTAACAGGGATCTGCTGGGTAAGCTCAAGGGCAAGAGGAGAATTTACAGATCTTGGAAGGCAGGGCTGGCCACTTGGGAAGAATATAAGGCTGTTGTCCGAGGGTGTAGGGAGGCAACTAGGAAAGCAAAGGCCTCCCTAGAATTGAACCTGGCGAGAAGGGTCAAGGACAACAGGAAGAGCTTTTTCAAATACGTGGCAGATAAAACTAACACCAGAGGCAATGTAGGCCCACTGATGAATGAGGTGGGTGCCTTGGTGACACATGATACAGAGAAGGCAGAGTTACTGAATGCCTTCTTTGCCTCTGTCTACTCTGCCGGAGGCTGTCCTGAGGAGCCCCGTTCCCCTGAGGCCCCACAGGAAGTCAGGGCAGTGGAAGAGTTTGCTTTAGTCGATGAGGACGGGGTTAGGGACCAATTAAGCAATCTGGACATCCATAAATCCATGGGTCCAGACGGGATGCATCCACGGGTGCTGAGGGAGCTGGCTGATGTCATTGCTAGACCACTCTCCATCATCTTTGCCAAGTCTTGGGAGACGGGAGAGGTGCCTGAGGACTGGAGGGAAGCAAATGTCACTCCAGTCTTCAAAAAGGGCAAGAAGGAGGACCCGGGTAACTATAGACCGGTCAGCCTCACCTCCATCCCTGGGAAAGTGATGGAACGACTTATCCTTGGTGCCATCTCAAGGCATATCAGGGATAAGAGGGTCATTAGAGACAGTCAACATGGCTTCACCAAAGGGAAGTTGTGCTTGACTAACCTCATAGCCTTTTATGAGGATATAACAAGGTGGATAGATGATGGCCGAGCGGTGGATGTGGTCTACCTTGACTTCAGTAAAGCATTTGACACAGTCTCCCACAGCATCCTTGCTGCTAAACTGCAGAAGTGTGGTCTAGACTCTCGGGTAGTGAGGTGGACTGTGAACTGGCTGAGGGGAAGAAGCCAAAGAGTTGTGGTCAATGGGGCAGAGTCTGGTTGGAGACCTGTATCCAGTGGAGTGCCTCAAGGGTCGGTACTGGGACCAGTATTATTCAATATATTCATCGATGACTTGGATGAGGGACTAGAGAGTACTATCAGCAAATTTGCTGATGACACCAAGCTGGGAGGAGTGGCTGACACACCAGAAGGCTGTGCTGCCATCCAGCGAGACCTGGACAGGCTGGAGCATTGGGCGGGGAAAAATTTAATGAAATATAACAAGGGTAAATGTAGGGTCTTGCATCTGGGTAGGAACAACCCCAGGTTCCGGTATAAGTTGGGGAATGACTTATTAGAGAGTAGTGTAGGGGAAAGGGACCTGGGAGTCTTGGTGGACAGCAGGATGACCATGAGCCAGCAGTGTGCCCTTGTGGCCAGGAAGGCCAATGGCATCCTGGGGTGTATTAGAAGGGGGGTGGTTAGTAGGTCAAGAGAGGTTCTCCTTCCCCTCTACTCTGCCCTGGTGAGACCCCATCTGGAATACTGTGTCCAGTTCTGGGCCCCTCAGTTCAAGAAAGACAGGGAACTGCTGGAGAGAGTCCAGCACAGGGCAACTAGGATGATGAAGGGAGTGGAGCATCTCCCTTATGAGAAAAGACTGAAGGAGCTGGGGCTCTTTAGTTTGGAGAAGAGGAGGCTGAGGGGTGACCTCATTAATGTTTACAAATATATCAAGGGTGAGTGTCACGAGGATGGAGCCAGGCTCTTCTCGGTGACAACCACTGATAGGACAAGGGGTAATGGGCTGAAACTGGAACATAAGAGGTTCCGCTTAAACTCGAGAAGAAACTTCTTCTCAGTGAGGGTGACGGAGCCCTGGAACAGGCTGCCCAGAGAGGTTGTGGAGTCTCCTTCTCTGGAGACATTCAAGACCTGCCTGGACACGTTCCTGTGTGGCATAGTCTAGGCATTCCTGCTCTGGCAGGGGGATTGGACTTGATGATCTTTCGAGGTCCCTTCCAATCCCTAACATTCTATGATTCTATGATATGATTCTATGATTGTAGAGAGGTTGGTGCTGGCCTCTTCTCACAGGTAATTAGGAAAAGAATCAGGGGGAATGGTTTGAAGTTGCAACAGGGGAAGTTTAGACTGGACATTGGGAAGAAAGAGTGGTCAGACACTGGAACAGACTACCTAGGGAGGTGGTTGAGTCGCCATCCCTGGATGTGTTTAAGTGTCGCTTAGATGTGGTGTTGGGTGATATGGTTTAGGGGTGAGCTTGTAGTGTAGGGTTAATGGTTGGACTCGATAATCCTAAGGGTCTTTTTCAGCCTGAACTGTTCTATGATTCTATGATTAAGCAGAGAAGTTTATACACCTTAACTGAAGCCTGGTATTCTGCTGAATAAAATTGCAAATAAAAATATTTATAAAACTGTTTTCCAAGTAAAATACAGACACTATTTTTGAACACAAAGGCTAATACACAGAAGTGAATAAAATGCTGCCATCTTGATGATGATTTCTTGTTTTGGGTGTGTCAGAGGCTTAATGCAAAGTCAGACTATTATATCCGTGGTGAAGCTGAGAAAACAGAGTAAGTAGCACTCAGGAAATAAAATCAGTCCCTCCTGTTTTAGAAATTTATGGTCTTTTGTCCTGCACGGAGAAGTAATTTGGCTTGAATTAACAAAAATGTCATTGTAATGGGTACACGATGATGGAAATCAAGTCTGGCTGTGGAGTACTGCACTACTTTGAATGCAGGTTATTGCAGACTAAGGGGATACATGAGACTTGGATGCAAAAGCACTAAGAATTCAGAATCAGCATATATATTTCAAGGCAGATCTGCATTGCAGTTTCACCATGCAAAAGAATAGGAAAAGATGTCCTTTTTTATTAGGAATAGCTCTTCTGGCAGACTGAACACCCCTCAGTCAACAGACAGATGTATTTTATAAACACTATTTTATCACTCTTGTAAGAATTTATGCCTGCAAAAGTGTTATGGGACAGAGCAATGATAATTAATCCCAAATCCCATCAGTTGCATAGCAGTTTTAGTCTACTCTATATTACTAATACATAGCATGCCATTTTTCTAGAGTGGGGCTTCTCATGCAAGTGTATTTTCAATGTAAGATTCTGTTGTTATGCTGGTTGAGTGTGTCTACTAATTCAGTAAAGTACATTTCTCAACCTAATTTCCCATTATTATTACTGAAATAATTTGCTATTCAATTATCATTAGTATTAATTGTCTGTGAAAATGTGCTTTCTGTACCAATTTATAGTTTCTCCAAAAATGACAAAAAATACAATTATGGAGGACAGTATATAGTAAGTTATCAGATGCCTCAGTAGCAATCAGGACCAGAACTTTATGTTGCAATTAAATTATTTGGTATTTGTGGTAACACCTGCTTAGTATCTTTCAAGACTTCAAAAAGAAATCAAGATTTTTCTATGCATCCAGCTTTGAGTATATGAAATTCGTGGTGTCCAGTAGCAGTAATTTTGAGGGTTTCTTAGGGACTTCTCTGCTTCTCTATCAAATCTCTCAAAAAAAATCTTTTCAAGTGTTGATGTCATATATCTAAGCTTCATGGTGCAATAAGCTGTCTATGTGGAGCTATCCTTACTGCCAGGGCTGCTTTAATAGAGTCAAGGGATACTGGAAACAGTGTGCTCAGGGACTCCTCGATGTAGAGATATTGGTTCTGGATCAGTGCCCACGTCCAGCACTGACACACCCTGGCACACTGGCTGTGGGCTCCCTTTGGAGTGGGAGCAGTGGGACCCCAAATCAGCTTTGTTTGTGACAGCAGCAGAGTTTGAGAAATCTCTGGATGTTCGAGAACCTCATTCAACACCAAAACCCTCAATTTCTAGGCAGTTCCTATGGGGAACCGGGTTACACTTAGCTTCAGGCCAGGTGGGTGGTGATTTACTCATCAGGGCAGACAGCTATTCCCCTGACATAGAAGCCGCAAAAATGGATTTAATACAGCGTAGCAGCTGGAGAAATTTGTTCCCTAATCAAAATATAGCTCTTAGGAGCAGGTCTCAGCCTGCTAAGTTTGAAGTAACCTACTGTTAGGAATCACTTTGGCTACTCGCTGGGGAACTATTTCCCCTATGGTCCCCACCACGGAAAGGCTGCCCACTCCTTAACTCACGACGAGCTGAGCCTTTCCTCACGGGGCCCCTGACACTAAACCTGTTGGTCAAAACCCTAAGTGACCCCATTACACACATGAGCATCTTCAGTCAGATATAGACCCCTCTATTACAGAGCAGTTTTATAGGGTAGGGTTAGGAGTAGTTTAAATAATAAAAACCACCTGTGAAATGCTAGACACTCATTGCTTACACCCAATCAGAACAGGAAATTGCTTTCTCCTTAGGATATGCTCCTTTCCTGGACTTAGAGCTAGGTAGAATTATGATATGAGGTGGCCACTCAGTGAGACAAGTATTTGGTGAAATACAGGAGAAAAGCAGATTCTTAGTTCTCTTAGACTTCACAGTAATTAAACTATACTGGAAAAATGTTCTGTGTGTTCACGTAAACCACTACTTACTGAGTGTTCATTAAAAAAAAAAAACCAAACAGAAAAGAAGCAGAAAGAAAACCATGCAGAAGACAATTAGATTCTTGCAGAATATAGCAATTTATCAAACATAACCCACAAAAGTAACTGAAACCACCTGTTTCTACTTCCTTCCTAAAAAAAAGAGTACTGCAATGTATAAAGCGCAGAGCAGTGAATGCAGCAAGTCCTGGAGATGAATGATGTCAAACACAGCCACACAGAACTTGTTTAGGACTGAAACAACATACCCCCTTCTTTTTCACTTTAAATTTGTGTTCACTACCTTTTGTATAGGTTCAGTCTTCTAGGTGATAAACCTCACCCACCAGGAACCTGACCTCAGATTATCTATTCTATAGAATTTTACTACATTTTAGAGTCCTTTGCAGGCTTTATGTTCATTGAATTGTGTTTAGTTTGCAGTCTGATGATGAAAATAGTCATGAGTTCTCACTGAAGACCACAAAATGCATTTTGTTCCCATTCCAGCTGAGAAGGTAATGAAGGCTACCACTACAAAAAAATCTTCTATTTCTTGTGTTCTCCTGCTTAGGTACAAATTTAATACTGATGTTAAATGGTGCTTTACCCTGTGAGAACCCTGTCAGTTCATGTTGACTTCATCTGTGTACTTACTGAGTAATTTATACCTCTGGCCAGCAGATGATGCATTCATTCTGTGTGATCTCTTCTGTTGCAGACCCATACTGAGGTGTTTTGAAACTTTACTCTTCTTGCATCCTTTAAAACACTATAAAGAGCTTTTTCAGACATTGGATACATAACTCTCGTTACCACTACTGCCTTTATTGAGCCAATCTTGATATTTGTTTTCAGAAATGCCAGGTTCTAGTGTTTCTTATCATATACAGCATTTGTCTTATGTAAAATAAGTGTCTTTATTAGTGTGCTTCTAAAATTGCGACTGATTGTTGCACTAACACTTGAAGCCACTACCTCTCCAAATATCAAGAACACATTACTTAGACCCTTTTTTTCTTTATTATTTCAGTTAACAGAATGAAACAAGAGAAATTGAAAAAAAAACCCCAAACACCTGTAACTGTAATTATCCAGTTCCTCATCTGTAAAAACTTCAGCAAAGTTGCATCAAAAGAAAAAATTTCTGGAGAAATTACCTCTGAGAAGTCTATATGCTGTATACATTACATGTATAATGATTTGCTGTACAATAGATGCTAACTGATCATCAAAAAAAGCACTGGTAGCAATTCAGGTAATATTAAGTATATCACATATTTGCACTCAATATGAGCCGGCAGTGCGCTCATGGAGCCCAGAAGGCCAACCACATCCTGGGATGTATCAGGAGAAGCATAGCCAGCAGGTCAAGAGAGGTGATTCTCCCCCTTTACTCTGCACTTGTGAGACCCCACCTCAAATACTGCATCCAGTTCTGGTGTCCCCACCATGAGAGGGACACAGATCTGTTGGAGAGTGTTCAGAGGAGGGCCACAAAGATGATACAGGGGGTGGAGCACCTCTGCTACGAGGACAGGCTGCGGGAGCTGGGATTGTTCAGTCTTGAAAAGAGAAGACTTCGGGGGGACCTAGCAGTTGCCTTCCAATACCTGAAGGGAACCTACAGGAAGGCTGGGGAGGGACTTTTTACAAGAGTGTCCACTGACAGGACAAGGGGAAATGGGTTGAAGTTGAAGGAGAATAGGTTTAGATTAGATCTTAGGAAGAAATTCTTCAGTACGAGGATGGCAAGACTTTGGAATAAATTGCCCAGAGATGTTGTGAGTGTCTCCTCCCTGGAGGTTGGACAGAGCCTTGAGTAGCCTGATCTAGTTGAGAGGCATCCCTGCCCATGACAGGGAGGTTGGATTAGATGATCTCTAAGGTCCCTTCCAGCCTAGGCCATTCTATGATTCTTGATCTTCCTTCCCTTCAGAGGCAATATATGATGTCCTGTGATTGACATTTGTGTTGTCAACACTTAACTCTGCAACATGCACAGTTAAATAAGCATTATTGTCACAAAATCTGGTTTTGATGTCTGCTGAAAACCGACAATTATTCAACCTACTTTGTTACTGTATCACTGAAGACCCAGGAGCTTGAATTTGGTTTGAATTTGTGATTTGCTTCCCCAGAGCTGGTTTCCCTTTGGTCCTGCTGTAAAGTGAAGGTAACTCAACAGTGTTGGTAGCCAATAAAGCTATGCAGAGCATGTTTGTTTGGTGTCTCTTCACAGTTCTATTCAGGTTTCCCTGGGGGGACAAAGCAGTTCAGGAACAATAGTGAAACGACATATGCTTGAACTAGGAGCACATCTCATCTGTAAAACTTCCATCATTAATGGCTTGGCAGAGGATCATTTGGGAATTAGGGATGAAAGCAACAGATGTTATGCATTCAAGCACCTGGATAAAGAAATGAGAACCTGAAAACTACATATATTATTTTGACAAAGCAAAATCGTGAAACTTGCATTTGTGTGTGATGTCCCATCCTATTCAGATAAGGTGCTGTTTGTTTTTAAATGGAAATATGGCTTGGCATAACATGACAAAGCCATAAAGGCCCTTGTGGCCGTGTTACATCTGGGTCAGATGTATCTGATGTTCTTGCTTTGATCTCCTGTGTAATCAGTGTGTTTTCAGCTTACATCTTGAATCCATGTCTCTTGTAAATAAGAACAATTCCCAGACCTTTTGATCTGCAAAATGACTCATTCTTCCACAACTCTACTCCAGGACAGTAGTGAGAAGTGATTCCTGTTCCTAGGGATTTCTTTGGTGTGCTCCTCCAAGACATATAAAGCTCTATCTTAAAAAATTTAAAGGGACCAAACAAGGTTTAAACAAGGATCTCTTGGAGCTTTTTCTTTGGCGTATTTCCCATGGCTTTCCTTAGGACTTTAAAATTTTTATGAAGTTTCCTGTGATGACTGGATTCTTTGCCTGGGACTAGTTTGATAAGGTAACTGCGACGGTAAAGTGAAAAAGGAAATAATGAACGATACAGCGACTGATGGATTGTGAAGGAAGTGAAGGAACAGTGGACAAGGACCAGGAAAGATAAGACTGGACAGATGAAGAACCGAGATGGCAGAGCCAACAAGGACTCGGTGACAAGCAGAGCTTTGAGACAGGTAGGCAAGGACAGGAACACAAGTGACTGAGATGCCCAGGGCAAGGGTGTTGCAACTGGCTAAGGAGTTTGAAGAAGTTAGAAATCTGAACTCCTGGGATCAAGACCTGGGAGTAGAGAGAAGTGATGGGACATGGGTGAGAGGGGAAGCAGTCTCAAAGCAACATTCCTTTCCAGATTGATTCACCATCTTTGAGGTGACAGGAGCAGGCCTAGCTCGGGGGCAAAAATAGGAGCAAGCTTTGGAGGCAGGGCAAAAAAAGACAATACTGTAGCCAGCCCAGAGGGAGAGAGAGCCCTAGGAAAAATGGGTGAGAAGTGGTGACCTTGCCGTATGACCACAGTCTTGACCTTCACCATTCATCCATACTTACTGCTTTTTGTGGTACAAACTGAAAAAATGTCCTGCTCCTCCCAGAGCTGGTGAAAATCTCTCACTCCCTTCTATGAATTTAAGGGGTTAACTTTATTAAAACGTGAGGTTTTATTTCAGTTTGAAAAGAGAGTTTTGTCTTTGAAAGCTTACAACCCTTTTGGAAAAAAACATTTTTTCCCACCTGTTTCTATCCCATTCACTCTGCAAGTACTAAATAAGATATGAATCTTGCTAAAAATAGGGTGAGATCGTGTAAGGAAAGACAATGCCAAGGCATTTACAGAAGTCTGAATTACAATAATTCCTTTTGCTGGTGCATTTTGACTTTTCAAATCACCCTTAATAGTACTCTTTAAAGCACACTTTTCCATTACTATATAGAAACATTTTTGCCTAATATACAGAGACATTACCCACGTTTTCTATTTCTGTCTGCCTCCTCTATTGTGCTTCTTTTGTGTGATATACTCAGAATGTGGGTAGTAGCTCTGAGTTATTTTTGGTATGTAATACTATAGATGTGAGCAATGGATCATGTTTTAGAATGGAGGAGGATTCTGCAGAAGATATCTCATTAGGTGCTATTAAAAGTATATAACTCACAGATAATGTGAAATGTAGCAGCCTCCCAGGACGGCAAAGCACGAAACCTCTTTGTGTGTAAGCAAACAGAAACAGAAAGCAGTGGCACATTTTTCTAATTGATGAGTGCCATCCACCTTCTAAACTGCTTATTTTGACACAAAGTCACTACACAGGCACAAATCTTATTTTTCACCTTGGTTTCCCAGCTAAATTTCTTTCTGTTTCTTGTCTTTGCTCAATCAGAGGGAAAGCAAGTGTCTATATCTCCTTATCTCATTTCTTTAAATTTATGTGGTTTTCACCTGAAAAGCACTCACTGGGAGCCATGCCGGAAAGGTCGCTGTGATGTGTCCCTCCAGCATTTCGGTGACTGCGTATCTGGGACCTGTGGCATCCGGGGAGGTCACAGAAACCCAGGATGAGGAGTTTCCCTGGCATGACTTTCACACCATGCGCAAACACATGCTTAAAATACACCGTGTGGGCCACGTCAGTGCATCCTTTTGTCCTTTCCCTTGCTAAAAGTGCCTCTGGCTCATCGGGTCATTTTTAGCTTTTGGCTTGAAAACTGCTGGGGTTTGCTGAGAGGTGCTGGGAGTTCCCCTGGTGCTTCCCGTTGGAGAAACCTATATCCTGTTATTGGGGTGTTTCTCCTCTTCCCTTCACAAAGTGAGGGAAGTCCGGGAATGTGATGTTTATCTGTTGTGAACTCTTTCTATCTTGTTTCTGTCTATGAACAGGAAATGCCTAAAAAAACACCAACACAGAGTGGACAGCACTGAGAAATATGTTTGCGTGTAAGTATACACATGCGTACAAAACACTGTGTGATTAATCCTAGAAAGCCCATCTTCTAGACTGAAAATATTGACATTCATAACTGAAAAACTCTTGCGCACACCTATTGTGTCCTATCTCAATACGACATACATATGACCATGTATCTGTTGGTTTCACCAGGCTTCTTACATCAACTTGAACCTGACCTTTGGTCTTTTTAAGATGCTGGTGAGGTTGTTCCTGTGTGAGACCTTAGAAGATACTGCAATTCTGTGCCGGAAAAGCTGGATTTAGGGGCTTTTGGAGCACGAGATTTCTGTTGCTAATACATATTTGTGCAACGTTATGTTGCCAGGTCTGGCTTCTGTCTGTGTAAAGTCCCACACAGGCAGGAGACAGGGTGTGCCTGGAGCTTTCCCTTTCACCCAGTTGGAAGCTGGAGGGTGAGGGACTCTGTTTCTGGCAGCAGCTCCCTGCTCAAGAGGCTGGATGGGAGGGAGGAAGGGAAGGAGGGATGGAGGCTGCTGCCCTCCTGCTAACATCTGGCAGGGATATGGGAGGGAGGGGTGGCTCTGAGACCCCTGTTGACCCCCCATAAATCTAGAGATTTACAAGTGCTTGAGTGATGTGGTTGGCATGAGACTGCTGGATTCACAGGGCACCTGGTAAGAAAATGAAACCTGGTCAGGAAAAGTTTGATCTATACATGTCCTGAGCCCCCACACCCATAACACTAAACGAGAAGCATCTGCATGCTTGACCACAAAAGAAACCTATTCAGTGATACTTCTTTAGATGATAAAGAAATTACAATCTAGGTTTTTATGGAAAGGAAAAAGCTTAAAATGTGCGTGCATTATCTAGATATATTTGGGGTATAGCAATCTTTCATACAGTTATGATATTTATTAAGGAATAGGCAGTGGATAAAGTAAGCCTGCACAATAAATATCGTCATAGAGTTGAGATACCTCGTTCATGTCCACTGTTGTTTCTGTGTCCCTTTAGTTTATTACAGAGCTGTGGCAGCTTACAGGAGCAAACTCACATTGATGAAATACCTTTGCTTCCTTTGAGACAAAGAGAAGGCCGCTGAGCTCAGAAATATAGTAGTAAAATACTAATACTTTTCCCATTTCTTTCCAGGGTAAATGCTCCCATCTTCTCCTCTTGAGGCATTTCCTATTACAGCTGAGTACTGTGCCAAGGCTCTGGCACCTGGTCCAAAATTGTCAGAAGCCATCTCAACTTCCTGATCCCTCCTGGCTTGTTTTGCTGCAATTCCAGTCATTTAAAGCTACCCAAAGCTCACAAATGCCTTGAAAACTTCTGGCAATAGTCCAGTTTGAAGGTCAATGGAGTCAATTAGGAAGGTTTCATTGACTTCAGTTGATTTGAACAAAGCTTCCATCATGCTCTAAAGATTGTAAGCTTTGTCTTATGTTTTTCAAACATTTCTGAGATGGAGAAGAATGCTGATTAGCTTGGAATAAGCTTCCAGCTGTGTGAACTATCACATGTACTGCAGTAGAGTACCTTTAATTTATGCAACTGCCTGAACAGTTGACTCCCAAAGTCTCAGTTGAACAGCAAAGCCAAGAGCTAGGCTACTAGAGCACCCTCCATGCTCTCAGAAGAGATTTATTTGGAGATTTATTTGCTCATGAAAAAATCAATCTGAAGACTCCTTCATCTGAGCTCTGGATAACTTTGGTTCATGTGATGGATGAGGTGTCTGACCTTTCAAAAGCTCTCAAGGAGTCTGGCATAACTATGGGAGCACATGGCTTACAGTGGTACCAGCTTGGAGATTCCCAGCCAGGAGCGGGAAATCCTTTTTCTTAAAAAAAAAAAAAAAAGACAGGCAGTTTCAGGTCAAAAGTGCAGAATCATTACAGAGAGCAGCGAGTTCAGGAAGGGGAAAGTGAGGACAGCCTAGAAACAGCTCTTTTAAAAACAGTACAGGAGGGAATCCCCTGAGCTACAATTTATAAGGAAGTGTCAGGAGGCCGGAAGCAATCACTGTGATTCAATTGCAGTGAGAAATAGGGCTTTTGTGGCTTTTTGTGACCACCCATGTTCTCTGTGAGGTGACATGACATTTTAAACACTGATGGTGATTGAGGTCAATCACCCAGGTCGGAGGAGAGTGAAAACTCCATGGTCATGCGAACCATATCCTGGCCCCTTCAATCCTGATGGAAATTTGTTACTCCTTGCACTAGCAGGGTGTCCCAGGTATTGCAATATTCTCTTTTCTGACAGTGCCTCAGAGGCATCATCAGGTGCAGTGGTGTCTTTAAACTTACACCAACCACACTACTAAAGAGCTTCTGAGTAACCAGGATATGGTAAAAAAGTTTCAGCCCTTGACTCTGTGCTATACACCCCAGACCTCATCCTACTCATATCCACACTAAGTAACACACACTATTTCCCTTTTTTCCCCTTATTTATCTTTGCAAGTTTTTATTAAGGTGTTTCCTCTGCTCCTTTTTTACAGGTTTGTATTGGACTGCGAATAACTGCTTTGGCTGGTCTCTTGCTTGTTTGGTCTAACCATTCTCACTGATTTAAAATGTAACTGAAAAAAAAAAATCCAAATGAATTTAAGAAAGAACCAGTGGCTGCAGAGCAGTTTGGTTTTCCATGTCTTCGTTTTCACTCGCTATTTGATTTTGGCCTGCCATGAGGGGCCAGCGGTCAACATTTGTATCTGCACACACATGTGCACACACAGAGGTACAATGAATTCTTTTGTAGCAGGTCTTGTGGTAAATGGAGAGTAATGTTGAGTGCCTGCTGCTCTCCTGTTAGTACAATTAGTTTGGATTTGATTGTACACGCTTTTGAATGCTGCCTCTAAGGTGCTTCGTAACCTCAGATGTCACACAACATCCCTCTCCCATCTGATGGGTAAGTGCCAAGCTGCTAGAGCATCTCTGTGTGAAGTGGATTTCAGACTCTCTGGAAAAAGACGCTTTTTATTCAGAAGTTCCTTATAAGTATGCTCCAGTAAATGTTTCCTTTAGTTTAGACAAGGGTTTGAAAGGCTTCATTTGACAATATTACTGAGGTTGTGTAGCAGTGAAAAATGTAGGAGCCCAAGGATTTGTTTACAGCAGGTTTTTTAGCAGGTTGAAAGTAAAACGTATAAAAAAATATCAGTGCATATCAATGCTGCTGTATATACATTTTGTAGTGCAATAGTTCAAGTAGGATCAAATTCAACACAAATTTTATTCTTTAAATATAAATGTTAATTTACGAGCAGCGTCGTAGCCAAATCATTTCACTGTGAAAAGACAAGAGCTCTCTTGCCTACCACGTCTCTCCAAAATACCTGCAATGAGTTGTGTAGACATATATAAAAAAAGCCCCAAACAATCATTTTCTAGGTAAGTTGCAAAGCCCAATTTTTATAACTGATAATTACAAAGGGCTGAGCTGGGGAGTGAGCAATGAACCAGATTGAGTTAATTGAGGACATAAATGTCAGGCACAATGTCATACTAGTAAAATTTGTGATATGAAATAGAATGATTTGAGTCTGCATGTTTGGTGCTGTTTATTTTTTAATTCCCTAAAGCATCAGGGATAGACATATCGTATCAGCCAAATTTCATGAAATTGGCTCCTGCCTTTCACTGGCATGCTGTAAAACATGTATTTTAAATCCTAGCAGCGGTCTCCCTTCTGCTCTGTATGTGCAATGCCAGCTGCCACCAGTCAGCCCGGTCCTGCACACTTGCGGAGCGGTCACTGAGCGGGAGGAAGGCCACTCTGCTGAACCCCAGCTGGAGTAAGCATAGACCCAGTCTGGAGCCAGGGTAACATGTTCTGAATTGTTTAAAGCGTAGTGATTGATCTGACTAAAATTACCTGGAGACTTGGACATGTGCCTCCTATCCATGGGGCAGGCACACACAGGGTGTGCATATGTAAAGGCTGTGAACCTAATGGCTGTCATCTCGTGCTGCGCCCGGCCACTTGGGAACAGGAGATCACTGGTAGTTAAACCCATATGTGTAAAACAAGCAAAGTGGTAAGTAAATGTAGAGGAAACACACACACACATATATATATATATATATATATATATATATATAAAACATAAACATATATAAGCAAATATAGTAGGAACAAAGTTCATATTACAGAAGTTCCTCAAAGAGTTATTTAAATCTAAGATGATATATTCAAGTTTATTTCATCCTAGATTAGACTCGTGTGCATCTGGATTCAGTTATCTAAATGCAGGTCCTGTGTCATTTGAGTGTAGGTCTTGCGTAATTTTAAATTCTTGTGAGAGATCCCACCTGCTGTTCCAAAAAAAATTTAAATCTTGCAAATTCAGTGTCATATGCCCTGCGAGGATGCCTCAAATCACTTAGAGTACCTAAGGTAGCATAAAACACCTACAAGTATTCCTTGAACACTTTAAGCACTTTTGATACCAAAACCTAGTTGTCTTAATCCAGTGCTAAATCCCACTCCTAAAATTTGCTGACATCAATTCCAATCAACAAACCTCAAAACTTCAGCTTTGCAAATGTCCTTCAATATGTTTGTACTAGTAACTAGATGATCAGTATCACACCGATACAGTAATGATGTAGGTTTTGGACAGGAGTAACAGGCTCAAACTAAGAAGAAAGACAGCAGATCTGACTACTATTTTTTGAAAATACGAGGGAGTTAGATTTTTGCTTCCTTGAATGGCTCAGGGACAAAAGAGCCTCACAGCTCTTCAAATTTGGAAAGTGAAAAATATTGCTTTACGAATAATGATGAACAGAACAACACTTAGTATTCTCACACATAATAAGCTGTCATCAGTTACTGAATCCAATCTGGAAGCTGGAGATATTACTGCGGTCCTTTCTGGAACCTGTTTTATTTATGTAATGCAACATTTCATCCAGCCATGCTGCAAGGTCTACTTAAGCTTCAACTTTGTTCTGAAATATAGCAATTTGTGATTGTTACTGAAGCGAAGTTTGAGATTCCCCCCTGGAAATGGGGCCATCTGCCACTGTGATCTCATGGATAATGGCCTCTTCCATGAAGGAGTAAAGCCTTGCCTGCATGAGAAATCCTCTCCTATACAGCTGTGTCAGTAAGGTACACTAATGAAGATGCTGAAAGGGATTTTTTTTTGGTTTTTTAGAGGGAATTTTACACTTTTGCTAGGAACAGTGAAGCCCTTCTGTGTCTCCTCTCCATTGGTGTGACACTTTACATTTAAACCTTAGTGTGATCTGGAAACTTTGAGATTTCACTGCACACTTGCTTCTCTGGGTCACTGACAAAGATGTTAAATAAAACTAGTTCCAGAATGCGTATTGGGGCATACTTCAGTATATTCTTCATCCTGTAAGTGACGCTTATAGTCATGTATTTTTGCTGTTTGTCTTTTAACCAGCTCTCAAACAATTAAATAATGGCTCTACCACAAAGGTGGCATCTTGATCTTGTTAACCTTTAGTGCAGAAGAGTTTTAGCTAGTTTTTCTGGTTGTGTTGTTACATATGTATTGCTTCTGATCTTAATTAAGATGGTTAGATTTCCATGGCAGACACTATCTTTTGTTGTTGTGTCAATGGCATGTAGCACAGACCAACATGCCATAAGCAGTCCAAATATCCTTTTTCATATTATTGTAAGATGATCAGCTCCCACTTAAAAAAAATGTAAAACTTTAATATGCCACAAAACCACCCAGACACAGGTGTCTCGGGTACCTACATACGCTTGGTTTCCATCAGAAAGCACAAAGGAGAAAAGCACCTCAGACCTTCCTGTTCCCCAAACATGCACATGAACACAGCTGCTGGAGTTTACCTCATTATTTTGTGATGACTATAGTGGCTTCCAGCTTGAGCTAAATGTAGAATCACGGAAACAGAATAGTTTGGGCTGGAAGTGACCTTAAAGATCGTCTGTTTCTAACCCTCCTGCCGTGGCCAGGGACACCTCCCACTAGATCAGGGTTGCTCAAAGCCTCACCCAACCTGGCCTTGAACACTTCACACTGGGACAACCTGTTCCAGTGTCTCATCACCCTCATAGTAAAGAATTTCTTCCTAATATCTAATCTAAATCTACCCTCTTTCAGTGTGAAACCACCACTCCTTGTCCTATCACTACTGTCCCTGGTAAAGATTCCCTGTCCATCTTTCCTGTAGGCCCCCCTTAAGTACTTTCCTTGTCACCATTGAGTATCATAGTGCCTGTTTTGGGTCCTGTGTGGAACTGCACATGGAATATACTTCATTTTGTCAATTAAGCCACAGCTTTTCCTTCTACTGCCTCATTCAGTCACTGATAACTCAAAGCCTTACACATGAGAAATGTTTTCTGCTTTCATCACTCATCCTTTTATTTTCTCGAGGTTTTTTGGATAATGTAATGGTTTTGGTACAGTCGTCAGTTTCTGAGAGTGGGTTCCATTTGTGTATAAAACAGTTACCCATCCTCATTTGAGCAGACCTGTCACCTTAGAGTAGCTATACTTAAACAAATCTTGTTATCAGCTAATCTAACCAGACAGACATTTTTAGATTATTTCACACTACTTAAGAATGCTTCATAGTTTAATTTTACTGTTTTAATTTAGACCATTTAGTCTCTAGAAACTAATACCATTGGTTATAGGGAATGAAATTTTAGCTTTGAAATGTAAGGGTTTATTTCTGTTTTGATCTGTGTGGTTAGTAGGAGGCAATCTGTCTTTTCCTCTCAGATATCCTTGATTTATTGTCACTGAAAAAATACACCTCTAATTTTGTAAAATGGAGAAACAAAATATCTTTTTTACCTTGACAGAACTTAGGAATAGATGGAGCAAGTTACTGAAGCGTGTTCAAAAATATTTCACTTTGTGAGACAAAGTAGAAAGGAAAGATTTAGCCTTTTGCAAAATGCAGGGGGTTTAACTCCTGTACAGCTGTGTACCTGTATAGACACAGCAATCAAAAAGCAATACTTCCTAACAAATCACATGTATGTTATATGGTTTCTGAAAATGCATCTGAGGTGCATGGCCTCATTATCCAAATATCTGCAAGCTTCACAATATTTAATGTTTTCTCTCATAACATTTTTACTAAAGAGACAATGTCTCTGTCCTGTTTTAGCAGACAAAGAACTGGGAGGGAGTTCAAAGCATTGGCTTACAAAGACCGCTGCACTGAACTTGAACATCTGAACTTGTTCCTGATTTTGTTCCAACACGCAAACTGCTGTGCCTCAGACCAACGTGCTGTGCTCCTTAGCCCTCCCGGCTGTGGAGAGAGGAAACACCCAGGAGGGAATATATCTGTATAACACCATAAGCACTCATACAGATAGGTAGAACTATATATCTCTGCTAGTGCAGGTGTCAGTCCTGGCTAACACAAAGTAATGTCAGTTGGTCCAGACAAACTACATGCACTGTGGACCTGGAGCCAGGTTGTTCAGAGCGTACCTGGGTGCCTCCAGGTGACCTTGCACTTGCAAAGGTGGTCAAGGCTCTGTGACTTGTGCCTTGAGGCACTGCTGTCACAGCTAATGGAGCTTTCTGGCATCTGTCTTAAATCTAAGCCAATTTGGGAGCAAATTTGACCCATCTAGCAAACACTGCGGGTATTGAGTTCAGCCTAACAGTCATTTCCAAACCACAGCTAAAGAAGACAGTGGTAGTACTGCACGTCATTTTGTATCAAATTTAGAGATGTTAATAAAAAAGGGAGGAGATCTGATTTAATATTCCTCTTGTCCTGATCACATTCAGATTGTCCTTTCCAGGAGGCTGTGCTCTTTGACAGTCCGCAGACAAGCCTGTGGTGATGGTCATCTACTTTATAGGCAAAAGGTGAGACTGATGGGAGCACAGAAAGCAAAAGAATCTAATTCTGTGGGCTACTATTTCTAGGTACACCCTTGGCAAGAAAACCTTGATCCTGCTTTCGTGTCAGTTTGTGAGCTTGATCCAATGACCTTTAATAAGCTAAATTCAACACAATGCATCAAGGGGTTTATGTTGTATGAGATAGTCATGGCAAAGTGTAGAATGCAGCAATGTTAATCAATAGCTGCCATGACTGGTAAGCTGTTTCTCTCGGCCAGTGCTGGAGATTGCTGCTAAAATACTGCTAGTAGTCTCTTCTCACAGGGATAGTGATGAGGGCAATAGGTTAGCATATTGCTTGGCATGAAAACAGTGGCTGGGAGTGCTGGAAGAAAGAGCTATTGCTGCTGCCGGTGGTGGCCCAGGACAAGTAGGAAATGAGAGCCAAGAAAGAGCTTTTTCACGCAGGCTGTTTGCAGAGAAAGTGGACTATGCCAACATGAGGAACATTATGAAGGGGGATTAATGTCATCTTTACTTGCTCCTTTAAGTGAAAAATGAGAATTGTGATCTTTGCGGACACCTAATCTTTCTTTTACTCAGTGTATATATAATTTTAATTGGGAGCTGCATGCCTCCCAGGATAGGTCTCTGTGCTCCCCTGTCCAGACGCAGCCACTCGGATTCCCAAAGAGTGAGAGAAGCTCATTCCTGTGCCAAGGACACACAGGTGACCAGTACTGCCACAGGGGTGGACATGTATCACCTCAGTGATTCTTAGCATGGATACTCTCTATGGCTGCCTAAACTCAAAGTTTTCATTTCCAGATGGAAGGGTTTTCCTCAGTCTTGTCTACTTTTTAGCACATATAAAAGTCCATCAAAACAGATGCCCATCTTGAAAAGATTTTAAGAGATTTCATCAATAAGGCAGGTAATGTTTAAGATGAATTGTTTTCATGTGATGGTGCTAGTCATATTCTGTGATCTCTGTTTAGAAGTTGGAGGGAATGAGTAGTGCATTATGAACTCATTGAGCTTCCTATCTCACAGAATCACAGAATGTTAGGAGTTGGAAGGGACCTCAAAAGTTCACCTAGTCCACCCCACCACCAGAGCAGGATCACCCAGAGTAGGTCACACAGGAAAGTGTCCAGGCAGGTTTTGAATTTTTCCAGACAAGGAGATTCTACAACCTCCCTGGGCAGCCTGTTCCACTGCTCCCTCACCCTCACAGTGAAAAAGTTTTTTCTAATGTTTTTGCGGAACTTGCTATGCTCCAGCTTGCATCCGTTGCCCCTTGCCCTGTCACTGGACATCACTGAGAAGAGCCGGGCTCCGTCCTCCTGACACTCACCCTGTGCATATTTATAAACATTTATGACATCACCTCTCAATTTTTCTCCAAGTTAAAGAGACCCAGCTCCTTCAGCCTTTGCTCCTAAGGGAGATGTTCCACTCTTTTAATCATCTTTGTGGCTCTGCACTGGATTATTTCAAGCAGTTCCTTGTCCTTCTTGTACTGAGGGGCTCAGAACTGGACACAATATTCCGGATACGATCTCACCAGGGCAGAGTAGAGTGATAGGAGAACCTCTCTTGACCTACTAGCCACACCCATTGGCCATTGGCCTTCTTAGCCACAAGGGCACATTGCTGGCTCATGGTCATCTTGCTGCCCACCAGAACCTCCAAGTCCCTTTCCTCTATGCTGCTCTCCAATACATCAGTCCCCAACCCATACTGGCACATGAAGTTGTTCTTTCCCAGGTGCAAAACTCTACACTTGTTTTTGTTGTATTTCATAGAATTTCTCCCTGCCCAACTCTCCAGCCTGTCTAGGTCTTGCTGAATGACAGCACAGCCTTCTGACGTGTCAGCTACTCCTCCCAGTTTGGTGTCATCAGCAAATTTGTTGATGGTGCACTCTATTTCCTCATCCAAGTCGTTAATGAATATATTGTATAATACGGGTCCCAGTACCGACCCCTGAGGGACTCCACTGTATACAGGCCTCCAACCAGACTCTGCTCCATTCACTACAACTCTCTGACTTCTTTCCTTCAACCAGCTCACAATTCACTACGCTACCCGATCATCCAGACCACACTTCCTCAGCTTAGCTATGAGGATGCTCTTCATCTCTGGAAGACTTTAACTGTGCTGCCGTGTCCCCAGCTCACCTCAGGGTAATCAGGTGAAGGTATGTAGTAGCACCCTGTCCCTCTAAGCCTGGTGTGTCATCCCACAGCTTGTCACAGACAAGCCTGATATTGTTATCCCCTTCCTCCTTCACAACTAGTTTAAAGCCCTGTAGATCAGCCCTGAAATCTCTTGGGTAAAGACCCTCTTCCCTCTTTGGGAAAGGTGACTCCCATCTGAGACTAGCAAAGTAGTCTGACAAGGAACTCCGACAACTTGTCACCATGTTCTGTATTCGCTTTCAATGTGCACTGCAGGATTTGCAGCACACTGACACACAGAACAGGATGAGAACACCCCAAGTGTATTAAATTCTCCAAAACTTCACAGGAAGCTTGACTTGCTTTCTGCAGGCTCCAGTCCTACTTGCTGCACTGTTACTGGGACCACAAACGTGGAGGTTGGGTGAACCCGTTCTTTGTTGGCATCAAGCATGGGACAAAAGGTGAGGACATTCATGGTAGAGCCTCAGAAATATCAGATACTCTCTCACTTCTCTTATGAATGCAGGCCTTGAAAACAGATCCTTGACTGGTTCATCCCAAAGAACAGTATCTGTTCCTTTTATACCGACATTGCTAGGTGGATTTGTTCTTCAGGTTTGTTTCTCTTCTTCCCTGGGACAGAAGAGGTGTTGTTTAATTTTAAATTTTAATTCTTAGGATTTTTTAAGTCAGATTTCAAAACTTCAGAAATTCAAGCCGGTCTTTACAACTTCAGGCTAGCAGAGAACAGAATGTTTGAAGTACAAAAGCAAGGAAATCAGTCAATCACTCAATCAGTCCAATGGTTAATGTCCTTCTCTGGTAGGCAAATAATTCGTAAAACATCATGTCAACTATTCTAAATAAATAGTGTCCTCCTAGTTCAGGGTCTAGCTTCGGTATACTGGTATTTCTTTTTATATAGGGTAATATTACTTGCTGGAATGGGAGACTTAACAAAGAATTTTGGCAGTGTCTTGAGTTATAGTCAACTATCATTTATTATCTACGATCATAGCAGCATGACAAGTTTTTCTTGGCGTTCTAGACACTTTCAGAGGACATTAGAAAGATATTTAAGTTGGGTGGAAGGTGTAGTACCCAATGAGGGTGGGATTTTGAAATCTAGGGATTAAGGGAAGAGATGTGTATGATGACTAGAAAGCTCCTATTTCCAAACTGTCAGTGATTGGACAAATAAAATTTAAACCAGTCTGCTGCTGGTTGCTGGGCACCGAAGCCTCCGTTTTGGTGGTCACTGAAATCTGGTCCAGAAATATAATGTGTCGTCCTACCAGTTATTCAAAACCTCTCTAAAGAGCAAATGTAAAGCTGAAATATTATGAAACAATAGAACTAGTCATTGGTCAATATTTATGTAAGGAATAACTTGGGAGGTTGTTTTGAGAAAGTTATAAACCCAAGATTTTCCCTTACCACCATACTTTAAATTAATTACAATAGCTGTCTTAAAATATGTCAGATCAATCATCTTGAATTCCTGAGTTATAGAATAGACTTGATTGGTATTCATTGTCTCAGGTAGCATCCTGTGACTGTTTCTTTATACTTTATTTCTTCAACAGTCAATTACCAAAAGTAATTACACTTCACAATTTAAAAATAATTTCATATAAAGAAGTTCTAAATTTACTTCAGAAATGTTACTTCTGTTTTCAAAAATCACTATGAAATTGCACTTTAGTATCTACTTTTTTCACCTCTCTAAAAAAAGTGTCTAAGTGCAGAGAAAATACCTGGAACTAAAGCAAGTAGTTGTGCAGTAGGTCCAGCAACGAGCAGCAAGCAAATGAAACAGTAAGTTAGACATCAGAAAAGTCAGCATTTCATTTCTGATCCTTGGACTTCAGCCTCCCACCACTGAGGAAAGACTACATCTGGTACATGCTCAAGAGAGCCCTAAGCTAGCTCTGAGTGAAAGCCATGTCTACAAAGTGTGATGCCACACTAGACACAGATGTCTGTTTGATTATAGAAACAGTATACTGCTGTGAACATTGCTCTGGGCCCAGACTGACTCTGCTTCTGGCTTAGGTTCAGGGCTGCACATCCATCACTGTGCTACTTGTGCTTTCCTGGTTGCGAAGATCAGCTCTGGGGTGGCTCTGCATTGAGCGCCCTGGTACACTGTCAGCACATGCTGGGTGCTCTGCTAACCTCAGATCTTGCTGCTGCAGGTCTGTACAGCTCCGTGTACCTCTTGGTTACGTGCCAAACAGTGGACAAGAAAAAGAGATTTGCTGGGCTTTATTTTGTTTCATTGCCAATGCTTTTTGAATGTTTTATAGACAATTCGGCCTCAGCTTATGGTGTAGGATATCTCCATGACTCAGTGACTGCGTGTTGATACCTGAGCTTCCTATATAGTTATGCAGTGGTCACTCATTAGCACATTAGCTGTTCTCTCTTGCTTTACAATTTGGCTAGTCAGAGATTTTTAAAAATAGATCATCTTCATACCCACGGTGCATGAAAGGAGAGTAGTTGTCTTCCTTCTTTCGAGTTTGAACGAATTATGAAGTTAATCATGGACACTTAGAAAGCCGTATTTCCAAATATCAGGCAGCTATTTAAACCCTATGATCAGCTGTCATTGTGTCCTGATGGAGGCTGGATGGCTCTGAAATGTTGACAAATGCACTATTTGAAAATAAAAGCAAGTTATAACACACCAGACTGCAAGCATCTGTACTGTGAAGGCTGGATGAGAAAGCTTAGAATAGAATGCAGAGTGGGATTGCACATTGACAGTTCTCAGGCATTTTTATTCAGATCTTTCATTTAGGATGATTTAAGACCTCTGTGAGCAATGGTAAATAAATAAGTAAGTAAGTAATTAAGTAAATGCAGACGGATTATGAACATGCAGCTATAACAGGAGAATGAAAAACATATACCCACATATCATGTCCTAATGGGGTCCCAGCTTGTCCACCACTTTGGTGCAACAAGCTCTGTGGGTTTCTGAAGTGGTATCAAAACCATGTGCTGACTCCTGATGGCATACACACGTGCCATCCCTAAACACTTGGAAGCATGGGCCTGCATGCCCACATGCAGATGTGCCCATTTGCATGCCTCTGTGATTCTCTGTGAGGACAACATATTAATAGGAGAATAAACAGTACGGGAAACCAGCTGGAGAGCTGAGGTGGCAGGGAAGGGAAAAAGCAGAAGACGTAGCAGTTGTCTGGTGCCTTCTTTGTCTCCTGCCCCAGCCCTCTGTGCTCAGTTAGCTTTCAGTGAGGTCAAGGTCAGAATTGTCACAGTGAAGAGAACTGCAGAGTCCTTCATCATTTTTCTCTCCTTCACAGTGTAGCTCAGATGCCTGAATCACTCTTCTGCTGATGGTCCAGAGATTGTAGTAGCTCTCTTTGCCATGGACTGTTGGAAGATTCCATGGCCCATTCAGCTCCAGGATCTAGCTGAACCTTCTGTAAGGACATTTTAATGTCTTCATCTCATCTCAGCAGAGTCCCTTCATGCCAGTACATTGTCATAGAAATGTCTAACAAAAGGCGCAGGAACAAAATAAATATCCAGCGATAAATTTCAGAGTATTCTTTCAGCCAGTCAGGGGCTTCCTGAGGTGGACATAGTGTCTTTAACAGCCTTTTATGGATTTTTCTCCCATAAATTTCCCTAAATTACTTTTGACTTGAGACAAAAAAGGTATAAATAAATCTGTAGCTTAACTCTACACTGGATGGAAGCATAACTTCTTGATTTTGTTTTACACTGCTTTTGCTAATGCTGTGATCTTCAGGTGTGGATCTCCAGGACATAGTCTCAGCAGCTTGAGAGCATGATCTGCATCGTCTGTTTCCAAGAGTGTAATTTTTTGTAGATCTGTGTTAATATAGCTTTTGAATGGTGTTAGAGAAACATGTAATACAGCATCTAATAGTGATATTATGGCACTTTTGAAGGATTCTCATCCAAGATTGTGGATGCATTTTGCTAGGCCCTGTGCAGCTATGAAGACCTTTGGTAATGAGGGTGAGCCTAAACTTTGGGCAGAGTGCTTTTCAAGCACAGGCATACCCAGAATATTTTCTACATAAGAGGACATTTTATTTCTATATTGGTGTTTCCTCATATCTACATCTCATAGGAAGAATGAAACCTTAGGAAAGGCAGAAAAGTGTAAAAGAAAAGAGATACTATTAGCCATGTTTTACAGGTGGAGAAAGAGTGCAGAAGAGTACATGAACTGGGGTTGCCCAGGACATATTTGTGCTTCTGCTAACCTGTGGCTTTTGATGAAATTAACACGTTTTTTGAGCATTTTCAGTCTGGAAAGCTCCTGAAAAGACGTGTCAGGGATGCTAGGGAGTGTGGAAGAGCAAGTTTATGGCTTGCATCCTGCAGAACTCATCTCTTGAGGGAGAATATGAGGGGAAATGGCTTGAAGGTTTGTGCAGAGCTAGAAAAAATGACGGAAGCCCGAAGCCTGTAGGTCCAACATAAGAAAATGGAGAGTTGTCAGATGAGCTTCTCAGTGGAAGATGTTTTAAAAGGCTCATGATACACAACCCTTTTTCTTTTTCACAATCTTATGACATCCCTTCCCTTCTCCCATTGTAAACTAAGTTTCTGCTCCCTTGATATTCGACAGTTACCGGATTTCATTCAAGTGGCTGCAACAATTCAGCACTGGATGAACAAATTTCTTTGTTTCAGTCTTCATCTCATTTTATGTAAGAAAAGTGCTGCAGGATCTGTTAAAGAGGGACGTATAGGTTAGCAAAAATTGTGGGATTAATGCCATAGCCTGATGGGTGAGACATTTGTTTGTGTAGGTGAGAAGTTTCTTCTGGTCTTGGAGAAGTTTTTAAACATGTGATTAAGATTAATCACATAAGTGATTAAGAAAGTCCCATGGTTTATGCTTAGGAAAAAAATCTCCTGGGGATTTAAGTATCAACTACAGACTTGAACCTGCCACGTCCCATGGATGTCCTAGTTGAATACTCTCTTTCAGCTTAAACAAACCCACCGTCACAGTCATATTATGAATCTTGTATCTCCCATTTTTTTTTTCCCCAGCTGACAGTAATAAGCAATCCAACACAACCTGCAATATCTCCCATCATCAGTTAAGCCACTGCTGTAGGAGGTCAACAACAAGAGTGTAAAGGGAAGAGCATGAGCAGTTCAGTAAAGGATGGGCCTTCGAGGTTTGCATTTCTTCAGCTTTTTGTTCCTTACCATTATAATATTAAGTTGGTATTAATGTGTACTGCAGTACCTGGACCAGACTAAGAAGTTGTGTTTTATATTGCAAGCCCTTGCAACACTCAGTCCTTCTGAATAAGGTATATGAGAGCAAGAGCTTTATTTTAGCTGGTCATACAGATGAGTTAAAAACTCTAGCAATTTACATTTTTACTTGGGAAAAATCCAAACATAATCTTTGATGTTCTTTGTTATAATCAAAGTGAGATTAGCGTGTATCTGTGTGACATGCCACTCTAGATATTTAGCCTCTCTACTTTGGCCCTTTCTTGTGTGTTCCCTTTACTCCAAAATCTAAAACCATATGGAAACTTTCTGGTTCAGGGACCACATCTTCCATTCAGAGTGTAGCAGAGTGATGCCTGAGACACATGTTATAAAGTATAAGTGTAATAATAGTTGACACCCTAGAAACTCAGCAGGAGTCATCCAGATTTACTTTTCCAGACGTTTCCTTCCTCTCCCAGTTTTTGCTTTTGAAGTTTGACATAATGCAAAATTTATATTCTCATTTGATAGGAAAAACAGTTTTTGGATTTGTGAGGAAGTTGTGCAATGATTTATAAGAAATCATTTAATAAGGACCTCACCATACTTCTGCTCTTTGGTGCTGTAAGCATAGACCTTGCTTGTTTTCTCTACAGTAATCAGAACTACATGACTGTGATTTGTCAGTCTTTGTCCCAGTGTGAAAATAAAGAATTTTTCAATTGACTTATAAGTTTATTTATATAATCTGAGACTCAGTCACTTTTGTAAAAAAATTATCAATCTCCACCAGTGCCTAAAATTAACATGCACCTAATCAAATATATTTCTCCAAGGAACACATGGGAATTGCATATATTTTAAATAAATCAGTTCAAAAAGTTTTAGCTGAATTCACGTAATCTCTGCAAATAGCTAGCCTTTGGTCACAGAGTTAATCTGGATAACTTTAATGGGAAGTTTTCTTCCTCTTTTATCTTTCTATCAAACCGGTAGAAATCAGTGGTTGCATTGTGAGGTCACTCAGTAAAAGTAAGACAGCATCAGTGGGAATAAGTCTTCATTTGCATAAGTGTTTCCTGAAATAAAGCAAACATAACATAAAGCTCCGCTAACCTATTGCTCCCACATCAACAGGTTACAGCATCCAGCCTTCTCACAGAAGCGACAGTCTTCCTGGTGGCTTTTCATGCATCACTTTCTTCAAGAACCTGCCTAACAGAGGGCAAAGAGAAGATAACGTTAACACCTAGGCACAAGCAAACCTGCCAGTATCTGCCCCTGATTCATGCATGGAAACTTAGTATTAGATGGTGAGTACCCATGTTAGCGCATGTGCTGTAGCAGTGCAGCTGAGTTACCTAACCTCATGGCATGGCACAAATGCTCTGTTGTGCTAGGGAGCGTTGACAGGTCTCTGATTTCAGGATAGCTAATCCCAGTGTAAGTTATAGCAGCATGTTTTTTTAATGGGTACTTGTTGAAGAAAAGTTTCCACTGGAAAGAGGAAAAGCAGATATCTACCCTGGCTTGTTACCTCCCTTTTGACACGTTTCAGATCGTAACTCCCAAAGCATCACCTGTCAAAGACCAGGCAGCTGAAGGAAGACAGACAACAAAAACAGGACTAATGCAATTGTGGGAAGGCACATACCAGTGGACGACTTTCCATAGCTAATCAGTGGCCTTTTATGACCACTTTCTCCTGAAGATGACTTGCCCCACACTAAAAAGGATATGTGTATTTTAGGCAACAAAGGTGGTGGAAAGGCCAAAACATATTCTTGGTGTTCTGTGAGAATACCCTGACTCCTGGGACAAATGGGGCTGCTACTTATATTAGAAGTTGTAGTTGAAGTCACTATTGTATACACAGGAAACGCAGATAATAATAGCAAGGTTAGCAATTGAAATAATTTCAGTATTGTATCATATAAAGCTTCCTGGACACTGGTGAGACTTTAATCTCCCCTATTGTAAACAGAAACACTGAGTGAGATTCAGAAGATTTTGATCTAAGTCCTCCAAGAGAAACTCAGGCTTGGACCTAGTTTCTGTGTTTGGAGGCGGTGTTGCATCCAGCCATGCTTTCACACCTCCATCCTTGTTTAAAGGTGGAGAAAGAGAGTGAAGGCTGCAGTAATTAGCCCTGTACCTGGCTACTGGAGTAGCAACCTTTGCAAGAAAGAGAGAGTGGGAAACTTCACTTGATAAGCAGCTTAGCTTAACTGCTGGACTAAACTGAGTTCTGAGTTTAGATATTTAAACTCTTAAGAAGGTTGTCAATAAAATGTAATGATCTGTAATGTCTGAGAGTAAGGACTAAAAATTCTAGCCTTTTCTATAGAACAACAGAAATTATAAACTCTCTATATACAGTACTCATTGCTGTCATTCAAGCAAATGGTTTAGATTTGTTCTGGACACTCTTTCTGATTGTCCCAAATACATGTGTCTTTGGTAGGGAAGTGGTGTGCTGGGGTTTGGATTACGTGCAGCTGTAGGGTGGATCTGTTTTGTACTTATGTAGTACAGCTGGGATGAAGAATTTTCATATATTTCATAAATAAATCAACTAGATAGAAATAAAGAAACAGCTAATATAAAAAAATGGATTTTTTTTTTTTCCTAAAGATCTTCTGGAATTAATATTATGTTTTTCTAAACACTAAAATCTCCTGGAGTTTTTTGTTCATTTTGTTTTAATTTGCAAGAGATAGTTTGTCAGAAATTAATACTAACAATAGCCAAATACATAATGGATAAAAGCTAGAGAGAGACAATCTAGAGCAAGAGACGTATGAAAAGACACTCATGAAAGCTGAAAATTAACACGTGAGATCTCTGAGCTGCTTCTGGAAAGCTAAGAACTATCAGGCAGAAATGTTTTGGAGGAGCTCCATTGGTAGAGTTGTCTTCTGAAACCTGCTCAAGTTATATCCCACAAGCAGCAGTGCTTTTTACATCCACACAGGTCATCTTCTTGGCACTTGTTCTCCCACCTCCATGGGCGAGGAGTTACATACCTCACGTGTTGTGCGCAGAAGCCTGGGCTGGTGTGACTGCAAGGTAGCCAAACATAGCCCCACTGAAGCAAGGCAATGAAATCTCAACTTACCTGTCAGTTCCTGCTCTCGTGCACCAAGCAAGATGACTCTTGCAGGGCAAGCCCCACACCAGGACACATAAACCTGTGGAGAACTGAACCAGCTTCATGTGAATCTTCTGGAGCATCTCTGCAAAATGCCTGGTAACCCGACCTAGAGGTGCTTGAGCAGACACCTTGCAGAGACAGCTTAAGTTCATGGCTTAGTAACTATGGTTCCCTATCACCCAAAGCCATTCCTGGGCAGGAGCAGCCCCTGCAGCACTGAACCAGAGATCACACGATTTGCAGAGATTACATGAATTCATCTGGGTGCAGTGCTGGTTTGGTGGTGTCTGCGCAAGGGTGCTCGGCATGGGTGTCCGTGCACTGTTCTGTCAGCACAAAAAGGGCTGGGAGTGAATGATGTCTCACCTTACATGGTACCAGCAGCTTTTGCTCATCATATTCAAGCCATCTGAAGTGAACTTGTATAGTGGCAAGTTTTCTAACTTCAAATTAAAGGACAAATATATGTTGAATCTCATTCCGGAAACCATTGACAAAACTCTTTGCCAGGACCTTGCTCAGGATGGCTTGCAATTACAGATTGAGATGGGTATTTAACTGAAGAGGATTTAAACACTATTTGAAGGGGGTATATTCCTTAGTTTACCCTAAAATGGAAGCTCTAGTGTGGTTTCATACACATTATTAGTTATATCATGTCCTAAATACGGCATATGTTGAAAAGTGGTGAATGAAGTCAAATAAACCATGGAAAAGAAATCCTTCTTATAGTTACAGACTGAAAAAAAATTCAATCATACAAATAGAACATAAAAGCTAAGTGAAACGATATATTCAGGTTTAATGATTTATAATCTTTTATTTTATATATATCCCATAACATCGAAACGTATTTAAAAACAGAAGAACAAACACAAGAATGTTGGTGATTAAATAGCATAGACGCAGTGTTGCTTTGATGCAAAATCATGTAGATTCCTTGTTGATAGCTTGTGTCTCTGGATTTCATCCTTATCTGTTTTTGTTTTTATAGATATCCTGTATTTCAACTCCAGCCTTGCAAAAATACAGACCTCAATGGAAACACAGACACATAGGAGTGCTTTAGAGGGATTGTTTTGTTTTGTTTAATAAGATTTAGGTAATATGCTTTAGGCAATATCAATATTTTTGAATCTTCTGCTTGATTTAGTACTTTTCATTCTTCTCAACATTGAAATAAACTTTCACTTTGTTTATCCCTATTACCCAAACATTCCCTTGATGAAACCAAACTTTTACTGTGTACAAGCTGCTGGGGCCAAAATCACAGCTCTTCTGAAATCAATGTTTACCCAAAATGTAAATGAATTTGTTATTTCTGAAACTCTTCTGAGACTCGTCTTGCAAGGAACTGAAATAATTTAAATTGTGATAGTGAATGCCAGCCTCCATGCTGCCTCAAAAGCAGTTTAATGTTCTTCTGATATTAATGTCTACTATTAAAAATATAAAGTCTATCACTTCTTCCAGTGTGAAGCCAAAATAAAGCAGGCCAGACCCATTTATCCTTTCATTGCTGTTTTGAACTTTTGGCTTGCTGTGCTGAAGAAAAAAGGTACAGTTTTCTTTTAAACATGAGGCTTAATGTGATCTTTGATCTGTGCACTTCAAAAAGTTTTTTTGCCTGGAACAGTCTTCCACAGATGAATTATAAATCCCTGAAAACAGAAATTTATAATGGAAAAGCTGTCATCACATTAATTATGGTAGCATAAATGCCGTGCTGCCTCTGTAGCTAGTCACTGTTTAAAAATAAAAACAATGAAAAGAAGATGTTCTGACATGAAGTCTATCCTCACAGTACTTAATGTCAAATGGCGAATATTTCTTCAACTGCGTTTTTTTTAAAATGATAGCTATAGTGCATTCCTTTGCACTTTATTTTTTTTTCTTTTGAGAACTTTCATTTGTTGATATATAAACAATTGCATTTCCACTGACAGGATTTGGAAAAGGGTGAAGGTTGCAGATGTAAAAAAGCTTCATCGCATGATAAAAATATCTTGGATGTTTACTTAGAAAAACCATTAACTTTTGTTTGTTTGTTTTTGTTGTGGGTTTTTTTTTTGTGAGGGTTGTGAGTGTTGGAGTTTTTTTGACCTTGCAATCTTTGTCAGCAGTTTGGATTCAAAGACTCTAAATTTAAAATTTCCTATTGATCTCCTGTAGGTCCTGTCTTCCCTCTGATTGCTCGTGGACTTCTGCTGGCTCTTTAGACTTCAGATGAATTTGGAGGAGTCACTTAAAACACAATATAAATGAATTAACATGGCAAACTCGGTAGGCATTTAATGGATTGTGTGCTTGTGTTTCATTTGGACATGATACTGAGAACATATGTTGTAATATATTAATATGTATCTATCTGGCACAGGGAAAAAGCATAAATCATGGAACAGTATTAACTTCACGATAATAATCTTCCAGGGAATATCCAAAGAAAATTCTAAAGGAAAAAATGTCTGGTGATATAGCATGCTGTGCTGAAAGGATTTCTGGACTTCAAAAGACATACAAAAAGCATAACAAATAAAAAAAAAAACGCTTATGAAATGGAAATAGATACCTTTCGTGCTACAAAGCACTATCGTAAAGCTGACACTGCAATCTCAAAATTTTGGCCCTGTTTGCAATATTTATGATCCACTGAATTTTAACTGTTCACGGGGTATTTAACCCTTCGCGTGGTTCAGAACGTGACAGAAGGACCTTCTAGTATTACTGAAGATAAAAAGAAATAAAGCAGCTAGATGGGTCAGTCCTATTGAGGTATCTGTTAAAACACTGGGTGTAACACAAAAATAAGACTTCTTTTTTTTTTGTTTGGTTTGAGTTCTTTCAGCCTCCTCTCTGTGAATTCTTCTGTGCCATTTCTGCATAATTGTGTTATAATCATCTTTTATATTTCCAGCTGTGTTTTAAAATACATTTCTTCCTAACGGACTGCTGAACATTAAACCTTTTGTGTAAGGATGTATATGTAGGAATCTTGGGAGGGAGCAGCCCTTCTCGGAACAGGTCCTGGCCAACGTTATGGTATCTGGCAGTACTTCAAAACATGTTCATCTTATTCTAAGCATTGCTGGGCACAGAACAGTTAAGTGCACATTGAAATTAAAGTATTTTCATCATTATCATCTAATTTATGCTACATTTTGACTGGTCTTCATTTTCTTTTCCCTGTGTCATAACACATAGACCAGACAAAAACAATAGTGTGAAAAAATGCTTTTAGTATTGGCCCTGGTCACAAATCGGCAAAGGCAAAATGAAGTGGTCTCCTAGCATTGTGTGCAAAGAGGCAAAATACTCATGTCGTCTGCAGAATTTCTTCAATGTCTCCCTAGTCCAGGAGGACTGAGTGACACCTGTCATCCTGGGATCCCATGCCTTGGTATTGCCTCGGACAATGTGGAGTGTGCTGGCTGCACAACCAAATGCTAAGTGACTTAATGTCCAGTGCTTTAATATTTTATACTTTTTGAGGTCAGAACTGGGCCTTACTTGTGTACCCGGGTATTTTCCTGACTAAAGAAAATGGCACCAGTAACTTAGAACAATTAATGCACAATAACACTCCTTTGAAGACAGGGAAATTTATAGGCTTCAAAAAAACTAAATATTGAGCTAGAGGCTTTAGAGAAGCTAAATGAAAACTATGAATTTCTTTGCTGGAACACACCTTTTTCTTTTTTTCTTTTTATTTCTTTTTCTTTTCCTTTTTTTTTTTTAACTTAGTGAAGGCAAGACCTTGCATCTGACATATCAAAGCAAAAGAACATTTAATTCAGGATCCAGATTTTTCAATTTGGGTCCATCTGTGATAAGAACAGAGTGTGAACTCATGGAAATGCTTGTGTGAATTTTTAATAAATTGTCACTAGCCCATTATGATACAAGCTAGAAAATTGCACATAAATGCAGCAAGGAACTACCATACAGAAAATAGGTGCTTCCCTAGTACGGAGTCCAGCCCGATCCAGTCCAGTTGCTCTCCAGTAAGGTGCAGAGAGTGACAACTTTCCACAGGAGCGTTTGACTCCATCTCACTGAGCTGCTGTATTGAGGACATGGTCAGAAACACCAAATTCCTTAAGGACAGATCACAGAACATCAAGCATTTGTATTAAATCTGGCAACCTGATTAAGCCTGGTTACCTTATTTTCAGCAAAAAGACTGCATGTAAACAAATGGAAACGTTTGTAGTAGGTTAAATCTACTATTTAAAAGTCATAAAGTCTGAAAAAAAGACATTCAATTTCTTATCTGGTCCTCAAATGATTTGCACTGTGTTGTCTGTTTTTGCAAGGAAATGAGAAAAGTTCATTTTAGGTCAAAGTGGGTTTTATTTCATTATTTGATAATTTTTTTGGCTACCAAACCATACAAACAGATATTCATGTAGTTTGTAGTTCTGGTGATGGTCATTTTCCAAGATGTATTTGGGAACAGTTAGGCTCCCACAAGTCCTTTTATTGGGAAGGGAAGTATATTAGGGATTTCGTAATTCTTTCTTTACTGTTGTATTCAAATTTCAGGACTGCCAGGAAAGAAAAAATGAATCTCTTTAAGATGAAGCACACAAATCTGAACTTAATATGCAATATAAAGAATGAAGATTCCTTTTCTGGGTAGAGTTTGAACGTTCCTCCGATAAATTTTGTGGACACACGGTAATAATCTGAATTATGTTAAAATATGCAAATAGTTTTCTATGGAAACTAGAAAAAACTGCAAACTTTAAATCCCAGATGGAGTTCTTATTAAGGAAACCTCGTACTTTTGAAAATCCTATTTCTCCATCTGCTTGTAAAATCTTTGAAGTGTCTGTATAGTTGTAATGATGATTTCTTTGGGTCATATACTTTATCATTTATTACATAATCCCATTCTCTCCCCCCAAATGCAAATATTTACCTCATCAGTCAGTAAGGACTAAATTCAATTTCCTTGCTGATTTGAGAAGGGGGTAGTGATGTAGTTGCAGCATCTTGGCAAAAGCTTCACAAAGGGAGTGTGAGGCTTGAAATTCTCTTCTTCCTCAAACCTCTGCAGAGAGAAGTTTTGCACCGGGGCCCCTCTCCCATCCTTGTGGTCTGACTCATTCTGACTCACTGAGTTTGAGCAAGCAGTCGGCTTTGCTCCTTTCTGGGAAAGTGCAAAGAAGGAGCAATCCTGTTCCAAATAAATGCAAATAAATAAGCTGCAAACATCTGGGGAAAAGTCAGAGGAGTGAGAAGCTATTTCTTGTTGAGTGAGAAACTGTTTCTTGTCATCCAGTATTCAACTGCAGCGTAATTTTTTTCTCTTGTTTTCCTTTCCTGACCAAGGTAATGAAGTTCGTAGGTTGTGAATCCAAGCTCAGTACGCAATTTGGATGAACAACAGGCCACATTTGGTTAAATTTGTTTTTCAAACTGCTGTCTGGAGGTGCTTTTCCAGTCACTTCAGTTTAAGAATGCAAGCAATTTCATTGACTTCAGTAGACTGCTCAAGTGCATTAACTTAAGCCTTGGCTGATATACTTGGAGAAATGTTGTGATTTCTCAAAGAACATTCTTGCCTCTCACCTCAGATAATACAAAAGTTAGAGCTTGACCCTCTAGTATTTACTAGAAACTGCTTCTGCTAGGTGACACCTTTTAGTTGGGAACGTTACAAAGCTGTGGAAATAAAATAACTGCACCTGCCCTGAGAGCAGCAGTGAAAGGAGGGTTCCTGCCACTAAGGAGCCTTCAGCTATTCCAACTTCCATAAGGGGCACACGGGTGGTGCTGGCTGTTCTCTGGCATTTCCCACTTAGAACTGACAGTCAAAATATCGTAATTTTCTGCATATAAAAGCAGTACTTCACACAAATGCTGTAATACCTGCAAACTCTGTAGTAGCCAGATGGTGTCAGTCTTGTATTGAGGCTTCGTAATTACTCTCACTTGATACTCAATAGAATATAATAAATTCTGCTGCTCACAATTTTTTTTTCCACCTGCACTTGCCTAAAAAAAAAGTAAAAATAGAGTGACTTGCCAAAATCTGCTATGAGCAAGTCACACAGACTGTCCTTGACTTGTAGTGAACTTCTGCAGACCAGAGTGCAAAATTTGCATTTTCTTAAACCTAAGAGCTCTTCTCTGAAAAATTGCCTGATCTCTCTGTCTTGATTTTATTGTCAGAATGACGAATTCTTGCAGAAATGCTTCTTATCAGAGAGGGAGATAAATAAAGAATACTTGGAGACTTTAAATGAATTAAACCCTCCTAGAATTAGGAAACACAACAGTGAATATGACAGACCATTTTAAGACAGGCACCCTTAACAGTAAAAAAAAAATCTCATAATATGCAGAGCCACAACACATCGCTAAAATAGTAATTATTATATAATCCATTAGTCAATGCAAGCATGATGAGCTTTCGGATGAGCTGTAAAACCCAATTCTTGGCTACTCTTAACCTTCAAAAGTACTTTGGCACTTTGGCCAAGAGCTGGGTGTTAACATGAGGGCTCTGTTCAAATTCCATTTGGGTAACTATATTTTGTCTAACTGATATTTGCATCTAATTTAGTTAGGTACATTATTATTCCTTGCTTGTCTCATACTGTAGTACAGAGCTGCTGTATTAAAAACTGCTTCTGTCTTGCCAGAGGTTTTAATAATCCAGGGACCCATGCAGGGATTCCTGTTGGCACCAGAATAGGGGTTGTGGTCGGTGTTTTGGGAGTTTGGAGTAAAAGTGCTCTATAAATAAATGTCCATAACCAACACTTTTTTTCAAATATCACAGATACCCTGGAAGCCTTGGCATTCACTAGTGATGCTGAACTCCTGAGACTGCTGACAATATTAAGAGAAGTGGTTGGCATCCCTGCTGAGTCCTGAATGAATAAAACAAGAAAACTGGTAAGAGGTCTCAAGAAATATATGCCAAATAAAAATATGTCTTTTTCTTTTTTCTTAGTTAAATTTAAATGATTTATTTTCAAAACTATGTATTTAGCAGTCTATCCAAAGTCTGCTTCAAGTATGAGCAGCTTCTGTCTCCAGAAGCACACTTGACAGGGTCACCTGGCTTTTCTCTGGTGGGGACTGGGCAGTGGTTTGTGCTGGGACTGTGTCGTTGGTTTTCAGACAGGGTGTTTTGGAGGGTGTCTTTAGGAAACTTGCCCCATCTCCTCTGGAAGGTTATTCTCTCACTGCATTCTCTGGAATAGGAATGTTTTGTTGTCTATCTTTCATAAATATCATCTTAAATGTTGTGACCAGGACTGTTTTAGGGAAAGACAACCATCACAACAGCCAAGGCTCCTCAGAGCATGGATGTGCAGGATGTTTGTTGGGGCAGTCTGGTCTGCCCTGTGGTGCTAAGATGGAGGAGGAGGAGCCCACGGCAGCTAGTAGAGGGTGAGCCCAAGTCGGTGTGGCTGCTGCTGAGTCCTGCAGTCCCTTCTCCGTTCTTGGTCTTCTGGAGGACCACATGTACACCACTGAAGTTGTCACAGCTGCAGTGAGGGTTGAGGTGCTCTCCTGCTACTGCCCACAGTGTCTCTTAGCCCAGTCTGTGGAAAGCATTTGACTGGGCTGCCCAGTCCTCTCTCAGATGGTGCCTGGGCTTGATCCTGGGGTTAACATGAACCTGGGACTGTTCTCCCCCTGCGGCTGCAAGGATGGGATAGTGTTGCGCTGGAGGGGCAGAGAACAAAGCTCAGCAGATGTGACTGCTCCTGTGCTGGTTATGTTTATATTCTGGAAGTAGAAAGAGAATAGGAGATGAAACCAAGCTGTGAATACGAAATCCTTGTGATTGTGTCCCTTGACTCAGGACCATGCTTGGTTCTGTTCACAATAAATTGCTTCAGTTCTGGGAAACCAAGACAAGTCGGTGTGACAGTTGCATCCTCCCTGACACCAGGCCCTGCAAAAGATTTGGTAACAGACCTGCTCCAAGCACCTGACAAGGACGTCCACTGAGGCCTGATGACTTTGTTTGCCATGTCCTTTGTGCACTGGCTCCTGAGCTAATTGGAAATTGCCCACAACCAGACTCGATTCAGGTATAAATGAGGACCCGCTAGGGAGCCAATTTGAGTCGGTCCTCCTCAGAGCAGCGGGACCTGTCAGGGACCTTCCCTCCCCTTGGGTCCAGATGCTGTCCAAGGAAAGTTCCAGGGACTGAAGGTGCCCACCAGCCCCTACTGGTGGGTGAGACTTCAGATACCCTCGAGAGAGCCCTTGCCCCCCAGTAGGTGAGCGATTTTCTGAGTACTCTTAAGGGAGAGGTTTTCCCCTTTTTCACTGAGTGAGGATGCGCACGTTTTTGGTCATATTTCTAGAGGAATAGTTGCAAATTCCTAAATCCAGTTGTGTAGCGATAATTCCCAAATTGCATCTGAATCTGTAATATACTCTGTCTGTTGGAGTGTGTGGTGGTTTTTGGGCTAGAATAAATTTTGATGTTTTGTATCTGCCCTCTCTGTTTCTGTGGGTGCCTCTGTGACAAACGGACAGGGGAAGACACAGCAAAAAATTTCCTGGTTTGTGTATTACATACGTTGTTTTGCCTAACATATCTAGCTATACAAGAGACTACAACAACTTGGCTGGTTTATGCAGGAAAGCTCAGATCTGTCAGCTTTGTTAAACAGTCAAGGACTTTGTGACCTCTCTAGGACTGATCACTGTGCTCTCACCAAGGCAGAGGACCCCGCTGAAACCCTGCAGCTATTTTCCTCTTCCTGTTGTAGTGAATCTCTTTGTCAGCCTCGATTTAGCTTGGTCATTTTATACCTCTGGAAAAATGGCGACACCCCTCTCTTCACAGCCTGACACCAGCGTGGACCTCCAGTCACTGGCAGCATCACCATGTATGGCGTAGAAGACAGAGATGAAGTTGTTGTTTTCCAGTTCTCCTTCTGTGTCTTGCCACTGTAAAATAGGTTGTTCCCTTGTGGTAGCAAAGACTTCCATTGCATTCATCCTTCTATCCTTAAAAACATTATGCCAGGCTTGACATGCTGTTACTTAGTCGTCTGCCTCACTAAAACATGATGAAAAAGCATTGAAAGGTGGTACTGTTGTATATAGGTAAAAAGCGACGTTTTACGAATGTTATGATGTGAGGTGTCACTTTCAGTGGGCAGCTTTCGGTTCGTCATGTTTGTTGCTGTGCAGAATCTTGGGAAATGCTGGCACTCACACAAATGAGTTTACAATGTATTTTATGTGTTATAAAGTCAAAAGCACAACTTGTTTCTAAGTGGAAATAAGTGGAAAGAAAACCTATTTTGCAAAATGGAAAGTAGATGATTCTGATTTTCCCTTTTGCTCTTTTGGAGTTTGATTCTTCTCCCAGAACTGCTGTTCTTAAAAGTTATACTCTGGTAGTATCCTATTTGCGGTTTTGGTAACTGTGTTAGAGTCCTAAGAAATCTTTGTCATTCTAGATTACTTTTTCCATTGAGTTCAATGTTTAAATTCCTCATGGTACTCTTCAAACCATGAGGAATTTAAACACAAAGAGCTATATTCTGTCTCTGCCTTACTGTGATGCAACTCTACAGGAGCTCCCTTCACTTCCAAGGAGTTTATCTGCATCTACAGAAGTGTAAATCAATCCCAAATTTGGCCACAAATAATGCAGCTGATTTAGACGTTGGCTTAGCATGGCTGGCATTGATGATTTCTTTGTATTCAGTGATCCAACCAGCTCTCTTCCAACTTAATTTCCTTTTATTTTCTTTTCTTTATATCCCCTGGTGGAAATGTGGGTTGAGATGACGGGTTACCTTACCTAGCAATGCAGGATGTAGAGGGACAGAAAACATAGAAACAGCAGGAGAGTGTTGGCTAGCGCTGACAGTAAAAGTGCCATCCACACCCTGCAAGTGCCTGAATCAGTGAAGACATAAGACATTTTCCAAACATGCAGTACAAATTAGAAAAAGGCCTTTTACGCCCTTGTTATTGCAAGTGTTGTAGAGAAAGGAAATTAGCAAACCGAAACCAAGGGCCCTTCCCAGAACAAGCTCTTCCTTATCACAAGGCATGCCACACTTAGCCTTTGTTACATCCCAGCTCACTTTTGGCTTTCAGAATAAGCTTATCTGTGATTTTTTCATGTTTACACAAGCTCTCAGCTTGATAGTGATGCACGAATAATACTTGGGTGGTGCCACATTCCAAAAGATTTGTAACATAAATAAGAGAGTGAGAGAGACCTTTAATTATATGAAGTTAGTTTTGGAGCTTTGCTTTTCACAAGCACTGCTGTAAAATCTGCAGGCAGCAGCTTCAGCCCCATTTGGAACCTCTTGTGCTCAGCTGACAAGGCAGAGTCCCAGTGTCTGGGACTTTTTTTTTTAGCTACACGTTGCCATTTGGCTACATCGTTTTGGGGACAAAAAAAAAGATTTGCCCATATATTTTCAGGAAGTGTCTATAGGGAATATGGTGGGAAGCACTGATCATTCAGCATAGGTTAAGCAGCCTGAGATGCATCCGGATCACACTGGGGATGGAGTCAGTATGGAACAACCCCTTGAACATGGTATGTGCAAAACATCCCCTCCTTTGCTAGTGCATGGCTCCTTTGGGTACTTGGAAACAGTCAAGGAAGGTGCCTCGTATCTTCTGTTGCTGCATTTTGAAGTACTTCAAAGAAAATCCAATGTGATTTTTCTGTCTAATGACCTTGAATTCCAATGTTTTAGTTTATTTTTTAGATTGTAAAGTAAGAAATCTAACTGGAATTGATAGATTCTTTGGAAACATGGTTCACCAATGTCTTTAACTTTTATAAATTCTTTTGTTACAGTGTAATTTCGACAGCCTTGGATTTACCAGGCAAACCTCCAGAAAAACTGAACCTTTACAAAGTTATAATGAAGGTAGTTCTATTCTGAAACAATGGACATGTTTTTATTCTCAATTTCTCTGATTATTTTTGAAAGACAAAGTAATGGACATAAATTTTGATTGGTTTTTACACAAAAAAAAAAACATAAAAGAAGAGCAAGCTTGCTTTTATTAAGTATTTTTTTTTGTGGTGATAGTGCAACATATTTTGAGATTTTTTTTTCTTGATAGCTCTCCTAATGGATGGTTCTTTCCACCTTCTAGGCATTGTCGAGCAATGAAAACACAAAAAAACAGGCTCACTCTTTTATGAGTTCTGAAAAGGATAGAAGAAACAGTATACTCTCCATGAAGTGATCACACTGCCACTCATCACGTAATCTTGTTGGTGAAGTCAGCACAGGAAAATTTTGCAGAAAAGGCCTCCCTCTCATTCACAAGAAGGGACATGCACGCAGAGCAAATTCTCTTCACAGTAATTCTGCTGTGGTGTGCTTGTTGACCAAGAAACCTCCCTCTGTCTGTCCTCTCACAATGTTTCCAGCAGCATGCATGGCGCAAATTCTTTAACACAATGTCCCTACAGAAGGGAACCTCTGCCATGCTCTCTGGGCGCTTTGGAGCATATCACCTGGTGTATCCAAGGATCTGACCTCCTGGGACCAGTACTCTATAGGATTTCTCCCAAGAAGAGCGGATTAACCCACCTTCTGTCGAATTTATCCTGTCATAATAACCCCAGAGCACTCAGGCTTTCTATGCGTATGTCAGGGAGGTTTTTTTGTGTAGCCTGCACACGTATGTGTGGTGTGGTTCTCAAAAAACTCTTGTTGCAAGAACATGTGGCGATTTCTTTTTTAATGTAGCACCTTCCTGACAAACACATCAGTGTTGCTTACCGTTTGGGTGAAAGGAACAGACAGACATGCAGAGAGTCCCACGGGTTCCTCTTTGTAAGTACACAAATGTAGAATTTAGGCTGACACTCCAGACCACGAGGCAATAGTCATTAATATTTTGTTGTTGTGGGCCATGTCATCTCTTCAGTACACAGTAGTGATGCATTGTATCACATCCAAAGATCACCTGTGCTGGAGGGACTAGTTAGTGTACAGTTTTGCAAAATTTCCATGAGAAAACGAATCGCAGTGGACTTGCTCATGAAAAACTGCTAGGTTGCAGAACTGTGGGAATCTGGCTGATTTACAGAAAGCAGTGCCAAACCACTTCTGGTCAAAACCAGATGTATTGTCACTGCAGAACTCACATGGCTGGAAGAGTGGATCACTTGGCTCCTTGAGAAGCAGAGTAAAACTAGATGGAGTAATGCAAAGTATGTGGAAGGGCAGGAGAGTATGCTCATTTGAAACAAGTGAATAGTAATTCTTTATTAGCGAGGAAAGATCTTTGCTCTAATAACTGGTCTGACCCATTGAAATGCCGAATTCCCTGTGATCCCCATGAATATCTTACCTCTCCAGTTCCCCAAAGAACACCCATGAATTCATTAGACCAAATAAATAAAAGGAACTAAATCACCTAACATTAAAGTTCTTGGCCTCTTGATGGAATACTTATCCTCCTTTTCTGGAAATACACACAAAACTGCTCTGGAGATGCACACTTTTCTTTCTACATGTACACAGAAGAGAAAGCACTGCAACAATTTTTGCAACACTACATTACAGAGTAAGTCCAGGGAGTTGAAGTCTTTAGTTGTACAGTGGCAGCAGTTTGTGATGGTTTGAACTTACTTTTCCTTGGTACAATACATTTTTCAACTTATTGCCTGTGGTATGAGGAAATGCTTTTCACTGAACCCAGTGCTGCATTCCAAGGATGTGTGTGGTGTGAGAAAGCTTGGTTTTGGAGGGTGAAGTGGGTTTATGACATTCCTATCCCTTTTGGAAGTGGGTATTTACTGAGATAGTGACAATTAAATTCTACCTACATCTGTCTTAGGCAGTACAGTAGGTACTCAGAATACCCTCTGAGCCTTACAGTGTAGTAGTTCTTCCCTAGCTCACAGACTCTGAGACAACTGAGTCCTGCTGACACCATATAAGGACCATCACTTAGCAATTATCCATCCAGAAAACAGCAGCAAAAAATACAATCACAAGCCACATGGCCTGAAGAGTTTTATATTACTGATAGGAATCCTACTACCCTCATTTCAGTATATTTTGACAAGGTTTGTGAGTTGATGTCTCTAACCAGTTCTTTCATAGGAAGCATCTGTACTATTTGATTAATGTGTCTAGTTTTTCATAGTTACTGGTAAAGATCAGTAATAGTGTGTTGCAACAGAGTGCACAGAAAATCTTATGACTGAAGCTTCTTACTTGAGCAAATTTTAGTTTTAAGAAAGAATTGTCTTTTCAGGGTTCTGACACATAAATATTTCTCTCCTTTTCAAAATGAGGGTGATATTATTACCTAGGAACACTGGAAAGTGGAGCAAAAATCTGTGCAATTGAAAAATGAGATTGAATAACATCTCTAGGAGAACTCAATCTTCTCTATGTTATAAGTAGACAAGGTCAGCAGACAGGTGTGTCTTCAGTAGAGAGGTGTATTTTCAGCTACTCTCTGTGATTCTTGTAGTAACAATCATGGGATCATTTAAATTAGAATAGTAAAAGAAATCGATGTGCTACTCTTCACATTGACCATGGAGCTGCTGCTTTCAAACCAAATACTCTCTCCTAATAGCCCACTCAATATACCAGAAAGCAGCCAGACCATCATTTACAGAACAGCCAGGCAACAGCACTGCTCATAAAGCACCTCTGAACAAGGGTGAGAAGTCTGAGTACAGGTAAGAGCAAACAGCTGTATAAAGAAGAAAAAAAAAAAAAGAAAAAAAGAAAGAAGACAAATAAAGATGCAGAAAGATTATCTGGTGTAAATTTAACGTAAGTTTTATAAAGCAGACTATTTAAGACACCTTTTTTAATTTTTTTCCATTAATACCAAGGTGATATTAAAATGATAGGACTCTGAAATGAAAGTTGAGTTGACTGTTAAATTTAGATAATTTTAAAAGGAATTATTATTTAGCAGGAAACTTGTTAAAAGTGTTTCTGCTTTTCAGTTGTGTATTGTCAATCACAACTGAAACACTTCACATTTTAAAATATATGAACCAAAACTTACTTGAAATTATGCAAGCACTAACTTTATGATTTGAGTTAATGTAACAAAAATTGATTTGGAACTTTTGGCAGAAGCCCAGGAAGAATTACTTGAGCATTACACACACATTTTCAAAAGTCTTACCTGAGATTGGTAAGTATCAGTGAAAATATAACTCTTTTGTAGGAAATTGCATTACATTGTATTCATGTAATATTTTAAAATATGCCAAATGCTGTCGGAGTGGATTTTAAGATTTTTAGTTATTCTGTTAAATAAAGGGTGGAACCATATCAGAGACTGTTTTCAGTAACAAAAAACTGTTGTCAGCTTGTTTCAGAAGACCCTATGGAAAAGCATGAGCAATGGTTTTCAAGTGATTACTGAGTTTGCAGCTTCGGTGTGTACTGAGGGTTCTGATTCACATTCAAACTTCATGATGCAGAATCAGCTTTTCAAGTATACTGAGGCCCAAGAAGATTTAGTGCTAAATCCAAATATCAGAATGAAGACCCATTTTTATTTTTAAGAAAGCTCCTAAGGTCTTTTTGACATCTCACAGTGTTGTCAATAGGGAGTGACTTCATAAAATGCACTAAGATAAAAGATAAATTGAATGAGCTAATGTAAAATCAGTGTAAAAGCAAGAGAATTGGGTGGTTTTTTACATGAAGGTTTAAATAATTCACTTTTTTTTCTTCCATTTTTGACATTTCATCCCAGCTCAGGCAAAAGTGTGGGCTGAGAAGACAGCTACACTAGGTAGGCAGCCAATTAAAACAGACTTTCATAAAAGAGCAGGGTGATTTTTCAGGACAGGCATCGTTATTTCATGAGCACCGATTTAACTTCCTAAATGTCTCACAGATGCAGTCTGAAAGAAATTTCATCCCTCTCCCAGTAAAAATATCCTAGCCACCTCAAAGAAGAGACCATCTGGAGGCTTACTCACTTTGGAGGATGCTGAGTTAATTGAGTGAAAGTCCAAATAACTCTTTAGGAAAGACATGCTGAGGAATAGCAGCAGATTTTAAAGTGATTTAAAATAACGTATCTCCAAATGAATTTGCTTCAGTATTGGTGTTACTTAATCAGTTGTATTATCACCATATTTGGGAAGCCTAGTCATAGAGCAGAGCTCATTTTGAAGGACTGCAAAAAAAAAAAAAAGAATTCACTGAGTACTGTTATATGTATTTACATTAAAAAAGCAGCCAAAATTCAGTAATATTTCAATAATAAAATCAATACAGTTAGTTACAAACTGCCCTGGCAACTCTGGTTTCAGACTAGTTTAAGGTAGCTTCCAGGTAGTTTAAGAAAAATTTAAGCTTGTTCCTAGGTAGTTTAAGAAAATAATATTCACAAACCGTCTGAAATGATCCCTGAATTAAGACATATGACTCCCATTAAAATCAGCCAAAAATTTCGAACTAAATTTCTATATGCTACTTTGAAAACCAAAGGCCAGTGGCTGATGAGTCAGAGTATTATAGATTTTTATCCACATGGTTTTCATTAAGTTTAACAGAAGTTATACAGATCAACAAAGCATTTTTACGAGGGGCTGGAGAATGAAATGTACATCAGACCAAGCCTGGGACCAACACCTTTTAGTCTCTTAATTAGGAATATGGATGATGGGACAGGATGCACCCTCAGCAAGTTTGCCGATAATACAAAACTGGGTGGAGTGGTTAATAGACCAGTTGGATGTTCTGCTATCCAGAGGCACCTCACCAGGCTAGAAAAATGGGACAACAGCAACTCAGTGAACTTCAAGAAGAGGGAAATGCGAAGTCCTTCATATGGAAGGAACAACCCCAAGTACCAGCACAGACTCAGGGCTGACTGGTTGAAAGGCAGCTTGGCAGTAAAAGATTTGAGTGTCCTTGTAGATACCAAGCTGGTCATGAGCCATCTGTGTGTCCTTGGAGCAAAGCAGGACCTGGTCTGCATTAGGCAGAGTGGTGCCAGCAGGTTGAGGGATGACTGCCAGATTTCCAAGTGCAGAGGCAGTAGCAAAAGGAATGTGCTCACTCTCTTGTGCAAAGAGGTTACACCATGGGCCTGGAGGAAAATCTGAGCTGTGACTGAAAGGTGCAGCACAGGAGCCCACCAAAAATTCTTAGGAATAATATGGGATTAGGAACTTTCTCGTTCCTAGCTTTCCTGGCTGCTCTTCTCCTGGGTTTACTGGTTGGGAACGGTTCTGCTTTTTCAGACCTGCCTACATGTTCAGAGCTGCCATTGGCCTGATATGTTTTGAGAGATTTTGTACTTCGAAATGGTGATACTGTGATCAGGGGATGCTGAGGTCTTTCAGTCAAAAAATCTCCAGTATCATTTACACAGTGTACAGATGACTACTTAGACTGCTGTCTCCAGCCTGGAATATCTTCAAGCCTAAGAATTTTAGATTCCTTGTGTTTGCAATCTCTGTACCAGGAACTGACAGTGTAGGAGATAGACGACTGTCTTCAGAAGACAGTCTTCTGACTGCTACTGAAGGAGCTATAGCTTGAAATCTTCTTATGCATGCATCCTTCTGTTGCCACCTTGACTTTTTACGTAGTATGAAAGGAGTAAGCTTTGCCATGTCACCTACATATTGCTCCTTTCTAGCCTGAGAATTCTCTCTGTTCTTTGATTCTTTCCTTGCACAGAAATCCATCTTTCATTGTTTTCACCCTGGATAAAATTAATTGATTCTGTCCTAGTGACTGGAAATTTTTACATCTCAGACCTTAACCTTATCCTTTAAGTCCTCCCTTGGTTTATAGCACCTTTCACTTCTCCTTTCCCTATTCTTCATGTAACTGATTTGTGATTTTTATCACTTGAACACTTTCAATCAAGAATGGTGATGTCTTTTATGTCCTGTACACTGCCTAGTATGTAGTCGGTATAGTAGGAAACAAGCAGAATTAACTACATAACTCAGAGATAATTAAAGCACAACATATTTGAGGTCCACAGGTACACCTTTCATTCTCCAAGCCTGGCTTCCTCCAGGAACGGGAAAGTACCACTGTGTTCATGTGTTCTGCTGAATGCATGTAGTCATAGTCTGTTTTCCAGATAGAAGAACCATTTGGAGCACAATAAATACTCCTTCCAAAGAAAACTTTGGTGCATAGGTGGGAGGTTACATAGCAAGGTCTTATCCTGACCTGAAGACCAGAAACAAGAAAGTATTATCTTTCCAGCTAAGTTCAAAATTGTGTTTTAGTGGTGGCAAAGTGAAGCCAAAGAGTTGTGACACATTTCAAGATATCTTTGCAGGGGCTTTGAGTAGCTGCAGTTCAAGAGACAAGTATTTTTCTTCTATGGTCTTGCACAGAATTTGTAAAACCCATAACACTGGCCAATAATTTATGGAATGGGGAGGAAAGAAGAAGAAAGGAGGCAAAAATACAGGCAAAGCCAAATGGTAGAGCAAGAAGAACTAGAAATATTGAGAGATGTAGGACTTAGGGTTGGAATGAGGGAATAAGAGCTGTGATAGTGAAAATACATCAGAGACAAAAAATGGTACACAGAAGAGTAGGTGGGAATGAAGGAAAGAGGGAAGGAATGAGAAAAGGAAGGAGAAAGAAAGGTCAGAAGAAGTAGGAGATAGGAAGGAACAGAGAGGAATAGTAAGGGAGGTGGGACATCGAAGAAGTAAGGAAAAATGGAAGAGAAAAGTGAACAAGAGGAAAGAAAAAATAATGTATGCTGGAGTAAGAACAGTGGAATGAGAGAATCCTGAAGCAAGAGTATTTATGGAGGAAAACAAAAAGAAAGATAGGGTTGTAAAACGAGAAAAGGCACAATGGAAGCATGAAGAGAGGAAGAAGAGTAAATGTATCATGAAATAGGACCTCTACATCAGGTAACGGACTTCTATATGTCAGAATTGAGGTAGATGAACCTCACAATATGTGAAACAAACTTTTTTTTGCAGGTTTAGAGGTTATAGCAGAAATACAGTTGCAAGAAAAAGTACACAAACCTTTTGGAATTTCATGGTGTTTTGAATTAATTTGTCCTAAAATGTGATCTAACCATCACCTAAGTCAAGAATATTGAAAAATATAATGAACCTAAAATAATAACACAAAACCTATTCTGATCTTCCATGTCTTTATTGAATACACTCATTCAATATTCAAAATGTTAGTGGAAAAAGTAACTGAACCCTTGAGTTTACCTCAGAAAAGCTAATTGAAGTTAGGTTAACCTGGAGTCTTATTAAGAAAACGAGTTTGGAAGTGTGAACTAGAGCTATGTTGACTGATAAAAAACACTCAAACTGTCTGAGTTTCCTCTGCACAAGATGTACACTTACGTGAGCCATGCCTCACCAAAAAGAGCTTTCAGAGGATCTACAATCAAGAATTTTTGATTTACATAAAGCTGGAAAGTGTTACAAAGTGATTTCAAAGATCTTGGAGATTCCCCACTCTGCAGTTAAGCAAATGATCTACAAATGGAGACACTTTGGGACTGTGGCTGCTCTACCAAGAAGAGGGCGCCCAGTCAAAATGACCCCAAGAGCACGATGAAGACTCATCAATGAAGTAAAGAAACAACCCCAAGTGACAGCCTAAGAGTTGAAGGTATCATTGGAACTGGCTAACATCTGTGTTCATGAGTCTACAGTATGTAAAACATTGAGCAATCAAGGTGTCTATGGCAGGACACCACGGAGGAAGCCACCACTTACTACACAGAACATTGCTGCATGCCTGAAGTTCGCGAAAGAGCACATTGACACTCCACAGTGGTGTTGGCAAAATGTTTTGTTGACTGATGAAACAAAGATTGAACTATTTGGAAAGAACATGCAGCACTACATCTGGTGTAAAAAGGGTACTGGATATCATCATGGAAACATCATCCCGGCTGTAAAGTATGGTGAAGAAACATCACGATCTGGGCCTGCTTTGGTGCATCAGGGCCTGGCCGGCTTGCAGTCATTGAGGGGAAAATGAATTCCAAAGTGTATCAAAAAATTCTTCAGGATAATGTGAGAATTTCTGTACGTCAGCTAAAACTCTGTAGGTGGTGGGTGATGCATGGGGCAGTGACTCAAAACACTGGAGCAAGTCCACAACAGCATGGCTTCAGAAAAGCAAAATCCACCTTTTGAAGTGGCCAGGTCAGAGCCCAGACCTCAACCCAACAGAGATGCTGTGGAATTCCTTAAAAAGAGCCACACACATGAGACATCCAAAGAATATGACAGAGCTAAAGCAGTTCTGCTGGGAGGAATGGGCTAAAATCCATCCTGAGTGATGTGCAGGTCTGATCCATACCTGCAGGAAGTACCTGGTTGAGGTTATTGCTGCCAAGGGATGATCAACTCATTATTGGTTCCAAGGGTTCAGTAAATTTTTCCACTAGCATTTTGAATGTTGAATGAGTGTGTTCAATAAAGACACGGAGGATCAGAATTGGTTTTATGTTATTATTTTAGGCACATTATATTTGTCAATACTCTTGACTTAGATGACAATTAGATCACATTTTAGGACAAATTAATTCAGAACACCATGAAATTCCAAAAGATTCACATACTTTTTCTTGCAACTGTGTGAGTATTTTGTAGAAAATACAAAATGTCATGATTTTTACAAATGCTAGGCTGTGCTACATATTGCTTTCTATAAAATGTCAAAGTAAAACAAATTACATGGAGCTGTTGTGTAGAAACTAGAAAAAGAAAACAGAAACCTGTTACTTTATGACATGAACAGGGAAAAAAACAGTATTTTGTATGCTACGGTTTACAAATCCGTGCAAGCTATTGTGACCAATGTCCAGCCCTCACTTTATACATTAGTCAGTGTAAAGGGTGATGTCACAGAAGGATTAAGTCTAATCCTGGACAAGAAAGCCTTGTGATGACTCAACAAGGAGCAGAAAAGGGAGTGCTAAATCAGCTTAAAGTCAGGCTTTATGGATTTGGATGGAATCAGCATTTTGCATGTGTGGTCATGCTGTGCACATAACAACACGCTTGGCTCCTGGTGACACTCTGCCTATGACTTTCCGATTCCTGCCTCTCATTTCAGCTAGCTGTTGGCCCAGTCTCTGGCTCGCACTAACACAAAATAGGACAACATGCTTCAGTATTGATACAAGGAAAATTTAAGTTAACAGCAGACTTATGTGCCACATAAGTCTCACAGTACGTTAATTAGGGCAAATAGCTAAAAGATGGATCAAGGCAGGCCTTCAGCTATCATGTAGTAAATGTGGTTGCTACGTAAAACAGCTTTAATTCTCAAGTTTTGTTGTTAGCCTTTGGATCTTCTCTCTAACAAAGTACAGGCATAGTTTCTGGTGGGGATCTGTCTGCAATTTGTGTGGAAGCTATCAATGAGCCATGGAGCTTTTTTGCAACAAACCCTTTACTCAGACTATCCCTTATGTAGGAATCAGCTAGGCAGTAAGGTGCTCAGGGCACCACTGGGTTGGCATTACCTGAGTCAGAAGTAAAAGGTGGATGATTGAAGCGTGATCTGAAGTAGTCAGTGCAAAGTGAGCCTGTTCTCACAGCTAGTACTGAAGAAATCTTTCTTGAATTGAAATGAAAACAAACCATTTGCAGAGATTTATAGAACATTTAATTTAACTTTTATTGGAAAAGCACCATAATCCTGTTTGCAGATGTAACAAATGGAAAGTTATTTTGCAACTCATCATGTCTCTGATAGATATTTCCTTCTATTTGTTTTGGAAAGTATTAGAGAAGTGAGCGATAATTGTTTAAGATTTAGTTTCTGTTTCAGGGAGGGACCATTTAACAGTTTTCTTTAGGTTTTAAGCAGATTAAGAAGTGGAAACTCCACTGATATATCCCAGTGTAATGTTCCTTTACTCACACTCTTTTTTTAGTCTGAAAACCAATTACCTCATCGAAAGGTGTTGTTTAGACAAAATAGATTTTTAAAAGACTTGTAGCTTTATTTCCAAAGTTTGCTAGACAGTGCAGCAGCCTCTATAAAAGCTCTGTTTTGCAACTGCTAATTTAAAACTTTAAATAGGAGGGTCAAATCTGCCCCAGATGTAAATCACCTAATGTGGATGTGACAATGGGGATGAATTTGGTCCAGTATTTTCAGTGCTAGTTACTCAGCTTTTAAAATACTGTCACAGGTAGTGGAGGTGTAAGAAAAGAGAATAGGAAGGAGATTGTGGCACATGAAGTAAAAATGAGAAAATTAAGAAATTTCCCCACTTAGGAAGTATATATTTACACAATATTTCACAAATATAATGTGCAAGCTGGAAGAAACATAGATGCGGAAATTAATAACAATGGTTATCTGACAGGTCTTTGTCACTCTTCGCATAACAGCTCCGACATCTCAGTGGATAGTTATCAATTCAGCTGTCAAAACCACCTCCCAGCTGGAATACCTTTGTATAGAGAAGCTGTAGCTTCTCTATACAAGGTTTCAGCCTGAGGAATCCCGGCACCCTGGGCCCATGGAGAGGAAGTCTTGCTGTCCTCATGTGCTCTCCGGCAGAGGGTGATAGATGGAGTCAGTCCAGTGGCTGGTGATCCTTTCCTCATTATGAAAAGTGTTCTGATTTCCTCTTCTCTACCCAATTGCAGAGTTTTTCCTCGTCTCGTCATTAGTTTCTGGCTTTTCAGAGAAGACTGTATGAATATTCATCAGGAATTGGTAAATTGATGTGACACTGTCTCATAATCCCTCCTATAAAGCCTTTTTAGGTTGTTGAACTACTGTCTCCTGTCCAAGTATGAAGGACAAAAGTAAAAAAATATTTCAACATTATGTATTTCTGAGAATGATCTGGAAGAGCTTTTGGAGAGTTGATAGTAAAAAAAACCAAACCAAACCAAACCAAAAAAAGAAAACAAGGGCAAATTTACAAAAGTATGTAGGGTTGGTCCAATAAAGAGTTGACGAAATTGTGAAGAAACTTGGATGTATCTGAGTGTAATTATGATCTAAAAATCCCCTGTTCAGCTGCAGCTAACTCAATATAGATTCCTAAACTCAACACGGGCCAGTTTGTTTGATGTTAAACATTACTATTATGAGAATTCAATTCTATGCACCAGATTGCCCCAGTATGAGAAGCTCAGCAGCTGGTTCAACATTTGATCAGGTTTCAGAAATAAGAATTTTCCCTTAAGTTTCTCCTTAACTTGTAAAATATTCTCAGAACCTTCCTAGCAAACATGGAGAACAGCATGCTGCTTTAAAAAGAGAGTTATGAATACTTTTTTAAAGGAAGCAGAGGGATTTTTTTTTTAAGATAGTCAGGATTAATTTCCAATGACTCTGTTCCAGGTCTCTCGCCACTCCCAAAAGCTCTCTGATCACCTGCCATATCATACAGTCTGTCTCTTAGTTCACTTTTGCTTTAATACTTATTGCTAGATCACTAGGATTAAACCACTTAGATGCTTTGAGCTCTTCTTTCTGATATCCTGTGTCACCAGTCATCCCCACGGTGCCCCCGGCTTTGCCTGATACATGGAGCTTCTTGCTCTCCTAGTTGTAGTGAGCATCCCTGTGATCCTGGAGAGAGGGAACTGCCTTCTTCTTCTATTCCCAGCTCACCTGGAGGTTAGGGCTGTAGAATAGACCACAGAAGGAGAGGTCAGCCCCTTTTGGCAACTCTGGGAAAGGCTCTTCAAGTGGTTTCATGCTTCAATGCAAAATAGTAAGTGTGATCTTGTAGGCATGCATTTTACATGGTGTACTCGTGCCCACCAGATCAGGCTTCTCAACTGAGTGGAGCAGAGAATATGCCCTTTAGGAAATTTGATCATGCTTTTAAATTAGATTGACTTTAAATTGCTCAGCCTATGTCAGCTCTAGGGATGCATCGAACTACAGTTTCAGTTGTCTGTGGAAACAGGGTTAAAAAAGAAAAAAAGCAGCTGTATCAGACTTTGGACAGAAACCTACATGCCCATGTACATCGATTTCTGAATGAGTCCCGGTTACCAGCCTGAAGTAATTGGCTCTAGAATTATGCTGTGACTGAAAACATCTTAGATTCAGTTTTGTTTTGTGTTGTTAAGACAGGAGTTTTGGAATTGCCATACATTTTTTTTCCAATTTTGCTTTTCTTTTCTTGGTCAATAGAATTTAATGAAGACATAACCAAAAGCAGAATCTAACTACCCTCTAATTATTCTGAAATAATAGCAAGAAACTTTATGTTATTATATCAATTAATTTATAATTAAAATGTAATTACTCTCATGTAAATCAGAAATAAGTGTATTTTAACTGTAAGTTGTTTTGTGAGTTTAAAATGAATCTGTTGGTGCTGAATGTGGTATCTATTTAAACATTAATTCTGAACATTTCAGAACTAAATAGAAATAGATATGCAATTGAACAGTATATGGAAAAGTACAGAGGCTATTCTTAGGCTCAAGTAACTACATAGTAACAAAAATATATAGTATTTACTAATAACATTCTGTGTTCCTTAAAGAACAATTAGTGACAAATAGCGATCTTTTGAGGTTCCTTCCAACCCCTAACATTCTGTGATTCTGTGACATTTTCTACTTTTTAAAGTATTAATTTTCGTATTTCTTTTTTCCCTGTCCTTATACATGTTCTTGATGAAAATTTTGTATTTGGGATTTTTTTTATGCAAAGAAAGTGAATGGAATGAGCTTTCAGGTTATTATTTAAAAATAATAGTAATAAAATAACAATAAAAATTAAGCTTTTATGTACAACACCTTCATCTAAACTATACATATCTTTTTCTACTCTCAGAGTCCTGCCTAGGTTGATTTATGATGAATGAAGTCTATGTCCAGGATGTCTAGAGAATTCCTCTGAGGACAACCTGAGGAAGGAAAGGACTCAGCTGGAGGTGGAGGTTGATGAAATGCAGTACTGACTTGTGGCAGTCAAAGGTGGGTGATAAATGTGTAATAAATGAACAGCACCATTAGGGAGATGGGAACCAGGATGGGAATACTGAGCTGAGGGTGTGGAGTTCAAGGGCTGCAGGAGAGGAAATGCGAACTGGGACTTGTAGTGGTTTGACCCTGGCCAGCCGCCAGGTGCCCACACAGCCACTCTATCATGTCCCCTTCTCTGCTAGACAGGGAGAGAAAATATATTGAAGGGCTCAAGGTTTGAGATAAGGACAGGGAGATCACCCACATCTATCATTCTGGGCAAAAGAGACTCAATTTGGGGGAAATTAATTAAATTTATTAAAAGAACAAATCAGAGAAGGGTCAACACCATCCTTCCTTTCTCTGTGGGCTTAGCGTCAATCCCAGTTTCTCCACCTCCTCCCCTTGGGCCACACAGGGGACAGGGAATGGGGGTTACAGTCAGTTCATCCGATGTTGGTTCTACCGCTACTTCTCCCTCTGAGGGAGGACTCCTCACATTTCCCCAGGGCCATTGTGAGGTCCCTCTCACGGGAGACAATCTTGACACACTCTTCTCCAATGTGAGTCCTTTCACAAAGGGCAATTTGTCACAAGCTACCCAACGTGAGTCCCCTCATGAGAGGTAATCTGCCCCAATGTGAGTCTGAGGCGCAGTCCTTTCAGGAAAACTGCTCCAGTGTGAGTCCTCTGGAGTGTCACAAAAGTCCCACCAGCCAACCTGCTCCAGCGTGGGCATCTCTTACTTCCATGAGCTACAGGTTCTGGCAGCGACCTGCTCCAGCGCGGGCTTCCCTCAGGCCACAGCCCACTTCAGGTTTCCACCCGCTCCAGTGTGGGATCCTCCACGGGTTACAGGTGGACATCTACGTCCTGTCACACCCCTGGGCTGCAGGGGGTAGTCTGCTTCACCATCATCTTCACCACGACCCAGGGGACTCCCTGCTCTTGTGCCTGGAGCACATCCTCCCCCACTTCTTCACTGACCTTGGTGTCTGCACGGATTCTCACTCCTCCATCTCTGTGCCAACTGTTGTGCCACAGTTCTTTTTCCCTGTTCTTAAATATGTTTTCACAGAGGCATTCCTCTCCTATCATTTTACTGATAGGCTCAGCCTTGGCCAGCGGCAGGTCCCTCTTTGGAGCCAGCTGTCATTGGCTCTATCAGACTTAGGAGAAGCTTCTAGCAGCTTCTTGCAGAAGCCATCCCTACAGCTCCACACTGCACCCCCCCCACCCCCGCCCTGAAATCTGGCCAGGCAAACCCAATACAGGACTAAAGGGGGAACCTAAAGCCTGGGGAATTAATTGTTTGGAGAAGAATGGTGGCAGATGGGAAAGGATGGTCTGGGTTCAGAAAGGATTAGGAAGGTCTTATTTCTTTAGTTCGGAGGTTTGGGGATTACAAGGACTGGCTCTGGAGGAACAGGGAGATTAGGTTGGTGAAAAGTATGGGATAATAATTGTCAGGGATGAAGGTACTCTAAAGAAGAAGAGCTGTGGAGGAAGATGAGTGGCTTTGGTATGGGACGAAGGTGCTTTGGAATGGCAGAAACCTTGGGAAAGGACAATATAGGAGGGGACCCTCAACACAGAAAGTGTCTGGAGAAGTTTTTAGACAGGAATGACTGAGGCATTTGAGATCTGGGACAGAAGGGACTGAGGACAGTAGGACCTGTGGGGAATATTTTTGTCTGAGCCCTGCCTCAATATTTTAACCTGGGCCCTGATGTTAGAGCAGAGAAGACATGGAGAACTGCCTCTCTGTCCCTGTGCAAAGAATAGCCCTTTCCTTATTTTTTACAATAGCCCTGCTTGGAATAAATAACCCAGAGAATACCCCTGAAGTCATGAATGACATGAAATCTGAGTAATCTGGGGATTTATGAAAAGTCTCTAGATGATTGTCCATTTAAGAGATTGAGACTTAATGTTTCTGAACTTGTTTCACACAGCAAGTGTGCCTAATAAATCTAAGTTTAAAACAAGACACTCTTCCACACAATGACATATATCACTTTCGTCTTAGCTGTTTCCTTAAATAACTCTGTTCTGCAGGAAACTGGTCCTATATGCTTCTGTCAGATCCCAGATCCTTCAGTAGATGGCCAGATAATCCTACTCTCCATATGCTATGGGCACTGAATTTGCCTAAATTCATGTCAGCACACATTAATGCTCTACTTTAGCTTTAGTGTGTTTTTCTTTTTGGATAGGGCAACACCGAGCTCACTTGAAATCCTGTCCATAACGCATGGTTATTTACAAACCACTTGATACAGAAGTGGCAGCACATATTTGTGTTGGCTGATAATCCTTTGTCGATGATGGATGAAGATCAGGTGTCGTTTCTGGTTCTTTTGGATGTGTCAGCTGCCTCCAGTACTGTTGACCATGAACTGACCTGCACTCTGGAAGCCTGGAAGCAAGGACAAACAGGATGAGTTTTGGAGCTCAGAGTTATGTACAACTTTGAGCCCTGAAGCTTTTTTTGCAGTGAGTTGAGGCAGGGCTCTCTTCCGTGTTAAAAAAAAACCCTAGCTTCTTCATTTCACGACATTTTTGATAATATGTTTACCTAATACCATTTTGATAATGCAGCTTTAGCACTTATCTAGGTCTCTGCTTGCTTGTCTCATAAACGTTAAAAGATACTATAAGCTTATACAGAATGTTTTCTACAAATATTTTCCCCAAGGTCTTCTGCCTTTAGCTCATACTTCCTCCAACTGCCTCAAAAATAGATGAAAAAAAAGCTGTACTCGATATAACATGCTCAGAAGTGCCACCCACCTCCTCGCTCAACAAGCAACCAACCAAGCTAGTCTCTGTTGCACCTGGGAATATGTGTCAAATTTTATAGTCAAAGGTGAAGGCAGTTCTGCTAGATAGCTTCTCTTGTTCTTGCTGGCTCCGTTGCCACTATCTCTGCTGTTCTCAGCTGCAAGATGTTGTGGCATACTGATTTCCTCCATTCAGTCAGAATTTGCATTATATACAGTTCCAGGGGTCTCTTTTTTTACTATATATTCTGATTCAAATGACAGGGGAGGAGAGAAGGGAAGCCTCTACTTTCCTGCCTCCACTTCTCTATTCTGTGTGGGGCAGCAGAGACATAACTTCAAGTTGCCTCTAAGTTGCAGACCCAAAATCAGTAATCTGAAGTCCACCTGTAAACAGTTGCCAACTGTGCAGACATAGGTTCCAGCACTGCCTGTGTGTGCAGCTCTTTTCAGGAAGTCTGTGTGAGCCACCACGTGGAGTCACCAGGCGATGCCAGCATCTAGGGGCACCCAGAGATTTTGCATCCCAGGTGAGAAATGTATGGGTGCCACCAATGGCACAGTCTGAAGGTAGCCAACTCCTTGATCCATTTCCCATGACAAAGCATGTTCTGTCGTATCAGCTTAACCATGGGAGGAGTCCATGTTTAAACTCCGAGTCAGGTGCAAATATGAGATAAAAAGATGCAAGCTTCTTTAACTTGTATTTATGGACCTCCTAGATACAATTAGTCAGAGACGTAGGTGAAGAGATAATTCGATGATAAATAACAAATGCCAACCAGTGCAACACAGACATTGTGGGTAAGCACTATGAGGATGGGAAAATTCGTCTGTTACAAAGGAGTACAGGAAAGACATTTTCTTTTTCTTTTAAAGATTCAGTTACATATCAACATAACTCTACAGTTAGACATGACCTATGAAATCCTACATTAGTAAGACACAGTTAAATCCATGTCCTCTATCAAGAGAAATAAGAGATTCCCTCATGAATTGCACACATTAAATTAATTTCTCTAGTTCTCTGCTGAAGAGGGAAAAAAAAGAACAAATAATAAGGTGGTTGATTACACAATCCTGACATTTGTCCAGTTGATGCTGCTTTTTTTGGCCCCTCTTTAGCCAAGAGAGACATGAGTGTCGGAAGGCAGATGGATTTCCCTGAGGGACCTGAACTAGTGCTGTGCCACAGCCAACAACTTCAGCCACTTGGAAAATGTGCTGTGTTGTGTCTTCCAGAAAAACTGTTCCCAGGGCTTCATAATATTTGACGATTAGACCAGGGTTGTTTACTGTGGGGTGGTAGCTACACTCAGTACCAACTTGTTGCTTTATTATGCACTGGCTCATTCTGTTTGTGCAACACTTTGTGTGTGGTGGTAAACTCAGTAAAACATTGGCCTTGGGGCAGTGCTATTTACTAAACTACGAATGTCTCTGTTTTGCTCTTTCCAGATTACTGAGAAGAAGCAGATTTCAACTGCCTTCTGGTTTAAAAAGAAAGAAAATTACTATGTGTAATCGATTACTGTGAGATTGGTCTATTATCTGGCCTCAAATCTGTCCTGTAATCTTCATGCCAGCCTTTGCTCATCACCATCCCCAGACTTCTCCATCAGCTGTTAGTCAGCACCTCTTTTTTTTTTTTTTTTTTTTTTAAGATATCTACCCAAAAAGCCAGAGGCAGGTGCAGGAGACAGGCACAGCTGCTTATGGTTGTTTTAACATTAATGCTTTGTTTTCCAGTTGTAAAGTATTTTTGAAGTTTGTTTTCCCTAACGAAATGAAAACAACAAAAACGAGCAAATCTGCTTGTGTTCCCATAAACTAGTAATCAGCTATTTTTTAACCTAAATTTTACTTGCAGTTTTCATTGTAAAGATTCAATTGACTGGGTTCTTTTGGTTTAGTTTTGTTTTTCATTATTCTATAATCCTCTGTGGCTTGAGAGAACAGAGATTGAGTTTCATTTATGTAGACAATTACCACAGCAACTAAGATCCTGATTCATAAGAGAAAGCATAATTCCCCCCTCTATTCAGACAGGATTTACAGGTATTTTGCTAATCATACATGCACAGTTCTTTTGATTTCCAAATGAAATGCAGCTTATATTATTAATAGTGCTGTCACCTTGACTGGTGCAAATTCACCCAGATGTTTTATGTCAGTTGAAGGGTTGGATTTTCAGTTCCAAAGTTTCCTGTTCTCATCTTTGTTTGCCCTGTCAGAATAACTGTAGCTTTGATTTTCTTCTCTGAGTAAGAGCCAGGTAGTAGTCTTCATCTGAGAAAGGATTTTTTGTCAATAAGTGTTTAAGGATCTTGTCCTAGATGAGTTTTTATCATCACTTTGCTGGATTTTTTGTGTCTGAAGTATGGTATACCATGTTACTACACAAACAGGCAAGAAAAAAATCCTCTGCAAAACACAAATGTGAGCCTAGGGCGACAGGTTGAGTTTCTGCTCAGCTTCCGATTTTCTGTCATGCAGGTCAGTCCACACAATCTCTATCTTAGCTCCTGAACTGCAAAACAGTGATCATTCTCCCAGCTTTTGTAGACCATTTTAAGGCTGTGAAATGCTAAGATACCCCTCCCTAATTTAACTGTGGCAAAGGTAGGGGTGATATCAGTTCTTGTGCTGGGAGCTTGTGTGGATATCATTATCACAGCAGGAAAATTAGCCCACACTGTGTTTTAAGCTTTGTGCAAATCCAGGAGGTGTTGGACGATTTGGGTGGTGTTTCTTGTTTAAGTGGTTGTTGCCATATTCTCCAGGGAATAGGGAGTAAGCAAGCTGTGTTAGCAGTGAGATGTCCTGAAGCTTGAAACTCCCTGAGGAACTTAAAAAATACTCTTGGCTCAGAAGTACCAAGCAAGTTTCTCAAATAAAGACTACATTCTGGTCTCACTTACTTGCAGAAAGTTTATTTTTAGCCCTCAAACACAATCAAAGTAACAAAGACCTTGCCTTTTTCACTGGAATGTGGGATTCTAAGGACTTACTGAAATAAACTTCTCAACTCCAAAACTTTCTTCTGGTTTCAGGCACTTCCCACTGAGAAAAGTAGCAAGAAAAGTAACAAGATAAACTACAAAAGGAAACTCCTCTGTAAATGTTGGGAGAAAAAAACCCAAACAATTGCAAATGAGTTGGGTATATTGCATTTGCAGTATAAGCATAGCTCAGCTGCTTACCAAAAACGTGCTATAAATCCAGGTTGTGAGACTGCACCAGCTGAGAGCACACAGGATTGCTAAGAGCAGGCAAGAGGGGCTTGAGGGTGAAGTGTCCCTGCCCTTGAGCTCACAAAGAATTGCATTTTCCACATCTGTGGGAAAAAAAAAGACATTGTGCCATGCATGATCTCCCTTACCATCATAAGAGCATCTGTTCCAGCTTGGTTAATGATAGGCTCTATATTATGAGAGCATCCTACATAAATATAGGCATGAACCCCATCAAGTCCAGATTTATATGCAGGGTGATGAGCATAGGCTTAACAAAATTGAAATGTGGAGTGAGAGCCAAGGGTCTACAGCCCTGCAGCACTCACAGGTCAGGGTGTCCTGTCAGCCCAGTCTTGATCGTACTGCCCATCTGCCTTTGTGCTGAGGCCATGAAATGATGGAAAGCAAGATGGAGCAAGAGTCCTGTGTCTTCTATTATGCAGACAACAAGCTTTTCCGGTCCTTGTGCGAGAGTGTCTATCTGTAGCTTGAGCCATACGTATTTTACAGATACATGGACTGCACAGTGCCCTGGCTTGCTGGTGGCCAGGATCATCACAGCAGCTTTCTAATATGAGAATTCTAACACAGACTGACAAGACCTAGGCAAACATTTTCTGTGGATCATCTTCATTGCCTTTAAAAATAGAGGCTGTGCATGTCTTCAAAACATGTGAATATGGAGAACACCTTGCTGAGAGCAAAGCTGATTAAAAGAGACTAAGATTGACATTTTTCAGTTTTTCTTGCTGTTTAAACTTACAATCTCTGCTGAGTCTTCCTATGTAACAGAAGTCTTGTAACTGACAAAAATGTAGAAACACCAATAATAACAGCCTAATAAATTCAACCAAAGGTATACTTAGATTTCATTAGCTTCAGAGAATACCTGAAAGATAGGAAAGGACTAAGATTACCATCAAGGCTAAGAGTATAACTATATGATACAAGAAGTTTTTGTTTGCTTGTTCATTGGTCGTTAGCTAACACATCTGTAATCCTCTGCTTCCTGATTATTTACACCGCGATCATGTGAATTCACTTTAAAAACTTTGCACTTTGGTTAAATACCCTCCTAATGTCCAAATACATGATATTTCCAAGAAGAGATAAGTCTCCATTAATTTACTATCTTCAGTCCACCTGGAATAGGACAGTTGCTGATTAAACACACACCGAGTACTAATCAATAAAGAGCCATAACTTTGATCTAGTTGGTCCTCTTTCAAATTACATAAAGTAATGCTCTTAATGAAACGTGATTCTCTTGCCTTTTCAGTGTAAAATGTTGTATTTCAACTGGTTGCTTACTAAAAATATTATGAAATAGCAACAAGAAGTTGCTCTTGTTTGCTCACTTCAAACAGTGCAATAGCAGCTTGTTCATGCTCTTGACTGGTTTAAGGTTTTGTTTGGAGTTTTTTGCATGTGACCCAGAAGTCACTCTTTGATCTTTGTCAACAGCAAACTGCACGATTTCCTAAAGATACAGTTTACATCTGTTTTGTAATGTTAAATAGGGCAAGTCGGTGCCCCAATGTCACAAGACTCGATTGCTGAATTCTGGCTTTAGCTGACCTAAGATGAAGAAAAGCAGGAGCAGCACCAGGCATCTGTGTGCTGTCAGTCTGCTTTGACCTTACCTGATAGATATGTATTTTATTTTCTTGCAGTGCGATCAAACATACCTTCCAAATAGCTCTCTGATTTCAGCTGTCTAAATTTTATTTTACAAATTACAAGTGGCCGTCCTCCACACTGCACCATAGCTCTATGCAATGGCTCGTTGACAAGTACTTCAGTCACCTCTCTTTGCAAATGCTGGTTGAAACACATGAACTCTTCACTGGCTTTAAGCTATCTGTTGTGAAAGATGCTAAGGTGTTCCAGAGTCTCCTTCCTGGACAAGGTCTGTTGTTGCAAGCAGAAATGTCACTGGATTTGAGGATGGAAGTGGAAATTCAGCCTTCCTTGCCAGGATTAGTTTTAGTTTGTGTTGATAGACTTTATATCCCTGCTAATCCTTTCCTTCTGGTGTTCCTGTAGTTTGAGATGGGCCAAACTGTCCCCCATTAAAAATAAAAATTATAAAGCCACTGTCAATGCCTTTCTATACCTGTCATTGCTTTCCTCTCCTGCTTACCACATGTTGTAGGTGTGAACAGATTCTACAGACAACTTCAGCATACGAGGTATGGCTGTACCAAGCTTTCTTGAACCCTCCAGATCTACTCTCTGGCTCGCACAAATCAGAGTCCTGGCTGGAACATACCAGGACTCCTTGTTGTCTCATGTGTCCACCGAAGGAAAATCAACTGTGGGTAGGGACAGGAGGGAGAAGGGGAGAGGGAGAAATTGATTATGGTTCCTGCTGTAACTGCTGCCAGTAAGTTCTTCCTGGTGAGTCTCACCTGTAAAAAGGTGCCAGAGAAGTTCTTGGGAAACTTAGAGAGTTTTCCCCTCTAGTCTCCGCTGACAGCTAACCTAGCTGTAGCAAGAAGGATATGAAATAGTTTAGCAGAAAGATATCTAAACTGTGTGCACTGCTGCTAGAGTACTCCCTGATGTCTGTGGAGGTCTAATGGTTAGCAAGTCATGGAAGGCACGCAAGATTAATGCACAGGGGCAGGGTGGGCTACAGAGAGGGCAGAGAGGCAGAAGCAAGATCATCCAAAGGGATGATCAATCAGTTGGAAGAGAAGCTGACTTCTCAGCAGCTGACTTTCTGGCAGCTGAGGATGCTGACTAAAATGCTGATTTACATTTTGAAATACAGCTCAAGATATGGTCTAGGTACCGGTCTAAGCTTTTGATTGTTTCCTCACTTTACAAGGTGAGACTGAATCTTGTGGTGCCCTGGTGCCTCTTCCAGTCCTTGGAGTGGGCCACCACTCTGGAAATGCTTATCAATTCCCAAAACATTGAATGCTTGACCCAAATCTTCTAGTGCACAGGTTTTGGTGCCTCTTTATGAGTTATATTTTCATCTTATTCATTATCAAAAATCTTCTCATCAAGACTAATTAAATAGACCAAAGGTGAAGGACAGAAAAGTGGGATGGCAATGGTTAGTGGAACAGAGTTGTTAGTAAACACTAAATACTTCACTACAAATTTCCAAAATGGTAGGTAAGGTAACAACAGTTTTTCAGTATACAAAACCACAGTAACTGTAGTTTACAGTATAATAATAGGGTGCTACTCTGTTATTATAGAACCTGGGCAACTGTTTGGTCCCCAGATCAAAACACTTCTGGGCATCCACAGAAACAGCTTCTGAGCATAAGTCTGTGGGAACTTTGTGTTCTGATTTGAATGTCATAACTGATTTTAGGGTTTTCTAGGCTTGTCTGGTTTATAAAGGTTTATAAAAGGTTTATAAAGGTTTATAAAGGTTTATAAAACTTAAACATTGGCAATCAGTCAAAATGGATTTGGGATCTCGGGCCTTCCTCAGCAGGGACAAATCTTACGTCTACCCCTTTCTAATTAGTGAGTTTTCAATCTTCTTTGTCACCTCTTAAGTTTTCTTCTTGTGTTTTCGTTGACCGGATCTAGTTAATTTCACAATCATAATTGTTGGTTAAATCAGGCTGCCCAAACTACTAGGAACTTAAAGATGTGCTTATGATTAAAAAAAGAAACCCGACTCATAAGAAAGGAAAGAAAAGAAAAAAAATGGAGAGGAGAGGAGAGGAGAGGAGAGGAGAGGAGAGGAGAGGAGAGGAGAGGAGAGGAGAGGAGAGGAGAGGAGAGGAGAGGAGAGGAGAGGAACACTATTTTAATTGAAACTCTGGTCAACAAATAAAAATAAAATTGACATATTTATTTGTACAGAGCTGATTGTATTATATCTAAATACTTACAAATATATATGTAATAAACATGGTTCAGGTTGTCATGTATTTCTGTTGAAAAAATGATTTTACACTGAAAGGAGACTAAAACCTGCAAAACATCGTGAGGAGTTCAGTAAAGTGACAATTGCATCCTTCAATTAGAGTGTTTCTAAAGAATGACAGTCAGCACATGGGGCCCTACATATCTACAGTGCTGAAATATCAAAATAAACAGCATATTTGCAACAACAAATGTCCTGTAACATGATCTCTTTCCTGAGAATATAATCATTTTTGCGATGATGAAAACTCCTGTTTTCATCCTTGTGTAGACTTTTATCAAAATGTATACACTATCCTTTTTAATTTGTATGTCATTTTAATTTGGTGCTTGCATGTGAAGATAGGAGACATTTTAATTCTGATGAGTTTGACAAATTTCTGTCTTTGAATAATTTTTCTTACAAATAGATATTGAGAAATGAACTCCTGTCAAATACAGGAAAATAATCTAGGTCCATTTGTGATGTGGGCATCACATTTAGCTTCCTGTATCTGAAAAAACTCCCCATGGTAAACAATGATTTACTTGCTAATGAATCACTTGCTGAAGAAGAAGCAAAAAAGAAAGCAAATATGAAAGGGAAGCTGTTAATGCCTTTTACTGACTGTGTTCCAAACAGTTTAACTATCTCTATCATGTACTTGATTTTTTGTTTGTTGAACTTGTAAATATCAGATGCAAATACTTATTTTTTTTTGTGGTGGATTTTGATTATATAATACTGACTATGGCATGTTTTCATAGACCAGCACTTTGGGTAACATAAAAAATTTCTGAGCCTTCTAAAAAATCACTTAATAAGCAGTAGGCAGGTCTTTTATGGCTACATTGGGATACATTCCTTGTACTTAACGTGTTGTACTATTTGCCTACGAACAGTCATTCAACCATTCCCTGTCCCTGCCCATGGCAGGGAGGTTGGATTAGGTGATCTCTAAGGTCCCTTCCAACCTAGGCCATTCTGTGATTCTATGATGAAAGGAAAGAGGTCAAAAGTAATCTCAAAATCACCTTGATTTATGTCTCGAGTACTAAGAGAATCAGAATATAAGTGTGTGTGAGACCACTCTCCTGCTGAATGAACAGAGGTCCTGGGTACCGGTCATTTCTGGTAATTAGAAAATGAACGCTTAAAAGAGTAACTTTGAAAGCGTCTTGTCTCGTTAGGATCCTCAGCAGAGTCAATGCACTCTGACTTAAAGATATACCAAAAAAAGTTGTCGACAGTTCTAAGGGATCAGTATTGACTACTACATGAAGTTCTGGTTCTACTGAGGCCTACATAAAAATCCCACTGATCTCAGTGAGACCAGTATGTCATTGTTTATCTTTATTCATTATTAACATGACTAAACTTTAGACAGTCATTAAAGTAATCTGATGTTATGTAAACCTTATGTAAAAGAGACCTCTTACCACATGCAAGTAATATGAAAGTGAACAGGGATAGGAGCTGACATTGCAAATATTAGGATGTTTGTTGCTGGGTTGTTTTTTTTTTAAATCAAGACTTTAATATCGGTCCTTTTAGTAGTCTTTCCCACCCTTAGAGATAATAATGATCTCCAGCTTTAGAACTCAAAGAACCCACTTTCTATTCTTACACTCTTTTCCAGAATTAAGTTCAAATTTCTATGGGAAGTATAAAAAGGATCAAGATTTATCTATATAACAATTTATAAGACCTTCATTCACGAGCAACAGTTTCCTGTTTTGCTCTCAGATATTCACACAACATCTGAATGCCTTGCAAATGTTGATGAATTTATGATATAACTTCCTGGAAAATTAGAGAAAAATTATCTCTATTTTACAGCTGGAGAATGGAGACAGAAAGACTTTGTGATATGCCTGAGGTCTCTCATTGGATTTTTCAAATTCTGTGTTTAAACCACAAGACTTTCTTAGCCTCTGATTATCTTCGGTTTGGGGATTCTAGCTTACTTAAATTCTGTTCTCTTGAACACTTTTCTCTAGGCCAGATCCATGCAAAAAGGATTCTTAAACTCAACACATATCTGTAAAATCACTTGTCTGGAAGAAAACTAGAGTTTTTATTACAAATTCACTGGTTGCTGTAGCTCATAAGGCAACATAAAGAGAAGAGAAAAAAAACTCTGAAGGACCTCAAAACTTCTTTGAAAATATAATAAATGCACAGAGATTCAGATTTAATAGATTTCCTCATCGTATTTTTTCATGGCATAGATGTATTATAAGCTCTTCCAACTGAAATGAAGTTATGTTGTTGTTTGCACTGTTGAAGTTATTATTATCTCCAAAGTTCTCTCCTTTGTAATTAACCCAGAGTTTTATACAGGCTACTTTTCTACACAGCTCTCATTTTATGAGGTCTGGGTTATGTTGTCATGATGCCTTTCTTTCTGCATTAAATCTACACACCTCATAAATCCACCTAAGATAAATGCAGCTAGATGGTTTGTCTACAGTTTATTTTGTAAGAAGGACCTGAACAGCCAGATTTGCTGTGCTACTGGAAGGAGTTACATTTACATTAAGTAACTGGAAGAAAGCTACACTATGCAGTACTCCACGCTGCTATTGTAAGACCACTTTCAGCTTCCAGCTCAGGTTTATCCAAGTGTGCTATACTTACATATAACAATAAGTTAGTGACTGTTTTATTTGTTTGGAATGCATTATATCAAGTAAAGTTTTTTGGGTTCTTTTATTTTAACTAGAAATGTGATTATTCTCTAACATCTAGTCTGCATAAACTTAGTACAATGCAATTATAGCTTTGTATAGGTGCTTATACAAAGATAGTTTATTCTATGTAAACAGAATGCGCCTATGTGAAAACCTGGGTATTGGGACTTCTGTAACATAGAAACTTACATCCTGACAGAACCAGCACACCTTATCCCTGAGTACATTGAAAGCCAATGCAGTCATAAAATTACCTCCAGGCTTTGCAAGGTGTGGGATGGAGAAAAATGAAGCAAGCAGAATGAAATTATTGGGAAGTCTCTTGATTCAGGAAGCTCAAAACATACCACTATGGATTCCTTCCCCCAGTTATTGGCTTGAAGAACCACATAATGGAAACTTTGAGTGGAGCCTTGGGTGAGAAGGCTGAGTTAAAAATCATGGGGCAGAAGTCTCCCCACAATAAAAGTGTTGCCATAAGGAATATCTAGGTTTTATTTTCCTTTTACTTTATCCATTTCACATTATGGAATTTCTCATTGCTTACTGGGTTTGTTACTGACTTTCTTGAAAATAAGCAATGTTAGAGTTAGGTTCATTATATCGTGGTATGAAACAGTCTGTCAGTGACAAGGCTGAAGGATAGAGTTTAGGGCTTTTATCCTGTGATTTTCCTAGCCTATTCAATGTAAAGAAACTTGGATATCCAGAAAGCAGAAAATTCCAGATAACATCAGCGTTGACTGGTGCTGTGTGATATCTGACTCTGAGTCTTTCTTCAGTATAGATCACGCTTTAAGAAAGAATTTAGACCAAATGGTTTCCAGATGTCCTTTCCAAACTGAAGTTTTCAGTGACTTTGTGTTCTTACTCTCTGCTCACTGTAAAGCTGTAACTAAGCAGAGCCATGTCCATGGCTTTCCACACACCCATGTTTCCCAGTGCTTTGGATTGCAGAGCTATGTGCTGCACCAGTTTCCAGGTGAGGCTGTGTACTTGTCATGCTCTACACCTGAATTATTGCACCCTGAGCCACGTGGTGCTGACACTGTCACCTTCTTTTGCTTCCCCCGGTAGTTGGAGCTGATGCAGTCCCTCACGTCACCACCAAATCCTTGAGGTCTCATACAAACAATAAGTTCGTCATAGAATCATAGAATGGTTTCAGCTGGAAAAAAATCTTTGAGATCATCAAGTCCAACTGTTAATCTAGCAATGCCAAATCCACTGCTAAATCATGTCCCAAAGCACCTAATCCACACTCCCTTTAAATACCACCAGGCATGGTGACTCAACCGCATTCCTGGCACACCCCTCACTCCCACCTTTTAACAGCCCTTTTAGTGAAGAAATTTTTCTTAATGTCTAATCTAAACCTTCCCTAGCATAACTTGAGGTCAGTTCCTCTCATTCAATCCCGTGCTACATGGGAGAAGAGACCAACACCCACCTTCCTACAACACCCTTTTAAGTAGTTGTAGAGAGCAATAAGGTCTGCCCTCAGCCTCCTTTTCTCCAGGATAAACCACCTCAGATTCCTCAGCTGCTCCTTGTGAAACTTGTTCTTCTTTGGATATGCTCCAGCACTTCAATGTCTTTCTTGTGGCAAGGGACACAAAACTGAACACAAGATTTGAGGTGCAGCCTCACCAGTGCCAAGTACAGAGGGATGATCACTTCCCTACTTCTGCTGACTACACTATTTCTGATACACATCAGGATACTGTTGGCCTTCTTGGCCACCTGGGCACACTGCTGGCTCATGTTTGGCCGGCTGTTGCCCAACACTCCCAGGTCATTTTCCTCTGGGCAGCTTTCCAGCCACCCTTTCCCAAGCCTGTAGCATTGCATGGGGTTGTTGTGACTCAAGTGCAGGACCCAGCACTTGGCCTTACAATAAGCCAGGCTACACCTGCAGTTACTCAATCTGGAAGCCACAGGTTTCTGCACATAGTTTTCTTACGGAATCCTAGCTCTTAGAAACGATTTCAAGGCTGCCTGTCTTGCATAAAATCAAATAAAATCCTGAACAGATTATTAATTCAGACGAGTCATCATATAAAAAGCATAATGCTAATACAAGACCCAAGACAGCTGGGGAAGCAGGACAGCTCTGTTTTCATGATGCTGCGTCAGCCAATGCCCATTGTAGAGTTAATCTGCCCAAGGAGATGACTGTACATCAGAAAGAAATGGAAGTTTCCTGTGCATGCTCTTCAGTGACATTTGCAGGATCTGCAACTCCAGTGGCAGTGACTGGATGAAAATGAAGCAATTTGGTTTAATAATGTAGAGATCAGGATAATTATACTGGGAAACTGCCACAATCAATTTTATTTATTTTTCTTGGTGTGGCATTGTTTGACGAGTATATTTCCCAATGTTGAGAAATATGATAAACAGAGTAACTGAATGAGGCTAAGTCACTCATAAATCCATCTTTCAGTAGGTGATATGTCATTAATTCAGGCACCGGAACATGTAACATCATTAAATATCATAGCACAATTTCACCCAATTCCTCTGCAAAATAATTTTCTTAATATTGTGTTTGTAAAGGAAATTAAAATTAATCAATCAAGCATGGACATGCCCCATTCAAATTATGTATTTTGCCAGTATCATGAAACCAGTAAATTTGGTGGCTTAGCATGTATGTATAAAAAATATAGCAGAAATATTTTGTCTTTCTTACACAGGGATAATATGGTCTATTTCATTCGTATATGACTTAGAGAACTCATTGCCGTAAAAGAGATGAAGAAGTCTGGGTAGAATAGACTGAGAGGTGGAGAAGTAAGCCAGGGGAAGCAGATGACGTCATCCCACAGAGAGCTGGATCTGGGTGTAACCAGTTATTGAGTTTCCGACCAGGCAGTGAGTTTCCACATCACTACAGCATTTCTTGGGAATTGACACTGTTCTGAAATGATTTTTGATCTGTTGCTAATGAAGATATGCAACAATTCAAGCTACTGTTTCTTTAAGCACATGTACTGTCCTGGTAGGTTCTTGAACTTGGTGGAGGGCAGAGTTAGGGAGAAAATAATTGACACTGTAAGAGGAGAAAGAAAATTCTACAGATTTCTTTATTTGAAATGTAGGGTCTCTTTCTAGAAATAGATCTAGTGTCATATTGTTATGACTTAGATCAATGTTTTAAATGTTAATAAATACTAATGGTACTATTACTAAAGCTGAAGAGACCTATTTTGCTTTGAATTCTAGACAGCATAGATGTTTCTAATGAGTATTATTCTTTATTACATTATTATTTGAAAAGTGTGTGAACATATCTATTTATCCATTTATCTACCGGTTGGTCTATTCATTGTTCTACCTAATTTCCCCCTCACTGTCTGAGAAATTGCAGGAACTGTCCTAAACCAAATAAACCCTTTAATTGAGTAGTCTCTTACATACCTTAGTAAAGATTTATGGGATCTCTCTTAGGTGAAAATGAACATTTTCTGTAACCACTGGAAGAGTTAGGCTATTATTATACCAGTAGACCAGCTGAGGCAGAGTTCCAATCTAGTTTACAATTACCCGTATGGCTTAACTGTCCCACTGCAAATTTTTGGTTTATTTGCACTACCTGCGATAATACCCAGGAGCCATTTGTGGGATAGCATGGGCTAGAGGCCATTCCCTGCATGGGTGAGGACACAGGTTAAGGGAGGGGTACGGGATCTGAGCTGTATGCCATGAGCTGGGCTGCTCTATCTGCTCTCGGCCTGGCAACACAGAGCTCCTAGTGCATGCCTGAGCAATGCACTGACTTACAGCCCTGCTGCTGAAGCAGAAGGTCAGATCGGAAGCTGTAAGGGTTAAACAGTAAGGTTTGCTTAGCCATGCCTGAGGGTGAGTCAGTCAGGAGATATCAGTAGTAGAGAAGACCAAACGGGCTTGATCAGAAGTCAATCTCACATGCTTCTGAAGCTGTTGGGCACGCTCCTGTGCCACCTCAGGCACTGCAATACATATGATGGTCATGGGTTGGGATTGCATGAGCAAGTGGTCATTCCATGCATGGTAATAAAACCCTCTACAGACAACTTGCAGTAGATAGAAAGAGAGCTAGAAGTCCTCAGCACCTGAAGGTGCTAGTAGCTCTTCATAATCCTGTTCTGGGTGGGATTTCCAAGGCAACAGTTCTCTGGCATTTCCTTTTAGTTCCCAGAAGAAGTCACCTACTACTCCCCTGCCTCAGCAATCCTGCATTTTCTCTACATTGTGCCAAAACAACTTTTAGTTTAAGGGTCCCTTTTTGTTACCACATGTAACTTCAAAACCAATCCTTAATATCAGTGGGTTTTTTGAGTAAACACAGAAAGAGTGAGAGGTAGAAGAAAGAAAAGCAAGCAAGCAGAGGACCTTGACTCCACTCACTGCAAAACTTCAGAACGATTCTCCTCACTTTACTCATACGAGAAAGTGAAGTGGTCTCTCATCCTCCCCCCCTATCCCGCCCCAGTCTTTCTTTCTCTTTTTCTAATGCTCTCAGACACTTCTGTGTTTAGTCAGTCATACCTGCTTTAAGTTTCTTTAAATTATAATTGAGTGCAGGTTCTGAGGGACACCTTTGTCAGAGGAACTCACTGTGGACATAGCTCTTATTTTTTTTGAAATTGAGGGCTGCTAAAGTAACAGAGTATTAACTACAGATATGATTATTTTTTAATAGCAGAAATCCTGTTTCACCAGCAACTACTTTAAAAGAATATGTATAAATGTACATTCATATCACTGCACTTTATTTTCTGTCCAAAAGGACTACAAGTTTAAGAATATTGTGTTCTCTCTGTGTGTCACATTGAAAATTTTATCCTGTTCACCTGCTAACCTCCTTCTTAGGGATCCCAAACATACCGACACTGAACCAATTTCCCCAAATCAGTTTTGTTCTCTCTCTCTCTGTGTACCTGGTTCTTAGTCACATGCAGAAGCCCCACACGTACCAGCCTGAACTGGTGGGTCAAGGCCTGTTTTATTGACAAGCAGAGATGGCCTCGGTCACTCAGTTTCTGCTGGCAGCCCCTATCGTCTGCAGCGTGTCTGTCAGCTGGCCAGCCCTCAGAACTCCTCTAACTTATGAGCAAGCATAGAGATGAGAAGAAGCAGGGTTGAGAAGACTAAGAGATGGGACCTACTTTTTTTTTGTGGAGGAGAGAAGCTCCCTGGAAGTACTACCAGTACTAGCAGAAGTGCTTGTACGCAGAGTGGGTTTGGTTCTGTAACCCACTCTCAAAAGCAAGTTACAGCATGAGGAGGGCTCCAGGGACGTGTTTTGAGTGGCAGGAGAAACAGTGTTACCCCGGAGTGTTCAGGGCCGAATTCAATCACCCACTTTAGTGAGGTGGCCCAGTAGGACAGTGAGGTTTGCACCTGCGGACGGGGCTAACCTTCATGCACTGCAGGGTTACAGGTTGGAAAACTGGGATTCTGAGTTTTTCTTCTCCTGTGCTGGGGTATCATGGTCACTAGGTAATGTCTGATCTCTGTGGTATTGTGACCCCCTATCTCAGGGTAAGTTTGGGTCTCTGGGTTGACAAATCATGACTGTTTTTTAAAATCTGTTTTGTTACAGTAAAGTTACATCAGCTCACCTAATTCTGACTTTTTGCACTATGCTAGGAAAAAGTTGAGCAGGTGATGGAACTATCTCTCTGGCCTAGATTTGAACCTTATTTTAAATACAAATATCTCTCCTTTTCAGCATAGTCAGGAAAGATAGGGTCATCTTTATACCTGATATCTCAAGCAAAGCAGTGGGTAAATATCAGAGATGTTAAGGCAAGGCAAACATATCCCTTTTATGTCTGTGGGCAGCACTAATGACACGGGGTGAAATTTATCCTCTTATCAAAGGTCAACACAAACTAGGCACTACTTCAAAGGTGCATTGATCCTACAACTGGCTTCTGGCACTGAGTTGGATTTCACCAAAGTCCAAAACTTATGAGGACTGATAGATTTTATATATGAGTAAAAAATAATGGTAAATTCAGATACAGACACACTTAGCAGTCTGCACCAGCTATCTCAATTTTACTGGGACAAAATTTTATCTTGCATTCACGTATTTTGGAAAATTCTTCCCGGCCAGCTGTCCTTCCCTCCCACCTAATCAGTCAAAACATCCATGGTCTTTGCAACCACACAATATTTACTCAAGCTTTGTGTTTACCAAGAAGCAGCTGACAGTCCAGCGACTGGGAAGTACTGCAGATACTGCTTGGTTGGAAGGGGAAAGCAGGAGTGAGGTACTGTCAAAACCATTCTTTCAGGTCTTAGTGAATAATAATGGCAACTATCTAACCTTTCCTGCCAGAGTCAGACAGTCCAAGATACCAAAAACATCTTGCAGATGGGAAGAAAGTAACAGACAAGGGAGAGGGCAGCAAAGCCAGCACAAGAGCAAATTGAGAATGGTGTCTTTTTGTTAGTGGTCACACACATAAATACGTCACTGCAGAGGAGGCATGGAATTTTTATATGGGCAGTGTGGTCATGCTGGGTGTGAATATATACATTGTAAATACTGCGGGAGAAGATACGACATCTGCAGATGGTGCTTTTTTCTCTTTTGTATTTTCTTTCTGTGGTTGTGTTTGAGCAGGGTGTGCCGATGTTTGCAGTCTGAGGAATACCATCGGAACATCTAGTATTCACGTCTACTAGCAAAAGTAATGGAAACACTTCAGCTAGCTCACCGCACCTTCATGTGCATTAGTCACTGGTCCCCGCACACTCTAATTATAGACTGCCTTGTTGTTACCACTGCAGGGCATGAGGCAAAGACTTTACAAAAGTTTTTGTGAATCTCTTTTTTTCTTGCTATGCTAACAGAGATGCTGCTTTAATACAGATCCATGGTCGAAGCTGTCCTTGGAATGTGGCTGTGACAGTTAATATCATTACAGTGGTATGCGCTGAGATGGATTAGCAGGTGCTTTACTCAGGACAGGTAAACTTACTCGGTAGTGTGTTCTTCTTTTAGTCCTGAGAAAATTAGACTTTTTTTTACTCCACAGGAGGAAAACATAAAGACTGGTTGCAAAAGTGATTTGTATTTTTTAACCTGAGTTGTTCTAAATATATAACCAAGGGCAGCTACATCTTGTGCTATGGCTCACTCTACAAGTTATAACTTATTAAACTGTTATATTCATGAGATTAAGTCAGAATTCTCTTGTTCAGTCATGTACATGATTGCTTTGGTAGCTCCAATAGGTCAAAGTCTGATAGTGTCAAGCATAATTATCTTGTGAATATATTCACACTCCCTGCCAAAGCCAATGTTTATTTGGTTTTGCCTTATTAAGAACGTATTCATTAGTTTACAACCTTTTGTGAGGCCTTCTAAGCTTCAATTGAATAACTAAAATCTGCAAGAAACACAGACTCCCTGAGGAATTTATTATGACATAAAACACATTGAAGGAAAATTTTGTATTACCATAAAAAATTCAAGACATAATGTTTACTTTTGCACACTGATGTAGCTATCTGTTTGTGTTGAGGCCCATGGTGGTAAACACACAGTAAGACACATTAACATGTTCTTCTGAATTAGTGTTTTTTATACATATATGATAAATTTATAATCCCCCACTTCATAATGAATTTGGAGCTTATAAAAGGTGGCAGCTGCTGATGCTCTCCACCAGTAGACTAGAGTGGTTAATTGGTCCAGACAGTAGCAGGTACTGTTCAGGTGGAAGGTTTGTGCACTGTAAATGTGAAATATCAATAGCATAACTGAATAATTAATACTACAATGGGTGAGACAGCTGGAAACACTGCGTTAATAAGCTGAAGGGCAGAGCACACAGCTGAACACAGCTGAGTTGGGGTAACCTAACAGGTTGTCATCTATCCATTGAGTCAACAAAACCAACCCAGCCTTGAGGAAAATCATATTAATATAAAGCTCTTTGTCTGGTCTCTGGTCCACCAGCCAAATTTTATTAATTCATTCTCTGCTATCACTGTAAGCATGTATTAATAACTAAATAAATAACATCTTTGTGCTGAAATAGTTACTTGGTACTTGTGTAGTAGCTTGATTCTGACAGGTTTTGTTCTGTGTTCCCTTCACTGATCGAAAACACTGCTACTGTGAGAGAAAGCATCTTTTGAACTTGTGCTCCAGTCGATACTATACAAAATGTCACAAAAAAAGCATAGCAACCCCACTTTATTTATTTTAAGCCCAACCTGTTGCATTGGTTCTACTCAGTGTTTCCCCCATTGTTAATTTTTCTATGAAAAGATGATTTTAAAAATAAATTTCTCAAAATAAAAAGTCTGACAGCTAATAGCCAGAGGAGTAACTAAGAAAAGATAGTAACATAAAGTAACAAAAAGTCACATAAAGTAACATAAAGAAATGCATAGAATTTTTCCATGGAATAAGAATCTAGCACCATACATGAAGAAGTCAGTCACAGAAGTCATATATGACTATTTATTTTAGAATGCCACTAAACTACAGATGCATTATTGACTTCCATCCAACTATTGATATTCACTAAGGAAACAAAAAGAAAAAAGCTAATAGTAACCCTTTCCCTATCAGTAAATAGTGACATCTGTGAAACGCAAGTAGACGTCTAAGAAATACCATCAAAATTGGGTTGGGGGGCGCTGGCCCGTGCGAGGATGGTGGCAGTAGGTGAGGAAGGATCAGGTCCCTGTGGGGGTAGGAAAGGGCAGGGTGGGCTGAGCAGGAAGGATGGAGAGAAGACCCTGAGAGGATGGGAGATGTTTTCTGGGAAAGCTGTTGGAGCTGGGAGGAGCTGGTTTTACTGAACCCTGTGAACCTTCCTCTGGTGAAACCCCACAAAAACATATGAAGTAAGATCAGCACGTGGTCAGAAATCTGAGTCATCATAGCTAGATCTGTTTGGAAAAGAGAAACCCACTTGGCTTAATAAAATAAATTGGAAAATGTTTGACTTCTTAGTTGAGGTAAAAAGTAAAATGAACAGTTCTCCCTCCTCCCGCTCCTAACATTACACATAGTTTTTTTATTTACTTCAATGGAAAGAGATTTCTCAAATTAAGAAAAGGTGTTTATAGGGAGTTTTGGCTCGCTAGTTGTCTGCGTGCCCAGAAAGTACTGCTCAGTTTCCTCTTTCTTGCTGTAAGTGAAATTATTATTCTTCAGTTGGGGTTATTAACAGCTAAATGTGAAGTCTTTTTGTCCTTTGCTCATCTTTGCTGATGCTCATTCAGGGAGTTTTGTCAGATTTGCAGCTTTCATTAAAGACTGAAATACAGAGGGCTATAACATGGGAAGCTGTAGCTCTCTTCTCAGTAACAGAATAGAAAATTAAAATAGCTACTGGAAAATTCAATTTTATGGAACAGACATTTTCTGTTTTAATGAAAATAACCTTCACAAAAAATTGCTGGCTAGCTCATCCCTCCAGTTTTCTACAAATATGTCATATATTCCATTTAGATATTTATCTCTGCTATCATTTGCCACAGCAGAATTGAAGCTGATTCTCTACGAAGTTTAGCTTTTATATTAAACTTTTATATTAAATCCATACTTTAATTTTCATTCTCAAAAATATATATTCTTATAACATTATTCAGAGATGCACCAGATATTGTTCAGAAAAAATATAGGAAAAGACAAGAGAAGCTCATTTAAAAAAGAGTTTATTGGTTAGACTTCAAGTATGAGGCAGCTAGTTGACCACCAACACTGTCTTAATGTAAATTTTAGAGATGTGAAATAGCTCTTCTCTCTGTTAGAGGACTGGGCAAGAAGACTGTCTTAATTCTTCACATAATATATAAAGCTTCTCCAAAAGACATTGCTTAGATCAGCATAAAAAAAATTCCGCTAAAGATGTCAAATAATGCGTCTTAGATTTTCCTCTTCTCTCTGTATCCTCTCTCTTCTTTCTTTCTAATTTTTTGCTGAGTTTACCAACTCCACTTTAATAGGTAAAATGTTTAGTCAAAAAATGTATTCTTTTCTATTCACTTTTAGAGATAATGTTCTTAAGGACAAAAGTCAGTAACAGACATTACAGAAGCCAAGAGAGAAAATGGACTGAAATGGAGATGGGAAAAGAATCAAGAAAACAACTATCAGGCAAGAAAGGCCATTTCCTGAAAGGGTAGTAGAGGTTCACTCCCCTTTGGGAGAAAGGAGAGTTCGAAGAGAAAAACATGAACATGAACAGGCCCATAGGAACACATAAATAGTTTGTGGTGAAGAGAGGCTGCGGCTCACAACTGAAGTATTCAAAGGCTAAAATTAGTAATAGAGCAGAGGCATGACTGTGAGCATAGTGCCAGCAATGAACTACAGGGAGAAGAGCAACTGAGCCTCAGAAGTGCTGGAGAACTGCTTTGTCTGTTTTTTTTCTCTTCAGTCCTGGATTGACAGACCTTTCCTTGCTTTGGGCGATGAATCATCAGCATAGACCAAATCAACGGCATGAGAGAGATGGGAAACCAAGAGACAGACAACTTGATACTGAAATAATAGTCTTATTCCTCCACTAAACTTTCACTGTAGTATTCTCTTTATCATCATAGTGAACTAGCTTACTCAGTTCTGTACTTTTGAGGAAGCAGTAGTGCTATTTTAGCCTTTAATTCAGTGTCACTTTGTGTAGATGGTACAAATTTGGGGAGCAACAGATCGGTATGGTCTTGTCTTCTCCATTAGACCATATTTTTGTGAGGAAGGTGATGATGTGTTTAAAGGAACATATTCGTACCATCACAGACACGTATGATTTAGATAACAGGACAAGAATATTTTTTTTTCTTAGAAGAATGGCACATCTGGTTACTGACTGGCAAAATGCACGTGTCATCCTATGTTTTTGAAGATGGCAATAAAGATTTATGATCTAATTCTGTAAATCTGTGTCAGACTGATATAAATTTAGGATTAGTCTGCTTTGATAGCTAACTGGAAAATTAGTCTCTTTCCTAACAAGAAAGAGCATGTTTATAACAGAAACATGCTGTGATAAAGTGCCCTAAGAACTAAATATCCTGGAAAGAATTTTAATTCTTATAAAGATAAGGAATTGAAGGAATGCTAATTCTCCATTTACTAGGAATGGCAAAGAATAACTGTGCACCAGAGTTACATACCAAATGTCTTGCAGACTCTGATAGTACTTTTACAGGAAATGTTATGAATCTTCCCCCCCTCCCCCCCCCCCCCCGATATCTTAATACACTTTGTTAAGTAAAGACATTACATTGTGGAACATGTCTCCACAATTTTATAAAGAGCTGTTATGAATTAAACACTGGAACATGCCTAGCAGTGCTGGAGTCATTGCAATCAGACGTTACGCAGACAAATAACTTGGCAAGAAGAAAAAGATATCCGTAATTTGATAGGCAATAAGTATTTCCAGAATTACAAATGGAAATATTTTATTCTAGAGTAATGATTTTTAAAGAGCAATAAAAATGAAACATTTCAGAGGAATACAAACCAGTTGCACACTAATGACGTAGGAAAAAACATTCTCTGCATTTCAGATATTTCCATAAGTTAGTAACAAGTAACTGGGTGAACGAGCAGTAGAACAAAACAGCTGCTGAGTAACTTCATCTGTCTTTTTTTGTCTTGTTTTAAAAGATGAGACCAGAACTCTGGAGCTGTTAGGCTGATAACTATGAAAAAATGAAAATAGTCACAGATGGAAAACAGGAAAAGACTGTTGAGTGAGATGCACTCCTAGATGTTGATTTTGTCATGGTTTTACACATAGTGATGGTCATTTTTATGAGGTTAGACATAAGAGTTTTCAAATAATATCCCTGTTTTAATAATAAATGTAGTTTGATGTAAAACTGGATAGTTCAAGCATGATTGTGCAAAAGATAGAAAGATGATTTTAGAATATTTAGAATTTCTTTTCAGGGACTATCTTGTTCTGTTTGAATGATAGATTTACAAGTTTAAGAAGCTGATCTTATATTCCGAATTACTATTCCAGTAACATACACTATTAAACATAATTATACACGTTTTATTTTGTCAGAGGCTTTCATTTTTATGGGAATTTCCTAAAGTGTGACACTCGTTTTTAACAAAATAGAGGAAAAAACAGAATTCTGTCATACACACTACTGGTATAAATATATTTTACATATTGTATATTGTATACACTAATGGTATATATACATGAATTTAATACAAACTTCTGGACATTTAAATATGATACAAATCTGCCAAATAAATCCATGAACATTTTTATGAACTATGGTTGGTCCCTAATTACAGTTGTTTTCTTGGTCAATAACAAAATACATGATCTTCATGGGTGTTTTGTTTTCGTTGTCATGAAAGTTGTTTTCCATGTTCATTTTGCCGACAAACCAGAAAAGAGACATATACCACTTCACATATCCAGCACAAAATTATGGCAGTATGTTGTGATTTTTTTTTAATAAAAGCTAATCAAGCAATTAATGCTCTAATACAAACAATTAGGAATTTATTTCTTTTTTTTTTTTTCCTACAGAACTCAGTTTTTATCCTCTACAGATATTATCTGCTAGCTTTGGGGGAAAATTGTGCCCATCCAGTCTAAAATGGCCACCTCAGTAACAAATGCAAAGATATGCCAAAAATCTTTTACAGCTACATGAGTTTTTTAATCCAAATGTATTTAGTCTAGAAAAATAAGTATGGATTGCATAGAGTTACTGTGCTTGGAAATTGAAGAGGACAGTACACCAGTCAAATGGCACAGGCCATATCACCCAGGTGGGAGCTCTTTGGTCTGACAACCTGTCCTGAGGAGCTGCTCAGGTCATCTTGAACTCATACAGTCCATGGGCTGTGACAACCCTGAAGGTGGCCACAGTGAGGTAGGACAAAGGTGGGCAGTGAAGACCCCATGCGTGATGTTAGCCCTGCCCTTCTTGCTGCTCAGGTAAGAGCCAGGAACTGTGAAAGGGAAATGTATGCTGAAAATCACCCTGGTGTTTGCTTTGGTGTAAGCCTTTGAACATGCTCTTTTGTATGATCAGGTGTAAGGGTGGGGATATCTGACACTGTGAGATTACAGGAGGGAAAACAGACATATAATTGATAATTTAGAATATTGCTGTCCAACCATTCCATGACTTCCCATCCTCAGAGACCCAACATGGACCAGTGGCAGGGAGATGGAGACAACTCTCGATATGCAGACAGACTGAGGGAGAAGTGGTCAGTGCAACAGAGAAAAACACTTACTTTGGCAAAATAACCCCATCTCTCAGTCTAGTAGATTAAGTCAAAAGGCTGTCCTTTTTGGCTGAGGACAAACACCTTATGAACAGAGGTCCCAGCATTTTCAAGAGCAGATGGTGTCTTTCTCTGTGAAACCCTTAATGATGTGTGCTAATGAAGCTGGCGTTTAGGCTCTTTTGGGACATAGGGGCCCTTTGCAGGCTCCAGGTACTCTCTGTGCTCTTTTATCTAGTGGAGCTCAGTGAATGAAAAGTAATAAAAGAGCTGTTACCGCACTTGAAGAGCAATTCACAGCAGCCAAGGTGCCAAATATCCATGTATATGTTAATCAGATTCAAATGGAAGAAAATTGTTTAAGTGAACCATATAATTTAACACATCCACCTAACCCTCCATAAGATTTCCTTCCTCCTGCAGTTATTTACTGTAGGAATGCATTACTTTATCCCAAAGAGCTCAACAATCACAACTGACACTGATCTCTTTTGCAGCTAGAGGTCCTTGTTAAACCCTTGCCAGGTCAGCTTCCCACATGCCCGCGTGTGAACCTTCAGACAGTGAGTGAGTGGGACATGGTTGGCAATCTTTTCCAATGCTTTATAGTGAAACAGCTTATACAGATTCTTCTAAGAAAGCGATGACCCTGGCAAGAACAGACCAGAGCTCTTCTACATGGCAATATCTACAGAAGCCACTAAAGCGACTTTTCCTCCTGAAGAATCCTCCCAGCTTTCTGGAAGAAATTGTTCCAGGGAAACCTTCAGCCACCAGCTATTGCCATCAGGTCCTCAGCCATCCCTCTTTGCACTGTCCCACCTGTGTAACATAAGGATGGAAACTCCTGAAAAGCTGCATGTAATGTCATAAAGGAATGTCTTGACTATAGTGTAAGAGGACTGAAGTAATATGAGCTGGATGATCTTAATTTTGTCCTTATTTAATTGACAGATTTTTGACTCTACAACCAGAGTAACAGTTCAATTACAACTTTGTTAGCTACATCACCTACCTTTCTCATGCAGGTTGAAAATTATTCCACTGCAAGTATATGTGACAATTTTAGAACCAAACATTATCACTGTTATCAAGCCCCAAGCATCCACAGTCAGGCTGAACTCTGAATAACTACTGCAACTGGCAGGAGGAAGAGTTTAGGGAGGGAAGTTATACTACCTTTGTGTACCAACTTTGTGAAATGTTTGGAGAAGCCTGCTTTGAGTCTCTGCTTATATGGAGAAGGTGAAAAAACACTTCGTTCTCCTGGTTCCTTCAAAGCTGAGGATGAGCCCCTGAACACAAAATACGTGTTCAGGAGGGAGAAAGTCTACAAGGAAGGGAATGTGGTTTAGCTCTCCATCCCTGTTTTCTTGTACAGGAGGGAGGTTTTCAGCTCAGAGCTCCTGCTGTAGCAGGTGTTGCAGATTATTTAGCTGTGATGTCCAAGCATTTGTGTTCAGTTGTTATTTTGGCATACTGTCACAGCTTTGTTGACAGAAGGGAATGACACCACACTTGGACCTGGCGTGTAGAAGAATGGAATTTTATGAGAGACACTAAAAGTATTTGTCTTGCAGACCTTTCTTCTTGCTGAATTTCAAAGGATAGCTATAAGCAATGAAAATATAGGAACATTAGACTGAAGGTCAAAATAAGATTTTTTTTTTGTCCGATGAAAAATACTTGGCAAAGAATAGTTCTCTCACTAAAAATGTATAGATATGAATATATGTAGTTTTAGTTAGAGAATTCATTTTTTTAGCTATTCAACAAATGCAAGGTTTTATAATATTACTTTTTTTTTCCCCCGGCATCTTTTACTATTTTCAGTGAACATCACACTGGAGAACCAGACTTTGTCCATGACATGGAGCATGATGACACTGAAAGCCTCCTCTCCTCATGAATAAGGACAGTCACAACTTGGTAGATAGGAAATACGAAACAGATGGATGAATTTCTAGTTTAGATTTTAAATTACTATCTCTTTGTCAAAAGTTTGTTTTTCTCCTGGCTGCACTTGATTTGAGCATGGTTTCACATGCTAGAAAACACATGGGGAATTTTATGTTTGCATCAACCCCCAGAGGGACTTTGTGTATGCACAGATAATTAAATTATTCCCATTTGTTGGAACAGGAGTAGAAGCATAACCCTCCATGGAGTGAATGCAAGGAGTTTAGAATATATGTCAAGGTTTTCTGCACGTTTTCATTCAGCATTGCAATGCCCCAGAGGAGCCGTGGGTTCACCTCAGCACACTTCTTTGTAATCCTAAAGAGGTGGAGCTGTGTTTAAACGAGAAAATTCTTAAGACTGTTTGTTTATTTTTGTGAGCATTTCCTTTTAAAGCAAGAAGTGTACAGACAAGCCATCCACAGTAAACAATCTGTAAAAGTCATCTTTCAGGTGGCATAAACAATAGATTTCTCTTTAACCGTATGAAATACAGAATAACCATAAGGCTGATAGAAAACAAAGAACACACTGAAAAATGATCAACACACTTCTAAAAAGAGCTACTACACTTACTTAATATGGGGTTGGACTATCAAATTTGCAATCTCTACTCCCTCAGCTGGCTTTAAATATGTTTTGAACAGCCTCTCAGATTAAAAAGGTGCAAACAGGTGATTTACACTGAGGCAAACCCTTTCTATTAGACTACATATGAGGAAATTATGAGAAGTTTTTCCTGTTTCTACTTCCGATAATAAGAAAAAGAAAGGGGAAAGAAAAAAACAAACTCCCAACAAAATCACAGAAAGGGACTAATGTTGATACTAGTTTTCAAGAGTATGTCTTATAAGTATGTCCAAAAACTTATCGAACCCCCCCACAGCTTATTTCTTTAATTCCTGGATCAGTACTATTTTTCAATATAAATTTATGATTTATTATCAAAGTATTACCTCCCCCTCAAGACCTTTTCTTCAGCAAAACTTTGCATGACAGTTTTTTAGCAGCTCTGTATTGTGTGATTTCTGTTACTTTTTTTTTTTTTCCAATTGATATAGTGAGACATAATATTAACAGGGAAAAAACAAACCCCCTCTGTTTACTAATTAAATCACACTGGATCTCATGAGGAATAGTGAAAATAAAGTATGATTTACCAGTCCCATAAGCTCCGTGGGCAGGACCGACACCAATTTTCGTGCGTGTTTGTAACTAGAAGATCCGTGGATTTGAGTTTCAAGGGGGTTGGCCAAGGCTTGCAGAGCAGAGTCCACCATTTCTCATTTGACTGAGGTCAAAAACTTTATGCTCTGGCTCAAAATCTCACAACAGTGCTGTCTAGAAGAAGCCCTGGCAGATGTTGCATTGAATAGGGATCAGACAACTGTAGGCAATGGGGTGACAGAAATAAAATGTCCATTTGCAGCAGGGGTAGCAAAAACCTGTATAATTGAACCAAGATCAACACAGGGAAGGAAGAAAACAGCCAACTCTTCCTTACATGGCAAAGTGGGACTGGACTGTCTGCGGTAATAGATTTGCTTTCCACAGGAGGGACCCAAAGGAAGGAGAAACTCAGAGGCAACCTCCCTAGGGTCAGCATGTCCACTACCTGGATGCCTAAGATGCCCCCATCAGCAAAGATACCAATGCTTACTAGTGAAAAAAACCAACAAACCACAAGCTTCAACCCCAGAGTTTACCAAAGTGCTCAGGATCCCTGGACTTCTACATTTGTCCTTTCTGTCATGTTTCTCCTGAGTGGTGAAGTTTCTCTGAACACTGAGCCAAATGGAGGGTAAAACTTGTCCACTGTGGTCTCCTTCTCTTCATCAAAGGGGGTAATAGGGAATAAAGATCTATATTTACCAAATAATGTTAGCAAAGTGGAAGCTGAGAAGTTTCACTGATTGTGAAAAATCCTCGGCTCGGGTTTCATGTCCACCATTACATCTGTGCAGCACCTAATATAACGGGATACAAGACTAGCTGGGGTCACTGGGTGATACCACAGCATAGAATTTAATCACAAATCTATTACAAATTTGATTTTGAAAAGACTGCTTTCAGAAGTGCTACTAACGACAGGAAAACAATATAGCAGCCTGAAACCCGCTGGCAGGATGAAGGAGCAGATGTTTAGCTCTCTGCAATTTCTAAAGGCTTTCTCAATAATGGGCAGGAATCAGTTTAGCAGAACGAAGGAGGGCAGAAGCATGAGTAACTGAGTGGAGTTAAGTAAGGGCAAATGTTAACTGTCTGGATAACCTCTGTGACAGCAAAATCTACAAGTTGGTGGAGAATGTTCCCAAAGGAAATGATGAAAGCCTCTCTGATTGACATACATAGACTAGATTAAACGAAATGCTTAATGCGTAATAGACAAAAAAATCACGCTTTTATGCAGAGAGATGGAATATTCTTACGGTTTTCTCCAGCTGTGATTTAGAGTGCAGAAACAATACCCTAATGGAAAGATTTTCTTTCCCTCTCACTGTTTATCACTTTCTGATTTTATTTTCCTTTGGACAATCGACTAAAAATAAGAGTATGCAAAGAAAACATGTAAGCCAAATATTTCATTGAAGCTATAGTGGCTGTTTACTGCACCTTCTCAGGAACTGCTGAAAGAACCATAAACAGTCTCCTGCCCCTATTGTGCTCCATTCTGAATTATGGTGTAGAGTAATTGTGACTTCTTTTTTTAATGTGGTGATACAACAAAGTTAAGACTTTGATCAGTTTACAGATCAGATTCATATTCTATTCAGTCACATGAGAGTCATAATTAGAATATTTATCTAAGATTTTTTTTAATCCAACATTCAGGTTATTCCACATGAAAATATTGTGCACAGGTAAGTACTCATTGCCAGCAAAATGTTTTGCAATGTTATGCAGTGGTTCAGTATGTTTTTGTAGAGGGTGACCTCCATAATGTGAAATTGAAGGTTTAATATTTTGCTTCTTTTTAGACAGTGAACTAAGGTCTCAGACAGGATACTTTCAGGAGCCAGTGTAGGAGAGAGGTTAATTAAAATGAAGAATATTTTGTCAGTTGTAAAAGTCTGTAATTATGTAGAACCTTTTTTCTATTTTTAAATTATTCTCAGACATGCCAATTTTTGTTTGTCTGAAGAAAAAGATGACCTGACACTTCCGGCACTTGCAGATGTTCTGGAGCTCACAGGCTGGTGTTATTCTTCAGTAAAATTTAGAGAAACAGATTTAAACAAACTTTTTAGAGCAATATTCTAGAAATGGGTAACTACAGATTCCAAAGACTTATTCTTCTGATAGGGTTGTTCACTGTTTTCCAAGTTACATTTACATCCGGTTTCACCAAATGTAAAGACAAAAAATAAAAAAAGAAAATATACTTGTTTCCTTACTGACATTACATTATTACAGGAGAAGGCAAAAAAAGTATTGGTTTTCTCCCAATCTTTTCACTATTTTAAATATGACTCTACCCCTTCTTTAATTCCACTCTGATGCACAGATCTTTCATCTCTTCAAGCATATGCTAGCGGGAAATAGTGAGTCCAATTTCAATAATGGCAAGAGCTCTATAAAAATCACCAAGGCAATTGTATTAAGCTCAAGCTGCTGCTTTCTCATAGTAATGATCTGGAAGTAAAATAAACCCAAACAAACCTAGGTACAGCCATTTCTTACAATATAGTCTACTATAGCTCTCTACTCCTATCCAGGAAGTCAACCATGTGTTTTATGAAGCCAATTCTTGCAGTCCCTTTTTAATTTTTTTTAAAAAACGGACATTCTGTAGAAAGAGAGAGTACAAACATAACATCATATTTTGTGGTATAATTTATTAACAAGCAAATATCTACCTGCACCTGAAAGACCTGTCTGATATTAAAGATTGTTGAAAGTCTGCCTTGCAAAGCCCTCTTCATGCTGATACTTCCAGTGAAGTCAGTGGCACTAAACAGTTCACCATATTCATTCACCATGTAAGTCTTTAAGCAGTTTTTGACCTTGTTTTAATGAGATGTTCCTGAAATATGGTCGCTGAGTCAGTCTGATTAGTTTTTTCCACTCACCTGAGATCCATTGATACGCTGTTGGCTGTGGAGTGTGGTCTCCTGCCCAGCAGTATTTTATCGTTGACAAGAGCCACAGTGAAAGAAGTGAAATGGTTCCCCTTGCTCTACAAACCACTTATGCTCACATAGAATTTCACTCTTATTCATAGTCTTGGCCACATCTGCTTCCATATCCCTTAAGTAATCTACTGATTGATATTTGTTTTAATTTCCAAAGAGGAAAATCCTCATTAATTCCCTTTGGACAAGAAGTGGGGCCACCTGCAGACAGTCGCTCAGGACTGTGCCTAACTGTTTTCTGACTATCTTTAAGGAAGGTACTCCACCACAACCCTGGGCAAACTGCACTAGTTCTTGGTCACCCTCACAGTGAAAAAATGTTCCTGATCTTCAGCTAGCACCTCCTGTGTTTCAGTTTGTGCCCATTGCCTTTGTTCCTGTAGCTAGATACCATCAAAAAGAGCCTGGCTCAGTCTTCTTTGTGACCTTCAGATATTTGTAAACACCAACGAGATCCTCCCTCCAGGCCAAACAGTCCCATCTCTCTCAGCCTCATATGTGAGGTTTTCATAGAATCATAGAATGTTAGGGATTGGAAGGGACCTCGAAAGATCATCAAGTCCAATCCCCCTGCCAGAGCAGGAACGCCTAGATTATGCTACACAGGAACGTGTCCAGGCAGGTCTTGAATGTCTCCAGAGAAGGAGACTCCACAACCTCCCTGGGCAGCCTGTTCCAGTGTTCCCTCACCCTCACTGAGAAGAAGTTTCTTCTCGAGTTTAAGCGGAACCTCTTATGTTCCAGTTTCAGCCCATTACCCCTTGTCCTATCAGTGGTTGTCACCGAGAAGAGCCTGGCTCCATTCTCGTGACACTCACCCTTGATATATTTGTAAACATTAATGAGGTCACCCCTCAGCCTCCTCTTCTCCAAACTAAAGAGCCCCAGTTCCCTCAGTCTTTTCTCATAAGGGAGATGCTGCACTCCCTTAATCATCCTAGTTGCCCTGTGCTGGACTCTCTCCAGCAGTTCCCTGTCTTTCTTGAACTGAGGGGCCCAGAACTGGACACAATACTCCAGATGGGGTCTCACCAGGGCAGAGTAGAGGGGAAGGAGAACCTCTCTTGACCTACTAACCACCCCCCTTCTAATACACCCCAGGATGCCATTGGCCTTCCTGGCCACAAGGGCACACTGCTGGCTCATGGTCATCCTGCTGTCCACCAAGACTCCCAGGTCCCTTTCCCCTACACTGCTCTCTAATAAGTCATTCCCCAACTTATACTGGAACCTGGGGTTGTTCCTACCCAGATGCAAGACTCTACACTTACCCTTGTTATATTTCATTAAATTTTTCCCCGCCCAACTCTCCAGCCTGTCCAGGTCTCGCTGAATGGCAGCACAGCCTTCTGGTGTGTCAGCCACTCCTCCCAGCTTGGTGTCATCAGCAAACTTGCTGATAGTACTCTCTAGTCCCTCATCCAAGTCATCAATGAATGTATTGAATAATACTGGTCCCAGTACTGACCCTTGAGGGACTCCACTGGATACAGGCCTCCAACCAGACTCCGCCCCATTGACCACAACTCTTTGGCTTCTTCCCCTTAGCTAGTTCACAGTCCACCTCACCACCCAAGAGTCTAGACCACACTTCCTCAGTTTAGCAACAAGGATGCTGTGGAAGACTGTGTCAAATGCTTTACTCAAGTCAAGGTAGACCACATCCACCGCTCTGCCATCATCTATCCACCTTGTTATATCCTCATAAAAGGCTATGAGGTTAGTCAAGCATGACTTCCCTTTGGTGAAGCCATGTTGACTGTCTCTAATGACCCTCTTATCCCTGATATGCCTTGAGATGGCACCAAGGATAAGTCGTTCCATCACTTTCCCAGGGATGGAGGTGAGGCTGACCGGTCTATAGTTACCCGGGTCCTCCTTCTTGCCCTTTTTGAAGACTGGAGTGACCTTTGCTTCCCTCCAGTCCTCAGGCCCAGGTTTTCCATCAGGCTCTCAGACAGACTGTTCAGTCAGTTTTCAATCCATCTCACTGTCTACTCATCCAGACCGTTCTTCAACAACTTCTCTTTGAGAAACCTATGGGAGACAATTTTGAAAGCCTGCAGCCTAGGTAGCTAATATTCACTGCTGAGGGGAGGTTCATCTACCAAGCCAGCTACTTCATTGTAGTATGTTATCAGGTTGGTCCTTCATAGGTCTGGAGTTGGCTTTCAGATTTAGCTGCTCTGTCATATTCCCAGAGATCAAGGGGAGGCTGACTGGGCTGTAGATCACTGGGAGGTGCAGTTGTAGAAAGAATTCCGATTGAAGTCAGGTAATTCGGAAGACACAATGAGTATCACAATAATGAACCTGAGTTAATAATCAAGTGATGAGACAAAATTCAAATTCTCAGAAGGACAGAGGTGTAATACACATAAGCAAGGCTAAAGAGCGGCTTCTGGAAAAATCAATGTAGATGATGGCTAGCTGAGAAAAAGTCTGGGGAACTACTTAAATCACTGTATTCAAAAAGGAGGAACTACAGAAATTGGAAGTAATTCTTTGCTGCAGCTACTGGACATACAGATCTCGGTAAGATGTAACAAAATGCAACTTTCTATGTCCTTGAACTGCATTCCTCTGCTGCTGCTAAACTAAGCATGTGCTTTCATTGCCTATTGTAGTGGGAAGCAAGTGGCAGGAAATTCACGTGAAAAAAATGGGCACATTAGGAAATGAAAAGAATGCTAAAAATTGAAATAAAATAAAACCTAGATCATTGGTTCTGTAAGTGTATGGATGTGAAATTTCTGAGAGTGGGTTTTTAAATTTTGTCAGGAAAATCATTATGATGTCCTCTGGATAGGTTGGTTTGGTTGCAGTTAAACATGCCTATGCTTCATTAGGTCACAGTCAAGCCATTTGATTGACAAGCTGTCTGGAAGAGCTGATGTTGTAATGCTGAAGTCATTAAAAGTCTAATGGCAACTAATACAGAAGTGGAATGTGATTGTACATTAACAAGACTTTATATTCTTGTTGCTTAACTGGAATAAACCAGCTGAAATATGGATTAATAAATACTTTATGTTAATGCTAACTTTTTACAAGACTAAGTCAGATGTTAAACTATCATATGTAATGTGTTTTTCTCAGTAAAAATATGTTACGGTTAATTGCATAAAAAGTTGAAAGAAACAGCTACACTTTAATTTCATTCCATAAAAATGCTAGTTTCTAATTCTATCAGACACAAAAGCTGCATGTCGTCATAGCACATGAAAACTTACTTTGTGCAATGTGGTGCATAAAAGATTTCAAAGAAAATTGACCTCAGTGCACCCTTAGGCATGGTTACAAAGGATACTTAAATCAGCATGCCTAGCAAAAATCCCAAGCAGCAGATTGAGGACAAAAATTGCCATGTGATAATACCTAATTCTCCAAGCACAAACTAAGCAGTAACATTTGTTTTGTAGTCCTTTTCCTTGTACAAATCAGGTGAACTTTTAGCTTTTTACTCAATTTTGTTTTGAAATGAAATATGGATTCAATATAACAACGTACACAAAAACCTCAGAAAAGAAGCTAACTAGAACCAGCTGTTGAGCAGGATGCCACACACAGAGAAACCAACTTTAAACAACCACCTTACTGTAACTCCTTGAGTGAGCTCAGTTTATGGTAAACAGAAAGTAGCTTTTCTAAGTTGCTATAAACTGGTGCACACACTTCAGCATGTGAGACCAACGCCTCCCTTAAAAGACACAGTGATTCGTTATAGGATTTAATTTTATAATTTTGTATCCCTGGTGACCAATTCTGGATGATACAAAAGCAAAAACCTGGACAATCTACCAGCTCCACATGACATGAATTGTGTTTTTTTTTTTGTTTAATCTGAATCTGAAAGATTATGCCTTTGCTGTGTACATTCCAAATCAAAGCCTCTGATACTGCTAAGGGAAGAAATAAATAAATGGGAGAGATGCTGCCAGCTTCAAAGGCACACTTCAGCCTGAATTCTTATCTGCTATTACTACATACAAATAAATTAGCTGAAAGAGATTTCAGGAGGAAAATATTTTTCCAGTTGCTTTAACTTTGGGGTTTGTTTTTTTTTTTTTTTTTTTATTTTTTTTTTCTCTTTAAACCAAGTACTTGGATTTCTGCAGACAGGTTGAATACAATGTTATCTCCTCCCAATTTTTGTCTGGATGTGCTTTGGACAACCCATCAACTATTGTCTTTAGAGGGGAAAGCAGGAAAGACCTAAGGAAAACCTGAGATACAGAATGGGTAGGGCACACAGTGGAGTGGTTTAATAGAACTGGAGGACAGAAAGAACCATCTTAGTTTTTAACCGTGAGGTTGCTAGGCCCAGTTCCAGAGCTGGTATAGGCTCCAGCTAGAAATGGTCCACACTGGTTGTATCTTGGTGATCTCCTACATCACACACAGGAACGTGTTCCTGCTGCTCCCAAATATCATTTCTTCAAGAGCCTTGCAAACATAAAATACAGAAAACGGTTCCTGGCCTTAAATACTAGTTTGTTCTGGAGAGTTCAACAAGGCTGCAGACCCAGACATGTGAGAGTAAACTATTTGTGTCTGATTCACAGCCTTGGTTCCACCTTCCTTTCCCAGCTTCTCCTTGGTAGTCTGTAAAGCCAGTCACTGGTCATCTGTGGGGTGGCAAAATCACAGTACATCTAGCTATTTGAGGAAACACAACTTCTCCAGGAACTTTTAGGATCAGATGAGATACAGGTATTTTCATAGTACGGGCCTTCAGGAATAATGAGAACATGAAAGGTAACACAGTTTTTTTCTCCTCAGCTCCAGAGAGGGACTCATATTTTCCCACAATCAGATATTTCCAAGCCAGACTGTCATGATCATCCTGCCCAGACATTTGGATTCACATTCTTTAAGGATTTTCCACGGAAATTGAATGAAGTTCATAAAACCAATTTAAGTGACCACTTCAAAACATGCTGGGACCACCACTTCTCATAACATCCTGGTACAGATTGTAATTAAAATACATTTGTCTTGTTTGTGATTTTCATACACATGGCTCAGATTATTCTTTTACAGCGAATTGTGTCTCTAATCATTTACTACTCCATCAAATATTATGTCTTTTAAGTAGGCCAGAAAAGGCAATTTATCTGATAAAAGTGCACAGGATCAAAAAGAATTATATTTGAGAAATTTTGTTAGAAAAAGTCATACTCATCATTGAATTCACACTGATTGTGTTTTAAGACTTCTCAGTTAGACAATGCTTTTAGTGTCTCAAACATACGTTTTGTTAGTGTCATTTACTGTAAATGTTTTTTAAAACAACTGTTCAGGTAATGATTCAATTAACTCATAGTAAACCAAGGATATAATATGAACACAGTTACATTTTCTAGTTAGCTATAGAATGTTTCTAAAAAATAAAATTATATTGTTGGATCAGACAGATTTCTGCAAACATTCTAACAGTTCTTACTTATATTTATAATCTTAAGTTCTTTCCTGAGCCTCTAATTACAATTTCAGAATTTTGTGTAGAATCAATCCACAGCTGATAAATGCCCCCTATTCTTTAAATATTGGAAGAACAGTAGTAATTTCTAAGTCTGTTGAAGCTTTCCTAAATTTGTTTAATTTGTAGTGGTTCTCAGCCACTTCGTTAGGGATTTTTGTGGAAGTGTCCCCATGTGTTGCCTGATCTAGTTGAGAGGCGTCCCTGGCCATGACAAGGAGGTTGGGTTAAATGATCTCTAAGGTCCCTTCCAGCCTAGGCCATTCTACGATTCTATGATTCTATGAAGTATGAACACACAGTTTCAAAATTCCTTAAGTTTAGCAGGTGCTTCTCCACATCCTATTTTTTTTAAAAGACTAGCCCCCTGCTCTGCTGAGACGGTACTTTTGTCTGAATTCTTTTTAGTTTATGGTGGAAACAGCCTTTCTGTCTTTTATTTAAATATAATTTCATTCAGTTTCACTATTAATATCTAACAATGTACTTAGTTTATTGTCCAGGGGCTTTGTTTTTTTACCATATGTTTGTAAAATACCTTCTTATTTTTACTGACTTAATAAAATTTTCAAAATAGTAAGTAGTAGTCCTTTCTATTTACTTTTTCTTTTTTTTTTCATTCTAACATATTATTTTTTGCTCATGTTTTAATATTACTCCCATGTCTCTGTGTAAGATATCTTTTGTCTTATATTATATTTATTCCTACTAGTTGAATAAAGGATTTTGGATGGTAGATTGTTCTTCAAAAACTCATAGTCCTTTTTAATACTGTCGCGGGTTAGGGCTGGGCCGGCCACTAACGCGGACAGACGCTCTCTAACCCCCTCTTCCCCCCCTAAACGGGAAGAGAGAAGGGAATGAGGCAGAGAGACTTACGTGTGAGAGAAGAAAAAAAAACCGAACTAGAACAGCTTTAATGAAAGTAATAGGAATAATGGTAAAGAGATAAAAGTAAAGAATTATATACAACTATAGATAGTAGCCCGATATCAAACCCGACTCCCTCCCCCGATAGCAATCCCCACTGGTGCTGCAGAGCAGGAGGCACTGGGGAAACCCCAGGCTCAGCGGCGGCGGGAGCTGGATACAGGGAGCTGGATTCGGGAACTCAGGATCCGGATCAAAATCAGGAGGTCAGATGGAGTCCTCTCTGGACACCGACCATTGCAGAAAAGGAAGGGCGAAAAGGTCGAAAAGGGCAAAAAGGGGAAAAAAAGGGTCGAAAAGGGACGAAACTCTCGTGATCACTCAATTTATACTAAATATGACGTATATGGGATGGAATACTCTCGTTGGTCACCTGTCCTGTCTGTTACCCCCCGGAGGTGCCACCTTTTACTTCCTTGTGCCCCCTCTTACTACCCAGCAGCCCCAGCGTGGCACACAAGAGCCAGCAGTGGCCTTGGTCACTATAGGAATAAGTATAAGCAAGAGCCTTTCTACATACCAGTCCCAGGCAGTGACTGTAAACATCAGGTGTTATCACTGTCAGTAGCACACACTGTCTGCAAAAACATGCTGCTGACTTCAGAACGTGCAGCCTTTTAGAAGACACTAAACTGAGAAGTAAAAATCACTAAACAGGACTGGGTTTTTAGCTAAACCCAGGACAAATACAAAGCAGTCTAAATTTGCAGTTCCCTCACTAATTCCAGCTATGTTTTAGGCTTTGGAAATTGTTACTGTTAAAGTGCTTGTACACTTGTATTTGTGACTACTGCAATATTCAGCAGAATATTCAATTAATATCACTAAATTATAGCTACTTGCTCTTGAACAGTCACAGATTTTTAGGGCAATGACCTCTCCTTCACCAATCAAATGAGATCCAGTGTTGCATTATTACCTGCTACAGAATTTAGGACCCTTAGAAAGAATATTATCTCCTGTTAATAAAGATGTTTTTTTCACTGGTCATGTGAACTTTCAAGAAATATCCATCACACTGCAGTTACTCTAAAATTTTTTTTTCTTTTTCCTCCATATTATGTGTAAATATTTGATGAGACAATCATATAATTCTTTCCTAAGATTTAGGTGGTCTGTTCAACACCACAGTGTAACAAGTGATCTGGCATTCCATGGGAACTGACACTTGAAGGTTCACTCTGGGATTCTTGGATAGGCTCTACACTTCCGTAACACATTCCTCATGAGATACATCACTTTAAGACTTTAAATTGTTAATTTTGACAAAAAAACCTCTTCAATTATGTTAATTTTGAAATTTGGTGACTGAAATGCACATTAAAAAAAAAAAAAACCGAACAAACCACAAGAGCACCCAACCTGTTGCAATGCCAAGGCCACGTACTTTGACAACATACATGTACTTTGACAAAATGGATACAATACTGTAGAAGGTAATTGCAATGAAAAATTAAAAGGAAATTGTGAATTAACAAAAGTTGATCCATCTCTTCACTACTTTAAAAGAGGGATCTAGAGTGAGGCAGATATTAATTTAAAGGAAATTTGGGCTTCAGAGAAAAAAAATTACAAATAATCAAGAAAAAGTTCAGATGACAGTTAGGAGACAGATAATGTGGCTCCAGCTTTTTTATTGACCCTAGGACTCTCTTCTTCTATAATATTTACAGAAGAAAGAGGAAAAGAATGAAAAAAAGACTTATGGGACTAAAATGTGCACTTCTTTCTAATCCCATTCATAATAAAGTATTTACATTTAAGATCCATACACATGAGTGGTGATCTATACCAAATTTTGAGAATTTTTAATAATTTATGCAGTGTCTGAAGAAAGTTCACAAATCTATAACCCTAAAATTTAAAGTTGTGTGAAGTTTCAGACAAGCAGAAACTGTTTACAGAATGTATTTCTCACTTTGAATTAATTTATTCTGTATTTTGTTTGAATAATGCTTGACATTCCTGATTTTGAGGATTATTGGCAGCATTGCCCTAAGAATGACATGAAAAAGCTACCTCCATTCTTACAGATTTCAGTAGCACATACTTGCCCACATAAACAACTGTCATAGTAATCTTTAATCTATAATCTTAGGTACTTCTGAGTGGCCGGCTAGGAAACTGTACTTAACCCATCAGGTTTAAAGGATGTATCAAATAGGAAAAATTGCTTACATACCAGTGACAGTTGGAACAAAAGTAGTTTGTTTAGTATATTATATTACTCTTATATTACTTTTTCTGTTTTACAAAATCAACACTCATCACCTACCATCTGTGCTTGCTTTCTGCACGGATCTTCTTGATTTGATTGACGTTCTTCCCAATGGCAGGACTTTCAGTGCATGTTAAGTTACACAAGAGAACCAATTTAAGCATCTCTTGTGTATAAATTAGCTAGAGAGTCTTAGAGATATATTGTTTATCTGATGGCATAATTGAGCCCAAAGCTTTATCGTTGATCTTTCAAAACTTGGCTGTCAAAAAAAAAAAAAAGAAAAAGGTGAGGGAGGGAAATCTCTTCATCAGAATTATAACTTTCTCAGCTTCTAGTAGAACTGCATTTCTTTTGCAGAGAATTTCAGAGAAGTTAAAATGTAGCAGTAAAGCTTATGGTGTGTTTCTGACATAAAAGATGTGCCAGTGCACTAAAAGATGGGAAATTCTGTTTGAAAAGGATATTGTGTTGCCGACACTTATAAAATTTCATTAGTAAATTTCTTCAATGTTTTGGTTATGCAGACTTACATCTGTGACTATTACTCTAAACTGGTAACTAAACATCTAGCAGGACACTTCTGTGTTCTTAGGTGAAAGAACCATGAAATTTCTCAGTTTTGAAACAAGATTTGAAATACATCCACAGTAACTTTTGACTGTATTACAAGAAGATGAGACTGGCAATATACCAGAAACAAAATTAATTGGTGATCAGACTCTTTTCCCCACGTCCTGTCACATAATTCAATACTTCTGAATGCTTCGGCGTGCCCATTGTAAATGGTTTGCCCTCCATATGTTTCCCTAGTGTAAAGCTGATAAAGGTTTCCTGACATTATTATGGTTTTTATGTTCTTTCCATTGCTGAATCAGAGGATAGTCCAATAACAGATCTGTTATAAAACTGGTATGACCTAAGCTTGTTCTGAATGTGTAATGCATACAAATATATATACATATATATATCTATATGTGTATATATACACATATGTTGTTCACAGCGCAGAGTCTTTACCCAGAGGACAGGCTGGATAACAAGGCTATGCTGGATGACAAGGATATGATCTTTTTCTAGTAAATTAAAAATGAGTGCTGAGACATTGGTTCTGCCATTCTCTAATCGTGGCTCATCCTCCGTGTTAGAAATAGGGACTCAGCATTTTCTGTGGGGCTTGAAATCATTGCGGTACTCACAGCTGAGCAATCACTCCACTCTGCCTACAAACTGATCTCACATTCACATTAAAAAGTACACACACACACAGAAAAATACATACACAAATAAGAACAGTAAAACTTTAAATATAAGAGTATTTTGTCACTGCAAAATACAGCAGAAAATGAGAGGATAGAAAATTTCAGACAAAGGTATGAGATACATTGGTACTGTTTTCTAACACTATGTATATCAGAATGACATTTACCAGCAAACTTCCAACATTTAATTCCCCTTTCTCCAGAAACCTGCCCTCTAGATCTGAATTTTCCCAAGAACTCTATGAGAAAATGGTGAGATTCCAAAAGTGGTTGACTAAGGGGTTATGCATAATACATAGGACATATCTTGAGGGAATAACCTTTACAGATGACTGTAGAATTTATATTTAATGAATTATGGTGTCATTGCCCTTATGCATGTCATATTTTAAGTAAATCTAACATCCTATTTTATCTTCTTTCAGTGAATTTTCTTCATTCTATTACAGCAGAAAAAAAGATCTAAGAGCTATATATTCCAGCTGTGGCTGGGACAGATGAACAAAGTTGTCTCTGAATTCAGCTGGCTGAGTGCATGCACAGTTTTCAGCCATTAGAATATGGGAATCAGTGCAGCAGATGTCACCTACACAGCAGATGAACTCTGCTGCGTGGGATAGCATGCTGTAGGACAAAAAGGAAGGTCTGACCTGCTCTCAGCAGCTTTGTGCAGGTAGCCCCACATTCCCCTCAAATAATTTTACACAAATTGCCTCTTTTGGTGAATCTGTGATTTACTGATGTTACACTTAACTCCCTGTGTGAAAAGAATGAGGTGTTTTAACTTTTTATAGGATAGTTCCTGATTTTTGCAAGTGTTATTAATTCTTACTTGTTATTTATTATGGTCACTCCAAAATGTCTTCACTGTTTATTTGGAACTAAGTCCCCTAATTAATTTTAGTTAGTAGTGAATTTTGCCAACTGGTTAAACACTGGTTCGCAAAATTTAATATTACCTAAAATTAGTAATCCTGACACCAGAGAATGAATAATTTTTTATGTTCAAATTAACCACCTTGGCAGCCAGTCCAACATGTTTTTCAAAATGTGTAGTAATATCACTCTGGTTTTGCACAGGGTTCTGTGTTCACCATACATTGTATAGCTGAATGCAGAGTGGCTTTCATCTACAGATCTAAATGACGCATATTGGGTTCTCATCTAGGTCACTTCACACTTCTATGACCTGTAACAAGACAGAACCGATTTCACTTTAAGAAATCAAAGGGCTGAAGTTGCACATTACTAAAAAAAAAGGTATGTACAGTGTTTCTGGACAGCACAAGTCAGATGACTTGTGTTGCATCAAGGCTGAGACTAGGCTTGGTCAGAGGATGGAATTTCAGAAAGCAATGCACTTCCAGTGGACAACAAAACAACCTGAGTCTTGGCTACATGTTATGCTGGCAGCCAGACTTCAGAATCCCTATTGACTCACACTGGGCTTAGGAGGCGGAGGTTTTGGTAGCCAAGGGTTGGTGATGGGAAATAAGGGTGGGTGTCCTCTCCAGAAGCAGTAACTGGTGTTGTTCTGACAGCAGTCTCTCTGTTCTGACTTGACTTTTCCTCTCTCAGGCAGAGCCTGTGGCGTTCAAAGTAGTAGAGCACTAACTTCTTGAGATGCTGATGAGTCTGGAGCTGACCCTGCACCTATCCTGGGGAGAATTTATATGTAAATCTGTTGACATTATTGGTTACAGGCAGGTGATGTCCTAGTTCACAGAAGAATCTTCTGACAGAAGTTGCTATTGTACACAGCTCCCCTTCAATCTGTTTGTCAGGCATTCTTTACATGAGCTCTTGTCTCTGCATCTCTCTGACTTTGCCTCCCTCTCTCAGTCTGAGGTCAACTTACTGAAAACAGCAGTAAAATCCTGTGTTCTCCATTTATATTCATAATGTTAAGCATGGTCAAATTTATGGTGTGTCCTTGCACAATTTTGGAAGAAAAGGGATTGTTCAGAAACCTTCATTTTCCATCATTCTTCAAAGAGGGCTGATAGCAGCATTCATTCCCCGTCCACTCTTGGACATATTTGGAAGCGAGGAAGAACAAAAAGAGGCTGCAGCAGATCCAGCCAGATATGAAGTGGGATGGGAGAATGTGTTGCACCCATAATAAGTATGTTATGTGAGTTTCCAAGAGGCCTGGGAAGAGTTCATCACTTCCCCTTCTAGAAAATACCTAGCTTTTGTACAGCCCTTTGTACCAGAGAGCCTGGACAGACTGCATTTCACAAACAGGCATTCCCAGCATTTGGTGTGGATGAAACTATTAGACAATAAATCTTTTTATCATAGCGGAATCTCCTGGCAAATTGTGAGAAAAGAATTGATTACCTGGAAGCATCCTGCTCATGGGAAATCTCAGCTGAGACTCATCTCCTCAGTGTGCCTAAACACACTGAACACCCTCCCTCAAAATCCTTTCGTGCTCTTGTCTGCACAAAAGTAGCCCTGTTGAAGTTACCTGAATCAAGGCCATGTAATTTGGCCATTTGGGCCCAGGTATATCTCACCTCCAGCTAGGTACAGAATGGGACATCAATGGTAGGTGCAGCCACTTAGGCTCCCTCAACAGGGCACAGAACTCTGAAGGACAATGTTTGCTCACTTGTATCACCTGGCTCTCCGTTGACTCATTCATTAAACCAAGTAAGGTGAATTCAGGCATAGTCAGGATAGTTTTCAAAGGAGACAGCTACCAACAGACAGATATACCATAACATACCTGTCTAGGTAGCTGATCATAAAGGATGAAAGTCTGAACACAGAATCATGATCAACCATAAACTCTTTGGGATAAGGACTTTTGTATTGCATATTCATACAGGATTATTTTACAAAAGGTACCAAACTCGTCTGGCTTTCAGTTTAATCCTTCCGTTTGAAAATAAGACCTTTTGGTTATGGAACATATTCAAGAAGTTAGGAAAAACTGGTAAAATGAACCCTATGGAGAGATAAACCTGAAACATATGTGATCTCCTAGGCTTACAGGACATGAGTCTTGTCTGGTCTGTTGCAAACTTGGTTATGGTCCTTTCTGTAAGACCTTTTACTACTTTCAAATTTGTCTTGAAGGAAGGAAATTTTTTATTTGTGCACCATTAGCTAAGAATAAAAACACCCCAAACACTGGAAACGGATATTCTTTTTTTCTTCCCAGCATCTCTAAATGTAAGTTAACAAAAGATTTCCATGCTAATGAGAAAAATAGATGGAACAGTGCCTCAGGATTCTGGAGATGCAGGAGTCAGCTTTTACCACTGATGCTGCTAGATGTGTTTCCTTGGGAGGTCACTTAGTCCTTCTGTGCTTTGCTGCTTCCAGGTCTAACAAGGCTCAATTTCCTGAGAAGATTATTATGAGGCCAATGGAAGTAGAAGTCCTGTATCACAGCAGATTTGTATTTACTAGTCATTGGCAATAGAATTACACCTATTATGCAAATTCATTAAAAAAGAGAGATAGTTCCCTTATAGGTTTGAAAAGTAACCCATGTGACTCTTTCACTAAGTGGTTCTGTGTCCTTTTTCCTTGTAAACAGAGGAAGACTAACATTATGTGTTTACCTGATAAAAAACAACATACTCTCCCCAGCAACTAACAAGGACCTGCTCCTACAGCAGCAGCATTATTGTGAATGACCTCATTCATTTACAGGCCTGATCCTATTCTGACAACAAATCCCATCTGCGTGTGTTTGTTTTCTAAAAAAAAGCATTAGCCCAGTGAGAGGTGTTTGGATTGAAGCAGCTCATCGATAGCCACTGGTGTTGTATTTACGGGACTGAAATTGTAGTGCTTGATGACTCTATTGTTTGTTAGCTGGAGAGTGAGTTCATTACCTTCAGGATCTCAAATGTTTACAACTAGTTGCTACTAGAAACTGTTTTGTTTCTGTATTGTCTACAGTCACGTAGACAACCATTAAGCCCAGGGAGACCTGGATTTAAGCCCAGGGAGATCTGGACTTTCTACTTTTCCCTTGTAACCCCCTTATTCACTCTGCTTTGGGCTGGGGGCCACAGGACTGTTTACTACTTTAGTCCTTCAAACTTCCTTATTTTTTGCCCTCACCATGCAAATGAGGTTCAGAGATGCTAATCATTGACAGAACTGAATTCTCAGATTAGGAGCTACTTACTCTACAGTGGACATGGCAGATTACTTCAGCCTTGTTCGCGGCAGTGTAGGAGAGAGGCCTTCATCCATGTATTTCTTCTGGCTCTGGACAGACTTTATCCCTGTGACGTATAGAGCATGTGGGAATGCATGAAATCACTTGTGTATGTTACTACCTATAATCTATTTAACATGGAGGTACTAAAGCTGTTATAAATTGCTGTAAACTTGGTGGTCTGAAGCCATGAAAGAGGATGAGCTTATTCTTAATACCCAATGTTGAAGTAGGAGAAAAGCAGCCCAGAATGCCTGGAGAGGTACAGATGTTGCTGCCAAGCTGGTAAATGCTTTCCCTGCATCTGCTTTTGAAAAAAAGAGAATTAACTTGATGGGCCAGGCCTCTGTTGCATGTCAGTTACATAACAGTTTATAAATTTTCTGTTTAAAAATAAGCTGTGAAGTTGTACTGTTGAAGTGAATATAATGTTGGCATTCATGTTTGAAAGCAAACATGCCCAGCGTGGGGGAGTCCCCCTGCCCACTGCAGATGGCTTCTGGGAAAAGCCATAAGTAAGTGAAAAGAAGATAAAAATGAGCAATAAAATTACATTTGACTAGGGAAGTGTTTCTCTTGTAGGCAGAGGGCTTACTAAAAGCCTTTAATTCTACTCTGAATGACATCTGAAACCTTGGAGGCGTATGTGGGAGATGTGTATAGCAGTTCAGGGACTGAGTAATGACCACTGTACCAGCACGTGCCACCAAGTTTGGATCACTTCAGCTGAAATCACACCATGGAGGATCCTGTCAGCCTGGGTAATGAACTAAGTGTGAGCACAGTGACAAGGGCAAGATAGCAGTTAGCTACCCTGGCTGTGGGGAGAGGACTGAGAAATCAGGGCAGAAAATGATCATCCTGCATGCTGTCATTTAGTTCTTCTCCCCCCCCAGCTGCTGTGTGATTGTGTTCTCCCTTTGTTCCCAATAAACAGTGTTGGTTTAAACCACATTGGTCTTACTGCTTAAACGTGGGGAAATGTCAATCACTGTGTTATTGGTATAAAACAGTTATTCAAGTTTCTAACTGGGAGTTCACAATAGTTCTGTTTAAATATTTGTAGAAACTCTTGCAATTTGAATGCACCATCATAGCATAAAGTTTGCACCAGCTTTTCCGTTAAGAATGACTCAGACCCTTTCCTTTTTTATATTCAGGAGAGTTTGGTGATGCAGACCTGTGGCTCACTCACTTTGAATGGTGTTTTTCTCCCTGAATTTCCAGGAAGGGGGAGTGAGAGAGAGAGAGAAGAAAAGGAAGGAAGGAAGAAAAGGAAGGAAGGAAGAAAAGGAAGGAAGGAAGAAAAGGAGGGAAGGAAGAAAAGGAAGGAAGGAAGAAAAGGAAGGAAGAAAAGGAAGGAAGGAAGAAAAGGAAGGAAGGAAGGAAGGAAGGAAGGAAGGAAGGAAGGAAGGAAGGAAGGAAGGAAGGAAGGAAGGAAGGAAGGAAGGAAGGAAGGAAGGAAGGAAGGAAGGAAGGAAGGAAGGAAGGAAGGAAGGAAGGAAGGAAGGAGCATCAAAACCTGTGTTTTGGTTGAATACTGATTTCCTGATGAAAAGTTCCTTTTGATGTTTCTAAGCAACATCACCAGCCCAGTTACCAAAGGAATTGCTATGCAACAACTTCATGGACCACACAAGCAGTGTATGCAGCCATGTCAGTAAAGCCTGGACTGTCAGCTCTGACCTCTCACCTGAGGGTAGAAGTCCTTCTGCAAAATAACAATTCTACAGCCTGTTAGAGAAGACCTGGCTGTCAGCTGTTTCTTCCTCTAACTTCCCTTCTCCCCATACTGGGAGGAGTCTAACTGGTTTGTCTTTGATAATGAGGATTGTTTTAAGGAGGATAGGGATGCAGCTAAAAACCAAGGTTTTCTTTTTTCGGGTGATATTCTGGAAAAAACATTTTCCTTGAACTTTTTGCAACATAAAACAACCAGTAGGAAAATTAATATTATCTTCATCCTGTAATTTTTCTGTCACAGGCAATTCTAATGTGAGTGTATTCATGTTCACTACTCTCTGTCCATTTCATGACCCATCATTTAATTTTCGTACTGAAATGTATGTTGTATTTGAGCTTGATATTCCAGCTGGTGTTGAAACATAAGTCTTTTAACTAAAGGTTTCCAAGGTTTAAAATGCCCATTTGGGGCCCAGAACACATGTAAGATATAGCTCATATAAATTCCTATTTGAAACTTGATGAGGCCAGAGGAATTGTATTTTGCCATTGTGAGATAAACATATTTTTTCTCACATTCTGTTTTTGATCCTCAAAGTGTGTGTGTCCATAAGAAGATCTTGCAGGATATATTGTTATAAAATGTACAGCTGGATTACTTTCTCATGGAAAAATATATTGGAGGAAAGAAACTTCTGTATTCAGACAGATTCCTAATGTTTTCACACAGAGCAGAGTTTCCATATCTTCATGGGAAACAAGTTTGCAGACTTCCATCCCCAAGCAAACCTTGTGATCAAGCTCACATGAAGCATGTCCCTATTTGACAGAGCTGAGACCTGACACCTGACCCCTCTGGGTTCCTCAGTACACTGGTTTAGTTGTAATCTCACTAATAAGGACACCAGAACTGCAGAAGGAAGTGTGAAAGTCTGAGTTTTAGTTTCTGGTTCTTAACTGCCTATTTGTCTTTTCTGAAGCCGTTAATTGCTCTTCCTCTGTTTCTGTCTGACAGTTTGTTGCTTTGTCCTATTTGCTTGGATTTGACAGAATTTTCCTATTCTTTCTCAACTTTTATCTGTCTGATCTCCCTCAAGTCTCACTTCTCAGCTGAGTCCTCCATTCCCACTGAGATAGGGTATAAGCAAAGCATTCTGAACTTTAAAAAAGCTCCGTTGCCTGAATACTTGTTTACTTCTGAATCCTCCCTCTCTTTCCATGTGTGCCATTGGTTAACACTGAGGATCACTGATGCCAATGCCACACTGAGTCATCCTAACAGGGGATGAGAGAAGTGAAGGTTTGCTCAGGTTACATGAGGTCAGTACTGCAACTGCTGCTCTCGAAGTCCCATGCTGCTACGCTTTCCCATTCAGTTGTGCCTCTTCAAAGTTACGCCTGGCAGCGTGTAGATACTGTCCTACGTGGGACATGGGCTCAGCTGGGACACTGTACAACAACTGATAATAGCAAGAAAAAACAGATGGAATGAAGCCCAACATACCCATACCTATGAAGCACATCCACGTGGCAGCAGCTGTGGGCTGTGAACGTCTCCTACTCATTAGAGGGGAAAGTTGCATACACTTTCCCAAGGTGATATAACAACACAGAAACAGAGTACCTGTGTCTGTCCTTCCTGTTCTTTAAACTTTCTGCTTTGGTTAAGCCTTCTGAGATAAATCATTTCACTCATCATTCTTGCATTGCATCTCTTGTAGACAAGACCTTCTTATGTTTGAGTAGGTTATGACATGGTGGGTTCCTCTGGCCTTGGCCAGGATACTTTAGATGCTATTCCAATGCTCCATCTACCAATATCTTCAAAAGATTACCAGCTTTGGGGTGTAGGTAGGAAGCTGTTAAAACTTTTGCTTCAAGGCATCTGGGAGACATTGATGTGGTAGAAGAAGAATGTGTATCGACTCGATAAGATTTTCTAAGCAGGTTTTTCTGCCTCTTGATTCAGTGGCTGGAAAAATGCCCACTCTGGAAAGTGAGGATAAAACTGAAGCTTTTCCAAATGTTTTTTTGGTAGCTGGCACGCACTTTAGATAGAGCTTTTAACTTAATTAAATCAACCACTTAACCCTCTTCCTTAATTATGTGCTTTGGAGAATTTAGAAGAAAAATCACCCTGAATAGAATGTTAAAATGAACATCAGACAAATACAGCCCCAAACAGGAAATCGTGTGAACACCCTGGTGTACACCTACTCTCTCCCATTTCAGAACAACATACTGAGACTATGCACTGTCTGCAGTGAAAACACTGAGGACATTTTGTTCAGCTGCCTGGGATTCAAGCACAATGATACTTTCTAAAGTAGAAGTATTCTTCTGGGACATCTTTGCACATAAGAGCAGGCATTCATTTAGGCCACTGTAGTTACAGTTGCAAAACAGTTTCCACTATAATCTCCTGCTTTCTCATGCTCATAGCTTTCCAAAGCAAGAGAATTTTGGACTGATTCTTTACTATGATGAATCCTTTCTGGACCAGAGTTTTCCTTAGGAAAGGCAACAAAATTAGCCAACTTAGTTTCTCAAAGTTAAAAATATACATATTTTGTTTCCATGATGAAACAGTGTAAACTTAATTCCTTCTTCTCATGTCCATGCATTAAAATCATAGAATGTCAGAAAATGATCATTTCAATAAACACATTGGACATTCACCTTTTCAGTTTTCTATTCTGATTATAACTACCATTTTGCTATTTATCTGGAGACCTTTCTCCTTTCTCTGTATGCTTCCAGAATGCTATAATTATTATGTTTAGAACTAACTCCTTTATCAATGAAGACCAATCTCAGAAGAAATTATCTGAGCACATGTGTCAGTGGCTCCCCAGTCCTAGTTAGGCCAGTCTATATTTCATTGCTTAATATTCTTGTTTGACGTTACCATACTCTGTGATTGCAGTGGGTTGACCTTGACTGGTGGCCAGACACCCACCCAACCACTCTTACTCCACCTCTGCAACAGGACAAAAGACTAAAAGAAGAAAAGCTTCTGGGTCAAAGTAAGCATAGTTGCCAATTGCTATCATAGGCAAAACAAGCTCGATCTGAGGAAAATTAGTTTATTCCAAATGAAAATAGATTTAGATAGTCAGAAACTAAGACATAGTAAAACAACACCTTCTTCCCCTTATGTTTTTTGAGGCTCAATTTCTCTCTTTCAGTCTTGACTCCTCTTAGAGGAGAAGACAAATCTTTTTTTGTCTATTCTTTTCCTGTGTCTTGTCAGCTGTAGACAAACCAAGAGAGAAGGATAATGCTCTCTAGTTTCACCTGGGTTTCCATCAGCCATGTTTACAACATCAGAGGTATCCTTTCCATGGTCTTTTCTTTTGGTGAATATGTTATTTATCTTTTTTTTTTTTTTTTTTTTTTTTTTAAGTTTAGAAACAAGAACACGTCAATTTTCAGGTATAGATGACAGCAAATAAGATGTTGAGCTTTGACTGCAAACAAGACTAACACTGAAGATAAACATCTTTTTTGGATATGATATCTGAGTAAATATTCTGTATTCTAATGCTTGAGATGGTCACTAAGAACAGTCATACTCATATTTTATAATACTGAATTATTTTAAAACAAGCATTTTTCATTTTACTTTAAAATTCATTAAAATATTGTATATATGTGTCCTTATTTATTTTATTATTAATTTGCATTTTCTCATTCATTGATCTTTCTTAATTTGAAGAATTATTTTCTTCATTCACTAGATGTCTTAAGCTGTAAAATTTATTTCTCATTTTGGTTAAAGTATTTCTTATTAACTAAAGAACTAATTTTAATTTCAGTGTCCTCAGAATCTGTTTTTCCTGAAAATATACTAAAAAATCTTTCAGGTATACAAAAATTTTTAGAAACAAGTATAATAGGTAAATAAAGTAAAACTGTGATTGAGAATTTTCTCAGGTCCAGTTAAATTACACAGCGTAAAAAACTCGTCATTATTGCCTTGAATAAACCGAAACACCTGTTCTCATAATCAAAGTAAATCAAGCTATTTTTAACAATCATTTATTTATTTTTTTACTACTGGACTGTGCCAGTTCCTAGAATTTGATCCTCACAATCATATTCTATGCTTGCCTTTTTTTAAGGTTCTCCATTTGTTTGTGTTTGAGGTTTATATAAACTCTTTCCAGGAATGCTTATTTGATCGTTCAGGTGTTCTTTTCCAAAGAAATAATTAAGTCACAGAATAGGGGTAATTAAAAAATAAACAAAACAACAACAAAAAAAACAACCCACAAACCAAGCAACCAGCAAACCCCCAAACCCTACATTATTTAGGAGAATATTTATTTCTGAGTTGTATCGACTATGTACAACATGACAAATTTCACCATCTTACTTACAGAATCATAGATCACAGAATCACAGAATCACAGAATGTTAGGGGTTGGAAGGAACCTTGAAAAATCATCTAGTCCAACTCTGCTGCCAGAGCAGGATCACCTGGTGTAGGTCACACAGGAACGCATCCAGGTGAGTTTTGAATGTCTCCAGAGAAGGAGACTCCACAACCTCCCTGGGCAGCCTGTTCCAGTGCTCGGTCACCCTCACTGTGAAAAAGTTTTTCCTAATGTTTTGGTGGAACCTACTATGTTCCAGCTTGTATCCGTTGTCCCTTGCCATTGGACATCACTGAAATGATCCTGGCTCTGTCCTCCCAGCACTTACCTTTTACATATTTATGGACATTAATGAGGTCATCCCTCAGCCTCCTCTTCTCCAAGCTAAAGAGACCCAGCTCCTTCAGCCTTTCCTCATAAGGGAGATGTTCCACTCCCTTCATCATCTTTGTGGCTCTGCGCTGGACTCTCTCAAGCAGTTCCCTGTCTCTCTTCAGCTGAGGGGCCCAGAACTGGACACAATATTCCAGATGTGGCCTCACCAGGGCAGAGTAGAGGGGCAGGAGGACCTCTCTCGACCTGCTTGCTACTCCCCTTCTAATACACCCCAGGATGCCATTGGCCTTCTTGGCCACAAGGGTACTCTGCTGGCTCATGGTCATCCTGCTGCCCACCAGAACCTCCAAGTCCCTTTCCCCTATGTTACTCTCCAACACATCAGTCCCCAACCTATACTGGCACATGAAGTTGTTCTTTCCCAAGTGCAAAACTCTACACTTGCCCTTATATTTCATAAAATTTCTCCCTGCCCAACTCTCCAGCCTGTCTAGGTCTCTCTGAATGACACCACAGCCTTCTGGCGTGTCAGCCACTCCTCCCAGTTTGGTGTCATCAGCAAATTTGCTGATGGTGCACTCTATTTCCTCATCCAAGTCATTAATGAATATATTGTATAATACAGGTCCCAGTACCGACCCCTGAGGGACTCCACTATATACAGGCCTCCAACTAGACGTTGACCACATTGACCACAACCCTCTGACTTCTTTCCTTCAACCAGTCCACAACCCACCTCAGTACTCGATCATACAGATCACACTTCCTCAGTTTAGCTGTGAGGATGCTGTGGGAGACGGTGTCAAAAGCTTCACTGAAATACAGCTAAATCATACCCACTGCACGGCCACCATCCATCCATCTGGTTACACCTTTGTAAAAGTCTATTAGGTTGGTCAAACATGACTTCCCCTTGGCAAAGCCATGTTGACTGCTCCTAATAACCTTCTTATCCTTGATATGCCTAGAGACAGCCCCAAGGATAAGATGTTCCATCACCTTTCCAGGGATGGAGGTGAGGCTGACCGGTCTGTAGTTACCTGGGTCTTCCTTCCTGCCCGTTTTGAAGATTGGAGTGACACCTTAACTTCCATGACAGAAGTAGAAGTTTTAATGTATGACATATTTTGTGTATCCTAGCTTTCTATCACGTGAAGGAATAGATTATTAAAAATGTCAATTTGAAGAGAGTTTTTTCTCTAGGATTTTCCATGGTCACTAACCAAGCTGTGTAATTTCTCATTTCTAGTCTAAAGAACATTTTACACTTTAATGTTTGCATTTTCTTAAAGCAACCTGCCAAAACAAAGTAGCAAGGAGCTCTCTATTGTATGACCAACACTATATTCACAGCGAATCTGGTTTACGGAAGGTTTTAAGCTCCTCTTTGTCCCTGGTGCTGAAAAATGGAGCTACCTGGCAGCATCATGTTTGTCTGAGAGGAGAAGGGACATAAACTGTGGAGTAAACCTGAGATGAATGAGGTGGAGCAAAACTGTTCATACGCACATGAAGGTATGTCATAGTCACAGAAAAATGTAAGGTGTCAAGGACCACTGAAGTTTGTCTGGTCTAACTCTGAAAGACAGAAGAAGGGTTAATGTCAAAACCAGACCAGATTGCAGAGGGTGTTGTCCCATCATTGCTCTCAACTTGTCTTTGTATGCCATACTCTGTCCTTGTAATTGTCTTGGTAAACCTATACTATGCTCTTTCTAGTTTATCCAAATTTGTCTTATAGTAATAAGATGGTTTTAAGAATTGATCAAGTAAAATACCATATAAAGCATATATAATTCCCCTTATTCCAAAAAACATGTATAGATTTTTGGTTTCCGGTTATTCTTCATGCATTATTCTCACATATATAAGCAATTCCAGCTGAAGGAAATAATTACTTAAAATTACATCCACATTTTATATGAGAAGGTATAAGTGTTTACTTTGTGTCCTGCACATTGTGTTCTCTAGGTGTTGTATAATTTGACATTCACATGGATACAAACATTAATAGATTTCATAGGCTTGGTGGGGAGGTAGGTCTGGAAGACAGACTATATCCCCCAATATGTGGGAAACAGCCTATTTCAGCATGATGATGCAGCAGTGGCTGCTATTCTGGTACATGGGTTAGTATTCACAGTGTCTGTGTGCAATGTACAATGTTTTGGGCTTAAATTTCTGGTATTCCTGCTTGCACAAATCCTCAGGAAATACTCTGCTCTTATTCTGTATAACCAACGACTTACTTTCTTTAGCTTACACAGGATAACACAATTTCTCATCTCTAATTTCTCTGGGGCTGAAGGAACACTCATAGAGACTTACATGAAGACTTACTTGAAGACATAACCAGGTGGATGGATGGTGGCCATGCAGTGGACGTGGTCTACCTGGACATCAGCAAGGCCTTTGACACCGTCTCCCACAGCATCCTCATAGGTAAACTGAGGAAGTGTGGTCTGGATGACCAAGTAGTGAGGTGGGTCGAGAACTGGTTGAAGGGAAGAAGCCAGAGGGTTGTGGTCAATGGGGCTGAGTCTGGTTGGATGCCTGTGTCTAGTGGGGTCCCTCAGGGGTCAGTGCTTGGGCCGGTGCTGTTTAATATATTCATCAATGATCTGGATGAGGGATTAGAGAATGTTGTCAGCAAGTTTGCTGATGATACGAAGTTGGGAGGAGTGGTTGACACACCAGAAGGCTGTACAGCCATTCAGAGAGACCTAGACAGGCTGGAGGGCTGGGCGGGGAGAAATCTTATGAAGTTTAACAAGGGCAAGTGTAGAGTTTTGCACTTGGGAAAAAATAACCCCATGTGCCAATATAGGTTGGGGACTGCCCTGCTGGAGAGCAGTGCAGGGGAAAGGGACCTGGGGGTTCTAGTGGACAGCAGGATGACCATGAGCCAGCACTGTGCCCTCGTGGCCAAGAAGGCCAATGGCATCCTGGGGTGTATTAGAAGGGGAGTAGCAAGTAGGTCAAGAGAGGTCCTCCTGCCCCTCTACTCTGCCCTGGTGAGGCCACATCTGGAATATTGTGTCCAGTTCTGGGCCCCTCAGCTCAAGAAGGACAGGGAGCTGCTTGAGAGAGTCCAGCGTAGAGTCACAAAGATGATGAAGGGAGTGGAGCATCTCCCTTATGAGGAAAGGCTGAAGGAGCTGGGTCTCTTTAGCTTGGAGAAGAGGAGGCTGAGGGGTGACCTCATTCATGTTTATAAATATGTCAAGGGGGAATGTCAGGAGGATGGAGCCAGGCTCTTTTCAGCGGCGTCCACTGACAAGACAAGGGGCAATGGGTGGAAGCTGGAACACAGGAGGTTCCAGAAAAATATGAGGAAAAACTTTTTTACTGTGAGGGTGACCGAGCACTGGAACAGGCTGCCCAGGGAGGTTGTGGAATCTCCTTCTTTGGAGACATTCAAAACCCGCCTGGACGCATTCCTGTGCGCTCTAGTGTAGGTGGTCCTGCTCTGGCAGGGGGGTTGGACTAGATGATCTTTAAAGTCCCTTCCAACCTTTAACATTCTGTGATTCTGTGATTCTGTGATTCTGTGATTTTTGCACTGAGCAGAATTGTCTCTCTGCTACACATCCCTAAATCAACTTTTAAACAAATTTTCCTTGTAAAGCAATAGATGAGGAATATCCGAGAAGAATTACTAAAGAATCTGAAAGATATTAAATTCAAGCCAAATCATGGCAGTAACAACACATCTCCACTGCGTTGTATTCAGGCCCGTATCTCATAAACACGCCTTGCTCAAACTTTGCCTGTCTGTTGAAAGGCAGTGTTTTAATCCACCGGGTTGTCAGAGGGTGGCAATGTAAGAACACAAAATAAGCACACGGCCAATTAATGAGAGCTTCTCCAGGCTGGGAGCAGGCGGCTTTCCTGACCCAGCCCCAGCCTTCTCTTTGTTTACTACCGTCACCGTGTGAAAAAAGACAGGGTGGTCCTGAGGAAACACCGTGCTTCATGCAAGACAGAAAACCTTCCAGACAGAGAGAAACATGCTCCTCTTATTTACGGTTCAGCCATGTTTATCCCAGGTGGAATTTCCTCCAGATCTGCCAGAGGAAATAGAGTGGGCAGGCTCGTGATGTGCCGCCGGGAGCTGCTCCTCTGCCAGGCCTTCCCACATCCCTCAGAGCCAGCCTTGTCTGCATTAGTAGCCTCTATATGGGTCTACACAAAGTTGCAGGACTTGCAAGGTAGATGTCTATCACAGCAACACAAGACAGAAGCGTCCAAGCGTGCTGGTGATTCCTTCTGTTGTCACCTTCTCTTTCTCTGCTCATAACTAAAATCCTCTCTCCTTTAATTAACTGTGCAGATGTGTATGATCACACCAGCCTCCAGGTATTCCCAGGAAGTGTCTTCTTCCTCACTTTCCCGTGGTGAGATGTGTGATCACTCAGGTGACAAGCACTGAAATATTTTGCTTTGTAATTTGAGGGATTAAAACACACCTGACTTTACCGTGACAAGGAGCACCCAGGAAAATAAATGTTTTCTGTTGACCATATATAGAGATGTACGAGGTACTAACAGTGTACAGGTAGGATGGCCAAAACTGCCATTTTTCCCAGTAAATAATTGTTAGGTTTGGTTATTTTTCTCACTCCTGATAGGAGTTTGTGCTGGTAGATTATGTAGAGATAATTGGTGCCTGAGGGGATCACAAACAGGGAGAATCTCCAGGGCTGGAATCAGTTTTGTGTCAGATCCCTGTTCCCTGGCACAGAGCAGAGAGCTGATGCTCTTTTACAGACTGAAGTGAGAGAAATGTGTTTTTTGAATACCTGTGATTTTTTAAAAATGTTTGCTTCACACATGGGAGCATTATGACTGTTATCCTTCTCCCACTAGGATTGGGATTAAGGCTGCAGTTCAGTGCCTGCTGAGATGAGTCATTATTCATTTTAAATACCTCTTTTGGTGGCTAAGAATAAATTTTGTTGTCAAAGTGCTACAACATCTTCTTTGGAACAAGTGCTGTCCTCTTACAGAAGAGACGATTTTGCAAGAGGAATGGGTCTAGCCCCGTTTAAGGCATGGTCTTTTACCTTTTGGTTTTGATGTGTATCTTGGACAAATAAGACACAAAGGGAATTTGTCACAAAATCTTTCAATAAATTAATATATTAAAATGTATTCCTTCCTCAATCATTTTATTGTCGTCATTCCATGTGCCACATCTAATTCATAGGGTGAGATGTCTTGAAACAGTGACTCATCTTTTCCTTATAAAGCACGGTGCATGCAAAACTGCATTAATAAAAGACTAATAATGGGATCTACTTGTCTCTTAGAGACTGGAGCAGAGATAAGTGATTCCATTACAGACCCTAGTAAGGATGTAGTACAGTTTGTGTCTATCTTGGATAAGGCTGAGGACTGATAACACAGAGTGCAGTGTACAGAAGCCCATGGATGATAGCTCAAAGCAATCAGATCTTAAAATAGAAATCAAGGGTCAGGACCTCAAAGAAAATACGCCATCAATGCAATTTACATTATCTCCAGCTGAGAATTTCAATACCATTGGCAAGCAACCATGATCTAAACCATAGAAGACCTCATGAAATAATGCAATATTGCTGTTCCATTAAAAAGGAGAGCACAGAGAAACAGTTATTTGTTAAAGAAATTAATTTCACTTCTGAATATGAAACTAAATTTATTTCTTTACCAAGGAGTGATCATTGCACATAAGTAGGTAACCCTGGATAAAAGGTAGGAAGCTTGCAATTCTTATTTCCTGATACTTCTGTTGATTATCAGAGGCTAGAAGTAATAAATTTATTGACAGGAGTGTGGGAAAGACACAGAGTTTTGTGCCTCTCAACAATAAAACAGAGTTTCAATACTGAATAGCAGGCTGCTTAAATCATGGTCTCTGCCCACTATAGCATATACACCACTACGGTGTTGTATTGGCATAGCATGTCAGTACTTAATGTTAGGAACTAAATACAGAGTGCTTTTAAATAATTAACATGAGTAGATTCCAGACAAACTAGTTCCAATGTTTTATTTCTTGAACAATATAATCCTTAGCAGATGCCCATAATTAGGGATATAGATCTAAAAATACGATAAAAGAACATGCATGGAGTTTGCTTATATTCGTTCTCAGTTCTACCATATTAACATAATTACATGCTTTAGTTTAGGAGAAGCTTGACAAACTTCTTCATTTCTCCAGTTAATATCAGATATTTATAGCTTAAGCAAAAAAGGAAATGACAGGAGAGTGGACAAGCTGTTTATGTGAGCTGAAGAAATAATTATCAGATTATTCATGGCACTATAAAGAGTAGGAATGATAAGCAGCCCAGCTATTGTAGTGTGATTAGCTAATATTAGTTAAGCATTGTGAAGATAGAAAGAACTCTACAAAGGTTAAGCATTATTATTATCACTGTTAATTCAGAGTGATGGAAGACAGTGAAACCTCTTACCATGTGCTGTGTAAAGCTTGCAGAAACTGAAATTTAGAACCGAGAGATTTGCAGATGGGATAAAGAGCATTACCAGCTGGCGAGTTCTTTCTGCTTGTTCCTTGCTGAGGTCTGAGTAGCTGGTCATTTGAAAAGATACCTCATAGACAGCAGCAGGGATATAGAATCTATCACAGTAGGAGGGAGCCATATGGGTCAAGCTGCCTCTCTCCAGCCACCCTGTGGGCCCCCGGTCCCGTGTAAGGAGCAGCAGTGCTGAGAGTTGCAGGTTGCCACTCGTGAGGCTGGCGGGACTTAGAACATCACCCATACGGATGTAACCATCCTGGAAACGTTAACGTTCTTTAACTGCAGTCTTATATTTCTGAGCATCTCAGTGATTATGCCATGGATTGTTGCTTCAGGCAAAATTACTTGTATGTACCATATGAAACATAGGGTGCTTCCCTAGGATGATCTGTTCCACTAATGTATTGTTATCTGGAATTAGTCAAAAATAAGCATTTTTGATTCTAAAGGAAGGTGTTTTAAAGACATTACTGGTTTTTAAAAACATTTCCAGCCTGGAAACCGAACCAATCACAACCTCTTTCTATACTAAATATGAAACACTAATTGTAACATTAATACTAACACCAATACTACTAATGAATCACTTCACAATACCAAATTTTGTTCACTTTGAAAAAGATTATTGAAATCAATAAATTTATTTGATATAGATGACTATTGAACCTTTCAGACTTATTGTCATTATCTGTGCTAGACTGAATATCAATAGTATTTTGTAGATTCACTAATCAGAGAAATTCCCCATCCTGAAATCTCATTAATCTGTCATACTGGGAAGGACAAGAACAGAGGTAGTCACCGAGGGAGGAGAAAACAGTAATAAGAGGAGTGCTGGAAAGCTGATTTACCACATAATGTTTGGAGCCCTTTCCAGATGATGGTGAGTCTTACCACTGACTTTAGACCTTTTGGTTCATTGAGAGCTAACATTCAGAATAACAGTATTATAATGGCTCTTAAAAGAGCTTGGAGAGAAAATGTGAAGTGATTCAGAGGATGATTCACTCATATTGATAGAGAAACATCAGCAGTAGCTAAACACGACAGATACAGTGTGTACAGAGACAGCCAAGCCAAGTCTAAATTGGAGTTTGGAGCATGCATTTGCAATTTAGTCATCTGGATAGCCAGCTATGGGTTGTTAGAAACCAATATTAACTGAAAAGCAGCATCTCCAGTGTGAGTATTCCCAAAGGTACAAAATGTTTGTCCACTTAAAATTGACTGTTGTCAATTTTAGGGTGTGATTCAGACTGTAATTTAAAAGCCGATCTCTGACATTATTTCCCAGCTAATTTATGTTATGAGAACTGAATTTAATTTAACTCAAGTTTCCTTTGTATTACAGAATTTGGCACCCGTACTTCTGCTGATTCATCATCTGTAATGACAAAATTGACTTGCAAGAGCACCACAGGTCAAAGTGTTTGTACCAGTACTTCATGTCCTTGTTATTTGCAGTTTTGTTGGTAAAAGATCGTGTAGGTCTTCTGGCAGTTTTTAATGCAATAAATTATGGGGTGTGGAAGTAGTATATCACAAGAAAAGCAGTTCACATCACAGGTACAGTGGGTGGAGTTTTCAACTTGTCTAGGTAGTACGAATGAGGAGTTTAGAACATAAAGCAAGGAGAAAATTGTGAGAAACAGACAATTTCCTTCCCACCGTGTCATTCAGACCATTCCCTTATCTCCGCCAAACCTGGGGGCCTGAGTACCTCCAGTCTGTGGTGGTACTTGTGTCACTGTGCATGCCCCTAGCTTGGATTTCAAAGGACCACCCAGTAAAGTAACATCCTTCCTGATGGTGAACCATATCATCAATTTTCAGTCATGCTCCAGGCCTGTAGGAATGAGGAGCTATGTTGAAAACTTTGGATGAGGAATTGCCTGGCAAGGAAAGAGAAGGGTGCTGCGACAATGGGACTTCTAGGACTTGAAGGCATTTGTGAAGCCATTCATTTACCACCTGAACACTATTAAATTATCTTCCTCATCTGAGGAACCCTGTATGTATTTATTGGTCTAAGGTGTTGAAGGTTAGTGCTGGGCTGACTGTTAAAGGCCACCAGGACATAAGGCAAACAACAGAGGTTCCAAAAGTTTCATGTGTGAAAGATGACTTTTCTAAGTACAAACAAAAAGATAAGAACACTGCCAGTGAGCCATCAGGTATATTCCTCTTGCAGAGCTTGTGACTTTGAAGCGATTGAAATGGTGGTGGTGGGAGGGAGGAAACAGGAGTCCAGCAGATTCCTAACCTACACTGGGACAGTGGGAGGTGGCACAGCTGCCCACTGGTTTTGGGAAGCTCAACATAGTTGTATACACAGAGTTTAGTGTGATGTTGAATGGTGGTGGGGAGCATTCTGGTAAAGTTTCAAGAACACATTATTCCTGAAGCTGGACACAGGGACCCTGATATGTGGGGATGTCACGGCTGAGTTGCTTACATATTTGGATAGACATGACTGTTTTACTAGTTCTACTGGAGGCCATTTATTTCTTCAGTGGAAATTAAATGTTAAAGAGTATTAAGAATATTTAGAGTCTGGACAAAGAAAACAATTATGTGGAACAAAACAGGTCAAATTGGCACATTAGAAGAGAGTGTCCAATATGTTAAGATCATGGGCTGGTCACTCACTGACGATATGTTACCCTTTCTTTTCAGCAGCATCCATCTATCCCAGTCTGGAAATAGATCTTTGGGCCACCTCTTTCACCGAAAGCTTTGAAAACCCACTCTCACAGGGGACAAAAAGATGCAATCAGTGAAAGAACGTGTTTCTTGTTTTCCTTGCATTTTTATTAAGAATATTTAATGGCTCTTGAAAATGAAGCAAAGACCAGTCTGCTTATGAGACGAACCTGCTAATGAACAGGTTGCCACGGCATGTTAAACAAGCCGTTTAACATGCCTCAAAACAAACACGAAAAGGAATCTGGGGAGACACTAAGAACCCACAAAAGACTTGTGAAAGTAAAAACTACATGTCTACCAGTAAAATGACAAATTCTGGTATTTTTTTTAGGTCTGCTGCCCAGAACTTCCTGCTTGGAAAGGGCCCTCTCATGCCAAGGGAGCCTCCTGTTTGGCAGAAGTCCCATCCCAGGGACCATCCTGGCAGCGTAACGGGATGCAGAGGAGCAAATTCCAGTGTTTGGGAATATCATACTGTGATACTGTGATCCCCTGACACTGTTTACTGGAGAGATACAGTCAAAGAGTACAGAAACCACTGCAGGTTGTATCCACTGCTACTTCCTTGGTGTAGCTATGGTGGGATGAGTGTAACTATGTGTTTGGGTCTGGACACTTGTCCTGCCTATCTCTTTTGTTCTGTAAATCTAGGTCAAATTCCTCTTCCCACATAAAGTTTTTTTCCTGAATCCTTTTCCCCTCTGTGGTCTTTCTCTCTATTTTTCTTGTACTGTACCCTCAATAGAAAGAACCTCTCTGCTACAAAAGAAAACTTCTTGGTTCTTTGGTCTGGGGATTTCCCTTTTATTGTGTTGTGTACTTCCCCAGAGATAAACAGGTTTTGTATTGGGTATGCTCTTTAGTTCAATCACTATTCATCCACTTGTTAATGACATTTTAGCTTGTAATGACATTTAGCTGTAACTTTTTCTAGTAGGGTGGAGATAGGTGTTGGAAAATCTTCTGATGGTTAGCTATGTGTTGAGGTGTTTAACAACATAGCCATTTCATAATAAGAATTGAGATTATTTAAATTACCTCATAGGCAAATTCCCCAAAACTTCAGGTTATACTCACACGGTCTAATCCTGGCCTAGAGAGCAGGTCTTCATTCTCTCTTCCTCAAAATTATCTTTCATTGTTCATTCTGACAACTTTATCTTGTTTTAAATAAATATGTTCAAGTGGCATTTTATCTGGAAAATATTGAGCCAGTATGTATTAAGTTTGCATGGCAAGGTTTTGATACCGGGGGTCTTACAGGAGTGGCAATGTGAGAAGCTGCTAGAAGCTTCTCCTATGTCCAACACAGCCAATGCCACCAGTTCTACCCGTCACTTGCCAGGGCAGTGCCTATCAGCAATGACAGTGGCACCCCTGGGGTAACGTGTTTAAAAAAGGGAAAAAAAATGTGTAACTACAGCTGGAAAGAGAAATGAGAATATGTGAGAGAAACAACTCTGCAGGCACCAAGGCCAATAAAGAAGGAGGTGGAAGAGGCACTGGAGCCGAGATTCCCCTCCAACCTGTGGTGAAGACCATGGTGAGGCAGACTGTCCCTCTGCAGTTAATAGAGGATAATGGTGGAGCAAATATCCATCTTCAGCCTATGGATGACCCCGTGTTGGAGCAGGTGGGTGCCCAAAGGAGGCTGTGACTCCATGGAAAGCCCATGCTGGAGCAAACTCCTGGAAGGACCTGAGACTCCATGGAGAGAGGAGCCCATGCTGGAGCAGGTTTGGTGGCAGGACTTGTGACCCCATGGAAAAGACCCAGGTTGGAGCAGTTTGTAAACGGCAGCCTGTGGGAAAGAACCATGCTGGAGAAGTTTATGGAGCATTGTCTGCTGTGGCAGGGACCCCACACTGGAGCAGAGGAAGAGCATGAGGAGTGTCCCCCCTGAGGAGGAATGAATGACTGAAACACGTGATGAACTGAACACAACCTCCATTCCCTGTCCCCTTGTGCTGTGGGGGGGAAAGAGGTAGAGAAATTGTGAATGAAATTGAACCTGGTAAGAAGGGAGGGATGAGGAGAATATTTTTAAGATTTGGTTTTATTTCTCATTACCTTTCTGTGATTTAATTGGTGATAAATTATTTTGAGTCTGTTTTGCCTGTGACAGTAGTTGCCGACTGATCTCCCCGTCCTTATCTTGAGCCTTCTGTTTTCTTTTCTCTCCCCTGTCCAGTTCAGGAGGGGAGTGACAGAGCAGCTTTGGTGGGCACCTGATGTCCAGTCAGGGTCAACCTACCACAGAGTAACAAAAAGAACTCCACCAAAATTGCTTTTACCAATTAAAATACATTTTCCCAGAGTGACAAATATTTGTCTTCTTTGATATGAAACAAGAAATTTGTGTAAATTGGTTTCCCACAAATGAGGTTTTTAATGCTGATACATGACTCTTACGGGTAATCAGATAAACATTTTCATTTAGTACAGACATGGTGCTATATCATTTGAATAATAGTCTTAATGAACAGGCAAGTGTAGTTTTTCCAAAAAAAAAGTGATGAAAGTTCTCAATTGTGAATTAATCTACCATAAATCTAAACTATATCATTAAATCCTGGGTCTTTGTCTTCTTTGAAAAAAAATACGAGGGGTTCAAGTTAGAAATACAAGCAAAAATACAGATTTGGATTCTTGGATGGAATGAAAATGAATGTGAAGACAGATCCTATGTCCCTTCCCATACTGCTAACATTCAAACATGTATCACTAATGTCATGAGACATGATGCCCCCTTAAAAAGTCTAGTTTGTATAATTAATTTTTCTTTATGGACCCATGACTACAATAAACCCTGAAAACATGGAAGCAGCTTATTCATTTACTTCCAAATTAAGAAAAAAGAAGAAAAAGCCGTGTAGAAAAATCACTGTTTTCCCCCCCCAATACTGAATGAATCCCACACTGCTCTTCAGCAATTTTTATGTTTCCTTTAGCTTGAGAGTGCTTCTGTAGCAGCAGGATTCAACTCTGACCTTCCATGAGGTTCTGTGAGTGGGAGCCACTGCTGTGGCCACCAGCGTGGTGTCCACAGACTCCAAAACAAAAGCATATATGAAACTTGTTGTATTGCATACACGTGTTGTATGTCAGATTAACCCACAATGTTGAATTAGTTTTCTTTAAACACAGCAGTTTGTTTAAGGCCCTGGGTTGTGGGTTTGTTTTGCTTTGGTTTTGATTTTTTTTGATGTTCTTGTTGCTTTTGTTTTGGTTTTTTTTTTTTTTAATTCTCTCCTTGAATGTTTTATTTTTGAAATCACTGTTCATATTCAGTTTTTAAAAAAGACATTGGAAAAAAGTCACAATCTTTTTTCCACATAACATCTTAACAGGTTTTTTTTCACTCTGTGGAAGGAAAATAGCCTGTCTGATCATTTCCAGGAAGAAGGTGGATAAGCTTTTATCTCTTTACCTACAGCCCAATCTGCATTTCTGTGCAAAGCAGGGTATATGATAAACAACAAAGGGTAGTAGGTTGAGACATGTTTTTACCTACCTCCAAGGTGGAAGGGTCAATGATTAATGCAAAATACTTTTAAAAGGTCCTGAATGTCCCACAACAGTAGACCTAGTACCTCACAATTGTTTGCCATTTTATCAAAAAAAAAAAAGCTTAAAAAAATCTCAGAAAGTCAGATCCTTGGCATACAGTTAGTGGATCTATGCTTATATTCAAAATATATGTTTATATGCTTATATTCATTATATTCATATAATATATGCTTATGCTTATATTCAAAAATCTACTTCAATTGTAAGTCTGATTGAATACACAAGCCACATTGCGATGTATGTTTTCAGCCCAGAGAGTTGAGGGACAGGTAAAATAATCATAAATTACACAAGTATTTTATAGGATTGAAGATTAAATAGATAGAAAGTCAGACAACTGAAGAGTCGTGTTGGTAAGGTAATGAACTATAATGCTCAGCATCTACAATTTTTCATTATTAAGAAGTTTTGCATGATTTTGTGCATTTCTGCATTTCTTAATTCTGAAATATCTCCCAGGGTATCCATACTGAAAACTTTTACAAGCAATAACAATAACACTGCAGTTCAGGTTGAGGCAACTCAGGAAAAATGTTGCAGAAGTGACAGTTATTAAGATGCTTCACAGATTCATATCAGCTTTAGATCATTTTCTCCGGCACTTCAGAGAAGTAACGCAGAAGCCCAAATAGAATGACAAAACCCAAGTAACAGTAAGATGGAGCTTTTGTACTCGCAGAGCTATTCTGCAAGAGATTATATCCATGTTTTACTTTGCACCACAAAGAGGGAAAGAAGTAAAATAAGTAGCATGCAACTTCACGTGGAAAATCACAGCATCTAGGTGCTGTACTGTGTGGATTTGCAGCTTCCCCTGAACACCCGCACACTGTCTCCTGCCATCTCCTCCCATGCTCAGGCTTTCAGGAGGAAATATTTCCCCTTTCTTCCTCCTGCTGTATGGGTCACAGTTGAGAGTCATAGAATCATAGACTTGTTTAGGATGGGAAAAAGACCTTAAAGATCCAGTCCAACTGCTAATCTAGCACTGCCAGGTTCACCACTAAGATATGGTTCCAAGCAGTCCCTGCAGTTGCGTTGAGAAGCGACCTGTGGACAACAGGTTGTGCAAGGTGCTTGATCTCTGATGTATGTAAACATTTTTTTTTAAAAGATCACTGCTTCCTTGTGGGGACTGAAATATCCCAAAGAATTGATCTTACACTGTTTGTTATAAAGCTTTTAAGGAAAACAGAGGAAGCCTTGAAAAGCTTAACAAGGCTCTAGTGGCACAAATTCAAACAATTTTGCTGGAATTCAAGTAGCAAAATGTCTGTGCTTTGCTTTGAAACTGAACTGGGAGTACAGACAAATTCCCATCTACAATATTTGTGAATATATGTTAAATATGACTTCATTTCCTGTTTTTTTTCACATATTATTTTCCTCATTGATATGATGACAACTTAATCAAGGAGTTTTCATAGTCTGTGTATCAGTTAGCTCTGTAAATATGACATAACTTGCTTTGAGGTGCACACCAGGAGAAGCGTCACGGTGAGGGTAGATAACTCATGTGAGTCCATCCCCCATGTGAAAAGCCTGACCACTCAGGCATTGTGAGAAGCAGTCACTATACTCAGAAAAGTGATCAAGACTGTAAGAACTCTAAAAGCTGCTGGAAAAAAAATCTGGTTTTGTAATCAGTTGTCTCTTAAACTGTGGGTGGCAGCAGCATCCAGACAGAGGGAATTTTTGGAAGCCTCCCCCAGGGCCCTGACCTCTGCTGAATGTTTCTGGAGGAGGCAGCATTAATTGCTACCCCAAGACTGGGAGGCTGAGCTCACAACAGGCAAACACATTAGTTTGTAAATGAAGGATTAAACCAGGAAACCTTGCTAATAACCTAGTTCAGTAGCCCCATAATCACCACAGTATGATGGTGAGTAATTTGCAGTGTTTGTAAGTATGAGTTCAGTGGCACTCTAATTGACTTAGTTTCCTATTCTGGATGGCTGTGCTGATACTTGGAATCGTTCTGTAAGATGATCTTTAAATAACGTTCCATGTGTCACAGCACATGTGGCATTCCTGACTTCCACATCTAGCTTTCCTCATTTGGACAATTTATGGCCTTGTGTAAATCAGCCTCAAACATAAGCAGGTCCAGTTCTTTTGCTGTTTCATACTTCCTTCATTGTAAACAACGTTATGCCCTCAGACAGTCTCCATTATCCACAGGCTTTGCTGCCTTGAATCTGAATTTGGAGGAAAGAGAATGATTTTGCAGAGATTTCCAGCTCTGTTTCTTTTATGTTTTGTCCACCTGAAAAGTGAGTGGAATATTTTCTGAATAAGCAAGTGTACAAATGATTTCTGGGGCAGAATCAACATTCCCACTGTCCTCCTGGTAAATAATTGCAGGACAACTGGGGAAAGTTGAAGTGAAGTGGAAGTGAACATGTCTATAATTTTCCCACTCCAGTACAATGTATGCAAAAAGACTTGAGGGTCACCTTTAAAAATTCAAGCTCTGTTTAGCTATGCTTTTGCATGCTGGTTTCTAATAATGATTAAAACACATTGACAATGACTTTTTTTGCAAGGGCATTATGAAAGGACAAGGCAGTATATGAAACAAGTATTTCATAGTGAACACCAAATACCTACACTTGCAATGAGCACAGAATGAACGATCCACAAAGTACACTAGGCTTTCCTGACATAAAATGTAAATAGATTTTTAAAATGTGCTTGAGGTTTTCAAACATGATGAGGGGATTTCCCTCATTAGCTTTGGAAATCTGAACCAGCATGTTTGAATCAAGTATTCTAATCCAAATAGTCATGCTCTGTAACATTTGTTCCCAGACTTGCAGTTGAGCTGGCTGTGACACAGGAGGATGAGATGGTTTAGTCATGGTTTTTCATTCCCTTTGTTAGAATTATGACCTTTTCCTTCTAAGACTTGATGAAATCACCAGACCCCACAACCTTCTCAGAAGAACACAAGAATGACTAATAGTCTGAAATCAGCTTAATGAACTTAAGTAACAGAGCTAGTTTGCAAAAGAACTATTACCTAAAACTGAGAAATATAAACTCAACTTCAAACTAGATTGTGAAAGCTTCCTTCTCTGCTGAAAGCAGTTAAAGTGATCAGAACAGGAAGACAAAACAAACTGAACTGGACTTTCTGCTCCTCACACATGGAGGACTGGGATTTTTCAGAACTGCACGATATGACTCATATTCCTCTCATGCAGAGTTTGGTGTAAAATGCCCATTGACAGCAGTGGGAACAGTGTGAAATTCTACCTTACAATTTATTGATATTATCTCCCTGAAAAGAACAGAACAAAAACTCAGCTCCCACGCCAGACAGTTCACAGCCTCAATGCAGCAAATAGAGGGTAAGAGTTGCAAAAGATAATGATGAGAGACAGTGCAAAGACCGTAAAAAAATACGATAGTGTCTAACTTGTGGCATATCCATAACTTGTGAGTCTTTCGAGTGTTTTAATTTTAGTTTCATTTTATTTCTATGCCCTGATCAATGGATGTGTACTGTTATGCATATGGGCACAGAGTGGGTTGAGACTAGCCCTGAAGAGAAGGACTTGGGAGTGTTGATAGATGAGAAGCTCAACATGAGCCGGCAGTGCGCTCATGCAGCCCAGAGGGGCAACTGCATCCTGGGATGTATCAGGAGAAGCGTAGCCAGCAGGTCAAGAGAGGGGATTCTCCCCCTTTATTTTGCCCTTGTGAAACCCTACCTCAAATACTGCATCCAGTTCTGGTGTCTCCACTATAAGAGGGATATGGGTCTGTTGGAACAAGTTCAGAGGAGGGCCACAAAGATGATCCAGGGGCTAGAGCACCTCTGCTATGAGGATAGGCTGAGGGAACTGGGATTGTTCAGCCCAGAGAAGACTCTGGGGGAACCTTATAATTGCCTTCCAGTACCTGAAAGGAACCTACAGGAAGGTTGGAGAGGAACTTTTTACAAGAGTGTCCACTGATAGGACAAGGGTAATGGATTTAAACTGAAGGAGAATAGGTTTAGATTGGATCTTAGGAAGAAATTCTTCAGTATGAGGGTGGCAAGACTCTGGAATAAATTGCCCAGAGAGGTTGTGGATGCCCCTTCTGTGGAGGTGTTCAGGACCAGGTTGGAGGAGACCTTGAACAACCTGGTCTAGTTAAGCGCATTCCTGCCCATGACAGGGAGGTTGGATTAGGTGATCTCCAAGGTGCCCTCCAACCTAGGCCATTCAATTATTCTACAACTATTTTGAGAAGAACCATAGTTTCTAGACAGTGAAATAATTTCAATTAATATTTGATCAATAGGAAATTCAACAGTGGATTTATAGCAGGTCTCAAATCCTACATCCTTTCTCTAAGATCAACTTATTCAAGATTAAATTTTGAACTGCTGTACCTACACTCCATAATGTATCCATCCTATCCTATCCTATCCTATCCTATCCTATCCTATCCTATCCTATCCTATCCTATCCTATCCTATCCTATCCTGTCCTGTCCTGTCCTGTCCTGTCTATGTTAGGTGGTAGTAAAAGCCTGACAAGAAAATACTTAACTGGAATGTTATTGTCCAACCTGCAAAATGACAGCAGGTTTAGGTTTACCATGAAGAGACAACTTAAGTCTTGACAATGGAGACCCTACAGTAAACAGACTCTTGATGGTTTATGATACTACTTTGTCCCTAGCTTCCCTTGAGGACAGCTGTTTTCACCTACATCCAGAAAGAAAAGATAAATAACAGGTTAAGCTGGCATTTTCTGTCTGTTAAGAAGACATGTGGATAAATCTTAATAATCCTATTCAAAACCTATAAATACATGATGGAAAGATTGTGTACATCACTTTGCCTGTTTTAGGAGCATTGTAATACCTGTGGTGATAGAAAGTCAGATGAAAAAAAAGGATATTTATTTGATAGTTTTTTTAACTGGTTGGTCAACACACTAACCAGTGAGCCAGATGTGAGATTAGTGGAAGAAGAAAAATTTTTGACAATTTCTCTGCCTTTTTGATTTTTTTCTAAAATAGTAATTAAGTAAAATAATTTCTCACTGTATTTACCACTCCCTCTATCTTTTTTTCCTTGTCACATTTACTTTTGCTAAAGGTAATTCTTGTGGGCAGCTCAAGCAAACCTGCAGTTGTCTTTTTTTCATGTGCCTAAATAAATAATATAACATGTAAAAATGTGTATTTATTTTGTGATGTCTTTGGTCTGTGAAGGGTTACATGTCCGGGAGTTGAATGCTTAAAGGGCTTGCCAGCATCTTATCATTCCCAATTAGTCAGAAAAATTTGGCATAACTGTGGCTTAATTAAATTTATGAACCAAAGAAACTTCCTCATGCCTTTACTTACGTTCTTTGTGGAAACAAAGTGCCCCTTTAAGAATAGCACATAAAACATATTTGAAAGAGTTTTTTTAAATTTTCTATTTCGTATTTCTTTCATAGAATCATAGAATCATAAAATGATTTTCGTTGGAAAGGACCTCAAAGATCATCTAGTTCCAACACCCCTGCCATGGCAGGGACATTTCCCACTAGATGAGGTTGCTCAAAAAATCCTCTCCCACTAGATCAGCTTGTTCAAATAAAATCATGTTTCTTCACCTGTAAGTTAATCTCTAATCATAAACATTGAGAAATGAGGAAGAAGCCGTGCCCAGCAGTTTGCTTTCTTACCTAGAGTCACCCGATAGTGGTCATGGGGATGTGCCCACTTGATGGAGCAGATGATGTCTGACTCAGTGTGCCCAAGGAAGACAACAAAAATATTTAGATCTCTTCCAATATGTTTCAGGGAGGTGGGCAAGAATGCTTTCCTGGCCACAGATTTGATAATCAGTTCACTTTGCACATGTGAGTAAAGAACTACTCTATTTACAGCAACTCATTTATACCCTGAGGTATTGTTTATGTCCCGGTAATTTTCCGTTCTTATTTTCCCCTTTTTAGTTGATTTTAGTGATTCAGTCCGTTTACTTCTATGAGCAGAGAATTTGAAGCCTTCACCTAGTCTCTAAGGACATGATGTTCTCAAGCACTCAGGCAGTAGGAGTTGCACTGCAGGTGGGACTTAGGTCACCTAAGCAGAGCCATTTAAAAAGGAGGTCTTGTCACAAAGTCAGATTATTGCCACTGAAGAAAGTGTAAGAAAGATGAATGCAGATGAATCCAAAGGGAAACTGACTTCTCCCTAAGATTTTAGGAGAGGTACAATAATTTCTCCCCTTGAGATGCCTGTCTCTCACTTCTGGTTTTATTGCAATTACTTATTCAGGCCAAATGCTTGATTTTCTGCTGGCTAATGTTGACTGGATGAGTCTCATCCTCTTTCTTGTCTCCTTAGTGCTGGCGGAGTCAATGTGCCTCGTCAGAGTGACAGACGATCCATCCTGACTGAACAGTGAGTTAGCATATTTACTGATTCTTGCTCATGTTACACAGAAATTATTAAACATTTAAATGCCAGTCTATGGAAAACGGGGCCCAATATTCAGAAAAGACAGCAGCTGATCCAAAGATAAAAGTAATTTCTGAATAGAGTAAATTCTGCTTCTTGGCCAGGCTAGTGTAAACCTAGAATAATTCCATTTAGAGTAATGTAAATCAGAAAGGACTTTGGATCAATGTACTTTACTGATATTGTTTACATTGCCAGGAGTTACCATATTTTGCTGTTCTTTGTTTGTTTGTCTTACAATAAAAATCATTTTACCTCTTAACTCTTTGTGCTTTCCAGTTTAACTAAGGGGATTGGAGAACTATGTTCATTCAGATATATTTTAAGAAGAAAAAAAAGGTCATTAGAAGTATAAACCAAGAAATATAGTACATTTCTCATTAATGATTTAAAATGTACTTTCACAAAGAGAAGGGGAGTATTCTGTTTGGTAATTTACAGTTGATTTCACATTCAAAAGTGTTACTTACATTGATGAAACATAAAGTTCTGATTTCTTGTCACTATGTAACCTTCATTACTGGAATGTGTTGTTTGTAATGGGACTGTCTGTGCTCTCAGAAATTTCTGTTAAGCCTTTTACATTCAAGAATAAAAGATAATTAAAAGCACCATCAAGGTAAGAAAATTCTTCCACCCTCATCTGAACAGACTTCAATTATGTTGCTGATGGTATTTACAAAATATCTGCAGCAAGTACAGTGTGTCTGTGCTAAAGTCAATGAAGCGTACAATGAACAGGACACAGTCACATGAGGCTTGAATTCATTCCAGTTTGTACTCTGGAAATTTTTTATTTTTTTTTTAAACTCAGATGATTGCAGTGACCAACATGTGACTCGGAATGAGGATCACTCAGGTCAAGCCTGCAGAAGCTAGTGGCAGAATGCCTGAAAGCAGTTCAGACCAGGAATGTTTGTGTGTGGTAGTTCAGCGAGCGTCACATGCAGATAGATATAATTTTTGAGAGAATGCCAGTGCAGCTGGGGCTGTTTCATGCTGACACACTAACAAGGTGTTCTGTTGAATGTAAATGCTCCTGAGGTAAAGCCTGAAATCCAGATACTCCTTTCCTCTGAAGGGAGGGTAGCTGTTTCCTTCTTTTGGTTGTTTCCGGAGGTATCTTCCCAGGTGCGGGTCTCTCCTGTGCACCTCTCAGGACACAGCTCTGCTGGGTAGACATCGAGCAGTCAGCCTGCAGAGAATGTCCTTGTACTACTTAAATATATCATATATGTACATACGTTATACCAATACATTATACTAATGTCCATAACTATTTAAACAACTAACATACTTTAAAATAAAGTCACAATGATGTAACAATTATAGAAAGAGAGGTCCTTAGGAGCTCTGCTCTTACTCTGTGTACGGTTGTTAGACTGCAGCTAAGTCTAAGCCAAGTCCTGTCTGCATATGAATTTCTTGCTACCTTCCCTCTGCCTTGGTTTTGTACACCCCTGCTAATCCATTGCTCTCTTATTCCTTGTGTTGCACAGACCACTGTAGCCTTAACACAGTTTTTCAGGGAAGAGTGTCCATACACTGTCAGAGACAAGCCGCTTGTCATGTCACCAGAAACACAAAAATTGCAGGAACAGTAATACAGTGATCTGAGAACAGCTTTGGTGTTTGGGTGTCTCAGCTGAATTGGCAATAGAGATGTCTTAAACCACTTCTGTCTTTCTGACTCATTCAAACTATTCTGGGTGTTTCCTGAAAAATAGCAGTTGAAAACCATTGAAACCATTTCTCTAGCAATAGAGGCTTTTTTTTTTTCTTTTCAGAGGCAAGCTCTGCTGTCCCATCAAATGTCAAGGGTAAAAAAATCCTCACCCACATATCTGATAGAAGGAGTACTCAAGTCTAGAATTTAATATTATGTAATAGCACCCCCACATTAGTCAGATCTTGAATTTAGGAAGAGGTTACTATTTAAAATTAAGTTGCAGCATTCTTGTCATGAAGCTGTCCTTCTGAAGGAGTCCACACTGTGAGTGTGGAACATATAAATAAACACAGCGTACGCTGGAATATTTAGGGAAGTGGAACTAAAGAACGGATGTACTGACACCTTCACCTTTCTGACAAATAGTTGTGAAAAAGAAATAGTCATAGGCAAACCTCATGATGATATGGAAGTAAAGACAGATCCTCCAGCCATGCAATAGTGTTAAGCACAGTGATGCTGCATGCCAGATGGCAGATTCCCTGTGAGATGGGCTGCCAGCTCCTCCTGAGGTATCTGAGAGGACAGAAAGCCATGACACCAATAACTAGCACTCCAAGCAGATGAGCATCGGCTCTCACTGCTCATATGGGACTAAATTTATCAAAAACTAAAGTCATTAGGAAAGTAATCCCAGAGGCTGGCAGTCTGCCTTTGTATGAGGCTGTGACAGATGTGTCTCAGCCAGCACATTCTACTTAAGTAAGTTATTGGTTATCATAGAATCTCACACTGCTATTCCTTCTCCTTCACTTAACTCGTTTAGGTAACTCATGTGCTGGCATGATCTTGTGACTAAGAGCAAAGTACTCTCATTTAGTGAACAGCCCATCTCTGTAAATCCGGATTAGTTGGGTTTTTTCCCTCCAATACTGTGCTGTATCTTTTCTCTCCCAAACTGCTCTTTCAACAGATAGAAAGGAAAGGGGTTGAACTGCATGAAGTTCACTCAGAATTCAGGCAGATATCAAGGGCTTAAATGTCTCAACTTAAAGCACATAATGGGAAAGGAATATTTCATTTTAGTGGAAAATCACAATTTCCTGTTTTTATCTAGGTATCAAGAGCATTCTTGGTGAAAAAACAAGAACCACTCTAATTGTTCATTAAATCCTGAAGCATGAAAAGCTTGAAACAAACTGAAGGAAAAAAAGAAAAAAAGAAAAAATTTGATACACTAGGTCTGTTCAGCAGTGTGGCAGAGTTGTTCTATGACGCTACTGCTGGACTCTACATTTGACAGTAGTGGAGAAGTTAATTGACAATATACTACTCTAATGTTCACAGGGTTATGTTCACTCTAGTGGCTAATTTACCAGAACAGCTGGGTTTTTTTGTGAAGAATTTGGTGTAACCTGTCAGCCATAGTTATTGAGCCAAATTTTTCCAACACTTTGTGGTCATAGAAAGGTAATACATGGGACAACATGAGGATATCCTGAGTGTTTTTTTCACTGATTTGAAAAACTGCCTTTCTAGATTTTAATAAGTAGGAAACTCAATTTGATAGGAGTTAATGCAGTATTTTTTTCAATAGTGTGGGTAGTTGATAAACCTGCTGGCTTGAGCTAGTGTATTTTTGTAAGATCTATTGGTAGCATTTAAAATGTAGGACTTAAAGACAAATTAATTTTAAAATATCTGAAATACGCATTCACTGTCCTTTGCTGGTTATATTTGCTTGTACATTTATCATAATTCTGCAAAGAAGTTAGAGATCTTGTGGAAATGAGGTGTTCACTGGGTTGTACCCAGATTTTCTGGTTTATGCTGGTTACTTCTGCTTTTACATGAGCATTTAGGCAGCAAGACCTTATTTGAAAGGAAAATAAGGTTGGTCCTGAAGTTTGTGTATTACTAATTTTGAAACAGACATTGAAATTGTCTACAATCTGCAATAATACCACTATGGATAATGAGATCTAGTCTTTGAAATTAATAAGATTTTATTATTATTTCATCTGACATCTTGGTTGTGATTAAATACAAGACATTAAACACTTGCAATATAGAGGACTATATTTAAACTACACACCTGGACTCCCTTTAGTAGCAATAAGTCCGTAGTTTCAGAGTCCTGTTAAACTCATCCCAAATTAGATGTCTAAACCACAGCAAATCAGTTGTGCTCTAGAAATGTCACTTACAGTCCTTTTGGTACAAACAGGGTCTAGATCACCACCTCAGATATTTACATAGATACAGAAAACATTATACATTAGGTAAGTTTTGCATAAATGTTTTGAGGAAAGCTATTGAAGAATATTTATTTATTCATACTCTATACATATATGTATGAAAGTCACAACATGTAACTCTGTGACACAGAATTATTTTAAGACTTCAGAGGAAAAGTTTTAAAGAGCAAAAGAAAAGAAAAATAGACTATTATGGTTTTAAAGTACAATTTCCCTCTGGGGCAGTAATATTTATGATGTGAAATCTCAGAGGAGAATAGAAAATCACAGTTAAACTTTGGATAAAGACAAAATTTTCTTTTGCTTCTGAAGACTTCAGAGAAAAAAATTGTGTACATGAAGTTGTATGTGTTTTTCACCATTATATCCACTGGTCTAATAAAAGATGTTTCCTCTTCCTAGGAGCCTGGTGTCTCTAAAACTACAGTCAAACTAAGTTGTTTCTCCAGTTTCCAAGCAGGAGAACATGCTGGGTACCCTATGTGACTGAGCATTTTGCCAAATATCTCTTGGTGGAAACGAAACTACATGGAGAATATTCACGTAGGATGATTTGACCCTGAAATGGCATGAAGAACCAGCAACTGGGCCATGATGTAGCCGAGTAACTCTTTCTAACAAGAGGAGTGTGTTAATGACATATTTTCATCATAAGATTTCAAAGTGCTTTCTAAAAATTCATTAATTGAACCACTTAATGTGATTAGGGTAGGCTGGGAGCATTTCTTCAATACTGAAATATAACTACCACAGAGTCGAGAGTGTCTGGATTAGGTTATGGGGCAAGACCAATAAAGCTGATATTGCTGTGGGAGTCTGCTACAGACCTCCCAGCCAGAGCAGTGAGGTGGATGAAGTGTTCTATAAGCACTTGGGAAAAATCTCACAGTCACTTGCTGTTCTCGTGGGGGACTTCAACTTTGCAAGTATCTGCTGGGAATACAACACAGCAGAGAGGGAGATTGGATTAGATGATCCCTGAGGTCCCTTCCAACCTAGGCCATTCTATGATTTTATGATTCTGTGATTCTACAAACAGAAGAACAACCAGGGAGAGCCTCTATTCCCTACTAGACCCAGGAGGAAATATGGTAAACAAAGGTGAGGATAAGGCTGAGATGCTTAATGATTTCTTCACCTCAGTCTTTAGCAACAGAAACACTTTTACTGAGGCAAGTCAGTCCCCCAAGTAAAGAGAGAGGGTCCAGGAGTAAAATGTCCACCCCACAATCCAGGAGGAGATGGTCAGTGACCTGCTGCTCCACATCAATGTGCACAAATCTATGGGGCTGGATGGGATTCATCCTAAAGTGCTGAGAGAACTGGCAGGGGTGCTCATCAAGCCACTGTCCATCATTTATCAACAGTCCTGGCTGACTGGAGAAGTCCCCGCTGACTGGAAGCAGGCCAATGTAGCACCCATCTATAAGAAGGGATGGAGAGATGATCCGGGAAATTACAGGCCTGTTAGTTTGACTTCTGTGTTAGGGAAGCATAATAGAGCTCATCCTGAGTTCCATTATGCAGCATATGCAGGACAACCAGGTAATCAGACGCAGTCAGGATGGGCTTGTGAAAGGCAGGTACTGTTTAACAAGCCTGATCTTCTTCTTTGACAGAGTGACCCACTTACTGGATGAAGGAAAGGCTGTGGATGTTTTCTACCTTACTACTTTAGTAAGGCATTAAACACTGTTGCCCACAGCATTATCCTAGAGAAATTGACTGCCCTTAACTTTGAAGGGCTTAAACTTTGCTGGGTAAAAAAAAATGGTTAAATGGTCAAGTCCAAAGAATCGTGCTCATTTGAGCTAAACTCAGCTGGTGGTCAGTTACGAGTGGTGTCCCCCAGGACTCAGTACTGGGCCCAGTCCTGTGTAACATCTTCATCAATGTTTTGGATGAGGGGATAAAATGCACCCTTAGTAAGTTTGCAGATGATGCCAAGCTAGATGGAAGTGTCGATCTGCTTGAGGGTAGGGAGGCTCTACAGGGGGATCTAGACAGGCTGGATCACTGGGCCAAGGACAATTCCATGAGTTTCAATAAGGCCAAATGCCAAGTCCTGCATTTTGGCCACAACGACTCCCAGCAGCGCTACAGAACTGGGGAAGAGTGGATGGAGAGCTACCAGGCAGAGAGGGACCTGGGGGTATTTGTGGACAGCCGGTTGAACATGAACCAGCAGTGTTCCCAGGTGGCCAAGAAGGCCAACAGCATCCTGGCCTCCATCAGGAATGGTGTTGCCAGTAGGAGCAGGGAGGTGATCATGCCCCTGTACTCGGCTTTGGTGAGGCCTCACCTGGAGTTCTGTGTCCAGTTTTGGCCCCCTCACTACCAAGAGAGACATTGAGGTGCTGGAGAGGGTACAGAGGTGGGCTGCCAGGTTGGTAAAGGGTTTGGAGCATGTGTTGTATGAGGAACGGCTGAGGGATCTGGGGCTGTTTAGCCTGGAGGAGACTGAGGGGAAACCCCCTCACTCTCTACAACTACCTGAAAAGAAGTCGTAGCGAAGCAGGTGTTAGTCTATTCTTCCTAATGTTGAGGGACAGGACAAGGGGAAATTGCCTTAAGTTGCAGCAGGGGAGGTTCAGGTTGGATATTAGGAAGAATTTCTTTATTGAAAGGGCTGTCAGGCATTGGAACAGGCTGCCCAGGAAGGTGGTTGAATCGCCATCCCTGGAGATGTTTGAAAGATGGGTAGATGTGCTGAGTGACATGGTTTAGTGGTGTTGATAGGACTAGAACAAAGGGTGTACTAGATGATCTGGAAGGTCTCTTAAAGTTGAAACTGTTCTATGATTCTACGATTCTGATTCTATGATTCTATGATTCCACAAATCTATAGCATGGGGGAAATGCATCAGGCCCTAACCCTGTCTCAGTGATGATGATGGATATTTACAATTGTGTTCTCCAGGAAATGGCCCAGATGAAGGGACTGTCTGTAACCTTCCCAAGGACCTCAGCTCTCAGAGACTGCTCTCAGATTTAGGAAGAGGGGATGAGATTTACTGAGTTGGCACCTTTCCAGAAATGAAGATAGTTTTCATTTCTGCTGGGGAAAAAAAAAATTATTCTTAGACATTGACCACAACCTGTTACAGTTTCCACTTTACACTCCCTTCAAGAATTAGCACTTCCGTGTCTCCAACAAACAGAAAGCCTATAAAGCTAGTGCTGGAAACTACTATCAGCAAGTTCCTCCTTGGGAAATGTCCAGAAAACATCGGCCTAATACAAATTTTACCTGCAATAATTCATTGGATCACAAGAGAAATTGCCATATTTACGACTTTGCCAATTTACAATAAGTAAAATCTTACTATCATAGGTAATTCTGACTTTTTGTTTTCCTAAATAAGAGTAATGAAGCTATATAGAAAAACTGCTCTAGTTTTCTGAAGGTCAGGGGAGATTTTCTAAAATGCATGAATTGTTGCTTTTGATGTGCAAGCTGATCAAAAGCAGAATTCTGGTCAAAATGCCTAAATGCCACTTCTGATACGTATTATCCTAAAGGCAAAGCAAGGCTGAACAAAGTTTTCTCCAGGAAGCAAGTTGTCTCATTTGGTTGATTTCAATTAACAACTTCCTTGAAACACTGTTGACCTTTTTGGCATAGTCCACTTTCAAGTAAAACGTAGGATGCCAGTCTAATCCACTCAGCTCCAGAACAGTTTAACCAATGTCTGTAGGGCACACATCCTGTGACTCGATTTAATCTCATGATCAGAGGAGTGTCACTTGATGTGTTAGGTGCTGAAGACTTGACCTTTTTCACAACTATAAGAATTCCTAGCTCTCAGAACAAAAAGAATGATGAGGAAAAACTGAATTTTGGGGAGAAGGGGTATATTTTTCATTTTATGAATACAAAGCAGATGCATATTTTAGAATTAAGGATTTTAAGGAGTCTCTTTTCAAAATGAACTTGATTATGTTCCAGAAGCAAACAATTATTGATCACTGCTGTATTTCATTCAAGTAACTGTAGTTGCATAGTGACCTGAGCATTTCTGCAACTAATAGAAAGAATTGCTGCTACTTGTCACAAATTCTTTTATTCAGAGATGCTGACTGCTCTCCAGAAGTAAGGTTTACTCTGATGTTACTTCAAATTATAATATTTATGGAAAATAATATTAGCTTTTTATTTCATTCAGTCAATGTAACTGGTGAATTTCTTGTAAATTTCTAAGCCTTTCATTTGAGATATCTGGGAATATTAAAATAATGTGACCTTTTAATGATTACGTAGACAGGTCTCACCGTTTATGTGATTCTGAAGAGCATTGCATTAAGCATAAATGTGCTTATTTCTCTGCACAGGTACCTTCACATAAATGAAATGTTTCAGCTATTGTTCAGAAATTGAACTTAAATTTGGGAACTCTCCATGCCCTTGAATTCCTTCACTGTAACACTTGCTCTGTTACTTGTCAAACTTAAAGCTATTGGGAAAACCAAACAAATGTACAAAATTTTAAAAGTTTTCTTCTTGTGTGTCTTGGTTTCTTACTCTAAAATTCAAAGTAGATGCCCAGATAAGCACTGTAGTGTGGACCATCCCCAAAGTCAGTAAGTGTTTGTTTCAGGAAATGCAGACCTTCCCTTGGGTTCCAGTATGGCTGGGACACAAAGACCTTCTGAGTGTCAGAGATTGAGGATTAGAGCCCTTCTCTTCCTCAAGCCCTTGTAAAGATCAAGAATGAATGTATGTATGTGGATACATCTTCAGTCTTCTTCAGTCTCAATAGCTGCCATGAGTGGTGTATTTTTAGTCTAAGAAATTAGGTTTATGGGATTACACAATTAATGAGTCTGTCAACCACTTTCAAGTAATTTCAAGAGTTAGGTCACGTCTCAAGGACTTTAATTGCTGTTACAGGCTTGAGCAATGTATGACCCATGGCAAAGGCACGGACAGAACAGAGATGAAAGTAATGATTCAGAAAGGTTGAGTTGCACAATTTTGGTGTGGCAACGCAAGAGGTGAAATATGGATGACCTATTTAACATAGAGATTTTTAACTACAAAACCGACATCTTCAAATATCTTATCTACCAAGCATTTAATTTTCATGAAATTATTTCAAATACGTTTTAGGAGTAAAGGTTTTAGTTTTTTTCTCACATTTCTTTACTGACACTATTTCATTGCTGATCAAAACACACAGTGACCTGACTTTGCTAATTAATCTTAAATATAACAGTATATATTCTTGGGGAAAAAAAATCCTGTAAAAAAATCTGTCTGTACAGCTGCTTTTTCATTTTAATGGTAATCAGGTACATAAGAAATTTCGAACTGTTTCCAGGCTTCATTATAACACTGAGTCTGCTCGTAATAGACCTTGTAATGATTTACTCATTCACTCATTCATTCATTCATTCATCCATTCATCTACTGAGACGACAGCAGTCATGTGGCTTGGACCACACTTGTTCTAGAGGCAGCATATAATCTAACTGATTAAAGAAAGTTATTCATCTTTCTTAGGTACCTTTTGGGAAGTATTTCAATTTCTCTATTATTTTGAAATCTGTATCTGCAATTTGGACTCCTATTGATGTTAAGAGGCATTTAGCATTCTGAAAGTGATTATATTATAGAGTGTGGGGTTTTTTTATGTATTCTCAAAAGGTCTAATGCTGTTTCTCCCAATAGCTAATTTCAAATTTTGTGTGGTTTGACCTAGGAAAAAACAATCTTTTCTCTATAAATAAGGAGGCTTTCTTATATTTGAAGAGCCAAGGTATAGTTACATCCTGCATCGATATGTTTAAATTTCTCTGTTAATACAATTCTTGTACTTCAGTTTTAATGCTATGTTTTAATATGTCTAGCTATGTCCAATCAGTGCTGTGTAGAGACTTGACACATGAGTTAATCCCAAAAGAATTGTATCAGCATAATTTTATGGCCAGCACAACCTTTGTGCTGGTACAGTTATGTGGCTTCCAGTTTGAGACCTAGCCTGTGTAGCACTTACTTCTAAGCACAGTGAAATTTAAACATAATCTTTTCACTCCTGATATATCTGTATTTAGGCACAGCACAAGCACAGTGCCTAAACAATCTTAACAATAATACATTATTAAAAATGTCCCCTTCAGAAGCAGACATTAAGATACAATTACTTGCCAAAATTTAACTTACTCATGCAATCCTTTGGCAAATGTGAATGATGCTCTGTGTTTCATTAAACAATCACCATCATTTCACAAGGTCTTTGCCACACTCATTTTCTGACAAATAGACACCGGAGGAATTTGTGGGGACAAAGAGTGTTCATTGTAGTTAAAATCTTCAGAGAGTTCTGCTCTTAGATTTCAAGACTCCCTTGAATGGAGATTTTGTAACTATGTGATACAGATTAGATAGAACTGACAGTTTGTTCAATAGGGAAAAGTATTCTCTTGCAAATATGATCATACAATGCTTTGGACTCGTATGTATGGCCTTTCAGTAAACGTGTTTAAATGATTTTTAAAAATAAGCAGAAATTTTTGCACTCCATTTTTGAAATGATTTTGAAATATTTGAACTATCTTAGTTGAAATGAAAAGAAATAGTCTAAGGAGAAAACATTTCCTATCAATTTTGGGAAAACTACATAGTATAAAACTACATAAACTAGAGGTGTAAAGTTTTAGGCAATTTTCTTACCTAAAACAACAGGCTGATGATTTGATCATGTACGGGAAGAATTCTTGTTTTCAAAAAGTTTTGTCATAAGTTGTCTAACCATGTTATTCAAAAATATTTAAATTATATGTAGGGTTATGAAGAAATCTGTCTGGTCTGTTACATTTTCTGGTCTGTTTTGCACAATAACACTTTTTGTTCCACTAATAGTTTTGTAGGAACATGGCAGTTTCTCAGTGGTTTCCTCAAATGTTAGGCATATCACCCTTTCGGCTCTCCCCACTGAGTGTCTGCTTGCTGCTATAGTAGGATTGCAACAAAACCAAGCTGCAACAATTCGAATTTGACCTTTAACACACAGATGCCCATTTGTTTTGAGAGACATTCATTTAATACATTTTTTAAATCTTTTTTCTTTTTCTTCAGTGGAGAGTTTGGGTTTTTTCAGTTGGTTGGGTTTTTTTTTGCTGTTGGAAACTGTGTTTGACCTTTAGAGTAGGAGCTCAGAAACCCGGGCTGGCCAGAGGCCAGAACTCTTGGTCTAGGACTGCCAGGCTGCTGGTTGAAAGGAAGTGACAGGATCACGCTGCCACCTGTTTCCAAAGTGCTACACTGGCTGCTGGGTTGCTTGTTTGCCAGGTCACCTTTTTGCAGCAGGGCCAAATCATGCTGGGTGCTGAGCTCACTGGTTTTCTAGCACCCTGGGTGCCTTGGGCAGAACCTACCTTAGGCTGGCCAAACAATTGACACTGGCTGTAGGAAGTGTGATGCAATCTGTTAAGAATAGTAACTTGAAAATGTCAGGAGCTGTTTTTTTTTACTCCTTTTTTTTTTTTGTGGTAGATGTCAGTGATGACAAAGGGAGAGAGGGCAGTAATGACGAGGAGTATCAAGTAGTTGTCCTAAACCACAATCCAATTTCAAGAAGCTGCATACAGTTTTACCCATATACGAACAACTTTTAGGGCTGAAATTTACTGCCTGAGTTCAAAACAACTCTATATCATGAGTGCACTGAAATGGAACTCCCAGCACGGGTGATGTGCAGTTTCTACATGTGTGTGTGATGGGTCTAACTGGCTGCCCAGGAATCCAGTAAGTACATCAGGCTTAATTTGCCAGACCAGCAGCATTTCCTATGAGCTCCTTTCCACGAGATTGTGAACAAGCTCTGGTTTTTGTGTCCACTTCTTGTGATGTACTGCTAACATAAAGCAGAAAAAATTCTCTCTGAGTGGCTTTGAGAAAGGAAGAAGAGGAAAAGATGTGCAGTGTCTCTCTTACTTGAGAATTTGGACCACTCACTGCACCACACAGCTCCAAAGTGGAAATATCTGAAGATTTTGAGGTAAATCTGCCCTTGGTTGCATCTACACTGGGAGGAGGAGGAATTCCCAGAGGTGCTACACTAACACTGGAGCAAGGTGCAGTGCTGGGATGCAGCTGGTAGAAAAGAAGAGCTACTGCTGCAGTGTCAGCTGCATTTTGCATCTTCTCTCACACTGTTTGAAGTTCATTTGTTCAGATTCTTCTTGCGATGCCTGTAGCTGGTCTTGTCTGAACCGTACAGCTAGGGACACTTTTGCTGTTACTGTTTTGCCAGAGCTTGTAGCTCTGCAAAAGGAGATCTCCCCAAACTGTCAGAAATAAGGTCACTTGACTTGAAGGGTTCCAGTCAAGTGATATATTTCATCCTAAAGCAGAATGAAATAACACAGCTTGCACATTGCTGGCTTCCCCCTTCCACAACATACACACATACACATTTTTTTGACTCAGCAATCATGCTGGAAAAGATCCATTATCTGTGCAGCTCTAGAATTTAGACCGAGACCCACAAAGAACTCAGGGTACATCCATGCATGCACTGCAGTCAGACGCAAGCAACCTCTGTCCACACTCCAAGCTCACAAAAAGCCCATGTGATTACAGTTTAGTGAGTCACTGAACCTCAGCTAACATGCTCTGCTGAGATGAGCAAACATGTATTCTAACCGCAGGGCAAAACATTTAAAAATGTGTTTACTGTTGTCACATTTCTTGGTATCCAAACAAGTATTTATTGGTACCATTTTGAGTAGCATCTAGAGACTCCTGGCTCCTGTTGTGTTAAGTAGAAAACAAAAATATGAGAAAGACATGGTCCTTACTCTTCCCAGTTTGTGATGTAGCAGAAGGTAGAGAAAGCCAGCAGATAGAAGGAACAAAACAAGCCATTGTATTGCACCAAGGTCACCTTTGGTTTGAGCAAAACAGTACCTGCTTATCCCATCATCTCCCCGCATTTTCTTTGAGATTATACAAAACAAGTCTTTCCAGGGTTTAAAGTCTTATATAAAACGTTGATATGTCTAGGCTAAGTGTTAAGAACAACACACCCTTTTTTGTCCTGGTAATTAAAACTTAACCATACTCATTTTAATGCAACTTTATTGGAATTCAGATGTAAAATTTAACATGCGTGTACCCTTCCAAGACAGTAGGGCAGACTGTAGAAACTGCATTATCGAAGCTTTTCTAAAGCGGAGCTAGCCTTTCTCCTTTACATCTTAGTTTCTTGTCACACATATGTTATGTTACATATTAACTGGAGTCATAGGTGTTTACGGAAAGCTGTTATGCTTTGGCCAAAAATGTGGCTGTTTGTGGGAGATGGTGCCTGAAGCTACTCATAGAGGGCTTTACTACCTAGTGAGAGTATTTTTTTGTTTCAAACTGATGGGTACTCTTATTCTTAAAAGCTAAATTCTCTCTGTAAATAAAGTGAACAGTGATTTTGAATGTGTAACTCTCAACAACTAGAAAGAGCCAGACAATTCCAATAGCAGGTGCTCAATACTTTCTCAAAATGGCCCTGTTAGTGAGATCCTTGAAAAGCCCCAGACAATCAGATCACAAGTTAATTAAAAAAAAAATCCTCCTAATTAAATGTACATTTTATTATATCCTTTAAAATAAAGGCAGCAGTAAATGATCATATGCTCTGAAGCTGCTTGGATATTACAGGGATAAGCTTCTGCATACTTATTACCAACACTTACTTCTCCAGTGCCCTCTAATTCTGAGCAGACATCTGCTTTATTACTCTCTTTTTGGAGCTCAAGGCAGCATGGCACAACCTCTCAGTTTGCCTTCCAGGCAACTTGATACTGGTTGTTTTGGGACCTTGTCACTGGGAGAAACATTCCTGAGTAATGACTTCAGGACTGAGTCCCAGGGAAATCCTTGCTAAGAAGTACATGTGAGATAGTCTTCAATTCCATATCTAATTCTATCTACGAATCTCCTTATTTATCCCTTGAGATATCAAGTATCGCATTCCTTTTAGATGCTTCAGGATTAATCTATGTAGATTTTCAGGAGCGGGAAATAAGACTGGTTTGAGATGAAAGTTTTGTTTTGCTTTTGTTTTGTGGAGGTAGCCAGTGAAGGATTTTTTTTTTAAATGCTTTTAGTTACTTTGTAATGAAAGTTTCACAATAAGTGTAATCATGCACTCGAACATATCTGGAGAGGCTGTAGAATCTCCATCCTTGGGGTTTTTTTGCAAAATCCACTGGACATAGCTCTGAACAATCTGTTTAAAACTCTGAAATTAGCTTTGCTTTGAGAAGCTGGGACTAGATGACCTGCAGAGGTCTCCTCCCCCCCCCCCCCAAAATGTACTCAGTGATCCTGTGGTATTATCATCTGGCCCATGAACTCTTTGCAAACCTTCAACAATGCTTACACGTTGTGGATATGGAGCAGAGATCTAAAACCAGAACTTAAGCTGACCTTTGTCAGGAAATCTGCATGGCATAAAGCATCACCTCACAGACATACTGCCTCTAGTTTCATAGCATTAGAGGCAGTGTTTATAATCCAATTTGATCATTTAAGGCTTCTTGAGACCCTATTCTACAGATTATTTTTTAAAGGTATGATGCTCTAAAACAACTTGAGGCCTCCAAGCACCAGAGAGAAGCTGTTGCAGTAAATATAGCTCAGGTTATCTTTTCTTCTGCACCTGTTGTCCAGTGGTGCAAATGCTCCCTTTTATGTTCAGTCTTCCCTCTGTTTAGGTAGTTTGCAACATGAAATTTCACTTTAGGGTTCCTCAGTCTGCTCTTAGACTAAGGTAAAACTTCAGTTTGGAAGATGAAACTCTCAGAGTAGCAGAGATTATTGATAGTCACCTGGCATCGGTATTAACAGAGAACAGTTGCTAAGAGAGTTACAAATGGTGAACAAAAACACAACTTTGAGTTTTAACTTATCGTGAATGGCACTGCATTTAATAAAGATGTTTTGTGTTAACAGTATTTAATGTCATAGTAGGAGTAATATAGGATATTATAAAGCTACTGACCAAAGCATGAAGTCACATTTGGAAAGATAAAACTTTATTCTGACAACTGCCAATCTCTAAAGAAAAAAAACACCTTCCCTCAACTTCCATCCAATTCTCATGTAGGCACATCCCAGATGAGGATGCTGGACAGATGTCCCAAGAGCTGAGTTTGGAAGACTTTGAGTCCCATCAACATCAATATCAATATCAATATCAATAATCATGCTCTGCTCAAGTTAACAGGAACCGAAGGTACTCAGCGCTTCACTTTTCAATACCTCATAACGTTGGGGCCTGTGTCACATCGCCTACTACACTACCTTGCTTCAGGAAGCACTTAAACTCCTGATGATTTCAAGGAGTATATATTCATAACCGCCAAAGAGAAATACACAAAGGATTTGAATAAGCTGTGTAATTTTCCCACAATCAAGAAACGGCCTTGTAATACAGATTTGCAAAGAATCCTATCTACTGACCACATGCATTTACTATGGGTATTTGAAGACTATTTTACACATAATTTACAAAGAACTTTTGTTTACTGCATATTTGTGGGAATCAGGCAACATCGTCTAGATGTCTCATGTTTGTTGCAGTTAGGGTCACAGAGGCTATGGCTCTAGCAGTTGAATAGCACAGTAAATAGAAATCATTCTGTTTAAACTTTTGTCATCCAAAAGTTAGATATCCCATCTGTGTTACTCACTGAGGCCTTCTTGATAATCTGCATGAAGAAGGCATCTGAACTAGGCAGAATAAATATTTGTCTGCAAGTACTTGATTCTCTTCATTGAAGAAACTTCTTCTCAGTGAGGGTAACGGAACAGTGGAACAGGCTGCCCAGGGAGGTTGTGGAGTCTCCTTCTCTGGAGACATTCAAAACCCGCCTGGACACATTCCTGTGTAGCATAATCTAGGCATTCCTGCTCTGGCAGGGGGATTGGACTTGATGATCTTTCGAGGTCCCTTCCGATCCCTAACATTCTGTGACTCTGTGATTCTGTGATTACAGAGGCAGTTGACAGTCTGAAATCAATATCTGATGTTTAATTCAGTGGAAAATCCCCTAAGTTTATATGTGCTCTATTTGAATGTGCTCAGATGAAAAAAAAAAGTACACAAAATAAGTTAAAGAAGATTTGGATATGTAAAGGGATTTATGTTTCAGTTTACTAATATATTGAACTCATTGCATTAAGCTGAGTTGAACTGTTATACTTTTGTCAATACACAGTGGAAAACAGCACTGCAATTTCTAGAGTTGTTGCTATTTTAGGAGACAGTGAGAGCTGAGCGTCCTCAATAACTCTTAAGATTAAGCCATTTAAAGTAGTTATTTAAGACATAAGGTTCGGGAGGTTTCTATGGAGATGGCTCTTTTTGTGTAACTGTATCAAAATAAGCATTTGCATCGAAGGAGAGTTCTGGAAAATGGTTGTTACAAATTCTGTGGTTTTCAATGCATAGCTTGTCATATAACATAATATCCCTGCTCTAAATATTAAAGCCAAAAGGAGTAGCAGGATTTCACCACCTATGCAAATCAGATCATGCAGATTAAACCCAATCCTATGAAATCCTGCCTTACAGCAGAAATACCTTCACTTTTCTTACATCCCAGATGACAATCCACAGCACAAACTCTGCTGGCTTTTCTCTACATGGATGCTAGGTGCTTCCTTCCTGATTTCTGCAGTTTCCCTTAGCAGGTTCTGCAGAGCTCTCAAGCTCCAGACCTCTTGGTGAGACAGGCCTTCACGTCCTGTCCAAACTCTGTGATAGTTTTGTTAAATTCCCTAAATTCCACCTAAACTGAAAAACACCCCCTCATCACTGAGGCCTTGTAACCGAGCCAAGCTTCTGGTAGTGTCCCACACCTCCAGACTTGTGCGGTGGAGGGACAGCACAGATGCCTCTCGGTATCTGCCGCAGCCTGTGGTGGCTCAGACCTACAGCATCCATTTCCCCGATATAAACTCCAGTTATGAAAATGCAGAGTGGCCTGCTTGGGCAGATGTTCCATCTTGCTGATAAGCTGCCACAGAGATGAGAACAACTGGCAAGGACAATTGCCTGACAAGGGCGCAGTGCCCGCCAGCACCAGTCACAGGTGTGGATGGAGCTCTGAGAGACACCCTCTTCTCCCATTATCAGAGAATTTCCCCTGTCAGTTAAAGAAATCCTCTGCACTTGTTATGAGTGCATCTTTGGCCTTTTTGCCTTGCTCCTTCTCCCACTTTAAAGCTCACATCTTTGTACAAGTATAACTCGAAAATTTCCTGTTTCTGAGTGACTGCAAATGTCTTTGTCTGGGATGGCATGACACAAATGGGGGCACGCTTGGGATTGAGGCATTACTAGTTAAGCTCTCTGAGTCCATTCAGAAACTTAAATATTTGAACAGCTATCTTAACGGAGGGCAAGGGGTAACACCCCTCTGTTTTTCAGAAAAGAAGATGTTTTCAGACTGCAATGTTTTTCTAAACCTTACTAACTATACTTCCTGGTGAAGTTAGATAGCCTGCAGACTAAAGTTCAAGAAAGTGTATTTGCTGAACCCATGAATATATGAACATACCCTCAGGTATTGATTTGCTGGCATCAGCTACTGAAAAACAGAAAAGAATTTTATTTTAGTCAAACAGGGGTTTAATAACTTGCTATAGTTTTAGACCTCCTACTCAAATTAAAAATTAACCACTGTAGTTAACAAATGTTTATCAGTTAGTAGCAAGCTCACTTTGCTGATTCCCCAAATATTCAAATAGAATTGACATCTGATCCACAGCAATTTCAGCTCATGTGATTACAGACACCTATCAGATCAGATAGGTTCAGCTTTCACTGTTCACTGCCACTAGGCTAAGATTTACCCTTCACCCACATTTTTCAGCTGCTCACATAGAAAAAAAAAAGGTAGTCTACAGTAGAAAGTCAAGAAAGTGCTACACAACTATGCTATAATGTGTACATAAGATTTTGAGGAGTGAAAAAAGATTGAAAATCTATATATGAAGACCAGCATACAAAAAATTTAAAGTAAAGCTTTAAATATTTCACAAATACACAGATACTATGGTAAACATACTCCAAAGAGCAGTAAGGGAATTAGTTAATGAAATGTTCAATAAGAACATCTTGTACATTTTATTGTAAGAACATTATATGGTCTGGAAGAACAATTTGAAGGAATGATTAATACTATCACTGGCTTCTGTGAAGAATAATTACAGGAGTCTAATTTTATTAACCTAAAATGGCATATACTGTATCTAGACTGTATGAAAGATAATATAAAGAAAATATTGTATATATGCATAAAAAATGGAGTATTAATAACCAGTAAAAATACTTATTATAATGGGTAAGAAGCACTTGAAATGAACCAAAAACTTTTAATAGCAAATGTTCTCTGGATGTTGCAGTAATCACTAAGTAAAGTTACACAGCAATATGAAGAATACCTGTTTCTTTCATATACCAAATCGGATCTGTAGAGATTATTGCAATACCTATAACATGTTTTCCAGTGTGAAATAAATAAACCTTAAGAGTCTCATTATTTCATCTCTCTGTGTGGGGATTTATGCACATCCTTCCCAGCACCATTAACAGAGATAAGACTTATGTATGCAAATCCTAAAACAGCATGTGCAGAACAGACCGGTAGTTTTTGCAGAATAGCTATTAGCCTGAAATTATAGGGAAAACACAGAAAGTAACTCTCTTGTAAGAAATTAAATATTCTGGGTTTGATCTTTATACCCAAAGCACGACAGATGGAAAAAGGTGTAAATTGCAAGATTAAGATGTAAAATAGTACAATAGAGAATGTTTCTCATGGGCAGGCAGTGCGAGAGTGCAGTGCAGTGCAGATATTAGCTGAAAGCATGTTGAGCTGAAGGTGTGCTAAGAGTGGGAACAAAGGGCTATAATCAGATGACATGCCCGATTTAGGAGCTGGAATTGGTCTGGGGCTTAAAGTCAGGCGGGTGATGAGTGAAGAAAGCTCAGCTGCCCAAGGTCGGCACACCCTAGTTTCCTGCAGAAGCAATGAGCCACAAATACAGTAACATTAGGTAGACTGGTTCCTCCTTACGTGTTGCAGGATATAGTTTCAGCCTATGAGAAATAGTGTTAAGAAAAAAAAATTGGAGCAATAAAGATAAAAGTGTTAAGAACCCTTGTCTCTCTAGAGACTATTCCCCAGGGCAGCTCATGAAGCTCAGGACTTCCAGTATCATCCTGGGTCTGAGGCTCTATTTGTGCAGTCTCTACTGGTGCTGAGCTTTGCCATTCCTGATTTACGGGTAACCAGTTAGCAGTCCTTCTATATCTCTTTTTTCTTTTTTCTTTTCCTTCCCCTGGGGTTGACCAATGACTGAGATTCTTTACCTTATTTTTACTTTTGAGGTAACTGTACTTTCAAGCCTATTCAATTCTGCCTACCATGTCTTTTGTGTGTGTCCCAAATATTTTCTAAGACATGATGTGACACTATTTATTCACCTGCAACTGTACACAAAGCTGGACAGATATTGCACATGTCTTTCTGGATGACAAGATAGTAGCTGATGCCAGAAAGCATCTCTGCCACCTTCTCCTTTATTAATTATGGATTTATGTAATTAAGGTAAATAATGTCAATTTCGTACATCATGTAATTAGAGTACACTGTTAATCATACCATCTGGAGGTCTACTGAATATGAAAAACATATGGTGACATTGTTTTCCTGAACAACCAAATAATTTTAAACAATGTATCATGTTTAGGGATGGTGATTTAGGAATGGTGGAAATATATCGAGGTTTAATTAGTTTCACTGAAGTTCCTGTTTTGTTGTGAGAATGAAAAACCAAGAGAACACAATAGCTCTGCTAGCTTTTCTATCAAATCGGTAAGAGTCATTCATGTAATAGACTATCACAGCATCATAGAAACACAGAAACTTTTAGGTTGGAAAAGACATTTGAAATCATCAAGTCCACCACCATGTCCATAAGTGCCATATCCCCACATCTTTTGAATGCCACCGAGGATGGTGACTCAACCACTTATCTGGGCCCCCTGTTCCATTGCTTGACAACTCTTTCCATGAAGAATTTTTTCATAATATGCATTCTAAACCTCCCCTGGTGCAACTTGAGCCCGTTTCCTCTTGTCCTATTTGTTGTAATTTGCGAGAAGAGACTGATTTCCACTGCACTATAATCTTTTTCAGGTAGTTGTAGGGAGCAATAAGGTGTCCCCTTAGCCAACTCTTCTCCAGACTAAACAATCCCAGTTCTCTCAGCTACTCCTCATAAGACATGTTTTCTTGACCCCTCACCAGTTTCGTTGCCCTTCTTTGGACCTGCACCAGCATCTCAATGTCTTTTTTGTGATGAGAGGCCCAAACCTGAACATATGATTCAAGGTGCCACCTCATTAGTGCCAAGTACAGGGGGACAATCTCTTCTCTGGTCCTACTGGCCACACTATTTCTGATACAAGCCAGGATGCCGTTGGCCTTCTTGGCCACCTGGGTACACTACTGGATCATGTTCAGTCAGCTGTCAACCAACACCCCCAGGTCCTTTTCTGCCTGGCAGCTTTCCAGCCACTCTTCCCCAAACCTGTAGCATTGCCTGGGATTGTTGTGACCCAAGTGCAGGACCTGGCATTCAACCTTGTTGAACCTCCTACAACTGGTCTAAGTCCATTGATTCCACCTGTCCTGATCCCTCTGTAGAACCTTCCTGCCCTCAAGCAGATCAACATTCCTGTCCAACCTGGTGTCAACTGCAAATTTACTGAGGGTGCACTTGCTCTGCTTGCCAGATTGTTGAAAGAGGTATTAAATGGAACTGATCCCAATACTGAGCCCTGGGGAACACCACCTGTGATAGTCCACCAACTGGATTTAACTACATTCACCATCACTTTTTGGGCCCAGACTTCCAGATTTTTACCCAGTAAAGACTACACATGTCCAAATCACAAGCAGTCAGTTTCTCCAGGAGAATGCTGAGGGAAATGGTGTCAAAGGTTGTACTAAAGTCTAGATAGGCAACATTCACAATCTTTCCCTCATCCACCAAGTGGGTCACCTTGTCGTAAAAGGAGATCAGGTTAGTCAAGCAGGACCTGCCTTTCATAAACCCATGCTGGCTGGGCCTGATCACCCTGTTTTCTTGTACATGCTGTGTGATGGCACTCAAGATGATCAGCTCCAAAACGTTCCCCAGCACTAAGGTGAGGCAGACAGGCCTGTAGTTCCCTGGGTCTTCCTTCCACCTGTTTTTGTAGGCGAGTGTCACATTTACTAACCTCTGTCAACCAGTCTCCCAATCAGGCTAAAATATGCCCTGCAAAAACCCAAGGCAGCAGCTCTGTAGAACTCACTCCCTACTTCGAGAATCAAAACTATCATTTGGTGATTGCTATGCCTAAGACAGACTCCAGCTATCACATCACGCACAAGCCCTTTTCTGCTCACAAATAACTGATCTAGCAGTACACCTTCCCTTGTTGGCTCACTCACCAGCTGTGTCAGGAATTTTTCTTTCACACAGTCCAGGAATCTCCTGGACCGTTTCCTCTCTGCTGTACTGTATTTCCAGCAGATATTTGGTAAGTTCAAGTTCCCCATGAGAACAGGGGCTATGATTGTGAGACTTCTCTCAGATGCTTATAGACTATTTTGTTTGCCTCTTCATCCTGGCTGGGTGGTCTATAATGAAACTACTACTATGATATCTGCCTTGTTGGCCTTCCCTCTGATTTTTAACCCATGAACACTCAATACTGTCAAGATCATCATTAAGCTTTAGACAATCAAAACACTCTCATATATAAAAGGCTACCACACTTCCTCTCCTTCCTTCTGAAGAGTTCATAGTCATCCAGTGGAGCACTGCAGTTGTACAATTCATCCCACCATGTTTCCATGAGGCAACTTTGACATAATTTTCCTGTTGCACAACAGCTTCCAGTTCCTCCTGGTTGTTGCCCCTGTTGCATGTAACGGTGTAGATGCACTTAAGCTGGATTATTGATCATGTCACCTTTTGGGCAGAAGAAGCCCTGATTCTTACATGACGATTCTCAGTCACTTGTGTAGTTTCTAACACATCAATAACCCTTGGACCTTTGCTGCCTCAAAGATGGTTCTCCGTCTTCTGCCAAGATGGCAGATTCAGGGATCTCACTAACATGCTGTCCCTCAAACATTGGCGTGCTACCCCCAGGCTTAGAATCATAGAATCATTTTGGTAGGAAAAGACACTTAAGATCATCAGTTTCAACCATTAACTAACTCTGCCAGACCTGCTTCTAAACCACGTCCCTGAGCACGATATCTAGACATCTTTCAAGATGTTTCAAGAATGGTGATCCAACCACTTCCCTGGGCAGCCTTTCCCAGTCTTTCATAACCTTTTCAGTGTAGAAGTTTTTCCTAGTGTCTAACCTAAACCTCCTCTAGTGTAACTTGAGGCCATTTACTCTTGTCGTTTTGGCTGTTACATGTGAGAAGAGTCTGACACTCATCTCTCTACAACCTCCTTTAAGGTAGTTGCAGCGAGTGATAAGGTCTCCCCTCAGCCTCCTTTTTTTCATACTACACAATCCCAAGTCCTTCAGCCACTCCTCATAAGACTTGCTGTTACCTCTAGCAAGACTGGTTTTATTCTTTTTTCTCTTAAAATCTGTTTTAAAGCTCTTTCAATGAACCCTGTTAACTCCTACACAAAGATCCTTTTCTCCCTTTGTGACAGATGTACTCCATCTGCTGCCAGCAACCCTGGTGTTGTGCAAACTTACCCATGATCAAAAACCCCAAAATTCTGCTTGTGACACCAGGCTTGGGGACAGATATTGATCTGCTGGATCTCTGTTTCTTCTCTTGTGCAACTGAAAGTATGAACGACAACACTGCTTTTGCTCCTCATCCCTTGACTTGTCATCCCAAGGCCCTGAAGTCCTCAGAATTCCTGCTACAACATCATTACTGCCTGCCTGAAATATCAATAATGGATAATAATTTGAGGGTCATACCAGGGTAAGAGCTTTCTCTTCATATCTTTAACCCTGGCCCCAGGGAGGAAGCAGACTTCCCTAAGAAGTCGGTCCAGTCTACATATTGGTCTTTCTGTTCCCTTCAGAAGGGAGTTATCTGTGACAATGGTCTGTCATTTCTTCTATAGGATCATGGACTATAGGGCCCATTGACAGGTATTAGAGTGCAGTTGTACTGGGAATGGTACAAAAAAGTGGCAAAAGGAAAGTCCTTGTTCCTGAAACCTCAACAGAGCTAAGCGCAGCAATTAATAATTTCAGCAATAACTCATCCCTCTCGTATATAACATTAATTAATTTTTATTTCAAAAGTAATAGTTTTAGTTGGCAAGTGACAATGGTCTTTCCAGTTTTCCTTTAGCAAGAATAATTTCAAAATTCAGATAATATCTGCTTCCCTACTGCTTGTGTTAATGGAGAGTGCTCCTTCTGTCGTTTTGAGCTATGAAATTTAATTGCCCAGAGTGGCTGATACTTATTTTCAGCAGCTGCTGAGCAAACTCTTTAAAATGCTATAATTGCATATACAAGAATCCCTAATTTAATGTACGTCTTGTGGCATTAAAAATGTAAGTGTATGTGAGTGAGATAAAAATCTCATGGGCCTTCTGAAGCATCTTCATTTGGGAAAGGGTACATTGTGCTTTATCCTGCTCTCACATTTACTATAGACAGAAGTACTTCATTTACATGGACTTTTCCTCATTTGTACAGGTAGAAGTGAAAGGCAGTTTCAAGTCTTTCTTTCAAGGACTGCTTTTTCAATGAACCGAGCACTCAAATGACAGCAACCTCTTCTTTAGTAGTATCTGCGTGACAAGCACAATGTATTTTCTCCCTAGAAATATTTTCATCTAATAATGTGTAGTCCAATATACAAATTAACTTTTTTCTCTGAGAGGGAAGCATGTTTGGGCATAGACATCTATTATCTCCTATCACAGACTTATTCAATGTCCTATCATATATTGTGTAAATGATATATTTGAAGAGGTTTTTCACTACAGCAAACAAATACTGTGACAAAATCATTACAAGAAAGCATTTAGAAATTTTCTCTTGTATTAGATAGAGCGTTGATTTTTGGGTGGTGGTCAGCAGCACTTTCTCCCTTCATGCTCCCCAGAGGGCTGCAGAAGTTGATGGTTCCTACCAGCCTGGCTGAGGCTCGCTAAAAGCTCAAGAAAAATCCAACAAAACCCAGCATGAAGTAGTTGTGAGCAGAAAACAATATGGTACAGTAGCAAATTGAGGTTTTAACCATTTGTTTATAATACAGTTAGCTATCCAAGGTAGGAAGTAGTTTATAATACGTAACAGGAGCTGACAACTGAGGTGTGCCTCATTGTACACTGTAGACCAAAGAATTAAGAACTTCTGCCCTAGAGGGGTAGATGTATGAAAGAAGAGTAGTTATCTGTCTAGATTACAGCAGCAAGATACAACTGCTAAAGTGCTGAAACTGAATTAAAAAAAAAAAAAAATTAAAATTATTTGGCCTAGTCTGTGGGAGTGTGCCTTTTCCATTATACAGGTCACAGAGCAGTAGTTTAGCTACCTAGGCATGTTTTCCTTGCAGTGATAGAGTCACAGACTTTTCCTAACCCAGGTCATATAAATGCTGCCAGGGGATCCATTACGTGCACAGTGTAATTCCCAGTGTTCCCATAGAAGAAAGTTTTTTTCTTAGTTGTATGTTTGCTGTTGATGAACTCCAGCATTGAGGGACTTCCAGGATAGCAGCTCTAAAATTACCTCACAGGTTCAACAGAAAGCCAAGAAAAGATTTCTTACTTAGTAGAAATTCTGAAAATAGGAGGCATCTTAAACAGGCTGTTCTCACCCATCAGCAACCACAGGTTTCCTGCTCCCTTCCGTTTTGAAGAATCTTGATAAAAAATAAATCATCTGATGATGTAAAAAAAAAAAAACAACAAAACAACCAAACACCCCACAAACCAACATACAAACTCAGCAATCAGAATTTACTTCGAATAATGTTTCCTCCTTCATCTCTAGTGAAAAGCCCCAGGTATTTGCATAATTTCCTTTCTGACTCTTGGGACTCAGAAAGGCATCTGTTTTTAGGATGTGCTGGAATGGTAAGAAGAGAAGGGGTGCATAGGGGCGGAGAGTACATTTATATGTCATTGTCACTTCCAAGCTGCTCTCTGGGGACTGACCTTGCAAAGCAAGAAACATTTTCTCTGAGAGAGTATGGAAGCATTACCAAATTAATATGGAAATATAGGTAAAAAATGTTCTCTGTCATTTAGAATGTATAGGAATTACTTAGCTGCTACCAAGGGATTGTGAACGAGTTTCAGGGCAATTGAACACTGAATCTCCTAGTGTATCACAATTAGAGAAACAAATGTACTGTGAGTGGGATAGCTTTTAAAATGTTATTAATTACTTCATCAAAGGTTTAACACTACCATTTGTGAGGATCATGTCTCTCCTCCCCCTTTTCCAGCAACCATCATTACATTTTCTTTACCCTCCCAGATCATGTGTTCGGCTGTTCACTGTATGTATCTTCTGAGCTTGAGGTTAGAAAATACATTCTGGGGAGGGAAGAGAAATGAGTGGAAGTAGGTAAATATAGAGTTGCTTCTGTTTAATCGAGATGTCTTATCCTACATGAAGAAAAAGATTATTATACACCCATGTCATGAGTAAGATGACTGAGTATTGCAAAAAGCACACCGTCAAAACTGGGAAGAGATCCATCAGCACCAATTTGCTCTGCAGTGCACTGAGGAGCGTGTGCACACTCACCTGGCTCAGCTCCACTCGAAAGTGGGGAAGATATCTCCTCAAAACATGGGTAACTGGGTTGCTTGTAGTCATGTAAGCATTGCTTCACAGAGATCCTGGACTTTAATAGATGTGTTAGATTTGAATGTTGCTTAAAAGAATTAGCCTAGAGTAAAATATTTAGAGTTGCTGAACTGTCTGAAGGAATCCAGAAAGTGTTCATGCCAGCATCTGATATCTCTGTTCCTGTAAGCAGCTAGGATCTCAAGTGCTTGTACTCACACTGGGAACAAATACATTTCCTTTATAATTTGGCATCTCCTCAGAGCATCTTGGATTATTCTGTAGATGTCCCTAGAAAGCTCTTTTCCTTAATTAGAAAAGGAAACAGCATTTCAGGGCCACTGAACACACTTAGCTTATAACCACTTCTGGTATAGAAGATATTACAGAATGCTCTTTATGGTTTAAAATTGGACCAATTTTCACACAAATCTTTCATGAAATTTTACAGATTTTGAATGTTTCTAACACTTTTTTCCCCCCTGTAATTTTTCCTACTCCCTATTAACTACTGGTTAATCATGAGCATCCTAACCTCAACCCTGAAAGGTCGAGGTATGTTTCAGATGGGTATTATGGTAATTGAACAATTAAGGTTGAATAAGAACTGGAATGTGTTTGAACCAAAATACTGCATATGATAACTTCAAAGACTTTGTCAACTTGAAATTCAAATATGGTTTAAGGTCATATTTAGTAAATCACCTCTAGCATCAGAAGGGGCCAAACTAACCTCTGCTTTTCATAGGAAATCTTCCAGGGAACGGGGTATGTCCTTTCTTCTACCCTGGAACCAGCAGCTTCATTATTCTTCGCTGGCAGAGGCAAATCGCTCTAGAAGTACAAATATATTGGTAATTCCTACAGTACTACAGAAGACATCCCCTTTTGTTTTATTCATTGCCTGTGTGATAGCTGAGGGAGTGACCAGGGAGAGAGGGGAAGATACAGGTGCATGTGGGTGTCAGGAGTCTGCAGGTAGCAGAGCCCAGGCTGTGAGGGTAGCTCAGCCACCATAACAATTAAATGGCTGATATTCTCTGCTACACACACTTGAAAGGGATCTGATCTAACTGCCTTGTAGGATTGCCACCTGCTTGCAGGCAGTGTGTTTTCCACAGCTCCTACAGCCATCAGATGGCAGTAGCTTTCAGTTGTCACTGATGACCTAGTTTGTATTCCAAACAGTGGGCAAAAAGAGAGGTTAAAGACTGTCATAGCCCTTCAGCTCCTAACATAAATCCAGCTTTGCAATAAAAATAAGACCACAGCATAAAAGATAAGTTTGAGTTGTTTTAGTTGTAGGGAGAGAGCCTGAGGTCTCCTCCAAGGGCTCATTTGAGCTCTGAGCTCTGGGCAGGCGGTTTTGTTGTATAACTATGTCATCATCAGCTGAGTTTTGGTATTTTGTTTTCCAGAACTACTAGTGCAATAATAATGAGCCCAGTAGTAATCTTTGCAAAATCCCTTCTCATTGCCTAGTATATTGAAGTAGAATGAAAACAAATTGGCAGCAGACATCTAGAAAATTAGTTATTAACTTTCAAAAGTGCATGCTAGTTTGCCCTGTAATAGCTGGGAAGCAAGAACATTATGTTTCAGCACTGAACCTTTTTGTGGAATCAAAATATTCTCTCTCTGTAGCCTGGTTCACATCTGCTGTGGGCTTTAATGTTGTTAACAATACTTGTGATTGCAGTCATAGAAATGTAGTCAGGGAAGAGAAAGGGAAAAGCCCTCTTATTTGTATTCAGAAGTCTAACAATGCAGTTAATCCTACTGCAATTACTGAGGAAAAAAGAAAGGAACAAATCTGAGAAAAGAAAATTAATGTGAAAAACCCCACTCCTCTGCATTTAATTAATGTTAAGGATGTGAAATAAGCCCACATAAGTGAAGAAGTACACAACTGTGACAGAATATTTGGATCAAAATCAGGATCTTGATAAGGATTGCTATTATAGAAATAATGTAGTTGACCACAGAGAACACCAAAGGAAAAAAAATCTCCCTTTGACTATAAGGAGATTTAGGGCAAATCAGAGAGCTGATGCTGTTACTAAAGTGGCCAAGGGCTACTAGAGGTAACAGCATTACTGGAAGGGAAGTTGCATAAATCAGAGTTGCTACTCTGACCTGTACCTGTGTTTTCACATATCTCACCAGACAGTGCTGGTGGGGTGGAGGTGCTCCGGCCTATTTGCTTTCTCCATCCCAATAAACCTGACAGAAGAGCACAAATAATTTCCCTGCAAGAAGTAAAAGAGAAGATATGCTTGCTCTCCCTGGTTTCAGCAAAAGGGCACCTGCCCATTTTATCCCATATTTTCCATTTCCCATTTTTCTTTGAGTGTTTTTGTATCCTCCTCATTTCCTTTCTTTCACTGCTGCCTGGTATGAAGCTTTACTGGATTTTTTTCTGCTTTTGGTGTCTGTGGCTTGAACTCCTGTCCTTCAGCTACTCAGGAACTTGAGCAAGAACTTTCTTTCCTGGATTTGCTTCTTCCTGTAACCCTTCTTGTCACTTGAAGATCTGTCCATCTTACTTACTATAGTGTGTTGTAATGAGTACATTATGTCCTTTTTTTTTTTTCCTCCAGTTTCTAATGTTACCTGTCGTCCTAAAGAGATTTCATCTCCCCTAAGTTATCTACACATTAGATATCTGTGCATGAACTGCTCACCCGGGGTCCCTTTGGCAGCTAATCACAGGAATAGACCCTAGTACTGTGATTCATCTGACTTGGTTTAGCTATTATTATTGGGATGAGATCCATTTGGGAAATGTTCATATATTAGACCAAAACTAATAAAGGGCTATACAAATAGGCTGCATAAAGTTGTTGACATTGTAGCTGTGCAAAGTGAGGTGAGATGAATGCCTTGAGCATGTTTCTTCAGAAGGCAGGATAGAAAAAACATATAGCAAGTATTTATTCAAGATTTCCTATAACTAAATCTTAAGTCAATTTTTAAGAATAACAAAAGAACCCAAATAAACCTGACACGGTATCTGACTTTCATTACAAACATAAGTATGCTATTTTCAGACTATTAAACAATGCTGAGAAAGATTCAGAAACATCTGTTTTCCTTATATGTTGGTTTGTTTCCGGTTACCGGTGAAACACATACTTTTACTCTTAATGAATGATAAAACCTGTGTTTTAGCAGAATATTGGAATATTTGAATATTGAAATATTGTTAAAATAAGACAAAATAATTGATAGATGCAGGAACTTAATCTCTATTTTTTTTTAAACGACCTCTGATCCTGTGCAATAGGATGTTGAAATTGTGAGCTGTCTGAAAGATAGCTTAGGGCATTCTTTTTTTTATATATATGAATATTTTATAACACATCTTTTGGATTGTTAAATTACCTTCTTTTATAACAAATAATTTTTTGCTTTTTTATTTAGTCTCCTAAATCAGTTATGTCAAACTACTGGGTTATGTTATTGCTGACTACACACCAGGACATACAATAATGGATTTGACGTGACATAATAATGTTTTCCAATTTCTCAGATCACCTGGAGTATAACACTGTTTACTTTGTAGTTATGTTGGTCATCTGAGTATTGGCTGGTTCAGCAAACATGGAGCTGTGCAGTTAATAGATTATAAACCCATCTTCCTGCCTCTTATAGTGAACCCCCAACCTGTCACTGTGGGCTCTTCAGCCCTGTTTGCCAATGAGGCCAGTGTTGATATCTTTCTACTTTACCCCAGTTCACCTCACTGAAAAGATCACTGTGGTCTGTCTGGCTCATCCATTTGACTCAACTCCCTTTTCTTTCAGTGGCTTATGCTTCACTGGTGCATCTAATCAGTGCCTCGCCTTGAGGTCTCCATAGAGTTCATCCCTTTCGTATGAGACCATTCTTTTCTTCTGCTCCATCGTTCTTATCCCTGTTGCTGCACCAGCGATTCTGTATCCAGTTTTCTCTTCATTAATTTTTCTGTCTTCCGTTTGCACTGTCTCCCAAGCAAATCACTTCACCTGGGATTCCTCCCCTCCTGTGACCCGCAGTTCTCTCCTCCTGCAAACTGCTTCTCAGTACAAACTTCTTCAATATGGTTACAAAGTTTGACCTATTAAAAATTGCTTTACAGAAGTGCAGGTAAGGGCATGTCATAAATTCACAAAATGGAACAAAACAAAGTGAAAAAATTATGAAATATACCTCATGTACGTTTTTACCTTCGTTCCCATTCTTAATATGTTTATTATTCTACAACAATAAGTATTCATATAGTGTATTTATAGAGCCTAACACAACTTGCATGTTACTGAAATATTGAAGATTAGCAACGATGTAGGAGCACAATCTGTAAACATTGATGCTGATGATAGCGTGATATTTGGTACAGGGCCATTTACACAAGCCAGATGTTTTGAAAGTTTTTATCTTTTTATCTTGAATGCTTCTGCGAACTCTGTTACTTTTACATCTCCCAGCTATACCTCATAATTGATAGTATATTTTTCTTCTTAATTTTCTTCCTAATTTTTATTTCTAATGCCAGTGCAATGTAAATATATGCTCTTGCTCCAATTTAACAGTTAGAAAACTAAAGAGCAGATAAACCCAGATCCAATAAAGAAGACTGACACCCAAAACAGGGTACAACTGAGGTGTCTAGATTATTAAAAAAAACTCTCAAAGCCACATTCAATAAACTTAACCCTCTATAGACATCGTTCTAACTGACTGCACACTGCAATTCTGCCATGAAAACTCAAAACCAGCATGTAATGCACGGTGTCTGATTAAAGATCACAGTTAGCTAAGAGCCACTATGCAACAGTGGACACAGAATACTCAAATTTCATATTCTCATAAATGTGAAAAAACTCACAGTAATAACAATGAAGAAACATACCAAAAAGATCTCATCACACCCCTGTAGTATATATGATTAAAGAATAAAATGACATTAAACTGAGAAAACTAGTTAAAAGGGATAGCTAGCTAAAAGGGTAAAATTCTTATATTTTCACACCACCTTAAAAATTCAGGGAATATGCACTACTAACCAAAAACACTTGGAAAAGGACAATGATCTTCAATTTTCTTTCTCTAAACTTGTGGTTGAATTGCAGTGGACAGGGGTTTATTAGAAGATAAAAACCAAAATAATCTCTCAGATCTGGAATGAAGGTTTTCCCTAAAAGAAAAAAATAAGGTGGGGGGAGAAGTATTTCAAACATCTTGGAAGCAAAGAAATCTGGTAAAGGGAAGGCTCATTTGTGAATGGGACTGTGGTAAACAAAGATTCTAGTACAAATCTATAGATCAAATGCTGACATTTTATTACTATTTATTTATTAATTGTCATTTTAAGGAAAATTAAGTAGCTACCTATCCTGCATATTTCCTTTATAGGTAAAAAAACCAAGGATTGTTTCAGTGTGAACTAGTAATGGAACAGACTAATACCTAGCAATGTGATACCAAAATAATGAAAAGTGGCAAATGGGCAATCAGTTGTTAAAAAGGGTTCTTCCTTGCTCCACTAGATCAGTGTCTGACATGTTTATCAGGAAAATTGCTAGAAATTATAATAACAAATAACCAGTAGACAAAAGAGTAAAGATGATGTATTGTTAAAGAATCACAACTTTTGTAGAAAAAAAGGCACACTTCGCAAAACAATGGCAATTCTCTGAAGGAGCCAAGGGTTACTTGGATAGTGTTGATTCAAACTTATGAACTTGAATTTTCAAAGAGAGATAAACAGCATTAATGAAACCAAATTGCCATGGGGTAGAAGGGTAAACCCTTTCTCAGATTAATTGGTGAAAGACAGAAAACAAAGGGTAGGGTGAATAATCATTTTTCACAGCAAGGAATCATGAGCACTCCAGGGATCAGGATTCATAAATGCTGTGGAAACTTGGTGAGCTGAGAGGTGATTTTTTGTGTAATGATACAGTATTAATCAGGATAGGAAAAGCATAAGCTGAATGTGAGGAATGACAGAACAGTCTCATGATATTGGGCTATGAAATGACAGATGAAATCAATGTCAATAAATGGAAAGTCATACACTGAGGGAAAAAAAAACCTTCACTGTTCATACACAGTGATGGGCTCTAAATTAGCTACTACTACTCTTGAAAACAACCTTAAAGTCCCTGAAAACATCAGTGAACTGTTCAGTTGCTGTGTCTTCTGCAAGAAAAAAAAAAAGTGAAAGTAATAATTACTGGGAAAAGAATGAGGAATTAGGAAATTCAGATGGATGTGTAAATCCATTGTACACCCCTATCTAAACTATAAACGTACTTCTGGGTAGTTCATTTTTAAAAGGCTGCAATGAAACTAGAGAGCACAGAGAAGGGTGACAAGGATGAACTGTGCTACAGAACAATTTCTATACAAGCAGAGATTAAATAGATAGGACTGGAAAAAAATAATTGAGAGGATATGATGAAGCCTGTAAAAATAAATTTAAAAAAAAGTTTGAAAAAATAAGAAAAAAAAAATTGTTCAGTGTTTCTTATGGCATAAGAATCAAGAAGACAGCCAGTGCATGTACTAGGTACTAGATTTAAAACAAATGAAAGGAAGCGTGTTTTCACACAATAAAGCTGAAAAAGACATGGAGAAGAGTTCATCTTCATTTATTAAATTATGGCTACAGATTCTGGCCCAGGAAGTCCCAAGGGTGCTGAACTGCAGGGGCTGGGATGCTGTATCAGAAAAAAGATCATTTGGCTTGATCTATTTCCTGTATTTTTCCTTAACAATCTATTAAGCTACATTTATTCTAGGAAACTAAGTAAAGATGGAACAGAGACCTAAGTCCAGAGAATCTATCTGTTCTGACAAAAGATGTTCTGTGCCACGAGGCCAAAAAACCTGCCCTATCTGTTAGAGGCATATCTTCAGTGGTCACAGTGAGAGGGGTGAGCAAAGCTGGTCTTTGGTCCCAATTGGGCAATTATTCACTTTTCATATTGGCCACCCTTTCTTTGCCTTGTACAATTTTTTTAAACATCTTGAGGCAAGTGAATTCCTTTACCTCTTTTCAACTACATTGTCTCTTTTCAACTGCATTTTGTGTTAAGTGTTTTGTTCAGAGTATGAGGTTGTTTTTCCTTCTGCAGATTTTTACAGTTTTAGCTGTAAAAACTGTGCCTAGTAAATTCTCTGCCTGCTTATTTTTCTGGAGTATCTTTAGACATCTCAATCATGTACATACGGGGGATGCATTCTGGTGTAAAGGAAGTGAGATTTGTGCAGATATAGGTGATAATTTGTTTGATCCAAATCCAAACAACCATAATTCGAACTCACGTCAGCCCAGAAACAAAACTAACTGCAGATCTCTCCCGTGGGTTTTGTTGCATTCCCACCCAGGCCCTAGTGTAGTTCTAGTAATAGGAAGAAAAAAAATGTTTTTTTCCCACACTATTGTTACAATAAAACAAAAGCTTCCAATCTTTGGAGGAATTTTGGAAAGCTATAACTTTTCTTGTTTTACATGCTTGCTACAGATGTAAACATTTTTCTGAAGAAACATCTTACATTCTTACGACAGTAATTTGAACTTGTTGGACCAACCCTCTTAATTTCTCATCGGCCAATGTGTATGTCTACTATCACACTTCTAACAAACCATTCGTAAATTTTACTTACTCCACAGGCTGTCTCGCAAACCATCATGGCTTCAGCCTGCAAACCACTGAGATACTGGTCAATTTAATTTTAATTTTCCTGCTGATGCCTTTACTTCAAGCTGATCCCAGGAGCGTGGTTTGAGTTCACCACCATTCAAGAGTCTCAACATTGAAGCTGGTCACAGAACTGTATTTATCGTACACAGAACTGGCCAATCCCTTGGAGAGGGTCTCTAGGCAGCAGATCACTTCTTACAACCTGGTGCAAAGTCAGTGTGGGGTGAGGAGCTGTGTGCCTGCAGACATACAACAAGCCTGGACTCACATGCCCCTCTCTGGACGACACTTGCTGGAGGTTATTGTCTCTCCAGTCTTCCTTATCATTGCCCAAATGTCAGCACCTACCTATACTTGCTATTTCCCCAGCGAGAATTATTTTTTATCACAAACTCATTTCTCTGAGAGTGGTGTTGATTATGACATTATCCTGAGGCATGAAAAAAAATTTTTTTTGCTTCCATAGATGTGTCTCTGACTAAAACATCTGCAGGGCCTGAGAAACATATATATTTTTAAATAGAGATTAGTCATATATCTAACTGAAATCAGGCAATTTCACAGATGCTTAACAGTTCTGGAAAAAAAACCAAAACAGGACAAGAAGTAAAGTTTTCACCTTTATATGCTTATTTGAAGTGCATTTATTTTCTGAAAAACAAGGCCATTGTAAAGATGTTGTTGATGTAAGTCATTTTGTCAGTAACTGTTTGTATACTTTCAGAGAACAATAGTGAAGATATAGCAATGATAAGAAATGAAACAAGTATCAGGAGTGAGAATGTAATCATGAATATTTAGATGATTGTGTAACAATGTAAGACCGAATTCATTCTGAGAGCAGTCATTTGAGTACACACTGAACTGAACAAGAATACTCCCTTAAAAAAATTAAGAGGCTTTAACTATAACATAAATAACAATGTGGCACAAAGTGTTTGGATATGCCTTTAAAGAAGAGGAGATAAGCTGAGATAAGAAAGGAATTGGAAGAATTTTGTTTAAGGACAAGAAGGGTTATTCTCAACCTCTGATGTTATGCATGAGAACAGGACTACACTACTAGAACAACAGGGAGGTTTTTTTCATAAATCTATGTTGTGGTATTGCTGTTACATAGATTATAATTACTGCTCCAGGCAAATTTAGGAATTTTAAAATTACACAATTCTGATCCACTGATTTAATTAATACTTCTAATAAGCAAATTAATTTGTAGCTAAGCATAACATGTACTTTCATGTTCCCAAAGATTTACCTTTTTAGGTAGTGAACATACTGTGAATCTCATATGCATGAGCAGGGCTCTGACACAAAAGTGAACATGTTCCTGAGACTTGCTCCAGTCCCAAGGGCATGGGACTCAGTCCACGCTGTGTGTCGCCTCGGAGCAGGATGGAAATGGTAGGTCCTGAATGTATATATTGGTCAAAAAAAAAAAAAAAAGAAGTATCTTCTGTTTTGTTTTTTTGTTGTTGTTGTTGGGTTGTTTTTTTTTTTAAATTGCCATTCTTTTGAATTGGGGGTTTACTGTGAATAGTCCTTATCTGAGTTATCTTACTTGGTCAGCTCAGGCTTATAAATCACACAATATCACTTCTGATCTGATGCTGTGTGAGGTGTTTTCAGAACAAAGGTTTGTAGTCACTTAGCTATTGGTTTTCAACAAATGTGTGGAAACAGATAATTTCCAGTGATCACAAGGTAGTTTCAGAATAGCTGTGAACATGGCTGAAGAAAATTCTTAAAAATAAAAAGTGAAAATCAATTCTCTACTTATCAAAAGAAAGCGTGCATAGCTTGTAACTGTTCAGCACCACTGAATGGACCTAGTGTAGACAGGACAGACACTTTTACAGTAATGGCCAATTGAGCTTTAAAACTGGTGGTCCGTGAGAGCAGCAGATGTGATAGTGTGTGCTCTTTACTGTGAAACCTTCCAGACAATCTGTGTAAGTGCTCAGGTGGCTAGTATCAGCTATGTCTCTTGAGGTAGCTGTCCCTCTTCTACATAGGTCATTTAAATCGCTTTAGTCAAGAAAACTACAGACACGTCAGTGACAGTGCATCATAAGTGTTATAAACTCCAGTTGGAAGCTTTTGACAAGTACTCACTAGTCCTCATCTGCTTATCTTACTGAAAACCAGAGAAAACATATCCATGATGTACCCTAAGAGAACCCTTAAGGGCATGTCTACACCAGATTCTCTGAAACTAGAAACAGTGTGAAAACAATATAAGTGGTGAAGAAGACCAGATTATTGACTAAAAGACTTTGGTATAGAATGAAAATTTGAAGCACATGGTGAGGATTAACCTGGGAAAACTGGTGGGAGAGAGTCATCTTCAAATACATAAAAAATTTGCTGTAGAAAATCAAGGAATAAACTGGAAAGTAAATACTGCCAAGTGTACCCTTTTTAGGATGAGAAATAATAGGTTTAAATTGAAGCAAAGTTTAGCATAATAAGAACAATTAAATGGGGTACTACATTGCTCAGGGAAGTTGTGGGATATCCATCACTGGACACTTTTAGATGCACTTTTAGAAAAAATTATGTCAGGAAGTGTTTGACACAGTTGTTCCTGCCTTTGGGCAGAGAGATGAGCTGGATGACCTCTTGAGACCTTTCTGGTCTCATTTTCCAGGATTTTGTGACCATGGCAGTCTGCCCAGACTGATGTGTTTGGGCGCAAGACCTTGCTAACTTGATTGTGCCGCATTTCAAGGCTGAAATGTTCCCATCACTGAATTAATGGAATTAATGAACCCACTTAGTGGTACCTTGGGGGTCCCTGCACCAGACTTCAATATGGTCTGAAAATCTGCTGTTTATCATCAAATAACCCCCTCAGACATTCAAAAGACACACTCTGAAAAGCAGGTTGGTTACAGCACCTACTGTAAACACCTTTGTGCTCTGGGGTCAGCTAGGGAGACAACTCTGTTAACCACTGTCAAACACCATCTGTGAGGGAGTCACACGGAGTGACACTTCTCTGTCCCAGGCACCACACATTCTTTCCATGGTCCAGCGCATGTGATTGCTTGGTTTGGTCTGTGGCAGCCGGCATTGCAGGGGGTGCAAGCAGCTGCAACAGGCTATCCTCAGACTCTCTTTTTAGCTCCTTCTGTTAGAGCTTGTGCTTTAGGGGTTGTACACCTATGTGCTGAGTGCTGGTGACACATGGTGTTCTGTTTGTAGACCACAATCTGCGCCGTTCCCTGTTACAGGGGTTGGCTTTCCAGCCTCGTCACTTTTCTTTTGATAAGCAATTAGTGCTGCTGTGGTATTTCTGGTCTACAGGGAATTCCTAGGAAATACTGCAAATACTGTGGTGATATGGCCTGGTGTCAGCTGAAGTGTGTGAGAGGGTGCTGCTTTGTCAGCGAGAGAAAATTTGGTCATGTTAAATCTAATAGGCATGTCGGGCTTTCCTCATTTGGCTTAGCCATGGGAAGCTGTTGATTTCTGTTACAGAAGAGACAGAGGAAACACAGGCTAGTGTGCAAGCAGAGATGTGGGTCCAGGGGCTGCTTGAGGTCCTCAAACCATAAGGTTGGGGAATAGCAAGCACTGCAAGTCTCCAACTCTTTCACGTTCTTGCTAAAAAAGGATCCTTTAGTTTCATAGCACTCATCAGCTCTGGCTGGCAACGGTGATCTGTAAGATATAGTAGCCAGATCATAAATATCCTGCTGGCTCTCCAACTACATACTCGTGAGTACTTTAGCAGTGGATCCTACGCCCAGGGCAGACAGGGCAGCCAATAGAGCAGATGTCCTTGCCCAAGGACACCGTGATCATTCAAAGCCCCAGTTAAGGAAGGAGGCAGCAAAGTCTGCAGCAAAGGTCACAGTTTTTCTTGAGATCAGGCAGCAAAGCCAGTGGCACCCAACCTTGTTCTGCAATACGCTGGCTTTGACAAGAGTTTAGGAGTGATACACTTGATTTACTTTATTATGGCAACTTGTCTAAACTATACCAAGAGGAATTGTGGGCAAGAGAGAAATTCAACATGGGAATTTCAAAGCACTACATGGTGCAGGACCTGTGTGGTCCTAGGGGACTGTTCCTGCAAGAAAAGGTAGGTAGAGTAGTGCTAGTATTCTTGTGATAAGACAAGGGACCTTGGAACATGGCATATTTTTTATCTCTTGGGAAAAAATGAGAAGACCCAGTTATAAGTCTCTTAATACTTTGTTCAACAGAGACCTAACAGTGTGTTAATAAAGTGACATTTGGCTGTTATCATGAATTTCACAAGACAAATTTTTGTCTTCTATCTGCAGGTCATTGAGAGTAGAATCATAGAACAGAATCACAGAACAGAATCATAGAATGTGTTGGGTTGAAAGGAACATTTAAAGGTTATCTGGTCCAACCTCCCTGAAGTGAGCAGACATATCTTTCATTGGATTAGGTTGCTCAGAGTCCTGTCCAACATGACCTTGAATACTTCCAGGTATGGGAGTTCCACCAACTCTCTGGGCAACCTGTTCCAGTATTTCACCACCCTCATAGTAAAGAACTTCTTCCTAATGTCTAATCTAAATCTAACCTGCTCTAGCTTAAAGCCATTGCCCCTTGTCCCGTCACTACATGTCCTTGTGAACTCCCCAGCTTTCCTGTAGCCCCCTTCAGGTACTGGAAGGCCACTACAAGGTCTCCCCAGAACCTTCTCTTCTCCAGGGTGAACAGCCCCAATTGTCTCAGCCTGCCTTTGTAGGAGACGTGCTCCAGCCCTTTGGTCATCTTTGTGGCCCTTCTCTGGACCCACTCCAACAAACCCATGTCACTCTTGTGTTGACAGTCCCAGAGCTGGACACAGTACTCAAATCTACCCAGTCATGACATGCGGGGATTGTATATTTTTTCTCTTAAAGAGACTAAAAGTCACATATGAACCTCTTCCTACTGAAATGGAATTAACTTGAGTGTGGGATTTTAAGATCTCACTATGGTTCTTGAGTTATATTTTTTTCAAAACAACTCCCTAAGCAATACTAGGAAATGCCAATTCAGGTTTTCATGGCATAGCATATGCTACTTCTTTCTCTAGACAACAGTTTCCAAAGTTTCTTACAAATCCTGATACACATGCATACATGCACACAAACACAAGTCTGCACGTTTGTGTGAAACTGTTGAAAGAAATCAAAAGAAAAATGCAAAATGGCGTAAGATCTGAAAATTGAAAACAATAATGGTTCTTAAAATGTGGTTTTGTTTCAAACCATATTGATAGAAATTTTCACTTCATAAGAGTACTATGCTTAAAAGCACATTTTTCATAAAAAAATCAGGAGTATTAATTTGTCACAGGATAATTACTTTAAGCTTGGAAAACTATTCAAAGATAAATAAAAACATCATGATGTGAATGTCTCTGAGCTCACAGCACTGAGTTTGGAAGGATGCACAGACTGCATTCTCCTCAGAACAGGGAATGGACAGAGTGCTGTTTCCCTGCTTCTTTCCTTCTTTACTGTGGTCTAAACCAGAATCTGTAACACTTTTTCACCCTGTTTCTCTAGGATGACAGATTCTGTCTTTTACTGAGTGATATGTTGATCATAATGTAATATCCTCCCTCTCCAAGTAATTTTTTTTCTTTGGGGTTTTGATAAGACATTTATACTTTCTTCTATTAACAATTTTTTACTTTTCACAGAATAATAGAACTTCTATTTAATACTATTTGCAAAACTGATAATCTTTCAACCTCTAATGAAAATGAGCATAATTTCCTCAGTGTTTTAAAGCTCATCTATTGCGTCAGAAGATCACATGTTCATTCACATGTTATGTTCACTTCCCTTTTATTTCCCTGTGTGAGCTTTATTGCAAGATACACATTATTTTGCCTAAAGAAAAACAGGCTGACCAGCCTTGTATTTGTGCACACTGTGCTGACAAGCACAGTCAATAAATACAGAGTCATTCTGCTCTGTCTTCTATTTAGACAGTATAGTGGTCACAACAGACAACACCTACAGAGTGTCAACAAGCTGCAAGTCCATGTGATCAGGTTTTGGGTTCATCTCTGGTCAGACTTTGATTTAAGAGAAAACAAAAGCTCAGGCTAAATCCCCACCTGGTGTAAATTGATGTAGCTCCATTGAATTCAGTTTACACCAGCTGAGAATGTAGATTTGTGTCTGTTGACTGGAAGCTAGCTCAAATGTCTTATCCAGGCTAAGTGTGGTTAAAATGATCACATCCATTCTGACCCGAACAGCTGAAGGTGTCGCTTTCAGCTACAGAAAGTTTTGTCTAAACAGACTATGTGGCAATGTCTCTCCCAGAGGTCCCCGTTCGCAGCTGGGGATGTTGTGGCATGGCTGCAACATTTTCATCACTGTATCAGCAACTAGTCTAAATCTTGGGATGAATTGCACTATATTTTGGAAAGCTTTGTTTCTGTTGTTTTTCTTGTTTGTTATGTAGCAGTAAACAGAGAAATGTCTGAATATCCCCTGTAACATTAACCTCCAATGCTGCTACTAGTACTATAAAGCCTATCTGGTTGGTGATTGGAATTAGTATTTTCCCTGAACACCATAATTTTCTTACACATAGTCAGAACTGAGTTGTATAAGAGAAAGTTTTCCTGCTTTGTCCTTTCCGGATGGACATAGGATTGTTCCAAAGTGAATCTTTCTTTTGCTGGAGCAGCTGGGGAGAGAGTAGGGTAGCGGGAAGTCGGCAGCATGGCCAAAGGATGGCCATCCTAGTTTCACAGAGGGCAGAGAGATGCTCTCATTAGGGTCTAGAATCTATAGAAAAACTTGCAATGTCCACACTATAAAGACTAGAATATCTCTGAAAAATTTTACTTAGTTATTGTTACATTTAGATAATCAGCCTACAATCCCTTCTGGACAATCAGGAAATAAAGATCTTGCCACGTATATTATCAGTACCTGCCATATTGCAAATCACTTTGAATATAGGTTCTCATCAGTTTAAGACAATTGCCATCAGTAGAAGAGTTGGGATTCAGTATTGTTTCCTGCTCAATTATTTTGCTAAATGCTTCCTGCACATCTTTAATAAGTGGAAGCAGCCTTTCAAAGAGTTTTGATGAATAGTCATATGATCTTCACACAAATTGAAAATAAGATTAATGATAATTTGTCTGCTGAAATCTGTGAATGACTTGGGAAATGGATTGTTACTCGGTTATGCATGTATTGTTGCTTTTGACTATTAAGAAAAAACATGTTTGTAAAGAAAAGGCAAAAAAAGACTAGTTATGTTAGATCAGATTAAGAACTTCGCTGAATTTGGCCAAGTAAAAAGTAAGATATCAAAATGAAAATTTTAATTCTAAAATTTTAGGAAAATAAACATCTCTGATAACCCCAGGTTGCTTAAAAGCCATATTATTATTGGTTGTTTTATGAGACTACTACCTTTAACATAGGACAGTAAATTGCAGTTTACTAAACATTTTCCAATTTGTTTTCATAATGTAACATTTTTTTCCAAGCAGTTCTACCCCAGTGGGCATCCTCACTTTGGATTATTTGTCCGTTAGGTAACTCATGGACTCCTGCCAGTCCACTGGCTTCTCTGGAACCAGTCGTGTTTGCTAACCCTGGGCCTTTGGTGGTTTACAATGTTTTTAGCTTTGTATTGTTTGGAAATTTGGGATGAACCGACCTATTCTAAACCAGTTAAGCAAACAGGAACAAATGTGACACTTCCGTTAAGAAAAAAAAAACACACAACAAAACCAAAACCCAACTACTAGATACTATATTGTTATGTAATAGGTAATGATTATATATATATGATCCTCAAAATTTGTTATTTCTCTTAGATATTACTTTATAGTACATACAGTCTCATTCATCACTTTAGGGCTATGCTGGGGCACAGTGCATTCAACAAAAAAAAATTCAGAGAAACCTGAGCTAACAGAAACATGCCCATAAAAGGATTTTCTAGGGTTGCCTCAACTTTTTGCTGAACCAGAATTAAAAAATTGGGTCAAAGATATATTGTTTCATCAATACATGTTACATGTTTCCAAGTTATACTACATTACATTGAAGAGCATGAGAAACTATTATATTAAATTTTATATAAACATCATAAACTACAGACCTTCCCTAGATAATTTGCAGTCCATAATAATAATAAATGCAGTAGAAAACACTTCATTTTCCCATCTTACTAATATGTGAGTTCTCTGAGAGATTTTTGGACTCTAGGATGTCTGCTCCATCCCAATTGCCCTTTAGTCTTCTATTTCTTATCTGCAAATCACTGTCCTTGCCTTTCCTCATACCGTGTGTCAGCCACAACACTCATCTTTCCTCTGCCACAGTTCCTGCTGCCTACATGGCACATTCGTAATTGTTCTTAATGTCAGCATCCTCATTTCTTGCCTTGCTTCTGCCTGGCAACAGACCTCCACCTTTACCACTGTTGATCTAATTACTTCTACTAGATTGGCATTTAGCAGAAATATTCATGTCTTTAGCAGAATCGATTAACAGCACACCTCAGAGAGCAGTGTTACCGCTTAAGGGGAGAACAATTAGTAGCTTATATAAATGGACAACTTCTGAAGTGATTAAAGTGATCTGTAAAACTGTCACACTAAGTGAATGCTCTAAAAGGCCTTTGTTCCCTTCCAAAAAAACCCAAAACCACTGAAGAAAGTATTGTAGTTAGCAAAACTGATACTGAAATTCAAGATCTGGGCAGATTTCTTATGTCATAGCGACTATGCATTGCTTAATTCTTCTATTTTGGCTTGGTTCTTATTCATAATATTGAAGGAGTAGAATGCCCTTTTCATGATGACCTGGAGTGAGTCAGTTCAGAGGAAATCCCCAAGTGAAACAATGACTCATCAGTGGTGATTCAGTCAAGATTTGTCCCCTGAAGACAGCAGTAGCCCAGTGTTGGGCAGATGGCAAAGCTGCTGGTTTGCAGGCTGAAAGGCCAATGTGCAGTCCCAAACATTTCTCATAATTAAAGAAGTTAGAGCAAATTTTGTAAGAACAAGGATTTTACTGTTCTGGAGCCGTGTTTTGTCACTGTCATTTTTTAACATTTATCCAGGATTTTCAATTCAATAAATCATAGTGTTTGGTAAATGACAAAATTATTAACAGGATTTTAAATGGTGGTTTGATCTAAACCAGATGAAAGCAGGTGAAAATTGATGGCTGAACTAATCATCTAGGGTTCTCATTTGAACTCTGATTCCACTGACTATAGGAGACATCCATACATGAAACAGCAGCAATCCAGTATATTAGAGACAATCTTCACATAGTCAAAACAGTGAAAGTTGTGTATGAAGTCTTGGCCAGATCTTGCAAAACTTTACCACACTGCTAAATCTCAGGACTTTCACACAGCAAATGCTATTTTCTGCAGTTGCTGTTAGCTCAGACAAAGCTGGAATGAGAAAGTTATGACATACCAGTAAATGTCAATGTTAATGTTATCCAGTGAGGCAGCTACTTCTAGCCTGAGCCAGTGCTCATTCAAGAACGGTCAGCTGATCTATTCTATTGTCATGTACTTGTGTAGGAACAGTGAGGTCTTCTGAGGAAGAGATAGCTGGAATAGGCAATCATTGTATGCAAATGTTTGGGTAAACATTTAGGGTGGGGAACAGTGAGCCATATTTTCATATTTTCCTTTTTAGGAACTGTGATTTCAACTAGCAGTTTCAGAGAAAACAAACTATTAGCAACATGAGGAGTGTCTCTCAGAAGAACAATGAGTTCCTCATAATCTTGGGAAATTATGCCAAGAATCAAATTTATGGAAAAAAATATATTCCACAAAATTGCTTAAGAATTGTTTTTCCATGGACATTAGTGTCCAGATTATGGATCCAAGTGCCATGCTAAATGTTAATCAAAGGTTGCTTCCAGAGGATTTGTAAAGGTCCTTTGTCACTACCCGCTCCTCACGATGCTCCCAGCTTCACTCTTTGGGCAGCGCAGCCTGGTCCCGCTTTCATTTGTTTTGGAGGACTTCAAGTGGAGGCCAAGGTGAATGTGCCTCAGAAGCGCCAACGTCACTTGAAACTATTCATGAACACTTGTCTGGCTCCATAGGAGGCCTAATACGGGTGCAGTTATGCTCAGGCTGATTGTAGTCATCTAGGAGCTATGAAGGGCTGGCCTAACTTCCCTCACATGCTCCAGTTCAAACATATGTTATACTGAGATCTTTGTCCACAACAGAGAGGGCTTTTATTGCATTGTTATCCTGTCTTGTTTGTCTCTCCATGTGCTGGTGCATTTGGTTGCATATCAAAATGTGAACTTTTATGGGATAAAAAATTTATTTCTCTTCTGTAGTCATAAGAAACCTAGTGTAGAAACTTTGTTCCTTGTGAGGTTTTACATAATAGTATGACATATGCTCTTAAATATTTGAAGAAATTTAATCCCTCTTCTGAGAAACAGGTTAAGCTCATGACATTACATTTTCCATTTTTACGATTTGTTATAGTAGTTCTTTTTTTTCTTTAGTGCTAGAGTGCAGTTTATAAAAATATAAAGGATTTGCTGAATTGGTAAGAAGTAAAATAGAAGGATGGAGAAAACAAAGTTCATGGTTTGTTGCTTATTTTTCTATTCTAATGTTTGATGTTATTCCATTAGTGTTTTATGCAAAATAATGAAGAAAATAGTTGTGCAATATATCGCATATTGCATATGCAATATGCAACAATCATTAATTTAAAGATTTAAGATTAGAGAAAGGCTTACTACAAAAAGGGAACTGCAATCCCAAGTCTGATCCGTTACCGAGTCCCAAACTCAACTATTTCCCCACAAAAAATAATTGCTGTTGACAACATGCAATTGTTTTAACCTAGAGCAGGATAGATTTAGATAGAATGTTAGAAAAAAATTCTTTAATATGAGGGTGATGAAACATTGGAACAGGTTGCCCAGAGAGCTGGTGGAGGTTCCATCCATGGAGACATTCAAGGTCAGGCTGGATGGGGCTCTGATCAACCTGATCTAGTTAAAGATGTCCCTACTCACTGCATGGAGGTTGGACTAGATGACCTTTAAAGGTCTCTTCCAACCCAACACATTCTATGATTCTGTGATTACAGTATACTACAGTAATGTTGTTACCTACCACAGTATATAACCAGAGCTTGAGAAGCTCTCTGTAGCTGGCTGTTTATATTCTTCAGGATATGCTTGCAGTAGAGTTCAAAGGGATATCCTCAGTTCATGTAGTCATACTTAAGTCAATTTTAAATGGTCTAGGTCAAGTTTAGAGAGTAATAGTATTGGGTAACCCTGGGTAAATGACAAGGTTAGATAGTCTGTTCCGAGCTGCTGTTGGGAAGCTACTGTAAACATCTGATTTGTATGGTGCAGTACAGAGGTAGAGAAATTTTCTTTGCAAAGGACCAAAGTGTCTTTCCAAACAACTCTTGTGCACCATAAAATTGTATGTATCTTAAAATCATATGGCAGCACATTATACTCAGTGAAGTAACAGACTTTACTCGGTTCCCACCCTAAAAGTCCCCTCCAGCTTGAAAATTTCCTGGTTCAAAAAATTCCTTCTTGCTAAAAGACTCAATGAATATACAAATGTCACAGTAGACCTCTATCAACAGCTCCTTAAAAGATAAAGTCTAGAAGGAAACCCCCCCCCACAGAAGTGATATACAAAATCACTTTATTCAACCCATTAACAAAATCGAGCTCTAAGTCCACGTATTCTGAACCTTACACCTGCAGTCTGTGTATGCAGGAAGGCAGTTTAATGATACCCATGAGTGATTTCTCAAGAATGTTTTACAAATGGAATTTGAGATAAGTACCCCAAAATATATCTTGAGTTCTGGTGCACTGAAAAGAAGCGGAAGTTACCCAGTTAGTGACCAGACACACCATGACTGTAATTAAAGAGCAGGAGTCAAAGTGTTTTCTTGGCCTCCTAAAGATTCATTGTGTTATCCTGAAAAGATGCAGTTGTGTGAGTCCGCTGGTACAGATGCACGGTTGCCAATAATCACTCACACAGAGCATTTCCGAAATGCATCGCAATGTCTGTGGAACGTGTCTATTATCCTGGCAGTCTCCACATACTTTCCTGGAGCAGATGTATATCTGCACCTGTTTGCCTTCCCTGTTCTTTCCCATCACTGGTTCAAAGGATCTTGCCCTTCACAAGTGACTGCCTGTGTGCTCTGCAACCTGTGTCCTCACGCAACTCCCAGAGGGTGCCGTGGCAGAGGGACACTGGCCGCTGCCTCACACGCAACGAGGCAGCCTTGGGGTGCAAAATCAGGGCCTATCCTTACAGAGACACTGGAACTACCACCTGCGGGTAGGTTTCACCATGATAAGGAGCTGAGCTCTCATAGTAACTCAACACTCTTATCAGCAGACTTTTTTGATATTATTGTCTTTCTCTATTTTTTCACTTTGTTCACAGGTGAGTTACTTTCTTGTGTCTTTTAACTTGGTTCTTGCAGATAGGTGTTATCCTGGATGAGTACATGAAACCTATGCAGCACAAATCCTGGAATGATCATTATTTGACAGATAGCCTGACACTTCAGGAAGGAGAGAGCAAGTAAATGTGTTGCCAGAGAGAACTCCAAGAAAAAGAAAATGAAAATACAAGCTATGAGGACTTACAAATACAAGATAAAGTTGACCAAATGAACTGACTCAACATATTGACTGGTTCCTGGTAAAGTGGTACAGTGTCACCCAAAAAACAACACACATGGTCCAAGCAAGAATTTGAACAACTTGTTGTAAGTATAGGGGCATTTATAGACTTCTGTATAGGCATTGTTTTTACTTCCTAATTTTAGTAATATGGCTTTTGTAAGAAATTCCTTTTCAAGAGAACAACAGGACAACCCATGCCAATGTTGGTGAAATTTGATTCTTAAAAAATTATAGAAAAATATTTAAAACCTATGTTCCTTTTATCTCTTTTTCATTTAGAGATTGATTGTTATTCTAAACTTAAAAAGAATTAAATTTTACCCACAAGAATTAAGCAAAATGTTTTTGATTTATGCTTAGGTCAAATGTTCTGTAATGAATCATTTTCAAAATTTCATTTTGTGAAATAGTTCTAAATTATGTCTCTCCAGTCTCCATTCTTTTTTTAGACACACGTGACTGCAGCAACACCCACAGAATTTGCTTCTTCATTTGCTGTTGAGTACTAAGTGATTTTTCTACTATTCTTGCACTGCATGACAAAGCAAAACCAGCCAAACCAACTAAAGGAATCATAGGATCATAGGATCATAGGATCATAGGATCATACAATCATAAGATCATAGACTCATAGAGTCATAGAATCATAGAACAGTTTCAACTGGAAGACTTTCAAGATCATCGAGTCCAACCTTTGTTCTAGCCGTATCAACACCACTAAACCATGTCACTCAGCACATCTACCCATCTTTCAAACACCTCCAGGGATGGCGACTCAATCACAACCCTGGACAGGTTGTTCCAATGCCTGACAATCCTTTCAATAAAGAAATTCTTCCTAATATCCAAGCTGAACCTCCTCTACTTCAACTTAAGGACATTTCCCTGTGTTCCCCATGTCCTGTCCCTCACCACTAAGGAGAACAGGCCAACATCTGTCTCACTACACCCTCCCTTCAGGTAGTTGTAGAGAGCAATGAAGTCTCCCCTCAGTCTCCTCTTCTCCAGGCTAAACAGCCCCAGATCCCTCAGCCGTTCCTCATACAACACATGCTCCAAACCCTTTACCAACCTGGCAGCCCACCTCTGTACGCTCTCCAGCACCTCAATGTCTCTCTTGGCAGTGAGGGGGCCAAAACTGGACACAGAACTCCAGGTGAGGCCTCACCAAAGCCAGGCAGAGGGAAATGATCAACTCGCTGCTCCTGCTGACAACACTATTCCTGATAAAGTCCGGGATGCTGTTGGCCTTCTTGACCACCTGGGCACACTGCTGGCTCATGTTCAACTGGCTGTCCATCAACATTCCCAGGTCCCTTTCTGCCTGGCAGCTCTCGAGCCACTCCTCCCCAGTTCTGTAGCGCTGCTGGGGGTTGTTGTGGCCAAAATGCAGGACTTGGTATTTGGCCTTATTGAAACTCATGGAATTGTCCTTGGCCCAGTGATCCAGCCTGTCTAGATCCCTCGCTAGAACCTCCCTACATTTCCACCCAGCTTGATATCATCTGCAAACTTACTAAGGGTGCACTCTACCCCCTCATCCAAATCATTGATGAAAATGCTAAGCAGGACAGTACTGAGCCTTGGAGAACACCACTGGTGACTGGGAAGTTCTCATGCTTCAAATTTTCGTGAACATACCTTACATTAATGCTTTGTGACCTTTTTTTGCTGCTTTACTAGGACAAAGCAGGCAGGGAGCTGAGAAGATCCAGCCAATCACCTCTTTTGTTTATGATTTATCCCACATCAAGAACTCTCAAACTTTTTCCCTTGTGCTGCTTCTGCTTACGGCCTCCCTGTCAAACTCCTGTCCTCTGCTCTCATTTGGTGCTATGAGAAGGAGCTTACAAGGTTTAACTGGGAGTTGCAGGGAGGAGGATGAGGAGGACGGCACCTCAAGAAAAAATTTGTTGTGTCCCCCAGTTTGAATTTATGATGGTGAGCAGAGTAAATCTCTCAGAGATGTCCTCTAGCAACCGCCTGCCAGCCATACTCCCACCTCCACTCCCAACAGTTTTGTGGCTGTGCACTTTCACTTGAAAATCTCTGAATTTTCTTTGAAGTTTGTTCCAAAGGTCACAGACTGCTACCTTGAGCTGAGGTGATGAGAAAAAAAGTTTTCATAAGTGGTTAACAAGTTGATCACTGAGTGGTGAAAGAATGGAAATTTTGCAAGGTGTGTATTGCTGAAATTGAAAACAACTGTTCATAAAGATGTGTTCTGTCTAAAAAAAAATTTATGCCATGAAAGAATAGAAGAGTAGGCATAAATGTTATATCAAAGCCTATACTCAAGGTATACTTGCTAGCATACACACAGTTATACACAGAGTGTGTATATATATGCATATATGTGCATATCATCAGAAGCTACTTCTCAGTTGTGCCTATCAAAATGGTGTCTGTGGTGGAAGCGAACCATCTGCTTCGCAGCACTTCTATTTTTAAGATTTGCAGCACGGCAGTTTAACACATGCAATGTCACTTCAAGTCCTCCTCCTCCAGATGAACTCCAATATGTCACTGGGTCGCCCCATCAGCTCTACGTTGTCTCTGTAAACAGAAACTCTATCTCCTTCCAGTCTGAGTCAGCAGCTGTACTGGAGCAGGACCTATCTTTAAGACTTACAGAATGTGTAATTTGATGACAAAAAAATCAGAGGAGGGTATTTGCCACCTGACTCTGGAATGGGTAGAAGCCCTTTAATGAGAGATTCTACAAGTCAGTCTTTACATACACAGATGAAACTTCTGTGGCATTCCTTGACCTTTCTAAGGCTGGATAAAAGTCCTCCACTTTATTTTTTCTAAGAGTTCTGACTCTGAACTTCTTACCTGCCTGCATGTCATTTTAGAACTGATGTGCAGTATGTTTATCAGTTTTGCATATCAGATACGTAATGTGCATATCATATTTATTTTCAATTTTGAGATTTAGACCTAAATCCCCTTCAGGTATCAAGGAAATAAATATAACAGTTCAAATCTGACTGAAAAGCCTCTATGGTGTGTAAAAACTGACAGGAGCACAAACAGACTTGAAGAAGTATCATGAAAGAGCATGTTGACATACAACTGGTTGCATTCCGCATCTCGTTAGAACTTCTGCACATATTTTAGTGCCCTCCTGCCAGCACAGCTTATATGAATTCCTCTCTAGTGTTGTCATTAAATGCACTCAGGAAATAGCTCACAGATAATGATTGAGAGTAGCCCCATGGAGAAGTACTTAGGGGTGTTGGTGGATGAAAAACTGAGTACAAACCAAGAATTTGCACTTGCAGCCCAGAAGGCAAATTGCATCCTGGGCTACATCAAAAGAAGTGTGGCCAGCAGGTCAAGGGAGGTGATTCTGGCTCTCCACTCTGCTCTCGTGAGACCCCACCTGCAGTGCTGTGTTCAGTTCTGGGGTCCCTAGCATAAGAAGGACATGGACTTGTTGGATTGAGTCCAGAGGAGGAGGATGAAGATGATCAGGGGGCTGGAGCAACTCCCCTGCGAGGACAGGCTGAGAGAGCTGGGGCTTTTCAACCTGGAGAAAGAGAAATCTCTGAGGAGATCTTACAGCAGCTTTGCAGTACTTAAAGGGAGCCCACAGGAAAGAAGGGGAGGGACTCTTTATCAGGGCATGTAGTGATAGGAAAAGGGGTAATGGTTTTAAACTGAAAGAGGGTAGATTTAGATTAGGTATTAGGAAGAAATCCTTTATTGTGTGAGTGGTGAGTCACTGGAACAGGTTGTCCAGAAAAGTTGTGGATAATCCCTCCCTGGAAGTGTTCAAGGCCAAGCTGGATGGGGCTTTGAGCAATCTGGTCTAGTGGGAGACGTCCTTGCCTATATTAGGGGGTTGGAACTATGTGTTTTTTAAGATCTCTTTCAAACCAATCTATGATTCTATGATCTTTATTGATGTTATGGGAGTGTAAAGATGCTGTGCTAGAAACTGCTACAGATATTTTCCAGTTGTGGGACACATAAGGAATATACTTGGGTGGGCAGGTTCCTTTTTCCTGTTGCGTTTTGATGGAAAATATCGGTTTCATGGCAGCTTTCATCACAAACTCTGATGGAATGAAAATGCAGCTTAATGTGATCACACAAATTTCCTGTGTCTGATGATACAGCATTATTGTCACTACGTTCTCTTTTATTCATAAGAAGGCAGCACAGGTTTGTCAGTATTTTTTTTGTCTTTTACTGTTTGAAGGGTTAAAGTCACTTATACCAACAAGTGACTTCTCCAGAAAAAGAACCCCACAAGACAATACTTTGTCGCAAGTTACGTTGTGTGGGAGTCTAGACGAAATGGAATTAGCAATGTTCTCCACATCAACAGTGCACAGCATGATCTTGTTAAAGAATTATACTGCCTCATAATCCTCAAACAAATAACATTATGCTGTAATGGATTGGTTTTTACTTCCTAAGCAGAAGATGGTAGGTTTGTTTTTCCTGTTAAATCTAATTTTCATTTCAGGCACAAGATAAATGATACATTGATGTATTTACTTATCCTTTTCTTGAAGTTTACAGCTGGGAAGAGGAAACTTATTTTCTGAATCTGTTGGTATAAACAAAACTTACTCTCCTGATTCATAATTTATCTTTTTTTTTCTTTTCTGTTGTTTTGAATCTATCGATGGAAGTTAACCAACAGTTAATCAAATGCATTTGCCATTCTTGATGCAAATAAGAATTAATTGCTACATAAATTATTTATTTCATCTTCCTTCCCCAAATGGGAAAAAATATTCCTGAGTCAAAATAATCATGACTAAAACCTCTCCACTTCTTGCATTTTTCTGCTGCAGCCCGCTAGCAACAAGACTGACTGGGAAAGAACATCCAGATAGAAGCTTAGTCCCTTACCCTACAGAACCTCTCCTTAGTATATAATTGATTATAACATGGTTACAGGTAAATTAAAACTTTTATATAATTTTAATATTTTTCCTCTTCTTGTTCAATGCTTCAATCTCTAAATGAAACATTCCCAGATAAAAATGTAGAAATGTACCTTTCAAACATATTCAAATAAAACATTGTATCTTTAAAAGAAAAACAACATTTTTAAAGCCAAATTTATTTAACAGATATTAACACATACTTCTAAATATTGTTGATCTAGGTGAGTATATATTACTCAGGTATAAAATTAAAAGTCTGAAAAACATTTTGCCAAGTATCTAAAAATCTTTAGACACTTTTCGCCCCGGGCTGTTAGTCACTTATAACTGCTTTTCTGCATTGGATTGAAAAGGCAGTAATCTCTCTGCAAATTAAAAAGCCTTAAAGGCAAATACAAATATATAGGAGCTCATTCTGTTCCTGAATTTCCTGGACTCATCCTGCCTTGTTGCCACACTCCACAGTTTCTTTTTGCCCTGACACTCTTTTCTGCCAAGTTGAAAAAAATTAGTAATTGTGCAGTTGCAAGGATCTTGTCATGTTCGTTTGTCTTTTTGTGGTCATGCTTTTTTTTATGATAGCTCAGTAAAATATGGTCTCCCCAAACAATGTCATCGGCAGCTAATTTGGAACAAAGCTGTTTCAAAAAAACCCCATTAAACACAACCCCAGTACGTCCACAACATTTGAAAGATGGTTATATCTTCCATGATGGATCCCACTTTGACATTTTTAGTGAACTACAATATGTGTACCAAGAGCATGTCACACAGTTTCCTGTTGCTTTTATCTTTCTACTCAGTGTCAAGGTAGTATAGTCTATTACAATGGACTATACTATTTTTTCCTGAGAAGTAATGAAGACAATGACCTACTGTAGCTATGAAAGATCATTGTACTTCGAACAACACAAAGACATTGTTGAATTTAGCTCTTCCTCTTAGAGTTCTCTGCTGAAGACTATGAACTTTGAAGGAGATTAAATACAGAATTATGGGTGTTTTCCAGAAGGTACAGATGACAGTGAAGGCAGAAGAGCTTGTTCCTGTTCATCAACACACACCTGGTAAAAAAGCCCAGATTCTGAATTTAACTGAATTCTGAATTCTTCCTCTTCCTCAAACAAAAGAATCTCCCTCACGCTTTCACATGGATCAGGTAGATGATGACTCTGAGTACTTTGGGTTAATCCACTAGTTTGCAGCCTCAACTCTATCCTTGAGTAAGCAGTGTGTGGTGATTCCTCCTCACAGCTGTATCTCCAGCATATTTGTTTCATGGCTGAGCAAGCCTGGCAACATGGTAGAGGGACAACTGCCCCATACGGCACTGCCATAATCCAGTATAGATATATCAAGAGGAGGTGGGTTGATATGCACGTAACAGATATAAGCCTCATAAGAATTCCGCAATATATTGATCTAAATACTTCAAACATTTCCCAAACACTGGTACAAATATATCAGTAACAAACTATCAAAAGGAACAGTATTTTTGCAATAAAAGTAGTGGAAGTAAAGGAGATAAGGAAAAGACAGTTAAAAAAAAAAGAAGCCAGCAAAAACCACAAGCAAAATGAAGATGATATGTCCAGAGAATTAATTAATCCTCACTATAAGAGACCAAAAAAAGTCACTCTGACTGCTCACAGGAGCTAGAAAAATGCATTCATTGTGAAGCCGTGTATTTCTCTACTGAAAGGATAGCTCCAGTTAGAAGAGATATAGCTTACCAACTCAAATGTTCCCTTTCCTACCCACTGGGATTTTGGCTTCCAGGTGGGGGGAATCAACCCTCATTACCTTCTGTCAGGCTGCCACCTGCAGATTCACTTCTAAGTGGCTGCAATATGTTGTTAGCAATGCTCAAAACAGCACGAAGGCTGGTGAAACCAAATCCAGTACAGAGCTGCACTACTTACCTTGTGTATCTTCTAATGACAATTTCATAGAGTTTTCTAAAAGGTTAGAACTGATGAAAAGCCTTGGACACTAAGGCAAGCAATATTTTAGTAGTCAGACTGAGTCAATGACCTAGAGCCAGTTAAGGGCACTAAGGTTCTAGATTGAATGCGGAAATCAAGGTAGAGACCTCAGACTAAAGTTCAGTCTAAGATGGAATTTGTTTACAGCTAGCACACAGAGAAAGCTGATCCCTTCTCAGAAACTGAGCACTGCACTTGGAGATGCAGGAAGTCATGACTGTCTCTTCTTATTATACCCTTTTAAGAGAGTAGGCATGAGAACAGCTCTTCTTTCAAAAGAGTCGTGCAGGAACTGTTCTTATAAAAAGATACAGCTGGTGGACACTACTCTTTTTCAAGTGATAGTTTCAGGGTGGGAGCACTCATTCAGGCCTGGAAGATATCAACCAGGTCTAGACCACAAAGCAAATCAGGGTGGGGCACTCTTGTCTGAGACCAACTTGCACAGACTGATCACCTTCACATAGCACACCACATGGTTCTGCACCTCCTTTGACCAAAAATGATGTTCCTAAAGCTCTACATGGAATCTTTTCATTTGAAGTTTATTTTTTTTCCCCACTGGAAATACCTGAATAAATGGGGGAGTAGTGATGCAACCCATCAGAGCAGTGTCTTTGTAGCATGAGACTGAGGATGCGGGAAAATGTAGTCCTGTCTAAACTGCATAGAAAGTCAGCCAGGCTATGCTAGGAGGCAAGTGGTGAGGATGACCAGCAGTGCCATGCTTAATTCTGGTTTGTGTGACAGTATGAGTCCAGCTTGGTGTTCTAAGTTGTCCCACATTTCCTTTCTCGCAGGACATTCTCAACCATGAACAAAAGCTGAGGGAGGGACTTGGAGAACTGCCCTGGGTAAAATGCAGAACTGCATGACCAGCTCCCCGCCTGCCTGAGGAAAGAATTGGACTTATATCTGCTGATGAGTCCCTGATTACTTGGCAGACTTTTAGAAAAGAGAAATAAGGAACTTGTCCATGTGTGCATGTGTATGAGGATGCCTATGTGTTGAGGGGCTTGTCCCCACACTCGCTCTTCCGAAGAAAAGTTGTTTATGGATGTATTTTCTGAGGAAAATAATTCTCTCAATACAGATGTGTCTGAAGCCTATATACTGGGCTGACATCCTCCCATTGCCCCCTGAAAATGTAGGCAAAATAATGACTAGTATTTATAGTCCAGCAATTCTTCAGGGAGCCGCACTGGCTAGGCTGTAAATGCAGAGCAAAGAGCCCTTAGAACCTGAAGAGTTTAAAACTCAAATATGGAGGCTTACAAGGAGCAAAAGTCTTCTAGGGTGAGAAGGTGAATTATTTTGTCACTATTATTTTTGCCCTCTGTTTTATCTCTGTTCTGTTCTATGTCTTTTATTAGATGTATTTTTTACTCACTCTGACTTCTGCATGCTGATGCTGAAACAGGGTAGCTGTGGGTCTAAAAGCTATGAAGGAGGAAAATTCTTTTCTCCACTGATCAGGTATAGAACCTGGAACAGATTTTCTTTGGTTCTTTGCTCTAATTAATATCTACAGCACCCTTCCTGGGAGGGGTGTGTTTTGGAAGTATTAGATGACTGACCTTTGAATGTAGACCCCTCTGACTTCTTTCCTCTGTGGATTAATTCTGTTATGTCAATATTTATGTTATAATCTCGGGAATCTCTGTATTCGTTTATGGGAACTTATCCGGAGTTTGATTGTCTGGGAGAAAATAGTCTATTTTGTGTATGCAGAAGCTTTTTCAGGTCAGGCAGAAAAAAAGTAGGTCACATTCTATATCCTCAAATTTTGATCTGAGGGATAGGAAAACAAAAATAAAACAGCATCATATGACTTAATGCTTATGCTTTGAGACTCTTTTTCTACTAGAGTCACTCTGAGGACATTCACACAAATCTATGTACACAGATACCAGGGCAGTGATTAATAAACAACCTCAGTTATGTGAAATGGGGCACATCAACTTCCTTAACAAGTGTATGATGTAGGTACTCATTTATTCTCACTTGCTTCTGTTTGCCTTGGAACTGTAGTACAGGTGGGGACAGTGGAGGACAGAAGAATATGTTTGTCACATATTCAGCTGACATTGTATGGAGTTGCTATCTGCACACAGAAGAGTATATTTTAGTCATTACTATGTCTTATCAGTCCTAGGTCAAGCAGTATATCTGCTGTCATTTTTTAAAACAGTCAATTATAGTTTCAATTAAATTAACTTAAAACTTTAATGACAAACTGCATAGCTGAAGCCTTTCAAATCCCTTTTCTTTTATGTGTTACAGCTTCTGAAATAATGTTGTGCAGTGACACCATTTCTAGGTAAGTTTTTTTAACAGCAACAGCAGAGGCAATAACGTCCTGGTCCTTTAACTGCCAGGTGTCTGTAAAATAGCTTGTCTCTGGGGAGCTGAAAGGAATGCAAAGGGAAGCATTAACTGGCTTGGCTGGCAGCCTAACCTGCAGTGGCTTCGCCTGTACTGTGGGAAAACTTACTGCAGTGTCACAGCCCTGCTACTATCAATTAGTGTCAATACGCACAAAGAACACCAGATATAAGGCCAATGTTCTGGAAACATAACAAGCAAAATGATGTTTTGCAGCAAAGCTGAACTTCCACTTTGTGTGTGAAAGAGGATCCAGGAAAGAGAAAACAAAAGCAGATTAGTCATACATCTAAATTTAGGGTTTTTTTCCATATATGCTACTGTTTCAGATAAGTCATGGAAACTAATGAAGTCAGTGTTATGAGATGAAAGGAATCCCATGGTGACCTGATATGAACTCATGGAAGCCTGATGGAAGGATTTGGAAGGGAATGTGGAGGACCTTTTTTTATAATCCAGTGGCTACTTTTACCAGCAACTCCTATCATGCTGTCAGCTGAGTGAATAAAATTGGCCCATTTCTCATGCCTCCTTTCCAGTATATTCTAGTGTCAGAGAGTTGACTTGATTTTCTGACTCTACTTGAAGGCTGTGCGTGATCATTCCCAGAGGAAAAAGGGGATTTGTTGACCAGGAGAAATGTTGCTCCACAGACAGCATACAGACCTCCTTCTCAAGGAAGTGAAGGGAAGGACATGGCACACAAAACACCATCTTGCAGTGTAGGCTTTCTACTCTTTGCAGGTCACTGTGGACAAAGTTTAGAAACAAGGACTATTAACCCTTGGCTATTCATTTATCTTTGTAACCTCCTGCGTTTCCTTGTTCTGTGCAGTTCTGCACCGGTGCAGTAGAAGAAGTAAACATAAAAGTTGACAGAAACTGAACGTCCAGATTCTACCTACAACAAATTACAAGGACATTGGTTTTATTTATGCTCTGCCTCTGGCCTGCCAGATAGCTGTGAGCAAGTCGAGATAGTCCCAATTATGCTGAAGAAAACTTATAATAACTCAGTACAGTAGACACATTTGCATCAGGCTAAAATCAGACCTACTCTTTTCGGTATTCAGTGTATTAAACATCCCATCTTGCATCTGTAAGAAATAACAGAACACTTCAGATTGGAAGGGATTTCTGGACATCACCTAGTCCAACCCACCCGCTCAAGCAGGGCCACCTAGAACCAGCTGTCCAGGACCATGTCCAGACAGCTTTTGAGTATCTCAAGGATAGATACTCCACAACTTCCCTGGGCAACCAGTACCAACGTTTGGTGTTTCTCAGCATTCATATGGACTATTCTGTGTTTCAGAGTGTGACCATTACCTCTTTGAAAAGAGCCTGGTTCCATCCTCTTTGCACCCTCCAAGTATTTGTACACATGGATAAGATTCCCCTAAGACTATAAGCCTAAGCAATAAAATAGGAAAGAATTTTTTTTCTCAAGATGGCCATATCTTCTTGAGTAAAAATAATGTATTTCAAGGAATAAAAAAAAAGACACTGACCTACTCAAACTTGTGTCTTCATGACTCCATTTCATGGTAAAACAACTTCATACCTTCATAGTATTTTTCAGGTAATTTAGTTTTCAATTCCCAGCTTTTAACACCTGAGATGTAAACTAAAATTCTTGTTTGTCTGTCTGCTTACATAGATTTCAACTTTTTTTTTTTTTTTCCACCTGAAAAAAAGGACCTGAGCTTCTCTGGATTTTATCAGTTCTCCTTTTGATATATCATTAGGTTTCACAAAAAAAACAATACAAAGATACAATCTCAAATTGTCAAACGGTATCCTGTGTACTCAAAATTTGCACACGTCCATAATTGGCCCATCTTGTGGATTAAATTATGTCCACACTTCTGGACAGAGAGCTTAATTTGTTTAAAACAAAATTCTTTTGATGTTGTAAACCAGTACAAATTTAAACCCTATTGTGTACCTTTTTTTTGACATGGCTTTCTATTTTTAAGAACTGGACAGAATTCCAGGACCATTATTTCCCTTACTGTGGAAATGAGGATAAAATAATAAATCTTTCCCAGAGTTAATAAATGAGATACATTTCCTTGGTAAGGTAAGTTCCAGCCTATATGGAACTTCAGAATTGTCAGCGTGAAGGTGAATTAAGGGTCCTCATACATGGTCTTCTGTCCATATATGTCCATTGTGTTAGAAATCAGCTATTTCAGTTGGTTTGTTTTTTTTTCAAAAATGTAAACACAAGGGTTTTACTGTAGGTAAAACAATAACAGATAGTATGCAATGGAATACTCCACAGATGCAACATTTAAACATATTGGTAATGTTATTTTTGCTTACTGCAGTGGATTTGCATCAGGCAAATATATTTTGTTCTTATGTGTTCTGTTGTTAAATATTTATGTAAAATATTAATAAATATTTTTAAGAGTGCTATTTAGACTTGTTTACTGATTAAGGAACCCTTTTGCCCAAATCGGAGGTCTGAATATCCTCTTTACATACCTCTTTTGCCTGTCTCACACTGATATATGGAGAATGACTGGACCTCAAGAAGATGTAAATGAAGCCTTGGGTTCAGCAATACAAAAGCCTGCATCACCAGGCCAGAATAGTCCTAGACCAAACTGACATAACAGAGCTGCAAAATACCTCAAAAAATCACTCCGTCCCTCTCCCTGTCCAAGAGAGGACCAGCTCTACCTATGATACTCCTGCCAGTTTATCTAATTTATTCTGAAAGACCTTCAAAGCTAGAGATTTCATGATAATCTTGACTTCTTAAACGAAATTCCTTTGTTGAAATTGAAAACCATTGTGTTTGGTCACAGCAGCATACATGTGGAAATATGGTCTGAGTGCACCCTCAGGAAGTTTGCAGATGACACCAGGCTGAGTGGTGTGGTAGATACGCCAGAAGAACGGGATGCAATCTGAAGAGACCTGGACAAGCTGGAGAAGTAGGCCCATGTGAACCTCATGAGGATCAACAAGGCCAAGTATAGGGTTCTGCACCTGTGTCGGGGCAATCTGCATTATCAATACAGGCTGGGGAATGATGTGATAGAGAGAAGCCCTGTTGAAAAGGACTTGGGGGTGTTGATGGAGATGAGCCACCAACGTGCGCTCACAGCTTCGAAGGCCAATCGCATCCTGGACACCATCAAAAGAGGCGTGGCCAGCAGAGCGAGAGAGGTGATTCTGCCTCTTTGCTCTGATGAGACTTCACTTGCAGTGCTGAGTCCAGCTCTGGAGGCCTCAACACAAGAAAGACATGGACCTATAAGAGTAGGTCCAGAGGAGGGCCACAAAAACAATCAAAGGGTTGGAGCACCTCTACTGTGAAGAGAAGGCCCCAGGGAGACCTTATAGTGGCCTTCCAGTACCTGAAGGGAGTGCAGGAAAGCCGAGGAGGGACTGTTCACACAAGGGTGTGTGGAGACAGGATGAGGAGCAGTGTTTTTAAACTAGAGCAGAGTAGATTTAAACTAGATATTAGGAAGAAGTTCTTTGCTGTGAGGGTGGTAAACAATGGAACAGGTTGCCCAGAGAGGCTGTGAAGTCCACACTCCTGGAGACATTCAAGGTCAGTTTGGACAGGACTCTGAGCAACCTAATCTAATGAAAGATGTCCCTGTTCACTGCAGGGAGGTTGGACCAGGTGACCTTTAAAGGTCCCTTCCAACCCAATGCATTCTATTCTGTTCTGTGAAGGTGAGAAAATGTAATTTATAATTTGAGACAGTTTTCTTCCTCCACCCTGAAAGAAGAGGACAACCAGTGATCTGACTACGGTGCAGGTGCATCTTGGCTTTTCATATTCTTCTGAGGCAGTGTGATCAGCTATTATGTTAGGTATGTAATAGAATCCTGTGTAAGTCTTTTCACAGAATAAACATTGGGATATTAAATAAAGCCTGTGATACAGTGACAGGGAAGATTATATTTAAATAAAAGAATATGAAGGATATCGCAAGGCTCCCTAAACATGTAAAGGGAAATTTTCTGAATTAAATTTGGAGCAACCCTAACTGCAGACTGGGGTTAAAATAGGAATATATCCTTCTATGATAGTGTGACCAAATAGGTAGCTGGAGGAAGAGCAGTGAATGTCATACACCTTGACTTCAATAAGGCTTTTGATACTGTCTCCCATAACACCCTCATAGGAAAACTCAAGAAATCTGGGATAGATAATTGGACTTTGAGGTGGATTGTTAACTGGTCCAACAACAGAGTTCACAGGATTGTGATCAGCATTACAAAGTCAAGCTGGAGTCCTGTGTCCTGCATCTGGGGAGGAATAACACCAGGCACCAGTATAGATTAGGGGTCATCCTGCTGGAAAGCAGCCCCATGGAGAAGGACCTTGGAGTCCTAGTGGGCAGTCAGTTGTCCATGGGACAGCAATGTGCCCTTGTGGCTAAGACGGCCAATGGGATCCTGGGGTGCATTAAGAAAAGTGTGTCCAGCAGGTCTAGAGAGGTTCTCCTTCCACTCTGCCCTGGTGAGACCATACCTGGAATACTGTGTCCAGTTTTGGGTTCCCAGATTCAAGAGAGACAGGGACCTACCAGAGAGAGTCCAATGGAGAGCTAGGAGGATGATTAAGGGACTTGAACATCTCTTCCATAACAATAGATTAGGAGAACTGGGGCTGTTTACTCTTTAAAAGAAAAGGCTGAGAGGGGACCTTATTAATGTGTACAAATATCTGAGGAGTGGGTGTCAAGAGGAAGGTGTAAGTCTCTTTTCGATGGTGTCCAGTAATAGGATGAGGAATACTGGATATAAGCTAGAACATAGGAAGTTCCACCTCAACATGAGGAGAAACTTCTTTACTGTGAGGGTGACAGAGCACTGGAACAGGCTGCACAGAGAAGTTGTGGACTCTCCTTCTTTGGAGACTTTCAAAACCGGCCTGCATGCATTTGTGTGTGACCTGACCTAGGTGATCCTGTTGTGGCGGGGGTGTTTGACTAGATGACATCTAGAGGTCCCTTCTAACCCCTAACATTCTATGATTCTATGATTCTGTGTTGGACAAAGGTCTAACCCTGGTTGTTGGACAGGTGTCACAGATATCAGGAAAATCAGGACTAGAGAGTGAACTGTGGAAGAATTGTGGTGGTCTCTTCTACAAGGCAAAAGGAAAGCAGGATTCATTTAATTTTAGCCCAAAGAAAAAAGGTTTGAGTGAGGATATGTCTAAGCAATGGAACTTTATGGAAAATTGGACAGAAGGAAGTTGCATTTTGATAGGAAGACTGCAGTGATACCTTTACAGAGGTTGGAAAAGATAGCAATGATAGATACTAAGGTTCAAGGAGTGATTACACAATGAAGTGGTTTACCTGTATAAAATTATTGATGTTGTGAACAAAAAAGAAAACAAGAAGTAATAAGCAGGTGCTACATCCTTCTGAAACCTTATCCAGACCCACTGATATCAATGGAAAAGGTACATTGACTTCATGTGGTTTGGAGTGCATCCCTTAGAGTGTGTCACTGAAACATTACAGGTTAAATTAATCCCCGATGTAATTTTATTAAAGCAAATTGATTTTATCCTAAGGGTCTGTTATGTCAAAGATACTTTCATTCTTTCTTTTATGTGTTCTTCCTTTCATTCATTTGAGTGGGATCTTGGTGTGTTGTAAACACAGTGCTTACTGGAAAAAGACAGGAAATGTGCACTGTGAGGAAGAATATTAGTTAGCAAGAAATATGATTTCAGAAAATATTTGTTCCAGCACGTATTTTTAAATACCTTTCATAATTATGAAACTTGCAAAAAAAAAAAAAAATCCACAAAAAATCCCCCATGCACCATCACGGGGACACTCCTCATATTCCATTAGGTTTGTGGTTCCTATCTGATGAAAACAGCACTGAGCTGGAACAAACAATGCGTCAAGTATGATTATGTAACATGAGATGAAGAAATATTTCTCAACCCAGTGCCAGGAAAGCTACAGGCAATTCTGGAAGTCACATGCTTTCTGGTGGGATTTTTTTGCATTTCTGTTTTTGTGTCTTGTACAAAAGAGTAGCCCTGTTTCGGAAGTCAAGTTGCAGGAGGAAGCAGCCAATAGAGAAGATCTTTTCTGTATTTGTGAATTCCATTTGAACCACAATGAGCACATTCTTCCTGCTCTCTTTTGTGTGTGTGTTTGGAGTTTTGTTCTTGTAGTAGTGAAAGTTAAACGGATAGAAAGGAATCAGTAGGGACATTGTTGAACTGACCTCTGATGACCATTGGAAAAGAGACGAGGACCAGCAGATGGACGCTGCCCTAACTAGCCCTATTTGCAGTGTGTTAGATCTATTTTCAGATGAAGTATTGTATATTTGAATCTATAATATTGTTTTTCTTCTAGTATCATTAGAGACTAAGTGCCAGTGGAAAACTAAACACTGTATCTTAAGAAAATATTGGATAAATATCTGGGGAATAAAAAACACAAAACAAAGAAAACAATACAAACAAGGAATTTTACATATGACATATATCTGGAAACCAGTGATAAAATGATAATTAAAACTACGAAAAAATTTAAATACAATTCAAAATAGATTGCTGTGAACATTATGCCAGTTTCAGCTGTCCCAAGCTGGCAACAACATGTGTATATGAGGAAGGTAGAGGCTGAACAAATCCTAAACCTCAGTGCAAAATTCAATCAGTTCATGGGTGGGTTGGTTACACAAGGCTGGCAGAACTATCACACTAAGCAGTTCTAACCCCATAGGCTGGAGCTAGTGCCAAGCTTCCACTGCGTAAGACATTGCTGCAGTATGGAACAAAACCTGTGAAAATTGCTTTCAAAACCAGGATCTTTTTACACTAGAATGCATCCACTAATCTTTATCTCAATAATTTATAAATTTTGCACTTCAGCTTGTGAAAGGCTTAATTAAGTTGTCTCCAAATATTGTCATAGGCCACTTGAGCATTCAGCATTTAAAGTCAGTGGCAGCTGAATGTGACATAGGACCTATGAGAAACAATCCTCTTCCAGAAAAGATATCCTGATGCACAAGGAAAAATACTGTATGTTTGTGCTCTATTAGCAGAATCCAACCCTAATCACAGAATTCAGATCACAAAAAAATCACCTGTGTTTAGGTATCTAGACACGTACCTGGACACCTGAGTTTGGTTATTCACTCTTAAACTTCCATTAATAGTAATGACCGAATCTCAATTATTTACAAGGACAGTTAGGTACCTGCTTAACATCTGTGTAACTCTATTTTGGTGTCTTGATTTCATGTTTAAATCCTACCTCAAGGTTCACATTCTGCTAGTATTTCTCATGTTAAATTATAGCTTAATCACCAAAACATTACATTCCTGTGGCTAACTGTTGTGTTGAGACAGTAGTTACTGTGAGTGAAAGCTTTGGGACAATACTTTAGACAAGCCTGGTTTTATATTTTTTTCTCTTGGCAACTACTTAGATGCTACAAAAAAACCCCCAAAAACATATTAAATATTAAGTGTCAGAGAGCTATTTCATATTTGCACCTTAACCCAGATTCATTTGCCAAGTAGGTAAATAAGATTAATTAGTGGAAAGATTATGCTTTGTGTTGTGGAAATGAAAAAAAATTCTCTAATCATGTGAATCATTGGTAGTATCTAGCAAAAGGCTTTAGTCATTCCTGTGGGTAAATCAGATGATCAGGAGCAGCAAAGATCTCTAAGTGACAGGTAGAGGAGGAGCTTGCCATCTCCTGAATCAGGAGTCTACTACAGGTACTGTAGTGTTTTGTGTCCTTATTTTCCATGTTACTGTCTTTTCTCAGAAAAGGAGAAGCAACCAACCCTTCCCTCACTCTCAGCAGAATAAAAAATAAAAAGGAAAAAAAAAGAGACTACTTTTCAGAGAAATCTTTCCTGTCTTTGTTCTATGTTCTCTTCTGTGGGATCACCCTGGATGGCAAAAACAAAACACAAGATTAAATGGTCCTCTTATTCTGTTCTGTTGAACTCTAAACCAGATGGTGTTTTTGATTCAGGCTGTAATCTGTATAAGGAGTGGTAAGATTTTTATAGAAAATCCCAGGTAGTTTCCTCCTAGTTTTGATTCTTCCTCTTTTTGTTAACTGTCCTTTACTTGTCATTAATGAGGAAACTGGTATCAAGAGAAATATGCACTGTCTTTTGTCAGTTAAAATTTAAACATACACAACCAGCTTGGCTCCAACTACACAAACTATCCAAAATATAAAATTCAAGTATATTATGTATCTTTGTATTTTGCAAGCTGTTCAAATTGCTTTTATATATATTTTTTTTGTATTCCACAGCTGATGTTCCAGTGGCTTGGGGAAGGATGGTCAGAGAGATTTTTCCTAAATTTACAGACAGTTTGCAAACATCTGACAACGCGAACAAAAAAGACTGAAAAAAAATGCCAGGAGGATGTGTTAAACATTCTTGATTGAGGAGTGGATTAAGCTATCTTTTTTAAATCTAAATCTGATCATTTTCATGTTCTGAGGACAAAGGTTACAAACACTGTCCCAAATATCAGACAAAACAGGTCAGATTCTTCTCTCAGTTATACTATTACACGGGACATCTGTATTAAATTCAGTAGATTTACAGGCAGATGTAAACCGAGATAGACTCTCTCTATAGAATATTAAAACCTTAGATTAAATGTTCTTAGCATATTTTGAGTGCTTATGCATATTAGCAAATATAGTATTTATGTAATGTTTTCTTTTCATAGCCATTTTAAATGTATCATTTGGTACTTGGTATAACAAACTAAGTTTCAGAAATTAAAAGTACTCATACCTCCCTAAGAGGAATAATACCTCTAGAAAATCTTAAAAAATAATGTTTTCTTTTTTTCTTTTCTTGAGCCCTGTAGTGGTTTGGCCAGCAATGAATTACTTTTCTGGGGGGAAAAAACAACAAAACCCAACAAATGATAACAACAATAACAAAAAACCCCAAACAAACAAAAAAGAAACAAACAAAAACCACATAAACCCCCTCTCTTTCATAGAGAGGAAAAAAAAGCATTTGCTGGAGAAACTCCTCACTGAAGCAGCAATTAACCCCAGACCACAGTCTATATATGAAGTAAAAGTCTTCAACAACATTTATCTTCCAATTAGAAAAAAACAACAACCCAGCATACTGCCACAGAACACCTCCTGCATAGTGACATTGAACATGAACCTTTGAAGATAAATATGTGAGCTTGATGCTTATTTTCCTTTATATTTCCTTTCCCTCTGTATCTTCTTTCTGCATACGAGCTTATCTCTCTCAGAGAGATAGCATATCATACTTGCAACAGATTAACATAGTTCTCCTGTACTGCTTTTATCTAATGTGCAGTATAGACAAGTGTTTCCTCTTCTGGGCTCAAATATGGAATTCCCCTAGAACTACCCTGGCTTGAACAGGATGAACAAAATTCAGATGAAAGTCAATAAACATAATGGTGTCATCACTGTAACTTCCTGAGTACTAGGAATGACCTATATTTTCTAAAAAGTCACTTAGATTTGAGGTTTCAGTGTTGTATTCTCTTCAGTGCTTGCTACTTAGTGGATTTTCCAACCTGGTTTTAGGTTCCTAGGTAAGTGAAGAGAGTTCAACAGCTGAAAACTAGTAGTTTGGAAAGGCTTTGGTTTTAGCCGTTACCTGAATATTGTACTTCCCTTGCTCTCAGAGTGAGGAAAATCATTCATCACAACTTTTCATTATCTCTTCCATATGCAGATGAATAAGAAATATAATAGCATATGGGGTGTCAAAAGTTACTTTGTATGCCTGGAATTCTACTCTAATGTCTCCTTTTACTTGCTCACATTTCTAAATAAATAAATGGAAAAGTTTTATTTTCTGTAGGTGAATATACACCTCTGCTTCTTGTGAATTTTAAATTTTAAGCATCATCCTCAAGTGATTTATATTTTATGGGAAATAAAATCCACTGTCGTTTATATTTTTTTTTTTTTTTTTTAAACATGCTAATATATCAAAACCAGAAAGCAATTGTAACCTTTGTTTTTGAATACATCTATTGATCACCCAGAAGAAGATAAAATGGAATTCAAAGTTTTCCCTAAGGAAGTACAAATGCATTCAAAACCTCTCACTCCAGCTAATAGTGTGTTATGATGCAACTAAATCAGAAAACTGGCTGAATTTATTTGTCCTTTCAAGGATATGTTCCTGCACACAGCATAATCTGTCCTGTAGTAGATTAAGCATCCTTAGCTATGAACTAACTGACTAACTTTGTATGCCGTCTCTCTCCAATTAAACATATATGGTTTATCTCAGAAAAGATTGCCCATCAACCAGCAGTTGCTATCCTTGTTTTACTTTTAACTAGAAACTTCCTCAGTCCAGACAGTAAATTATTTTACTGTATTTTCCTAGGTAAAATATGTTTTTTGCATTATTTTCTCCTTAGCTATTTATTTCATGTTTAATATTCCTGTATTACTGCATTTTTTATGAAACAGAAAGCACACACATGCCATTGAATGAAGCAGATCTAGAGGCTAGACTGGACACAATGAATAAAGAATAATTAGGATAAAACATATCACAATCTTCTATCATCTTGATTTTACATCAGCCAGAACTAACACTGAAAAAAGAAGGCAGGAATCCGGAAGAGGAGAGGGGAAGTGGATGTGTTATTAAACTGTGTTTTGATGTTTACGTATATGGAGCAAAATTATATTTGTGCAGGTACGTGGAATTTACTATTTTCTGCTTTTTAAGAGCACTACCTTCCAACACAAGCATGTATTTAGTGTTACCTTATTCTTTATAGACTTGAACAATGATAGACTGCACTTCAAACCCCCAAAGCATGTCACAAACACTATTCTGAAACTTCAGAAGAGAATGGGGAAAAAAAAAAGAGAAAAGTTGATGGGGAACATTATCTGGGTAAAGAAAATAAAAGGAAACTTTATTCAGGAATCTCAACGTATTTCAATAGGTCAGCTATATTCTTCACAAGTATTGCTTGCATGTTTAAAGGCCATTATGGTCAAAATAAGATATCTAAGTCTTGTTCTTATTCATATAACACTGGAGTGTATGAACCCTGAATATATTAGTTCAAGGCCAACAAAACTCTCAGTGACTTATCTCTGAATTTGATTTATATACACAAGAAAACGTTTATGTCTTCTCTGGAAACGAAAGGTTTTCAGAGGGTTTCCTGTGACCAAGGCTCTCTAGGCCACTATGGCAACATCTGTAAACACCTGCACTGCAGATGCCTGCATTAGTGGTATTCCACAACATACACTTCTGCATGAGCACTTTTGCAAAAATGAAACATTTGACCGGGTCCAAAGGTAGCTAAAAAAATTCTCTGAAAAAAAGTAGATAAGAAGAGTGGAATCTGGTGGATGGATGTAAACTCATGTAATGGTAATATAATAAAAAATAATAAACAAGATGGGGTGGATTTCACTCAATTAAATTTCCTCTGCAACATCTATGAAGAGAAGGCACAACACTTTTTACAACTTTTAGTAGTCCTATTGGGCGAGACAAAGGCATCTGACTTTGGCAGTGCCAGAGCCCAGGTTAATGGACTCCCTTTTTAATCCCTCTGCCCTCTCACTGCAAGAGTGGCAGCAGTAATTCGGAGTTTTGGCAGGCTGCTTCTCTTTCCTGCTCTCCCTCACAGAAACAGAATTATTATTGTCTTGTAAGGATTGTGCATGAGAAAGAGATGTGCCCACCTCTCACACTGGTCCAGGCCTCTGAGCTGGCTGTGCACATTGTTTGGGCTGTGCCTCGTCCTTGAAGTAGCTCTTCCCTTTATCCCCCTGGAAAAGCAGGAGGCTCAGATGACTATCCCTGCAGCTGCAGGTTGCTGGGTTATGCTGAAGAGCGTCAGACTCATCTTAGTGCAGGGGGACATTTTACACCTCAACGGAGCTGTGAGACTGAAGAACAGAAAAGCCCACTTGAGGTGAGGTGGTATGGCAAGTGTTGGAAACTTTTGATTTGTAACCAGAGAAATTAACCTTACAAAGTTCTGGCAATGTGGAGAAAAGGGGAGAGGATGCCTGCTCCTTTTCGCTTTCTCCATCAGTCAAGGGTGAGAGAGAAGTAGGGTCAGGAGACGAACTTGTGAAAGGGGAAAAGTTATTCCTTCAAACTCAGCTGGCATCAGGCCCAAAACCTGTGAGAGTGTTTTTCAAAGGTCTCGTCATCTTACTGGCAGGTGAAGGGCAGTCCGAGTTGCCACATGTCACAAAGAGCACATGGCACCTGAGCATCTGTCATGCCTCCTTGCATACCAGGTAGAAGGTCACTCGCTGTACTCCTGGGGAGCACTATTTGTCTCACAGGAACGTGCCACAGGCCAGAAGTCAAGCAATCACAGGCTCCAGACTCAGTTGACTGTTGTTAATAATTCCTTGTAGTTCACAACCTTTGTAACCAGCCTGGGCTTCATTTCCCCAAGCAACTCAGCAGGCAGTTATCAGAAGATGTGCGAAAACAGATAAAACAAATATATTACTAAACAAATAGCCACAGGTTTAGGAAATTTAGACCTTTCAAGATTTAAAGGGTACATGTTCAGGTTCCTTGTGCAGTACGGACTGGTGTGACGGGTATATGGAGTGCAGCATGCTGGAATCCCTCCAGCCTGACCCAGAGGTGCTGCTGAGCTCAGGAAAAGCAGTGCATCCAGCGTGGCTTCTTAGAATAGCCAGGTCCACACAAGTGAAGCAATCCTGAGAAAATACCCTCAGCTATCAGTAAAGCTGAAAGTCCTAGAAAACTGGAAAAATGCTTACTGCAAGAATCTGTAACTCACTGGGCGAGTGAAAGAAGCTCCAGTCTTTAGAGATTCATCCTAAAGGATACCATGAGGTTCTTTTCTTAAGAGTCTATTATCTGCCAGGGTGAAAAAAAAAAAAAAAAAAAGAAGCCATAAACCGTAAAAAACAAGTTCCTCCCATGAAGTCAACTTGATTGCTATCTCTGCTCATTTTGTTTTCACTGAAGTGTGCTGTAGCTCTGACCACTGAGCATTAGAAAAGAATGAATGTATTAATTGCTAAGCTGTATTAAGAGTTTAAGTAAGTGATAAGTTTGGAATTTCCTTTAACAGCTTATTTACTGCTCTTACAGTAATGTTTTGAACTGTGTACTGAACTTTTAGATCTGTCATAAGACTTTTCTTACTTTGCCTGGAGACACATAACGTGTCAGCCTACTGCCATGAGCTGTTTTGCTGTGCAGGGTTGGGGATTTGTTCACTCTCACTCAAATCAGCACAGACGGGATTGAGCTTACAGAACAATTTTGTTTTCAGTAAGCAAGAATGAAAGCTTCAGCTAGAAAACAAATTCAGGTTTCCTAAGGTGAGATGAATTTCACTCTGTGAAATCTTCTTAAAGCCAATGGAAGGATTAATTTTCCCATGCCTTAAAAAGAACACAAATGAATTATGAAATTTGCAGTTAGTTTTAATAGTACGTATGAAGTAGCACCTGTGAAGACATAAGGGCAAGGTGTACAAAAAGCTAACGTACCTAGAAAATATGGGCAAGCTTTTAGACATTAAGGCATTTTTTCAGTCAGAAGGACTTTCTGAAGTTTTTTGTACTGAAATGTATTTGCTGAACTCTGACACAGGAGATCCCATGCAGAGAAATTTCTATGAAAAATATTGTGAATTGATAAGAATTACACAGGAGATACTATTGGCTCAGTGGACTAGTCAGTAGGAGCTTGACTATGGCAAAAATGGGTCAATGCATGGGTGACAGCATTTTCGAGTTCTAAATATTAGCTTTGCCCCAGTGCAACTTGTATTTTTGCATAATGGACCATAGCTTTGAGGCTTTGGGAGAGGTTACAGAAGGGCTTTAGTCAAACAGTAATGCAGGAGTGGCAACTTAAGCAATAACAGTTCATTAACTAGCTGGAGTCACCCTGCTATTCTGACTTCTTTAGTAACCAAACAACTCTGGATGGTTTGAAAGCCTCGCTGTACAGCTGCACTTACACCAAGTTGTCTCAAATGGCATAATACAAGTGTGCTAAGCCAAGATAACTCTTCAGTTCTGTGAGTGTGTATCATATGTGATACCAAGCAACCTCAATTTAGGAGTGACAGTCATATTAATTCATCCCAAAATACTACCTAATTTGACTGTAAAATTAAAGTAACTAGAGAAAAGAGAAGTCTCAAATGAAAAAAAATCAGCAGAAAATGCTGTGCCGTTCCCTTAAAAACGGTTATTGTTTCAACAAACTCCAAGGTGTTCCATTAAAATAAGGTCTACAGTTAAAATAAGGATCACCTGTTGGCTAGCTAAGAGTCATCTCAACTAACTACAACGTCTATAAGATGGACGTTTCAGTCTGAGCTAGTAATTTCGGTTTTTCCTTATAGTCAGAATCAGCAAGGTGATTCATGTGACTTGTCTTTCAATCATTACCTGAACATGAGATGAGTCTGTATCTGTCTATTTCTCCTCATGGACTATAAAGAGAGTTTAGAGTGAATAGTTCAGGCTTAGGTGTTGAAGTTAGATGTGTAAATTATGATAGACTAAATCTTACCCTTCCTCTATCTTCCTTGCAATATTATTTCTTTCATTACATTTTCCTCTGTATTCACCATGTCTCAGCAATAGAACTTCCTCACCCAACATTGGGAATCGATTCCACAGCATGACAGATCGCAATTACTCAGCTCTTACCCTGATACTTGATAGTATCAAAAGACTTCCACATATTATCTCAGAAACAAATATCTTAGAACATTCAGCTGTCATTGATTTTCTCTGATTCTTTTCTTTTCTTTCTTCATCTCCTTTTCTATATAATCATTGTGTAATAGGAACTCTAAAATTTAAGTTGTCAAGCCATGCATGTAACAATTAGAAAAACACATAAGATTTCAGAAGTGGAATAAATGTAGTAAATAGTTCATTAATTTTCTCACTTCATTCCTTAAGCTGTAGTACATGATAGCTTGTTCTAGGGATGAAAGAAGGAATTAATTCTCTTGCTTGTTGTATCTCTGAGTTCTATATTTTGTTTGAACGTGAAGCCAAGGCAGTGGCTACTTTGGAATCATTCAAATAGCAGAAAACATGAGCAGGAGAACATGCATAGCAAATGATTTGTTTCCACACAATCTGTGATGATCTAGAAATTATTATTAGTGACATTTGGTGAAAAAAAAATCCCACTAACACCACTTACCAGGCTGCCTGACTTCTGTCTTTACTTTACAAATCAATGCAGCCTGTACAGAGCAAACAACTTCACCATGTATATTTTTCCTCTGTTGTTACTGCTACCTTAATATAAAAGCTTAAATTACATAGTCAGAAAAGTAAATAGCATTCTTCAGATTTACCACATTTGTGGGTTTTTTTTTTTTTGCAATTATGTTAATTTATTATATGTGAAACATATTGTATTTATTATATGTGTGTACTGTATAACTTGCCACATTGGTGTATAGCATGTGTTACTGTAAGATTTGTTAATGACACAGTAGTTGCTGTGGTTTTCTGAGCTGGATTGTCATAACCTGTCTGAGATCTACAGAAAGACTAGCTAATATAAACTCTCACCGGGAAAGCAAACAGAAAGAAGACAAAATAGAAAATTAAACAATAGAAACTTATGACTATCATTCTAAAGTTACTCATAAAATATTAGAAACTATAGAAATCCACATGAAAATGTTCCATTATATACAGGGAAATTTGGATTCTTCGTTCAGTTTCTACTCTGCTTAGCGCAATTCCCAACAAGAACTGCTATGAAGCTTAACAGGATCCCACAGTTTGTGCTTGGATGTATTAACCTAGAAAGTAAATAAAATACAGGTTCTTTTAAAGTCTGTGGAAAAACTGGTGGGAAAACTGTAGGCAGCTGAGGAATCTAACACAGGCTACAGAGCTCTGTGATACGTTTCCACTGTCTTCTGTGCTGGACAGAAGATGATGGTTCTGCTTCAGAGCAGGTTTTGAGGTTTGGACTTTGAAGGGTTGAAAAAAAAATAGTTGGAATATATGCTCAAAAATGTAGTTGCACCAAAAGGTAGGTCAGAGTGTATTTACTCAGAAATCTCATTGAAAGTGTCTTCAAAATCTGTTCAGCTCTATTAATGATTCACCTTAAACAAAACAACACCTTTCAAGAAAAATACATTTTGTCAAAAACTGCCTGACCAGCTCTGCCCTGTGTTCAGAAAGGCCATTTAAAAATAGGTTTAAAGGCATTTTTAGAATTGCAAATTAGGGGAAATCTATTTACTTGGGAATTGTAGATCCATAAATAATGCTGAACTTCTATCTTCATCTTGCAACAACTGGGATTTCTGACAAGTTGCAATTAACTTTCAAGGGCAAAAGCTACATGTGACTTTTCAGGACAAACCATTCAATCCCTGCTCAGAACTCAGCAACCTTTCTATTACTGACCTCTGCTACAGAGCTATCTGTCCTGGTTTTTTTTTTCCTCTTTTTTTTTTCTTTTTTTTTTTCTTTTTTTAGCTATCTGGCCTTTTGCAGAAAAGTAATAATCCTGACAAATAAGAAATGAACTAGAAAGAGAATATCTTATAGGTCTGCCCCTAAAGTAGTTCTCTGCTATCAGTTCGTGTATTTGCTATTTAGTCTCCTTATTCTCTTCCACCTAACATCATCTGTGATAATTATATTGTTATGTTTCCAGAAAAATTCTTCTCTGGACAATACCCTTGCATATCTGAAGACCATCTTGCTAGCAGTTGGAGCACCATTAATAACGAAAGGATTTGACATACTCACCAAGATTTCAAACTGGCCTTGCAGAGAAATGGAGTTTGTCTCAGGGGCAAATTTACAAGGAGTAAAGAATGTGAAAATTTCTGGGTTGATTTAGATTCCTTTGCGAGACAGTTGTTCTCAAAAAATGGACTACAGGGTGATTGAGGAGAAGTGTGCATTTCTGCCCCTGATATTACTAACCAGGCAGCTCTAGTTTATACATGATGTTCATTAAGTCACTTGAAAAAGACATGACCACAAAAACCTCTATGCACATTGGAATTTTTTTATATTAAGCCGTTTTCTCACAATTTATGCTAGTTCAGACCAACAAAATTATAGGTGATTTTGCTAAATACAAACAACCAGGATGTGAAGTGCAGTACTAAGGAATTCTCTCTAGTGTCTTTGGGTCAAAAATGAAAATATCATGTAAGACTGAAGCTATGTTGTCCACTCCATAAACCTTACATCAAGATTTCAGTCCAGGTTTCTTAGCCACAATTAAGTAAGAGTCCAATCCTCTTTTAGTAAGACAGCAAGCACAGTAATTGCTTCTGACTATGAAAAAGGCTGATTTTAAGAAATTTATTTTAGTGGATTAAATAGGTCCACCTGAAAATTATTCCAGATTCAGCCTAGTAGGAGTTGAGGAAACAGTCTTATACCAGGTAAGTTTGAATTTAGGAAACCTAAAGCACTTTTTTTTTTTTTTTTATGCCATGTTACTATCAGATCTTAAAGGTATTAAAAATACAAAAATCCTCCAGATGACATTTCCCTGCTAAATGGGTTCTTGTTCTGAGGTACCTCGAAACAGATCTGGTTTCTAGCTCATTATTTGTTCAGCCCTCTGTGAAGAGGGGAAGCTGAGTGGTTATGTGCTAACGTCTCCCCAGGAAAAGCACAGGCCATGAGGAAAGCATGGCTGGGAGAAATTGAAAATTTGCTCTACCTCTGCCCTCACAAGCAAATCTCAGAGGTCAGGATCTGCCAGATAGACAAAGTACCAGCTGTTGGACTGCCATAGGATTGCTGGCACTTCAGACCCATAGCACTTGAGCACAAGAAAGAGTGATCAATAATCCAGGCAGTGCAAATATAAAATTGTTGAAAAGTCTCAAATATGATGTATTTTGAATGATTTGGACCTGACAAACTAGAAATCCCCAAAATGTTGTTTTATGGCAAATTTTCAATATATTTTAATTAGAGAAGATGCATTGCTACGTGATAACTTTGAGAAATACTCAGGGAAGGAGAACAGTGTTTGAACTGGATTGATTAATTCAACTGACAGCACGGAAGTAATTAAAAAAAAAATCTACTCTTTTTTTCTGACAGACAAGTTCCTATCCTTAACTCAATTTTCTGATTGCAGAAGAAAGGTTTTTGTGTGCTACCATAGGATGTAATTCTCTGAGAGGTATGCGAACGTAAAAGAGAAAATCTATATATTAGATAAGTGTACATGTCATGTCTTTATTCAAGTCTGAGAATCTTTAAAAGCACTTTAGATGGTAAATATTTTGTTTTCACTGATCTGTGTCAAGCTTGCTCAAGATTTATGGTCAAATATAACATTTTTCAAAATCAATAATTTCCTGGTCAGAAAGGATTTTCTCAAGCATGTACAGCTAGGAGGCTGCCTGAAGATGCTGAACATTTTCCCGTTCTACAGCAAAGGGCCATGGGGGATTTTGTCCTGAGGTCAGTTATGGGTGGATGGAGTTTTCAGGTCTTTTGCACAATTACTTTTGTCATGATTGTCTGTGAGCAGTAAGGAACAGGAAATCAAAATGTCTCAGTAAGCTTATTCAATGCTGGGATCAAATTCTTATTACAAATTCTTGCAACTCTGCTTCAAGAAAAAACTGTTGATTTACCTCAGCTAAGTATACACAGGTAGCTTAGTTTTATGCCTCCTTGCACTCACTTCTCAGATATCATGCTGTAGAAAAATACAGCATTGTATTATCTTCGGAATTTGTTGAGGGATTTACAGTTTAGGCTGGAATTTTTACTGCTAGACTGTACCACTATTTGCTTCTTACTATTCATTTGCCAAATAAGACCTAGGCACAGGTTGGAACTGCAGGGACAGGGTGCCCAGGAGGTCCATGAGCGGCAGAGGGGAGCAAGCCAGCAGCAGTGCAACAGTGTGAGACCTCCCCTGCCCTCCAAATACCAATACTGACCAGAGGGAAACATGGCTGTGGTTGCCTCCTCCTGGAAATGGACTCAAAGGGGAACCATGTTGAATAATCTTTTCTTCTGCCCTCACTTGAATGAAACTCGTTTCTAATGAGACATTGGCTTGGGCCACTCCAGAGCATTGGTACCAGCTGTGTAACAGCTATCCAACATATCCATTCTGAGATGAGTTTAAAAAGTTGTCAAACACCTAATTTCTGTTGAAATCACGCTGTTAGTGTTTTTTATAACATCTTTTGCATTCATGTGGAAAACAAACTATCTCCAAAGAATCAAAATATAATGGGGATCCAGTACAGCTCTCCATACTATATCTACTAACAAAGTTGTACTGAAGGGATGAAGAAATAGCTACCAGAAGGAAATAAGCTATTAGGAGAAACACTAAAAAGGATAAGCAATGTGTAAATCCAGTGAAAGAGAAGGTAAATTGAAACCCAGGCAATAAGAAAAAAAAATACTACTTAATCATTTGATTAAATGAGAATTCAATGGGCAAATGAATTTTTATTGTTTCGCGAGATCATACAACACAGACGTTGAGTAGACCTCCTCAGAAGGTAACAAAACGCAGGGTCTATATTTATGAAGCTAAACATGCTGGTAACTGCTCTTCCAAACATAGATTTTAATACATTTGCAAAGAGAAGTGTTTCTCTGACTCAGCCATTTTCAAAGTCTGCATCTAGATGAAAGCAGTACAACATTAATGTCCGCCAAAAGCATTAACAGAAACTGAGATATGGGGATATCTGATAAAATTCAGAGATTTGGGATTATCTGAATAAACATCCCACTGCAATCAGAAACCAGTCAGTGTTAGATATTCTCTCTACTGCATCAGAATCATCAAAAGCAGAGGGGAGAAAGGAACGGGTTCCTCCATGTATAAGTTTCTGTACTTGCCCTTATCTTCTCCCATATTCATCCTCTGGCCCTTTTTTCTCTGAATTCCTAAATTAATCATAACTCTTAACTGATCTATTCTAAAGCTCAACTTTGTTTAAGAGAGGTTGTGTTGTAGCACTGTTCAAATTTAGTAGACAGGTTTTTTTCTTTTATCTTCACTATATTAGATTAGATGCTGGATTCTCTTCTACTTGTTGGTACTTACTGCTTAGTTTTGAACACATAGCCAATCTTCACATAATTTTTAGGAACAGGCATTGATTTGTTACTATTTTTAAATGCTTTTCCACTTGCTATTTTTTTCAATACTCAGCTGGTCATATAGATTCTCCATGAACTGCTTTGTTATTTGTGAGTGTATACTATGGTATCTGCCTTAAACAAAAAAAAAGGATTTCATCTGTTTGATTTTTAATTATCTCAGTTTTTTTGTTTTGTTTGTCTTGCACACCCTGAATTCTTGCTACAATCAAATCTGGGGTATAATGAATGTAAGACTGGCCCTTAGTAATTATCTCTCAGATTGGCTCCAGTATAACAAACTACTGAATATTATTGAAATTAGCAGTTCTACTCAGGATTAAAATTTACCAGATAATGAATACTTTCCAGTCTACTCAGCTTTGCCTGTTTCTCTAATTTGCACTTCTACAGATAGTTCTATGGTGCTGCAGCATTTCACAATTTTTATATTTCTTGCTCATCTGTAGCTTTATTTGCTGTCTGGTATGTTAATAAACCTTCCTTAGTACTTGCTTTCAGGGAAAGTCTTAATATTTATAAAAACTTAAAAGAAAGAGAGATGGAGAGTCTCCTTTCCAGAGTTGAGCATTGCTTTCCCCTCAGTGCTGTATTGTGTTTGCACTGGAGAAGGTCGGGTTTTCCCCTCACCAGATGGTCTGCATCATGTGACACCTGCATCACATGACATGTGCATCACCTTTACAGGTGCGGGCTATATGTGTACCAAGTATCCAAGTAGCTGCCAGCTATATATAAAAGCTTTGAGTGTTATTAGCAACTTTAATTAACAGCATGTGAATCATGTACTCGCACGTCTTGTAATTATAACCAGTTAGCTGAAACCTTTAGCTACATTACAAACTAACAGCACCTGAGAGAACACACTATGCCAAAGCTTTTCTGATTTGTGTAAGAAACAACTTTTACAGAGCTGTAATTAAATATTGGTGAGATATGTTTCCACCACCAGCTAAAAACTAGTGAACTGTGCATTCAACTGAAAAGGTACCCATTTAGATGACAGTCATACAGTTTATTTACATGGATGCTGATACAGTTCAAATGGGTGTTGAACTGAACTATTTTAAACTGTTTCATGTGAACAAGCACAAACTTTCCAGTAATACAGGCAGCTGAGGCATAGTGAGGTTATTCTCCTTAAAGGAAAAAGAATTAATGACATCACTAAAATATTTTCTGAAATTTCTGAATGGACATGTCTTTTATATCCTGTTGTATTCTCTCATATGGGGACTTTTTTTCACAAACTTTTACTAAGATTGACAAATCAAATCTGACATTCATGTGTTACAGATTCCCAGAACTCTCTGACCACCCAAATATATATTACCTTCCCTCCACTAAATTATTTGGACTGTGTTAAAAGCAGAGTAATTAAAGGAAATACAGATGATAAGGCAATGGAAACCCCCTTGTCACTTAAAATACCTGATTGGGGAACTGAAATATTCTAGAAAACTTTGGGTGTTTCCTCTGCCGATATATGTGATTAAGTGCCTTTTGATGGTGCATGAAAGTGAGCAGCCGATGATGTGAAGCCCTACAGACACCTCTTGTCTTCTCCTGGGAAGCTCTGTGACAAGGGGTCAGGGAGCCTGGAGATTTAGGCTCCGTCCAGTTTCTCACATTGGCTCTCACTGATGGGAAGGGGAGGTCTGTGAGGGATGCAGAATGGCTTCCTCAGGTCTTGCTGACCCAGCTGCTCCAGGGAAGGTTAAGCCTGAGTTGTGCAAGGGCTTTTCCCTGCATTTGTCCTGAGACTTCTGCTCTGCCCCTATTCCATACACTTTGTCTTTTCTCCAGAGAGCCATTCCTTACTCTTTCTGGGCCTGATCCCAGAAGCACTGGGATGACAAGAAATCATGGAAGAAAGTTGCACTAATTTTAGTAGGCTTGGGAATGGCTTCTGTGGAAAACAGAGAGAAAAACTCCCTAAAATATTTAAAGAAAAGATAAAAAACTGAAGATGAGGTCCTATTTCACAGTGAATTGAACAGCAATATTTACTGTTATTGTAATTTACTTCAGTAGTGTTACAATTTAACCTCATATATTCTTGCATATTTCTGGCAATCAATAAGATATTTTAGTAAGCAGAAAGCTTTTTCATTACTTCACTGTAAGATCTTTTTAAATAATTTGTGGAGTTATATTTTTGACTTTATGCTCCTAGGAGGAATTCAGCAGAGAAAAAAAGTCTATTTAGCACTAGGATGCACTTAGACCCAAGCTTTATATAATATTTGTTTAATATTTTCCTTTCTTAGTTTTTGGATTTTCACTTTCCTGGCAGAAATGAATAATATTATTCCATGTATAAATGTCATGCACTTAGTGTTAACTCAAAAAGGGAAAACACATCAAAGCACTCTCTTCAATAAGATGGCTTGTATTGCAGTATATATAGATTTCTGTAACTAAAAAGTAAAAATCACAACAATGATCTCCCAGTTTATTCTTCTCTCAAATACACACACATACATACGTGTACACACACACACACACATTTATGTATATATTTTCCAAATATCAAAAATAATATTTGAAAATTATTTTTTTTATAATTTGTAGATGTGCCTTTTCTGCATAAAGATCTCACTGAAGTTAAACTGGCCCTTAGAAATTGATTTTTCTTCGTGCTGAAGTTGTTCCTCTCTTGCCCAGGGAAGATGTGACCAAACTTCTGTACTCAACGAGCCATGTGCTTAAGTCTTCACCTAGTGAAGTGTTGCACCTCCTCTTCTCATGATGCAGAAAACGGAAATGATTGCCTGTTAGTCAACCTCACTATGGAAGGCAGTGGGAGCAACCACGGGGACTTTGGATGGTTTGCCAGTGCCTGTCGAAGCTAATGCTCGCAGATACGTTTGTGCCTGAACTACACCACCACTCATAGCTAAGATCTGCTTACACAGTAGGGACTTCTCATATTCCTGGAGCTCAGGAGTTCCTTGTGTTGGTGACCATGTGGTGAATTTGGATCCAGTTTGAGAAAACTCTCAAATGATTCTTTATTCAGTACGTTTTGGTGTAGAGGGCAGAGATAAAGGGTGATGCTTTCACAGTGACATCTGTTGATGAGCAGATGGGCTGTTGGGTTCTGCACTAGTTGGAGATGATTCTGGATGTGTATGTAGTCTTCGCTTACATTCTTCAAAGCACTTCCATTATTTTATTTGTCCGTTAACCAAAACTGGAAGAAAAGAAATTACATGTAGTTGTTCAGTAGGGGAGTCTCTCTGTGCCAGAAAAATTCATTCTGGTGGAATACCTGTCCACCAAGATTTTATTCTCCAGGTGTGGTTGATCTCACTTAGCTCTGCTGATGATACTGATCCCTCTGAAATGGACACAAAACCCACCAATATCATTTTTATTCCACCCTACTTCTGCACTCACAGTGAGACAAAGACGGGGTCTCAGAAGAAAAGAGAAGGGTCTTAACATTTGGATTTGTAATTATCTCTCTTTCTGACAAAAAAAAATTTGATCTTACAGTTGTAAAGGCAGCCCCAAACATAGGATGGGTTAAGGTAGGAGCGGTAATCAAAACCAGAGGGAAATGAGTGAGAGGGTGTGGGCATATGTGCAGAGGAGAGCTGCTCAGTCACTTCTGCGGTACTTATCGTTTCATGCCCATTAACAAATTTGTGTTCCCAGTACTCCTACAGATTAGGAAGTATTCATCTGTGTCTGAGAAACAAGGAGAAAAAAATAAAAGAATGAGACAGAATTCTTCGAGAACTACTAAAGGACTAAATGTTTGTTGTTACTTAATCTATGTGATTTCATATTCACCCATCTCATCAGTGATAGTTGTATCTTCCTTATGATGCAGTAGAACTCTAGGTTCACTTAGACTAGCTGCCTCCAAACTCACAAAGCTATACCTTGCCTATAAATCATTACTCTAAAATAAATTACTATATATTTCAGTATTTATTTGTTAAGCAGTAGCAGAAATTAATACTGAAATTAGCTTGGGTATAAAATGAATAAACTTATTGAAGCTATGAGCTGATCCACTACTTCATAAGGTAAAGTTCTATAACTTAAGCAACAAATGTTATCTCTGTATTCAGAACCTTTTATTATTAGAATTTATTTATTTATTTTATTTGTAATTTATTAGAATTAAAGGCCCCTGAGACAGAAAAAAATACCCCAAACTATTCTGATCATGCGGCTGGCAAAAATTCTGCTTCAGTGACTGAACCCTGTTGGAAACTTCACTACCACATTTGAAAATGGTGTGAAGAGCTGGTTATCTGAGAGAACAGATAGCTCAAAAAAATTCGATTTGGCCAGAATATACAGATTTCCGCAAATCCAATTACATCACAAGAAAATCATCACAATTTTGGATAAGAAGTAGAGAGGGAAAAGCTGAGGGCAGAGTTTCTGATCAGACTGAGAAGACTCACTTTAGAACTGTGCTTGTTGGTACCTGTCTGGTCAGCAGGAGAGTGAGAAAACACAGGCTTGGATGTTTATTGCCTGCAACCCAGATACATGTCCTTACCATAGACATACTTCCTCCCCCTGAAATGCTTTGAGCCGTTTTGGTTTCATAATGACATGGAAATCGAACATTTTTGTAATCTGAAAATATTCCACAGGTCAGACATTCGCAACTTATCCCTATTGTTCCTGTGCTTTAATGAAACTCTGTCCATTAATATAATTGATCCAGAAATAATGCACATAGAAAGAGTCAGCAAGCACAGCCAGTAAAAAGGTAAACAAGCTAACTGCTCTGTCAAGTGATCAGTATATTCTTGTACTGAACAGCATGTAAATAAATTCTAACTTATCTGTATAGTGCTTATATACACCGTATTTTGTCTTTAGATATGAAGCAGTTTGGGAGCAGTAAGCTTTAATTTAGGCTGCCACTTAAACACATGTTTGAACTGTTCTTCTGAAAAGGGCTTAACTGAAAAACTTGTTTAAGTGTTTTCCTAATTAGCGGCTAATTGATGAAACCTCCTGACTTTCCTGTGAAGGGATATTTTTCAGATGGGAAAATGGAAGCCAGACAAGCTGTCCTGCCAAAGACTGCACGGAGAGCTACAGACAGCACAGATTTGAGCACCTATCACCTCCCTCCAGGCAGTACTGTTTTCCTAAGATCCATGCAGTCTTATTTCAAGTATTTATACTGCATTCCCAGGGTAACTGGTAGAGCTGCCTCACAGACTTTGAAGTCAGGAAGTGTGGTAGACTACAAGGATACAAGCTGACAACTTTTGAAACATTCTCTAATGTCTCTTTATGGGTCAGGACACAGCAGAATAAATGAGAACCTGGGTACTATTTTACTGACACCTTTTCTTTGCAATTCTCAGACCTTGTAAATCACTCAGAAAAAAAAAATAATCCCCATTTCTGCACATCAGACAAAGAGAAAGGGAGAAGCATTTTCTTTGACAGAGAAGGTCAAGGATGTTTTTCACTTTCATCTACAATTCTGGCAGCCAAGGGAAATCCAGATTCATGAACAAGGAAAATGATTCTTACGGTCGATTAATCTATTGCTTTAATTCCCTTCAGAGTGATTGCTGTGATCCCCAGGTGTTTTTTAGCTTGAGCAGGGACTGCCTGTCTTAGTCTTTGATGACAGTCTGACAAATTCCTTATGGACAAGTGTTTTCTAATACACATGTTAATTTGCCAGCCACACAGCGAAGTATTTGTTAGGTTAACTAAAAGCTTATTTGTCTGTTATCAGTGTGTACGGGCTAATGCCATAGTTCTAGAAATAGAACTGAGTCATTGTGGCTGTGTATGAAGAAAAATATACTTTAACAATGTATTTTCTTAAAAATATTTCATTTCGAGCTATACCTCTTCTTTGACAGCAGCAGTCTTTCTGAATAAAGCAGGGACTTCTACAATAAATTTATAGGCGTGTTTATCAAAACGTAGCAACTACACAGCACTAATTGGGGATTCAGCTCTTTACCAAATGTGCTAGAAAGTAGCAGCAGGAGATGTTCCCAGTTTGTGAATGAGTTCAGTGCTCAGGAAAGGAGTAAGCCAAGAATAGCCTGGGCAGAGGGGCAGAGGGACGTGTGTGGTTCCTCACCCAGCTTTCCCTCTTCTCCACAAGAAAACTCTTTCTCAAAGTTGGACCTATGAATTTTGAGGGTTGGCTTTGGAAATGAGTTATTTCTGAGCAAAAATGTCTTATGTGAAATGGGCAGCCTCAATGGAATATTTGCTTTAATGAAACATATTTTATTAAAGAACTTCCAGCAGAATATCTGTGGCCTAAAAATCCCTGAATCTAACTTCTTACACAGTTTAGTCAACTTCCTTTTGATTTTGTCATTTTCTCAGCATCAGAGATAACAAACTAAGCCTTTCCACCCACTGGAACAGTTTCTCACTCTTTTCTCCCAGCTGCACAACAAGATTCCTACTTCACCTTTGTGTTGCTGTCTTCTCTCAAGTCCGCTTCTTTCAAAGGACATCTCTCTCCCTTCCACTGGTTTTATATTTTGTCTTATATCTTTTTTAATCTTTCCCTAAATGTTTTTTTTATATATATAAATACACTGAATAGCTACATAAAGTAACAATATTAAAAAAAATCCAGATTTTTAAAATTACATTTCTCATCTGAGATTGGCACGAAAACTGTTCGAACACAGTCTTCAGCAGGGCCAACTAAAGGTTTCTGCTTTTCATTTTTTGTCTTGTTCTCTTTTTTTCTTTCTTATTTCCCAGTTTCTTTCTTTCTAGTCATTATCACTTCAGCTCAAAATAGATGAAGACGCACTAATTTAATCTGCACACTTTTCTTTTTTTCAAAAAAAAATAAATAGAGGGAGTATTTTTCATTGAAGACACCTCTACTTATGCTGGTATTTAGCTGATACTGAAGCACGCAGTGACCATGTGCTTTCCTTCCTTCCCAGGAGTCCTGTTAATCAGACCCTTAACTTGCATTAACTGCTACAGTTCTGTTGACTCAAAGGCAATATGCCAATTTTCCACAGCTGAAATATTGCCGGATAGTGTTACCTTCTTTGGTCATGTTCCCTACGTTCTCTAGTAGACATATCACATCAACAAATTGATAAAATGAATCGCAGGCAGTAAAGCAGTGTGGCAATAGATCTATTTCACACCTGTGCACTGAAGCCTGATTCTTCTGCAGTGAATGGGGCCAAAACGTTTGTCACTGACATGTAGAGAAAAGCTCTTGTGCTGACTGAGGAGTCATACAAGAGTAATTCAGGACTGAGAAATTCATCAACGAAGAGGCACTGAGAAGTTCTGCTCAGCAGCGATGTACATAAATACATTGTGCTGCTGGATCACCACATTTACTTTCTTGAAATTGTACACAGAATACGCTTAAGTTCCCTGTCTTTTATAAGCAAAGACATCAAAGATTTCACCTCACTTAGTTTTTAGCCTTCTAAAAGTTAAGCTCTTCCCATCCAAGGTTCATAGGAAGAGCTTAATTCCACCCAAAGGTTGCTAACTCTCCATATGTATTTCCATAGTTTGCATACAGAAGATAGGTAAGTTTGCACACTGAAATGAAAAATAACTGAAACTGTTGTAGTACAGAGTGAAGTATTCAAAATATATAAAGGAACCACCACAAAGTAGAGCTAGAATGTTTATGCACTCCACAAATGTGTAACAACACACTTCTACGGACACAGACATGCTATTATATACACACCCAAAAATCACAGGAATTGTATTACGATCTATCTATTAATGCTTTCATTTGATTTTTCTTTCATTTTTTATGACAGGACTTTGGTTTAATGTTTCCACTTTCCCAGTGGTTAGAGGAGAGTCTTATTCCAAGCACTTCATGACCCCACTCAAATTGCATCTGAAAACTGAATTTATTTGTAGCTCCATGGCTGGTAGGAAACACAAGCTGACATCAATGAGTTAAAAATTGATTGAAATTGGTTTATTTCTTTTATTCTTTTCTGGACTCCAAACTACTTAATTTCTACTTTTAAATGTAAAGAACTAGATGGAATTTTTTAACTTTTTCTTTAATTATTATTCCATATAGCATTTTCAGTACTTTATAAAAATACCATAGTGATGGTCATGCATACTTGCAAAGAAAAAATGTTAAGTCAGATTTAAATACTCAGTGGTTTATATGTACTTAACACTCACTTCCATTACAACCTGAATCTGGTTTTCAACACTCAGCTACAAAAAGGCACATAGTTCCTTATTCCTGTAGATCTAGCCAGGCAGATGCAACACCAACAGTCCCAGCAGTGGCAGACCTTCTGTACCCATCTGCTGGGAGTGCTAATTGTGTTCAGTGGAGACTGGTAAACACAGCAAGAATAACACAGCATAGGAGCATCAGACGCGTGTAAAAATCACTTTCACCCTGAAAAACGAGGAACATTGTTCTGTAGTTTTGAATGTCTAGAAACCTGAACTGCTGGTTATCCACAAATCTAGAGAGTCACTAGCCAAAATTATGAGACTATGTACTACGGAAGGAAGCAAAGTGCTACACGTAGGGGCAAAAATCCATTTCCCCTTGTCCTATCGGTGGACACTCTTGTAAAAAGTCCCTCCCCAGCCTTCGTGTAGGTTCCCTTGAATAAGGCAACAGGTATCAGTTCACAGGGAAAGATTCTGGAGACAAAAGTGATCAGATGTGATCTTAAGCCAATATTACCCTTCTTTTGTAAAAATGTGAACCTTATTCCAGGTTAGGTAATCAGCAAGTCATTCTATTCCCTTGAACATTTGTAAGGTCTCAGCTCGATTACTGGGTTTGGGTTTAACTGCTCCAAGACAATGGAAAATAACTAAGGAAAAGTTATTAAATATCTGAAAGCTACAATAAATAATGGAAGAATTAACACATTGCACAGAACACAGCAAGTGGGATGCAAAATCATTTTCAGGTTCATTTGCAACAAAGGGAACCTGTCTGCTCCTTGTAGTGTCCATTATAGGACAAGAAACTTGGCTTTCATTGCTAAGTGTAGAAATCTCAGGTACGGAGCTGTAATGGAAAGGATCATGAGGAACAGGAACAGATAGCCAGGCAAGCAGTTGGAGACTCTGGGACTAAAATTCTCCTAAAATATATTCAGAAGACATCCCTTAGAAATGACACAGTTCAGCTGCTCTCCTGTGAGTTGAGGACTGGACCATGTGGCCTATCCAGCCCCCTCCATAGGGTTTTCTATAGATATGTGCTGAAGATGAAGGTGTAGTCCTCAAAACCAACACCGTCAGCATGTATCTCAAACCCTGCCCAATAGCAGCTAGAACAGTGTTCATGCAAAGGATTCAAAATCTTATGTCAAAATGAACATGGGATCACAACATCATCATCATGGCTAAGCATCACAAATGGCCTTACAGGGCTCAACGAGCTCCATCTGCCCGGGTTTGGAGTTAGAGTTGTCCTTCTCCTGAGATGGTTGCTGGGAGGCTAGCGAGCCCAACCTACCTGTGGACAAACTTAATCTGACCCTTCAGTTGAGACCTATCTGGCATGGGAGACCCTATTGGAGGCATATGCCACCACCGGCATAGCTCACAAACTCATAAGGGCACACAATCTCCTCCCTCACGACAAGATGGTGTCCATGGAGAAGTACACAACTAAAATACCCTGAAATCCCCTCCCCATTAGTCTTTACTCATCTGACCCAGTATGGATGGAAGGACTGGAGATGTAGGGTCACCCGTGTCTGCCTCTGTCACTGCATACCTCTGCCAAATTCTGCCCTGCTTTCTGCATCTGCTGTGCAGTACTGGGGCACAGTGTCACTCAGTCCCCCTTTTAGCTAAATCCCTTTTTGTTTCTGTATGGAAATATAAGCAGCAGACTGCCTTGCACGAGGTGCAGGCAACAGTGCCAAGGATGGCAAAGGTTATGCGGTGAAGTGATGGTCACTTGCTGGCAACAAAGAGTAGAGTATGTTTCTGTGGAATGAATATTATACAAGGTAAACTACACTTAATTTTTTTAGAAACTATACCTAAAAAAAACTCCAACAAACTCTAGATTTGACCTCACCACATACTTTTTATTTTAAAGGCTGGAGCTGACAAAGTGGAATATATCTCTAATGAGAGAGTACAAGATAGGAAGGAGATGAAAAGGCCTACTCTTCTGGGTTTAAATTTTTCTTTTGGATATTTGTGTCCTGTTTAATCATTCCAGAGGTATGAATAAAGCATAGCATTTCAGGTGTTTGAAACTTATTTTTCACATGCAGACAAAAAAGAATTGATTTCCAGCTACTTTAAGTGAGACATAATAAACCAAGAGAAATCTTGAAAAATGCAGCTTTACCCAATAAAATAAATTATCTGACAAATCTAATTGCCTACAGAGCAGCATAAAACATCTTTGAATCATTTTGAGTAATAGCAAGCACAAATTTATTCCTCGTGACCTAGTACGTTTGTCCAGAAGCAGTAGTAATTAAAACTGTTCAGATTCTGTAAGTGATACAAAATCAGTACAAATGAGGGATTTTGGCCATATAAGCGAGCATATACTTCCAAGGAAGTTTTTGTTACAGACAACAGTAAATTCATGCAAAAGATATCATCATATAGAGACATCACTTATTATCAGAGTCTTTGAGCATAACCTTGTCTTTCCTGAAACTGCTCTTGATTTCAGTGGAGGAAAGATGTGGCTCTGTATTTTTTTAAAATGCAGAGCAGACCTCCTGTCACGGGTGTTTTCCACGTCGAGTAACAGGAGAAAAATTGCCCTACTTACTCTCCTGTGCGTCTGCATACCAGGCTAAACACAGTCCTGGTTGTGCACGTGTGATGCATTTGCTGTTAGGGATGTTGGATGAATAAGGAACGTGACTGACAAGTCCTTAAAAAAGAAGATTTGTCACACTACATTTTAAGTTTAAAAGAAAATCTATTCAGAAATGCAATTCATCCTCTTTCTTTTTTTTTCTTTTTTTTTTTTTTTTTTAAGGGGATATTTCCATTTGCTGTTGGGATCTTCCCAACAGCAAGTGGAAATAATGGATGGCATAAAACATCTCAGAACAATAATGTTGGTTGCTAATTAACTTAAATGGGCCTGATGCGATAAACTTTTGAGGATCAGGGCAGCTTCTATTAGTATTTTGAGAAATATCTCAGATCTGGTCTAGTCAGACACAAGATAGACACGTTGTCTTTGAGTGGATGAAAGTGGTACCTCATTTGAATGTGACACATAAGTCCTTAATTCAAGACGTTCTTTATTTTCCTCTCCTCCTTTTCTTAGAAAAATAGAAAATGTTACCATGAAGCTAGTGAACTGAAGGACCTAATTACAATGAATCAGGAATAAATGCATTTAAAGTACATGTCTCATCACTGGCTTGACGTGCAGCACTTAATGGAAATAGCTGTTCTGCATTTCTCGGTAAAATGTTCTGCCATGCTGCTTCTGTCTTGCAGGACCCTCAGCCTCAGTAATGTGTACAGAGAAAGCAGGACAGCTGAAGTTACCCAGAAGAAGGGATTCATCTGAAGAAGCTGAACTGATTTCTGCACGCTCTTTCAGGAGAATCACGCTGTGAATAAGCATTAGGAAAGTACAACATTGGGCAGCTTGGGGCAGTTTCGGCTTTTGCTGTTTGAAAAGTGTTCCAGGGAGCAGCTGGGACTTCTTTTCACAGACAGTAGCCCAATAGTATCTTTTGCATTAGCCCTCCTGACAGTATCTTGTAACCTTAAGGCTTGTCTGTGCTGAGAAGGGAGAGCTGTGCTGCTGGAGCTGTGCAATCCCTCCTACCTCCGGTGCAGAAACAGCTTATACAAGAGCAGGAGCTCCTTTGCCAGTGCCATTCTCAGGATAAGCTGCACAGACAAAGGAACTGTTTACTTGCTTAATGGAATCTTGGTTGTGGGTTTGGTTTAGGGGTTTTTTTTTAGTGTATTTGTATTGGTTATAGCTGTGACATTTTACTCTAATTAAACTTAGTTATACCTGCAAAGATTCAAAATGTAGATCTGCCTTTGAAGAGTAATTCAATGGCTAAGAAAGGTTCTGTGGGCCTTCTTTCTTTTTGCTTAATGTCCAACATTTTTCTTTGAAAACACCATATTGTACTATTCCTTAGTTTTATACAGCCTTCAGCCACACTTCTCTTTTTATGTTATTATTGGGTAATGACCTGTATCGCTGAAGGTATGTGAGAGGCTTCCTTGACCCTCAGGAATAAAATGACTTCTTTTACCTATTCTAGACAGCATAATTATGTTAATTATGTGAACTATTAGAAACATTTTACGTGACCATGAAAAGTCAGGTGGATTCAGAGCATTGATTTCAGGGTAAGCCAGATGCAGATTTGCTTTTCAGGATAAGCCTCCGCTGCGGTTCCACAAACACCATGAGCTGATATAAACCATCTCTGGTGCATCCTGCACTCCCCCAGCTCAGCAACGTGTTCCTTCCCCCTCCTCTCCACAATCACTCTCTTCCCTTTTGGTTGCATAATAGTTTGTGCAACTGTACAGTGAACTGGAGCAGGAGAGTCATCAGGGTAAAACTAACTTGCCAGAGAAGCAGTTAATTTTAACCCAAATTAACTCCTTGACAGACCTGACCATGTGGCTGCCCAGCACGAATATACCTATGACAGTTGGGGAATTGGGCCCATGTGAGACGGCTTCTTCTGAGATGTCCTCACTCGTGCCTACCTCGTGGCCTGCGAGCTGCAGTGCAGACATGTGCACGTGCCTCAGTTTCTCCTCCACTATAAGTGGGAAACAGTGCTTTCTCACCTCTCATGTATGCTGTGAAGATAAAATTTTACAAATTCTGTGATCTTCAGTTTTAAAAGCAATTAACACTTATGTGCACCATAGGTAAATTGAAGTGGTAACTCCAACAGTAAACAAAAAGTAAATCTCCAGAAACATGGCAGGACTAGATCTATCACATTTCCATCCTTTCCAATCACTTCAGAATTGGAGAGTCACCCTGGCACTGTGTGCTGTGCATAAGGATCCTCAGTGTGTGCAAAGCCCTTAGACTTGAATAGAACTCATGTTTTTATGCATTCATTGAATCTGTTTGTATAACTCCACCAGCAAAAACACTTATTGTGGGTGTTACTTCTGAGAATGGTTCACAGTTACACAGAAACATCCTAATATTGATTTTATGAGAAGAAAAGTGTGTCTTTTAGAACATTCTCTTCTCAGAGATACCTGAATCTTCGTGAAGTCTAATACAAAATACCCTTTGGGCAACTGGACAGTCACTGCTTATACATATCAATAAAAGTCTTCTCTAGCTATGTTCTGTAAAGTAGGTCCTCTAAAATTGATATGGTAAAAAATACCACCTTTATAAAATTTTTACTGAACTTGGAATACTTCTCAAGAGACACCGTAAGTATGTATTTCAATTAAATATTTATCAAATTAATATTGAGTTGCTAGTAATTTAAATGTGTGATTATCAGAAAATACAAGAGTTTTATTAGGTGCAGAGAGAGAACACGCTTAAACACCAAAGGACTTGGTGGATCCCTAAACTCTCCAGGATTATCCCGTCAGTAATGAGCACCAGCCATTCCATTCTGCTGATCACAACCCCAGAGGGTAGGGCATAGTTTGCTTCATACATTAGGTGTACGAAAGAACATTTAACAGCAGTTACCAAGCTGCTCAGCTTTTCAGAAATAACAGAATTATACTCAAAATCTGCTTCATGACAGCCTTTCACAACCAGCATCAGTCAGTAGATAGTCAAAGTTTTCTCAAATGCATATACCCATATAAAGCAAACTTTAGTGGTTTATTTCACTGAAAGATCAAGACTGGCTTTGTTCTTTGTAGCAGTGAAGGTTATGTGCAGTTTTGGGGAAAGCAGTAGCCATGATGTCAGGTCTGATGGGAAAACTATAAAGGACTTAGAATATTTCAATACCTGCTGAAAGCCTTAAGTACAGCACTGCATCATAGTTGTGCTTCCCTTGTTTTGGGAAAAATGATGGGTTTTTCTAAACATACATCATATTTTGAATTAGTGAGTAGATAGACTGGAGAAAGCTTCTGTTTCTCAGCACTAAGAAAATGACTGAAAAAAATTATGAAAGGAAGAAAATCAAACTACTTTTTATGTACGTCTACATTCATCATCTATGATAATATTGTTTCTTCTTTGATTTCAGTCTATGGTGCATCTGATTCACAGAAGTAGCAGGTTGTATTTTTTTGTAAAATCAGGCAGACTGAATCCATACCAATAGGTATTATAAAAAGTGTTCCTGCTAAAAATACTGTCAGACATCTGTAAGCTTATGAATTAATTGCATTATAATGCAAACTGCATAATTTATTAATAAACTCAGAGCCTACTAAAGCATTGGCACGATAACAGAAAGGATGTTCATAGATGTCCTTTCCACCTCCTTCTTGATTAAAATAACAAGAAATGCACCTGTGGGTACCTCTGAAGTAATATTGTCTTTTATGTTAGTTAGTAAGGCCTGACTGGATGCCAGACAAAAACATTGGAAGGACTGTCACTTACCTGAAAAAGCTTTGGATAAGCCGTTTTTGTAGTAAAATTTCACTCCTGGTGAAGTCTTTGCCCTCATGTGCAGTGTGTAGAGCTGAATTTTCATAAAGCCTTGAGATGTCTGGAGGAAGGAGTAAAGTTATATGACGAAACCCAGAAGAGGAACTAGGGAGCAGATTCATCATCTTTTACCAGGATGCTGAAAAATTTATACTCTAATGAGTATAAATTTTGTGTCCGTGAGGGAACATCTAACAAAATGTGTTTGGCTGATGATTTAGTGATGCAGATGCATAAAACAAACAGATCATTATGCACCTGTCCATAGTCTTCCTGTGAAATATTCCCTTTTAGATTGTTTCTGGTTTTCTTAAGCCAACTACAAAGCTGTCAGAAGGAAGACCGTCTTCTGAACGAGCAGTGGGTAATCCGGAAACCTCCAATGGTCATGGTGATAGCTTTGTTACTGCAACCTTAATACATTAGTTTATATTTTTCTAGACTGATTTTTGCACAATTGGTATTAGCCTTTGGGAGTGAAAACATAACATTTAAATCATTGATTACTTCTTGATGATTTAACAATATACATATTGGATGCATTTTCACATGTTACTTCACTGGAAATGTACTATAAAAATTTGATTCTGTAAGGTTATTTAAGAATCTGAGAAGGAACAGACTCTATTTCCATATTACTGCCATTACTAGTTGCACAGAAATTAAGAATGGGGATATAGTGAGCCTGGAAGTCAGTATCTAATTCTATAATCTTATGTTGCCATTACAGGATGTTTAATTCAGAAATTAAAACAACAATTTTTTTTTATTATTATATTTTTCCAAGTAGTAATTTCATTCATACATACAACTCCAAAACTCTGGAGAAAGAAAAAATAATCTTCCTAAAAATCCCATATCTTTTAGTTTTCGTCTCACTGCTTCATGACAGCTTACGCGGCTTTAATTTATCACCTGAAACTTATTTCAAAATTCAAACCTAACATTGAAGTCACCGACAGGTGTATTAAGTTTATCCTGTCATGCATTATCAGTCCTGAGGTTTGTCCCACTAAAACACATTATTTCATATTATTGATACACGTATTGAATATTACATATTATCTTTGATACACATTAATTACCAAGCTCTGTGATCATTACTGAATTGTATTCTAGGTTGTTAAATGATGATGTATATTATATGATACATATTATAGTTCACGTTTCCAGAGACAAGTATTTTGTTATTTATTTGCATTTTGATATTTGTTATAATTGTAGTAAATATTTACTTTAAGAAATAATACATTTCAAACTTTTTTGTTAACTAATTGATTATTTTAATAACTTATGTGTCCTTAGAAACAACCTGAATTTGATACATCTATTTCATTCCAACTGATAGAATAAAATGGTCGTTAAGATCTCTATGAGAAAATGACACGACTTCTAAAATCCTAACTCCTGATCGTTTGATTAGAAAACACTGGTACATTCTCTCCCTCACCAAAACACATATTTGTTCATAATGGACAATGAGGCTAATTATACAGTATCTCCTTGCATGCTGGCTGAAGCTGGTTTGCATGTTAATGTGGGGAAGGAACAGCATTAAGACTGTCAGTGCTGGACATGCTTCAGTGTTGCCTTTTAATTAAAAGTTCAAATTTCTGAAAGAATAGCTGGAAAAGAATGTACCGGAATCTTACACAAGAGCTCGACTTACAAAACACAGCAGTCACATGGGTTTGTTTCCTGTCACACAGTGTTAGCATCAATGACATTGCTGCTGCCAAGTTCACTTGATCTATGCATAAAAGAGATGCTTACTTTTCAAGAGTTATTTGCCCAGCAATAATGAAAACATCCCAAATTCCTTCATAGTTAACACACCCCCACCCCCAGCCATTATTAATAAGCAGCTATAGAGCTCAAGAAAAACAAAGTACTGAATTGCTGACCTTGCAGCTTTTCCTGGGGGGTGGGATTTGCTTTGTTTTGGGGTGTTTTGCTTTTCTCATGAGGAGTGAAGTTTTCTTTTTACGGGTGTTGTATGAATACATATTTTCTCTACTTACTGGCTTATCTGCAGTGTTTTGCATGGATTTCTAAGTTGAAGTTCCTGTCATTAATGGAAATTGAGATAGCTGGCAGTTCTTTCAAAGTTAGATTTGAAAGCGCAACAGCACAAGGAAACTAATGCCCCAAGTTTGTGATTTAAATCGTTCGTTCCTAGCAGTAAATGAATATCATATTTTCAAAGATAACATGTCGAAGTTTCCCAGAGATATTCATTACAATGGGTCACATCTGATTATCTGTTACACTGGGATAAACACAATATCATTTTCTTTACACAAGTAAGTCTGTTCTGTCATTGCACAGCTATAAACTTGAGCCCAATTTGCCCACTGTTTCTTGATATTTGAAGTATAATGTCTCATCTCAGAACTGCAGTAGAATAATATTTGCATATTTGATCCATCTTAGAGTCAAATACCATTATTTAAATGATAATTGGAATCCTTTCTTTAGAAAAGGCAGCATAAACAATGCAGATACAAATTAATCATCTTCTTTTATGCACTTTACAGTTCAATGAAGAAGATCATTCAGCCAATGCAGAACAACTACATTAATCAGCATAATACATCTAAAGTTGCATTAAATAAATGAAGATTCTTTTAGTGAGAAGAGGTTTGGCATTGGGGCAATCTTGTAATACTTTTTTAAAATCAAACTTGAATAGATTGTTTTTGAAGTAATTTTTTAAAGAAAAAACATCGAGTCAGATTAAAGGGCAGTCTAACCCAAAGTGTTGTCTCTGCCCAAGGCTGAAAAAGGATACCTAGATAGCAATAAGAGAGGGTAGACATGTATCATATTCTCTCTACCTGCCTATTTTAAGTTCTTACACATCGTGTGTTCTGTTGTTTGGTTTATCCGATGGATACTGAAGGCACATGAAGCATTTTAGACACCATGGTTTGGTTAGCCATTCAAATATTTGTTTACTCTTACATTTCTTACATTGAATATGGCTGTGCTGGCTACTTCTTTTTACAAAAAAAAAAAAAGAATTTCAATAATTTTAACCTTTTCCCTCCTTCTGAACTTCAGAGCTAGTGTACACATTTTTGTTGTATTATGAATACATGGCAGTGCCACCCAATCAATAGAAAAAGCTGCATAAGCCAAAGTCACCTTTGGCCTGGTGACCTTTCTAAGATATTTTGGGTCTAGATTCCTCTCCAAGAACATTTCTTCCAGATTATTAGATCAACTCAGAACCTAGCTCCTCCTTACAAAAGCGTCCAAAATGTCAACATTTTCTGTTGCCTCATTTTTTGCTAGACATAAAAAAACCTGCACTACTCAGACAAGGAACAAAGCAGAAGAAAACTAAGTCTTCACAGGTCTTCAGGAATTGCTTCAAAGCCAGGACACTGCACTTCATACATCTATCTGACCCATCTCATCTTGTGGCCTAAATGCCCTGGGTTCTCAATACTTTCAGTTCATAGGGACAGGCAGCCCATGACTGCAGCTCAGACTTTAGGTGACCTAAATCACTTCCAAAGACCAAAGCTGCCTGTATGAACTGGTCAGATCAACTGTTCCAGTTGTGGACACATCTTGTTCAGGGGTCTGAAGTTGGATGACATAAATCCAGCCTGCACAGTGAAAAGACAAATAAGATTAAACATTTTAACAACCATTTATCAAGCCTTTTTGATGGGTGATATTTACTTTTTTTAAAATTCATTTCCTACAGAAGCTTCAATAGACTTTATTTGTTAAAGTAGGTGTTTATGAAAAGCAAATTTTATAGCTTAATGTATACAGATAGCTGGAACTTATTTCATATATGCACGTGGAAGAGTCCTTGCCAGACACATTATTTTGCCCAGCTAAATGCCAGAGAGAATGATCCCACTTGAATGACCTGAGTAACCATTACTACAGAACACAGGTTGGTTTTTAAGTGTTCATGAATAACTATGGAGTTAAATGATTCAAAAAAACGACTACAGAAAAAGTTGGATAATTGTGGTTTTTTTTAAAAAATGGTTTATCTACATAGATATTCTACAAACAATAAAGATGTCAAATTTAACAAATAAAGCTTTTGTTGTGAATTAGTCACTCCTTGGCAGCTACAAGCACCAAAAGACATAAACATACATCAAGAATTGCTTTGTGAAATTTGTCACAATTGACAGCCTTCTGTTAAGGTCTCTGACAGAATGGAAATAGGACATATTATTTGAATAATATAAGAGCAAGAAATATGTCAATTTTGTTGAATTTACTAAGACTTTGTCACTCTAAGGCCTACAGTTATAATAAGAGAGCCAAGTATTTCCTACAAACATTTTGCCAGAGACAATATTTCACCGTTAGTTAGCAAACAAAAGTTAAAAAAACTTTAAAAATCTTTAAGATCATTTTAACTTTCTTCTATTCTTTTTGGTTTTTTAACCCCTGAAATAGAGCTAAGAAGATACACTTCAACTGTATTCAGAACATAGCAAAAGGAAAATTAACTAAAATGTCCTCCTTACCCAGCAACAGAAAAATATTTGGCTTTATTTATTTATTTGTCTATTTATTCATGTTCTCACAAGTAGAACGTGCCAGTTGCAAATAAGTTATAATCTAAGACATCAGTCTCAGAAAGCACATATGCACACTGCTGATCAAGAAAGTACTTAACCATATGCCCAGGTTCAGTAGGGCCTAAGCATATCGAATGGAATCCTTTCCAAAATTAGGGCCTCAGGCAGTGAGAGAGCTAGTTCAGGTATTGGAGGACAATATTAACACAAAAAGTCATCTGAACTAACTTATCCTGCAGAGTCAAGATGAACAGTAAATGTACTAATGTAATCAAAAAAATACACTGTTTTTTAAAGGGAACATTTCAACAATCTCAGTTACAGCATAGGTCCCAAAGAACCATGGCGGCACAATCAAGCTGGTGATGTGCTGTGGGAAAACAGTGAGTGGTGAGAGAAGACTAGGACTTCAGGGCTGAGGCTGAGGGATGAAGAGGGAACCATCACCTGGTTGGAGCCTTACACAGTTCCTCCAAGATGTGAATGTGGTGGATGATTCTCTAGAATCTCCAGGTCCAGGTATCATTGGTCTTGACTTTTTGGGTAATATTTTCCTTTTTCACTACCATTCTTCAGTTTACTGGGATGTAATTTTGGATTGTTAGGGGTAACCTGCATTCCCACAGTTATAATCTTAATTTTTGTTGATTTAAGGAATTTTACATGCTACTATTGAATTTAGAAACATCAAACCTTGTCTTTATTAGACATTTGTTTGATTGCTCTAAATTAAACTTTTGGCTGATCAGTCATAAAAAAGTCTGTTTTAATACAACGGCATTTATGTGGATTCACCTTTCCTCTCCCTTTTTGTTGTTTCCAGTAATTCTTCTCTGAGAGCTACTTGTTACAATGGTTGACTATGAAGCCCGTTTTTGCAGCTACTAAGCAAATTGGCTCTGTCTCAGTATTGAAAATAAGCCCAGAAAGCAATAAAGTCAGTTGTAGAAAGAAAATTTCAAGATGTTTGAAATTTGAGGACAAGTTCAGCATCACCCTTACAGCAGAAAGTGTTGAATGGGAAAATAATTTTGGGGATTCTTGCCTCATTCCTTCCCTTCTTGACTTGGCATATTCTGAAAACTGAAGAAGCACATTAACAGCCAGGCGTTCACTATCCTCGGGGGTCTTGTTCCTCAAGTATGCTTACTACACTTAGACACAAAATGGAGATGTTTTTGGTGCTCCGAGGAAAGTTCTGTGATTTAGGCATTGAGAATGTGGTGCTGACAAGTTTGAAAGTAAAACAGGGAAACCGAAGACATAAAATCCTTGATTCTCTTTGAAATTTATCTGTGAATTCTCGTGAACAAGAAAAACCTTCCAATTTCTTTAATTCCCTAGTATTTTTCCACAGTGTGAGATGTTCCTTCGTGAAGGTACAAAAGAAAAAACTTTTAAGTCTGTCATTTGACCTATATTTATTTCAGCTGTAACAGCACAAGCAATCCCTATTACTTCATACTTCAGGTTACTCATTCCCATTCTTCCATCACTCACTCATCAGTATAACAATTTGGAGGACTTTGTAGAGAATTTGATTAGATAAGTGACCCAAGTTAAGCATAAATCTTTCATCTACTCATTTACAGAGTTAGCTCTTAGCCAGATCAACTCCTGATCCAGATGACCACAGGAGCCCTAGTGTGATGTGCATGGGAGATGGTGGGGGAAATGCTTCATGACTCTGTCAGTGCAGTTGGCACAGTGACTGCTTTAAACAGTGAAATTGCATCAACACATCCACTCTTGCTCTCCTCTCCGCATGGATGTCAAACATAAAACATTTACTTTCTACCCTCCAGAAGAGCCATTTCTTTAGCTTAGAATCACAGAATGTTAGGGGTTGGAAGGGACCTTGAAAGATCATCTAGTCCAACCCCCCTACCAAAGCAGGATCATCCAGGGTAGCCACACAGAAAAGTGTCCAGTCATGTTTTGAAAGTCTCCAGAGAAGGACACTCCACAACTTCCCTGGGAAGCTTCTTCCAGTGCTCTGTCACCCTCACAGTAAAGAAATTTTTCCTTATGTTGAGGTGGAACTTCCTATTTTCTAACTTAAATCCATTATTGCTTGTTCCATTACTGGGCACCATTGAGAAAAGTTTGTCTCCTTCCCCTTGACACCCCTCAGATATTACATTAATAATACAGACGCATTAATAAGCTCCCCTCTCAGCCGTCTCCTTTCAAGGCTAAACAGCTCCAGTTCTCTCAGTCTCTCTTCATAGGAGAGATGTTCAAGTCCCTTAATAATCCTCGTAGCTCTCCATTGGACTCTCTCCAGTAGGTCCCTGTCTCTCTTGAACTGGTGAGCCCAAAACTGGACACAATATTCCAGGTGTAGTCTCACCAGGGCAGAGTAGAGGGGGAGGAGAACCTCCTTGTTCAGTTCTTCAGTCTGTCTGATGATATTGGAGAGACTGAGATGGGACAGCATGCTGGTCTGTGTTTGGTGGACAAGTGGCAAGACACTATCACATATGATGAGGTGCAGTGCACAAGCAGCATGAGGAATCACCTGGATGAGCAGGACGGTGTGAACAGTGCTGCTACAGATGAAGAAACAACCCAACCCCAGGACAGTGTGGGGACTGGCGGTGAGGATGGAAAGGAGAAGCGATGGATGGGGGTAGCCCAGCTGGCAAAGATATACACACCGACCCGTTCTGTGTAACCCTTCTCATTTTTTGAGCTGGCTGCTCTCTATACAAAACCCTGAAATCAGGTTAAGGCACGTAATTCTGGGTGGAATGTCCACATTGCAGCTTACTGCAGTTTAGCTCCCCTACTTGAATTTCATGGGTTTTAGTTAATTTAGTCTACTTTTCTTCAGTGAGAGCATTAAACAAAACCTCAGGAGAAACTGTGTGCTTGAGTCTTGTGCACCCCGTGTGACTTCAATAGCAGGCTTGTGCTAGCTGTCCTAACTTAGGCATTGCTGTTCTCCTTTTTACCCAGCCGCTGCCAGTCCTGCCTTGGTAGTCTGTGAATGAGCTGCCCACATGAATGGGCTGAGGATCAGGAGAGAGATCATGATCTGCAGGCAGCCCTGGGCTGTATATTGCCTATTGGGGGAAGTTGTCCAGAGCAGAGATACTACATGGCTTGATGCCCTGCTGCAACCCTAAGACATGGACGTGACAGCCTCTCCAGATGTTCTTCACGATGTGACCAAGGTGCATTCATCATGAGACCCATCACTCAGTTGCACCACTCTCTCACCTTGCATCTAATATTTCACAGTGCAGGGCAAGATCTTTAGTGCTGTAGAGTGTGCTGGTATACAAAGGAACCTAAACAATTACCCAGAAAAAAAAATGTTGCTCATACTTGAAGAGAATTGAGCTATGTGCTCTCAAAATTCTATTGGAAATTCTTACTAGATATGACAACCATGGTTTGAAGTTTCATTGAGGATATTCACTTATCATCCACTGAATTTGTTTGGGTTTTTTTTTTTTCTCCAGGATAACATTCAGTAGCTAATATTTCTTGGGCTTTCTTCTAATTTTAAGAATTATTTTCACTATTTTCAGTTTAATTCAGCTAAGACTAATTTAGTTTAATGAAATAATTAATTCAATTCAATTCAGACGCAAGAATTTTGAGCAGTTTTAAACGATCAGCCAGTAAATTTGCTTACTATGTGAGATTTTCAAGGCTCTTACAGTTCTAATTAAGTCACACAGCCTGTTTGTACATGATCATCATGAGTGTTAAACTAACATCTTGAGAGCCATTAACTAGAAATGATAATGTCATTTTTTTTACTTTTTTTTTTTTTAAGTGACAGAAGAAATTCAGCTACTCTGAGCTTGAGCTTAAACACATTAAAGTGAAATAAATTGCTGTTAAGGGCTTGTTTCTTTAACCTTTGTTCGATAAAAACTCAGAGCTGGTTAACTCAGCAGCTGAGAACATATTTAATCTTGATTGCTTCATTCTAGTATTACTTAATTTAATTTCTTTTATCTTTATCCCTTGCTTTGAAATCTTACTAGCTCTTTCCAAGTCACTGTGATTGATAGTCATACTATCCTCATGTGAATTTGTAGTGAAGGTGATGTTTCTCTACTTTGAAAGCAATGCCACAAATGAAATTGAAAACCATACTTTTAAAATAAGAAAGAGTATTTATGATTTTGATAAAAATAACAACCTTAGGACCAACACAAAAATTGAATAATAAGAGTAGCCTCATTTACTTATATCTTATGTTTAATTTACATTTTATATCAACCCTTAAGTGCCAATTTTAATTCTAAATGAGCTGTTACTTTGAAAATAGATTATCTGGTTTGATGGAGTAGCAGAGGTTTTGACATCTAGCTCAGCGCAAGGGTAATTGAAGAAAGCCATCTTAAGTGCAACAATTTTCAAGGACAATGGGAATATACAGTTCTATTCAGAAAACTCTGTGTGTTAGACACACACTGCCCATGGCTTATACGGACTGAGAAGTGTTAAAGCACTCTGCAAGCACTTACCCAGTGTCTCTATTACCCAGACACCTCTGAGCATTAACTTGCCCTAGCATGTGAGTCTTCTAAATTATTCCAGCTCAACTAATTCTGAGACCTAGTTTTGCTACAGTGTATTGGCAGCAAGAAAAGCAATGAAACTTGGGATCCACATTGAGGTTCATATTACCGACTTATGTCAAGGCTGGAAATAGGACAGCGTTCTGGAGCTGAAGTTTTGGAGAGCAGCTTGTGTTGTATCTCCAGCAGCACCTGAAATCAGTCCACAGTGGAGCTCCAAGTCCTCACCCTGCCTGCCTGGGCAAGTCCCATGTACATCTGGGCACATGCCTTCTGGCTAAGCAGTCCAAAGTTTTCTAGGAAAGTACCTAAATGTCTCCTAACTTCCCAAGGTGATGCATCAGGCATGTTCAGAACCTCTGACACACTGGGCTAGCAAAATCTAAAGGTTATTGTTATTATTTTCACTCAAGAACAATCATTCACTATCCTTTTGGGAGCCAATCAGTCTGCTCACCACCTTAGAATCAATCCATCCTGAGGGGTGTAAGTCTGTAGCTCCTACTGCCAAGGGAACTAGTGTAATCACTATGATTCACACCAGCCATGAGGCTGCATTCCACATTGACTGAGCCACTTCACAGAGAAGTGAAGGATTTGTGTTGCTACAGGGAAAACAAATGAGAAAGGTCCATCACTGTCCTCTAGCAAAAAGGATGATTACCCAGAAAGGAAGTCATAGACTCAACTTTGCCTCCACAATTGTTTGTAGATTTATTCAATAACTAACGTTCTAATTCAACATTCCTAGATTAAGGGCTGCAAAGAAAATCAGATTTACATAGTTTGTATTACATTATCATTCACAGTCCCTGACAAGGTTGAGCTCTCATGTTTTAGCCAGTACATTAATTTGTTGAGGCACAGCACCCAATAGTTTACAATCTAAAAAAAAAGAAAACACAGTAAAGTTGGGAAAATACAGAAATTTTATGATTTATATGAGTTTAGGCCATTATGGATCTTTTTCCCCCTGTGTGAACTTCACTTAAATTTCCATGGTTTTGTCTATCCCATTTTTATGGTGAACTGAAGGGCTCTGTACACACCGAAGCATCCAAAATGTTTTTAAAATCTACCATCATGCATGTATTATTTCTGAAAGGTATTAGAATGACACTTAAGACATAATGAAACTATTCTTTGTATAAATAAAAATGGATTCAAAATGAGGTGCATAAACCAAGCTGTGTTACATTTTATGTTTGAAAGATTTACAGGCTACCTAGCACCCAAACTATCCTAAATCTGCAGAGCAGTAAAATATCTGCCTCCAAACTGAAAGCACTAATATTTTTGTGAGCTTAAGTTTGATTAATGATATCAATCCCTCTAAAAATTTGATACTCAGATTTTGACCTTAAACAAAGCACGAGTTGCTGAAGAACCAGCAGCCATCAGTTGTAATTTACAGATATGTCTTTTCCGCTCTGTCTTTTTAACAGTTCTTCAAGCTTTGTCAAGATTAGGTCCAACCACTTTTTTTTGCATAAGACTTTGTAACAAGAGTTGATTCTGATAGTTTGTTGAAATTAAATCAGTACTGAAGCAATTACCCATTAACCTTGACATTGAGGGTCATGGTAGGAAAGATGTGGACTGAATATACCTCTGTTCTGCTTCTAGAGGCACAGGGGCAGGTTTTCACTTGAATAGACATGCTAGCTATGCTGTACAAGCTATGTTAGTTTGAATTCACTCTAATTCTATGAACCCTAAATAGCGTGCTGCATTCACCGCCCTTAAGATTCACTCAGAATAAAAGATCCGTGTCATTGTCTGCACTAGAGCTCTTCTTTATTCTCTTCCATCATTCCTTGTACACGTGTCAAACCATGTGGAAAAATCTGACGACAAGTAGTAAATCTGTCTCTTTGGTTGTCCCTCTCTGAACCCATCAGTAAAAAAGCAGGTTAAATTTTGTAATCAAGTGATGCAAAGATACTTTGTATTACTAGGTTACCTGAAATTCTCTCTCCTTTAAAAGAAAAGTATAGAAAAGAACAATCGTTCAATTAAAGCTCTTCCTGGGTGAACTGGAAGAAAGGTGTCTTGTTCCCTCTGTGATGTATACAGGGAAGTGACGGGTTTCACAATTAATCCTCAAAAAGATCATGAGATATACATGTATGTATCTCTATACATAGTTATACATCATAACTTCATTTGTGTCTGAGATTGTATGCTGTTGCAATACTGCTCTCTGGTTAATGTGCTGTTCATTTTATAGTTGAAATATCCAAAGTAGATGAGAGGAATAGAATAGACTAGAATAGAATAGACTAGAATAGAATAGAATAGAATAGAATAGAATAGAATAGAATAGAATAGAATAGAATAGAATAGGATATTTGAGTTGGAAGGGGCCTACAATGATCACCTAGTCCAACTGCCTGGCCATTTCAGGGCTGACCAATAGCTAAAACATGCTGTTAAGGGGAACGCCTCTTAAACACTGAGAGGCTTGAGGCATTGATCACTTCTCTAGGAAGCCTGTTTAAGTGTTTGTCGCCCTGTTGGTAAAGGAATACTTCCTAATGTCCAGCCTGAACCTCCTCTGGTGCAGCTTTGAACCATTCCCATAGATCCTATCACTGGATACCTGGGAGAAGAGCTCAGCACCTCCCTCTCCACTTCTGCTCCTCAGGAAGCTGCAGAGAGCAATGAGGTCACCCCTCAGCCTCCTTCTCTCCAAACTAGACAATCCCAAAATCCTTAGCCACTCCTAACAGGACATGTCTTCCAGCTCTTCCATAAGTTTTGTTCCCCTACTCTGCATGTTTTCAAGGATTTTCACATCCTTCTTAAAACATGGGGCCTAGAACTGCATACAGTGCTTGAGGTGAGGCCACATCAACATTGAATACAGCTGGATAATCATCTCTTTTGACCAGCTGGTCATGTTGTGCTTGATGCACCCCAGGATGAATCTTACCCTCTTGGCTGCCAGGGCACATGTGGCATATTTGCCTATTGAATATTGCATTGTGTCAAGTCTTCTAGCTCTTTAAATATCAAAGAAAACTGTTATACAGATGACTGTTGGGTGAAAACTAGATTGGTTCTGAATTGTGTTGGGTAAAGCAATATGAGGTAGGAGATATTAACATCCACTTTTGCAGATATTGACTGGAAGTCACTGTAAGCATTGCAAGTTTCCTGCTTTGTTTCAGAAATTTTATGTATCACTATCTTTAAGCCCAATTTCGTGGCTACACTGAATGTAGCAGAGGTGAGCTGAGCTTTGAAAAACAAAACTGTGCAGGCGGGAAACAGAGTTGTAGAGTATTTGCAGAGTGATATGAAGAGAAAGATCCTGATGGGAGAAGAGGGTCCTAGGACAGTTTCCTGCCTCCCAGCCCCTGCCTTCACCCCGGGGAGCCTTCACTGGTCTCCTGCTTCTGCTTTGCCCACACCTCCATGCTCAACTTGCAGGCCAGAAGCTCTATTCACCTCCTCCACCATCTACAGATGGCTCTCAAACTAGAGGTAAGCAGAAATGTGCCATTGTCAGGGGAAAGGCCATGAGGAGATAAAAGACAATTTAGGTGGAAAAGATGAAGACTTATGCTGTCTGTATAGTTTGCAGACTGCTTTAATTCTTGACTGTGAGTAACTCCCACAAAGCAAGCAAAATTACAGTAAACTATGACATAATTGAGGAAAAACCAGGATCTTATATGATGATGACCATATATTCCTGTCTGCCAATAAAATTACACAGTCACATTTATTTCTGCTTTCACTGTAACCATTCATCTCACTTTTCTTCTGGTTTGTTTCTAAAAGTTTAATATGTCTGAAACAGTACATTACTCTTTTTTTTTTTCCATGTCTAGCCAGATTTTCATATATACTCCAACATGTACAAAAGGACTGTTTTGACAATTATTTGCTGAAAACGTTGCTACAGCTTTTAGCTGTGGAACTGAACTTACATTACCTCAACTGACCGGACCCATAGCAGGCTCTCAGATGGAATGTATGCATCACTCTTTGCCAATTCAGAGGTTATTTAATACGGTATGTCTGGAAACAGCGTTTTTGCTGAAATTGTTTTGGCTAAAAAACTATCCAGATGAGTCTACTGCAAAACTATGTGCTTTGACTGGGATTTTCAAAGTCGGTCTGGAATAGCTCCACTCAAAAATGGGCAGTGTTAGAGATTACTTCTTTTGGAGAATATTTCTTAAACCTATAGGTTTTGTTTCATTTTGTTTTGTTTTTTTCATACAAGATCAGTACGATTCATGAATGTGTCTATTATTACATGTAAAACAACTTTTCTTCCTCAATTTTTTCACTATGTTAAAATTATTCAATAAAACATCAGCAGAGATAGGGTGATAAAGACAGGGAAGAACTGTAATTTAGTCATGTGGATAGGAGCTATCATTTTGCAGTATTCTGATCAGCCATGCATCATACTATCCAGAAATGGTTAGTTACTATGTTAATGGGAAGAGCTGATGTATTGCAGTAAGTGCTGGCATTTTTCTGCTGTGATGGTTTTCTATTCACACTAATGAGCATTTTTCTTTTAAATTGGTTGCACTGTTTAATTCATTGTTATACTTATTTGACACCCCAGAACAAATTCTGCTCTCAATTATACTAGTGTAAATCTAGTACAAGCCATCTGTTCTCATCAGGGTTAGGCTTTGATTTGTCCAGTGATTTAAACAAGCCTTTAACCTTAAGTACTTTCCTATAACACTATGATAGTTACAGAGACTCTGAAGTGTTGGGGTTTTTTCCTTGTTATGTTGGTGAGAGGAAGAGAGTTTGAGCCTGTGTAATTAATTCTACCTTTTCGTCACCAAGCATATAGCTATGTATAGCACAGGCTGTACCAACAGAGACTGAACCATCCTCAAAAACAGCAATCACGGTGAGTGAAATATTAAGCCTGAGTCAATAGGCATTGCTGAGAAAGCAGAGCTTGTTAACCTAGGCATGACAGCCCCACTGCTGCTGCTGTTGCTGCTATTTGAAAGGTGACTAAAAAGCTGTGTACCCTGGCAGGAAGTTTTACGTGCTTTTAACAGCGGTGAGCTCAGGTGCAACCTCACCCAGATACCTGTGCCACAGCTGGGACTTAGTGAAACCTGGCACCTGTGGAAAGGGCAGAAAAAATGAGTTTGTCAGTTCCTCCCACAGTCACTGGAGTCCGCAGTCTGTCATATTAATTCGAGCTGCTTTCCTTGGCTGAGAGTTGTCTGGATGGTTTTTCAAGTCCTGCAAGGTAGATCAGATTGATTTTTCATCTTACTCATCATTAAGTGGGTAATGGGCAGTTTCAGGCTTGTAATGAAACTAGGTCAAACAGTAGCCTGCTTGTATGAACTCCAAATGTCTGATTCACTAGAATTTGGTATATCTTAAATGACAATAGATGGTGTTTTGATGTACCTTACAGAACAGAAGAGGATAGAATAGATTTTTTTCTTCTGAAATATGCTGGAAATTAATTATGTCTCAAGTCTAGCATTTCACTCTTCATGCCTTTGGAATATGGTCAAAAATGCAATTTCAATGCCCAAAATTCAATTTAGGTAGTTTAAATCTTGGCAGCTGTCACTGCACTAAATCTAATCATCATCTCAGTAAAGATACTTTGAAGTCCAGAATTTAAGTCTATGTGGGAATATAATACAAAGTAGCATAAAATCTTTATATAGGCCCTCTCTTCACTCATTCAGTGTTGCAAGTACTTTGTTCAACTTGTGACACAATGGATAATACATGATGCAACTCTCTTTAGCAAAGCTAATGCAAAAAAAAACAAACAACCCTAAACCAAACCAGGTCACAGTTCCCATTTTTGAAATTGTAAACAGGTCTGCTGTGACCGCAGATGAAGAGAAGCTCAGCACTTACGGTTTGTAAAGTTTGCAAATGCACATCTCTGTACAAGACTCATGACAAAGGGAACAGAGACAGGAAGAAATGAATACTAGACACAGAAATATTAGATTGCAAGGAACGGTCTCGGGGTTCTCACATGGTCATTCCTGCTGAGCCCAGTGTGAGATGCTGAGCCAAACTTTACCATTTCCCTACATACCTGTTGGTTCTTCTGAGCTTCTCTGGGACACGACTGCCTTTTGTTCTGTGCCTGTAAGAGTACATGGTTTAGTCAGGGATTTGATTATGAATTCTGATAATGGCACCTGGTTACGGTAGGTAAAAGCACATTCTGCCAGTAGACAAAGTGTGAAAACCATGTAAGATTTCACAGAGTGAAAACAAAGGCCTGGAAGAGTAGCAGCAACAGAGGCTAGGGTATTTACACATTCACAGGGAACCTGAATGAGTAAAACTTTCAGAAAATGCTGATGCCCCATCTTCAGGGACCTAGGGTTCTCTATATAAAAATGCACACTGCATACTTACCCAAAGCTACACTACTAAAAGTGAAGACGCTTTAACTTCCCTGGTCTATATCTCCATCAGGCTCAGTCTTGCTCCAGTACAATAAGTTTTGATTTCCCTTCTGCTCAGCCTCACACCTTCAGTGTCTCCAGTGGCAGAAGCCAGATTTATTTTAGGCTATTCCACAGCCTTACAGTAAGAACACCTCCTTAAAAATGGGATCTGTGGGTTCAGAAATACCACAGGCCAAAAAGAGTCAAAAGCGAAGGTTTCCCATATTGTAAATGTTAGTCTACTCTGTTAAGCTATTGTGTGGAAGTCAGTGCATGACCCGAGCATGTCTAATGGATCAGGCTTCTCTAAGGAGTTAGGGTAGATTTAGCTGCCTCGTGCCTTTTATCAGCTTGCGCTGTAGTGTAGATGCTTTATCCCCTCAGCCAACACATCTCTGAGCAAGTGATATGCCAGTCCTGAGGAACTTTGTGCGTTGAAATGGAGGAACAAATTGATTTTAAACACCTCTAAGGCTTAGTCAGGACTGAAGAGTCAGCAGTCTGAGAACTGTAGACCTAGTATTGGGGACTTGGGGAGTGAGAATGAAACCTAATCCAAGGGGCAAGCAGCTGGTCCCTGGGCTTGGTGTAACACTTCAAATGAATACCTGCACTAATCATCAGAGCCATTTTTGCAAGAAATAATCAATGTGTTATTTCGTTCTACCCTGACCTCACTTATTACTTTAGCTGAGTGAATAATTCACGGTATATATCTTCCCTGAGAAACAGAGTTGTTTTTTTTCCTCTTGGACATAGATCTATGAAATCATCTGCCTGTAGCTATGAATAGATTGCAGTTTCCTCACATTTATCTGCCTGCAAAAATGCAACGATTTTTTTTTCCCCTGCAATCTTATTATGCCTATGGATTGATCATGACCTGATCTCTGAACTGTGTTTTCTGGTCACAGAAATCACCAGGGTGGTATATTTCAGCCACAGGTACAGATACAGAGAGCTCACATGTGTTGCTACTTGCTATTGTTTAACCATTTTAATTTTTTGTTTGTGTTGATGGGTGCTCTCAAGGTTTGTGGTAAACAAGCTTACACACTCCTAGTCTATTCAACATAATGAGCTGGGGAAAAATGCGAAAACAGGTGCAGCATAAGATAAAACTGAAAAAAGTGATTAATAAAAGAAACAGTGTTCTGAGTAATTTCTGGGCCCAAAGCACGCATGGAAACTTGAAGTCAAATGTGTTCAAAGCCTTGCAAATGTTACTTTGAAATTAAATTTCTGTAATTCTTCGTTGTAGTACATTCTCTGACAGGCAAGTACAGCAGTGGCAGGGTGCAGGCTGAAGGAACCATAACAGATATGAACATATTAAAAAAAAACCTCATGAGAATTTTTGGAAGGATTTAAGTTTAATTTGGGATGTATTTTGCTATAGTCATTCCAGACTTTTTTATGCTTGATTAATCATTGCTAATTTGTGAACTGGCTGAGGCAAAGGTTACTTCTCACTGCAAGAATGTGAGTCATCTTGGTGGATCCAAGGCATGTCACTCTCTGTCTGCTGTAGAATATTTTTGTGTCTTTCTAGAAGTCTGTTGTCTAATTCAGCCCTACAGCTGGATCAACAAAACATCACTGAGTAAATCATTTGCTGTCATCCCTCTAAGTGAGGTTCTTGCAGTAACTCTGAGTCAGGTCTAGAACTAATGCCAAATTTTAAAATATGGCCCCATCTAAGCTATTTCTTTACCAATGAATATGAGAGGACTGTAATTATCTTAAAGATGTATTTTTATCCTCTGAAAACAAATCTTGGAAAAGAGGTAAGAGGGAACTTATACTGCACTGAAGTGACGTGTGCTTCAAACAGAAAGTCTGATAGCAGTAAATACATATTACAAGCTTTTACATGCTTAACATGCTGGACATTTCATGATATACTGACTGCCCTTGGTTCACTAACATCAATGGCAGTTTAAAGCATTTGGTATACCAGTACATAATAATTTTACAGGATGGAATTTACCAATGTGGCCGTTTATGTGAAAAACAACCACTGTTAACCATGGCACCTTGGGTTTCATACTGAACCTTGTTACATACTCAGGCTACTTAAGTGCACCAATCCCTGTCTATCACAAGGTGGATCAAGGTGTTCAGAAGCAGCTATTTAATTTCTCAGATTAACACTTGGAACTTAAATATGCAGTCTGAGTCCTGATTTTCTGTCACCCCATATCGTAGTGCTGTACGTTTCTTCCTGTATCAGAAAAATGGCACGGGGTCCAAACAGTGATACAGTCTAGACAGGTTTACTGCATGACTTATTTTGAACGGCTAAGTTGTCTATATTCTTTGCTAATAATAAGTTATGATAGTTAGGTTTCAGTACTTGTTTCTTTTTCCCATGTACGCCTGTATGGAATCTGGTTTGTGATACACTCTCACTTCTCCTGTGACATTGTTAAGATTTGCATAGCCCCTTCTTTTATGTTTCTCATTTTTTTACTGCCTTGTATTAGTGCTATGTCAGTAAAAACTCCTCTGTCTTCTTATCAGTGTAACATTGATCCAGTGGAAAGTCTGGCCCAAAGCATACAGATTTTAAGAATCAGTCATTTTTTGGTATTTGAGTTATTCTTGAATCATGATCATAACACCTTCATCTTATACAAGGTGTTTTGACTCTACAGAGACGACTCTGAAAATAGTATCTCATGTACTGGCAGTCCCCACTTCCTTTAGTAGCATTAAACCACACAGGTTTCATACACCAGGATCACAGAGCTATGTGTGCGTGTGTGTATAACAAGATTGTTTTATTTTATTGTGACTTTATGTATTCAATACTTAATTGATATCAAGTCACAAACAGCCTTTACTGCCCTTGAAACTTAAAGGGATGAGAAGTTCAGAAGTAGTTAAAAAAAAGCCCTAGCTACTCTAGCAGCTGTAATTAAGAGTCACTAGCTACTCTAGCAGATGTAATTAAGAGTCAGTTATCAAATATTCGTGTAAAAGACTGAAGCCAAGACAGACCACTCCTCAAAAACCAGACTTAACAGTAGAGTGAGAAAAACTTCATGGAGAGATGAAAACTTTACAGCTAAGAAAGGGATTCTAAGTAGAAATCAGCCCAAAGATGCAAGTAGAATTTCTGCAGCTTCCTAATTTGGGGTCTCTAGGGTAGCAGCAGAGGAAATTTTGGGCCTGAATGACTAGTTGTAAATTCCCACTATAGTTTCATGTTATATGAAATCTTTGTGAAAGGAAACAGCCAAATGGGCCCCAAAGAAAGGACATGAGGTGACAGAAACAATATCCAAACCACTTTGCCAGCTGGACTTGAGCTTGACTCATTTTCTGAGCTGAGATGTTTGATTACCTGTTCATAAGACATTTTAGCACCTAAACTTCCCTGCCTGGACATTTAATGGCTAGTACCTGTTAGCAGAGGAATATTCCTTCCTTTTCTCACCTAAAAGTCTACCATGGATATGGTAACTTATAACAGTGTAGGAACTGGCAGTTTCCCTGGGAGGATCTAGCTATTTTTTAGACAAACAGTTCATATATATCCTTTTCACAGAGGTTTGAAGGCTGGTATACACATAGACTATGAAATGACAGTCTGATTCAGCTGGGGTATCAAAGGTACATATGCAGCAAACAAAATTAAATGATCACAGACCTGATATCTTGATGATTTATCTATACAGGAACCCTTTGGAGAGGATTCTGCTGCTGATGACAAAATTTTGTCTGGAGAAAGTGGTCTCATTGTTTAGAGACTTGGACATCTAGTCACGGTTCAAAGTTCGTGTGAATTCAGAGATAGTTGCTTGTTTGGTTTTTTTGTTTGTTTGGTTGTTTGTTTGTTTGTTTATTAAGAGTAGGATTAACTAAATATCTGGCATAACAGCTCATCATCCTGTCAGGCTGACCTATTCACTAGCACTCAGTACAGACATTTCAGAGTGTAAAGCCAAAACGTGACTGAGTTTGCAGTAAATTCTCGGGGAAACAGATTCAAATGGAGAACTTTGTGTTGAGCTTGGAAAGACCCCACAATAACACAGGAGTGGAAAGCCCTGAGTTGCCAGATGAACTGTAGCTCTTTGATACAAAACTTACCAATGTAGAGGACAGGGATCCAAGTCTCCTCCCCTGCAACCCTTCAACAACTCAAGTACACAAATGTAAGAAAATTGTGTTACATTGCTCTAACTGAAGGGTAAAAAAGTAGAAAGGAGAACTCCATCTGATTAGCATACAAAGGTGTCCCATTAGGTACTCTATTCAAATTAGACCACAGTAATTTTAATTTTAGAAAAACAATGCTTTGAGAGAAGATCTTATATTTCTGTGAGGAGGTACCTGTAGACGTTAACAGATAAGAGAACCATTCCACATGTTGCTAAAGTGTGGAAAAACATCATGAAAAACACTCCCCTAGCTTTCAGTAACTAAAGAACATGATAGCTAAATGAAATAAATGTATCAAAGAACTTTCCTTGGGACTTCTAGTAGAATTAAAAATGGTGGCTTTTAAAAGTCAAAGGGCTCCCTCCCAATAATCCCTTCTGTATGAACAGAAACTTTAAATGAAATATATTTAATTGGGTTAAAAAAAATAAATAAATATAATCAATACTGCGAACAAGGTTAGGTCAATGATAGGAACTCCTAAAGAATGATCCTTTAAGCTTCCTAATCCCTTCTTCTTGAGAAGTTGTCAATATGAACATCACAGTAAAGAAATTTTGGCAATGTAATCTTCATCTGACACTAGGAAATATATGCTTACCAAGTTTAATAGGTCATCTCTTTACAAGTTTAAAAAGCGATGAAACTTTTGAGTTACTTGAGCAGAATTTTTACAAAATTTCAGTTGTAATAGAAAATAACTTCAAAGACTGTATGGTCAGATTGGAGTTGTTTTACATGTCTAGTTGAGACTATTATGCTTTAACACTGAAATCATAAACAACTATATTAAGTTTGATATTCTTAAACTCTCTTTTGAGATTAAGTTATTTTTTATTCACCTTACTTTTTTATGTTTGCTTAAGCAAACCTTTAATAGCTGTTTAATTAAATTTTCATCCAGTTTTATTTGTTGTTTAATTTTCTGGAAATCTCATGATTTCTATCTGGATGACATGTTTAAATACGGACATCAAAGGAAAAACAATGAAATGATATATCCCTATGAGGTAGGAAAAAATGTTGAGATTTAGTATAACACTCCATGTTTGAATACCAGAGTGGCTGGGGGAATATTTAGCATATAGTTCTAGTGGACTTTAGTTCATGTGTAATTTATATGCTTATATAGTTTCCTTGAAAGGGATATTTCCTCAACTGGGAACCAAGGAATGACTGAATGAGACAGGAAATGAATAAATATATATTAAGAAACGAACTCTTATATGTCTGTGACAGAAATAAACTGTCAAAATACTGCATTAGTCAGCTAGGGGAAGAAGAAAAAAGCAAGTAGAAAAATAAATTACATTTTGTGGCATGTTTTTCTCCTACATATTCTGATGACAATTCAAAGCCAACAACAGATGTAATTCTAATTTGTCTCATGTTGTGGGTGAAAAGACTCAAACACCTCACTTCTAAAACCTATACTCGTCTCAGCCTCTCAAAGAGTTATGAACAAGGGGAATAAGGAAAGTTTTGGGAAGGGTGCTCAAGGTTTAAAGGTTATGAGGATATTAAGAGAAGTTAACAGGTACCTTTTAACTCATGAAGAGAATACTAACTTGTGGAATTGTACTGCAGAAGTTAGAATATTTTCTTCACATAGAAATGAAACTTAGAAATATTGTGAAATACATTAATAAAGTAAAAATATCTTTCACTATTTACTTAGGTTTAGATTAGTTGCAAGCTTGCATTTTTAAGGGATTCTCTCACAAGAGATCATATCCTGATTGAAGTGAAAGAAGGGAAAGAAAAAACCCAGTTAGACTACCAGGAGATCCAAAATTAATCTCTAACAAAGCAAGTGGTTCACCAAAGTCCAATCTGTGAATCAGTTTATTTTCAACTTGGAGTTCAAAAGAAATAGCAGCTCTGTGGTTAAGCAATGATTGAAGAGGTTAGTAATAGATCAAAGCAAAGGATAGGAGAGAGATGGGTGAGCATCTGGGAGGAAAAATGGATAACATTTTCCTTGGTCTGGTCTGAGAAAATATGAGAAGGGGGAGGGAGAGAAGGGGGAGGAAAAATAAGATCAGACTTCTCAGGAGAAATCCTTTTGCTGAGAATAAATGGTGAAAATTTCCAGACAGAAACTTGAAAGATGCTACTGCTGTACTTTAGTCCTTCAAAATGCTTGCTGTAACTAATCCTTCATTTGAAACCTGTTATATTGTTTCAAAATACATTACACAATTAAAATGCCCCATAACTCCAAAACCAGAAGCCAGATTTTTTTCTCCTTGGTGCTCTGCTGTGTTATACTATATTATGAAGAGATTTTTTTTGTTACTTTTTATTTTTTTCCCCCTGAGATTTTTCTTCTGGAAATGAAAGCTTCTTCTGTATTAACTTCATAACATTAAGTCTCTATTCGCATAGCATTCCTATGACTTAGGGGTATGTATTTTCCTTTTTTGTTAGTAGTCGAAAATATTTTTGCTCCCACTTTCAACATTTTAAAATCAGAAGGCAAAGTATTCCTTGTAGTTTATCACATAAATGGATCTACAGTCTTATAGCATTATTGACTATTAAACAATTTGCCTAAAGTGAATTTCTTAAAATAGTGAAGTTTAATTTCAGTAAGCAACTGATTACTGTATGTATCTCAAGTCTTTGCAAAAGATCTTTGGTTTTGGGATTAGGGAACATATCTTTTTGTATTACAGTAAACATCTCTGAAATATTAGAGTCTTATCCTAATTGCATTCTTCTGTTTTATCTAGTGGACTTTTATTTACATCACTAGTTCCTTCTGCTGATGATGTTCCTGACCTGCACATGGTAAACATGTGTAACTTTCTTTGGAAGCCACCTCTGCTGTGCCTGCCAGAAGGACTCTTTGTGATTTCACAGGTGGAAAATATTGAGTGTCTTAAACTATTTACTTGCATATTACAGATCACAGTCAGACTTAAAGGCAATACTACATGTATGACTCCCAAAATGTGATGGAAAGTATTGTGTGTATCCTGTCTGCAGGATGCAGGCTCTTTATAAAGGCAAATTTTGTGGGTGGAGGAGGAACCATGCTATAGATGCACAATTAATGATAAGTAAGGGTGGTCCTTTCTATGATTCAGAGCAATTTCGCAGGCTGTTTGACAGGTGTAATGGACAAGATGCCCACCATTTTTGTAGGAATATTCTACTTGGACATTTTTAGGGAATGCGACACTTTTTTATACGGTGAGAGTTCTAATCACTGAGTCATTGAATAAAATAAAACTTGTCCTTTGGATCAATAAAAAGTAAATCACATCTCTTCTACTGCATATTGTACAGAGCCTAATTTTATGGTTATGACTTGGGTTTCAGGAGATAATTGCTCAGTCTGAGCATATGCTCCTGGAGTTGGCAGCAGTAGAGTAGTGAGTTTTGAAGGTCACAGTTTTGGACTTAGGCAGAATTTAAGTACTAATTTGTGTGATTTGGAATCTTTCTCAAGATCAGAAGCTGTGGTGTAGCAGAGGATGAAATCCAGTTGTGTTGCAACCCGTAAACACTGAGCTCTAGAGAAGACTATGAAATAATTTGGATGTTAAATCACTGTCTTAATAAAAAAAAAGTTAAGGGAGGGGTTTGGGCATTTAAGGATCTAGTCACCAAGTTTTTCTTTTCATATGCTGATAAGGTAGATGATACTCTGGCTGTAAAAATTTTAAAGTATTGAGGAAGCTACTGTGAGGGGGAAGGTTAGTGTAGTCTTTGTGACAGGCCTATCAATGGTCTTTTGTGACTATAATTTAAAATTACATTTTGCAGTTGAACAGATGAGGGAAAGGAACTCAGAAGAACAATATCTTAAAGCCAGATTTTTGGTAAAGAGTGATGAGTGTAATCATGTTTTAAGAACTCTGTTCTCTCTCACTTTGCTAAGATGACAAAAAGTAAGGACTTTGGGAAGGTGAAAAAGATTATACTGAATGAATACTTGCAAAAAAAGTCTGCTCAGAGAAAACAAAGAGCTAGAGCAAAAGGCCTTTCTGACTCAGATACCCTAAGTCCTCATTCAAGCACATTGTTATCGCGAAACAAACGCAAGTCGCATTGTGCCTTGCTATATAGTCATGACATTCATTAAGATGAAAAATGTGTATATTAGACATTACTTTCAAAATATTTGTTAGGAAGGAGGACTGCTCAAACAATACATGTAAATGTACATCTGGAACACTACGGTGACTACCTTTATTTTGATTTCAGGCTCAGAATCATTTTGCTTGGTAAATCAGTCTACATTTAAATTAAGAGAAAAGACCCTGATACTGACTTCAGTAAGGTGAGAGATAGATTGTCAGATTTTTAAGTCAGATATACATATGTGGACTGGAGCCATGCTGCTGTAAACTCTTTTCTAGATTACCTTTTTATTATCTGTAAGGCTGTATAATCAGACAGCTTGTCAGTCTTTCTAAAGGAGAAAATAATTGCATCTTCAGACGTCACATGGTGGAGAAATTGCATTTTGATGAAGAACGAACCCTCTTTTTTCCCCTAGTGAAAGATCTTTACGTGTGAAGGTGTCCAACTAACCAAAAACCATATTCCACAATTAAAGCAAATCTGGAGCACCTAAATAATCAAATAACAACAAATTTGAAGTGTACTTGACATGAATGAGGGAGCAAGACTGTATCTAACAAAGCTATATTTAACAAAGTCTAGTTTAAGCACAGCTAGCGAAGACCAGATTGCTATATCTCCTTTTTCCTGTTGCCTCTCTATAATGATTGGCCCTGTGACTATTTGATATTTTTAAAACAAATTTCTCATGCTATAAGCATTGGAAAAGATATTTCTAATATTAACTGGCTGGAGTTTCAGTTTATCTGGAAGAGCAAATGGTTAACAAAATCATCTCTACCCCTCAAGTGTTAAAAACCAAGAGTTTTCGCTGCTTTCATTAATAAGAAGAGCCTGTTTGAATTTACTTCTGCTTCACTTTTAAAACTTCCTGGCTTTCCATTCATAAATCACACATTTGTCTTCTCCCGGAAAAGCTTTGCTTTTGTTTTTGTGACCTACATTTGTAGGGCTCCTAATTAGCAGGCAACACTGGGATCTGCTGTCCCTCAATATCTCTGCTGCTTTGGGATCCTAAACTAAATCGAAAAGCTGTTGCTGAAATCTCAATGCAAGTAACTACATGCTAGCGGTTGGCACCTTTATGTGCTCCGTGTAAAAAAAAAAAAAAAAAAGGCATTGAAACTGCAGATCTTCAGATCTCCTCATATATTGCATTCATGTCCTAGCCCGGCAGCTATTGAAGTTAATAAGAAGGATCAAGCACAGAGGCGAGGTGAAGTGAAGTACGATTTCATTGTCCTTAAAATAAAAACGTACCAGCATTATGTTTGTCAAAACATTCTTCCCTGCATTAGTGTTTACAATCACTTCCTCAGTTTTCAATTTCCCCCCCCCCCCCCAAAAAAAATCTTTTCTTAGTCTCTGTAGATAAGCTGCTCATTATTTTTACCTTTATATACAAATGATCATTCTGGCTTATGAGAAAGTGGCACAACATCCTACTTAAATAGCATTAGACCACACAAGAACTAAGTCTTCTCTGTTCCAGTTGTCAAAGTAAATAGGAGTTTGGCTGGAGCTGGAATGCAGCATTTGACTCTGCTTTTTGTATTGAAAAACATGTTACGCACTGTGGTGAATTGATATGAACTGCTGCATTCAAGCACATCAAACAAACAACTCCTCCCATCACAGTATCTTGTTACTTGCTCAATGATATTTTTAGACTCCTTCTATGCCTGTCCTCAACAGTGCCATGTTAGTAGCTGGTCAGCCTGGTCAGCAGATTTGTCCTGCATTATAAGTGATGTCATTGCCGTTAAAGCAAACAAAGTTTTATTTTCTTGGGATTTGCCTTCCTCATGGCTGTATAATCTGAGTTTGCTGTGCTTAAAAGCATTCCTCTTAGAAATTTTCTTATGATGAAGTCTTTTCCTAAATCTCACCACCTATATTTCTCAGAATTTATAGGAACTTTAGCTCCATGGCCACTGTTCCTCAAAATCAAGATAAACTGAAATTAGCCAATATGCTTGAAAGCTGTTGGGAGACACAGATGGTGACCGAGTGACTGCTTTTACCCTAGGAATTTAGGCTAGAAAGACTTGTACCTGGAAATATGTGCAGTTTATCCCACAGTAACGTCTGTACAATGTAAATCAGATTCTTCAGGCTAGAACCACAAGGTCAGGAGACAGGTATGGAGACACCTAACTTATAAGTAACCTCTCACCTACAATATGAAAAATAGAGTGTTTCCCTACTCCAAGATTAGCTAATAGTACATCAAAATTTTTTTTCTGGTGGCAAGACTAGTTTACTTCCAGAAACCATTTTCCTTGTGTTTTTTTTCTGTTCTACCCATACTCCGTCATCTAACACAGGAATGGAAGGAACATGCTCTATGTCAGGCAGCCATTCTGCAGATACACTGGTGCATTTTCTGTGAAACTGTAGGATTCACCACATGTGTGTTTTAAATATAGAACTTTTTGGAGCTAACAGATCTGCTGTACATACACAAAACCCCTGTGTCTGCCTGGTGACTCCCGATTCTCTTGCAACAGGAATCATTCTGTATCTGAACAGTAAATCTGCCTACCCCCAGTCTGTGCGACATATTACACAGGGTCAGGGTCAGAAAGGCTGCTGCACACAGCCTTCTCCCAAGGCTGTGTGAAAAGGGTTGTTTTCAGCCTGGATGCGTGTACGTAGGCCATGACTCATCCAGTCGAAAAGGTTGCACAGTGGTCGCTGAGGAGAACTGATGCTCATGCTGAGGAGCATCTACAGTGCCAAGAGAGACTTGGCCTAGATATCACTCCCAGGGGCAATAGGAGGAAACGTTCCTCTTTCACTCAGTAGCGAGGTGGTTTCAAGAAGGGATGATGAAGTTTCATCTTTTTTTAAAATGGATATTCAAATATCTTCGATAACATAGTAAAATTTCACCAGCAGAAAATTAAGTCTGTTCTCTTAAGAAGCAGTCTTCTTATTCAGATAGACAGATTAGTGCATGTATACAAGTCTCCTATTCTATCGTGGTTTCTAACTCTGGGGCTGTTGGATGTAATAGGATGATTAGACACAGGTTTCTCCTGCCTTGCATTCTTCAGTACATTAGATGTGGTCCTTCTCACACAGTAAAAACATCCCCTGGCTTGGCTATGGTTGAGTTGGCTGCTCAGATTGTTCAGACTTTAGACTTTTCGGTTCCCTTTTTCTGGCAGAAACACAGGGCACGCTTATAAATCACACCAGAGTTAAATATCTCCAAACCGACGTGTCTGTATAGTGCCGTGCCAGGCAGAAATATGACACCAAAGCTCAGAGCAACAGCGTAGTGTTACGGTGGCATTGAGGTCATACCAGCACAGCCTTCTAGAAGGAAAAGCTGACTGGCTCAGACCCAGCAGTGTTAAAGTCAGTAAGCTGCTTCGGTTTCTTTAAGAGACTCAGTCATCACCAGCTCGGGGCTTTTTGTGCCGTATTTGATTTACGCAGGCATGTGCTTATTTGCAGCTTTACAGTCACTTAGGGCCCTTGGACTTGACTGATTTTCATCACAAGGCACTTTGCCAGTGCCAGAAAGATTTTTCAGCAAATGCTGGCTGCTGAAAGAGAGCTATTCCTCTCAAATCTTGCTTGTTCTGTCAGCTCCTTTGGAGCATCTGTACAATGCACATCTTGGGTGCAATTTTATCTCTATGCATTCAGAACATCTAAGCTCTCACTGTAGTCAATGGAGATCTAGTCAGTGGAGTATGGGGAGATATTCAGCTAACCAAGTATAGGTGATTTTGCTCTCCATGTAGGATTTTTAATAAGTTAACCTGCAAGTTCTCTCCTCATGCCAATCTGTTCTCTCAGAACCTAAGTGACAGGTACCACAGGAGAAATTGAGACCTGTGTTTACAAGAATTTCCCAAGCACAGGAGTGATGCCTTGGTGTTAGCTGTTTACTCTGAATTTGCCCTTTACCCTGAAATCACCTTTCATTCAACCCACATTACAGCAAGAAAAAGCAACACTTATCCGTGAAATCTGAAATAACACTTGCAAAGGTTTAGTAAAGCTGACGTGTGACAGAAATAAAATGATCCTTACTGACGTCTTTCCTTCTGTGTGTCCAACAGATGGATTATGGATGCTCTGATTACCAGATTCCTTTTTAGTTTTTTTTGGTACGTGAATGTTAGCTCGTGTTTTCTGTCCTCTGCAGATTCACCTATAGATTTAACTCAAATCATCTCTTTTCCTCTCTGGTGAAATGTTATTGCTCCATTTTTACAGGAGTTAAGTATAATAATATTTTTTTTGGCCTTCTGTTTGTTGACACTCACCACCTCTTCAGAAATCATAATGTCTCAGTGGAAAACTGTATGCATATAAGTCAGTGAGTTTGAAGGTCTTCTTACTTCCTTCTTCACTTCCCTCCTCCAAGAACATCACACAATTCTCATGCGCCTTTTCCAAACCCTGAATGTTACTGTGACAGCCACACAAAATCTAATGCATAAATGAAGTTCTTGGCATGAAGTCTATTAGCAATTCTTGACTGAGATTAGAGAGAACAGCAAAGAGCCACTCTGGAGTAATAGCAGACTGGAAATGCCTCAACCCCCACCTCACGCTCCGCAGATGCCATGGCAGCGTCTTGGATGCTCCCTGCAGACTTTAAGCCCTATGTGCCTCCCGGAGGAGGCAGCTCTGCAGTCGTGCTTACTGGCAGTGAGGACTGGAGGGCCAAACACATTCAACAAGTTCTGCTCTTTTGCACTAGAGTAAGTAATGTTGGGTGACAGCAACTGCGGGTGCCACTGAAATGCAAGCATCACCAGCTTTGGTTCCTATTCAAGTTAATGTTTCGTTCCTCCCACCATTTCTATGCCATAGTGCACACAACTGATTAGCATGCACTAAAAAAATGCACCCATTTAAACTCTGAAAACAAAGGTGCTCTTTTCCTGTCATCAAGACACTAGTAGACACATATATTTACACACTTGAATGCAATGTTAACTGTGGTAACAAGGGAGCAAGCAAAGCCAAATTATTTTAAAGACTCCCAAACTCAGCAATTTTCAGCTGAGTTGGAACTTGCAGCTTGATTTCTTCTACATAAGCTCCTGAGTCAGGACTTCGTCTTTGTGTACAATTGGACTCAGATAGTTCTTTTCTTAAATCACCTTCTGGGAACAATCAAATTCAGTAAATGCTCCTGTTTCCTTCTGTCCCCCGGTTCACCTCACAGCATCTCCTTGGCAGAGAATGGTAACTCTCCTACAACACTGACTGAAGAATCAGAGAAAAATATCTCTATTTCCTTTGCTCTTAAATAAAAAATACTTTTCAAGCATTTGGAGGTAATTCTAGTTTCCAGTTGCTAACAGAAATCTTGTTGATAGCTTTTATCCAAGAGGTCAAACAGATACTAGTATCAAGAAACCTACAATAGCTACTGAAATATATGTGTTAATAAACATATTGAGGCTTTTTCTTGGATTTTGGTTTGGTGCTTTGTTTAAGTGAAAGAGTTTGAGTTGTTCAGAAAATCTAAAATTAAACCTGCAGTTTCTTCATACATACAACAGTGATAAAGTGCAGAGTAAAACTATCCTTACAACAGCAGCAGGTATATTGTTACTTAAACAGGTACTTAGTAAAGAACTTCAGTCCATCTTGAGGTTATCAAAAGCAGTCCTTAAGTGTCTTATCTAAGAGTTTTGTTTTACAATTAATTATGTGGCTCAATACACACAGAAATTGTTCTCTGACTTCAATGCTCTATTTCAGTTTTATAGTTGATCATTTCATCATTAAGATACTTCATTAGCCTTTAAAATATAAAGCACATACAGATTTCTTATGCTGAAATTTCATGGTGAAAGAATACTAATTTTCTCCATACACCACAGTGAATGTAGATGGGCTTTGGTAAAAGGGGCATAGCTGCACTGTTCCTAAGACTCTCACTATGGATCTCAGATTTGATTAGCTGAAGCCACTGACACCTTCTGGGGGCCATATCATTGCACAAAAATCCCTGTTTTCTTTGTATTTTTAAATTTAATTTCTAGCCCTCCTAGTTTTGGCAAAGACCTTCCCAAGATTTTTACTCAATTGTTCTAAGTAGAGTGAAGTTACTGAGAGACAGAGGTATTAGGAAAGTATTACCTGAGAGGGTGCAAGGGGCAGGAAGGAAGAAATGAACAGAGAGTTATAAGATTTGCTGACTTACCTTCTTACATCCAGCTACAATAGTCTCCATGTCTGTGAGATCCATATTTGACAGCTAATGGAGATATGTACGGTCATGTTCTGCTTTACTTAATTCACCCTAAATTATGAAAAACTCCATGCCTTTAGAAAAGCAGGCTCATAAACCTGCGTGTTTTCATGAGTGAATTAAAAATAAAATTTAGGTGGTTTTGTTTTATTTAGCCTCTAATATTGAATAAATTTATTTTTGATATTTAGATGGAATTACACTTTGTGGTTTATCATGTAAGGAAGACTACTTTTTTTTATTGTTTAGTATTGTTAATGATACAAAAATTGCTATTTAGACTGTGTAAGTAGTCTGACTAGAGAGAAAACAAAAAAAAACCCACAGATTTGTCCTTTGTCTCCTTTTGAATACTTGTCTTACCAGAAGCCTGACACTGACATTATCCCTCTTCTGTGTATGAAGCTAAGGTGGCCAACATCCTTCCATACAGCAGATATGGGCTGCCAGAGTAACGACGTGCATCTACAAACCACCATCAAGCCACTGGAGGGTGTCGACTGTGTGACCTGAAGCAGTTGTGTCCTGGTGACGGGACATGAGTCTCATCTCTCTAATGACAGACATTTTGCTGTGCAGCCTGAATTCCTCTTGTGGTCCCTGCTGCAGGAGTCAGGCTGAAACAGATTTATGGTGCCATCCGTTTTGATGATGTGTTATCTTCTAAGCATAGTGAGTTAGAGGCTGAGGCATCAAGCCCTGGAACACCTATATGAAAGTGTTATGTGACCTACCATCCCCAAAAAAACTAGGCTCTGCAAGGTTTTTTAGGGTTAAGGCTATGATGAAATATATACCCCACAAAGAAGTTTTGCCAAAATACGTGAAGCACTGTATTTGCAAGCTCTCATATCAGTTACCTTCTTCTATAAACAGGTTTTATTGTTTAACTTTGTGTATGGGACCAGACGCTCCTCTGATGGTTAGATGACCTGATCTGATTGACACCAGCTGTGAATTTGATATGTGGTTTGTTCTGGAGTTGCACGAGAGAGTCAGCTCTGTTTTGGCCCCCTTATCCCCCTATGTGCTGTCTTTGTTTCTGCAGTGTTTTGGCTTTATAAGAGAATGAGGAGATTCACTACTTAACAAAGAAAGCTTTGGTTGGGGCCTGGCTAACAGAATCCAAAATTAATGTTCTCAACAATGAAGCTTTGTTCTCTGAATCTTACACTTTTTCAGATGAAAGAAGTTAAATATAACCTGGATGACATTATTCTAGAGAAATACATGTCAGCGTTTGATTAATTACATTTTTTGCTTGGTTTCCTGTGGAAGATGATTTATGCAATCACCATCTCTGGAAGTCTATGCCCAGCTTCTTGGCTAATTTCAATCTAGTTTGATAGTGGACAAACATTTAGAAGTATCTGTGTTTTTATAAGTTTTGTTCAAATAGGCACTTGCATAAAGGAAATAGATCCTAAAAATCTTTGAAGTGAACGTAAGATCACAGAATAGTTCAGGCTGGACAAGAGCTAATGAAGTCAACCAGTTTAAACCGTTGCTCAGAGCAGTTCTAACCAAATCTACTTATCTATTTGAGCCTTGAACATATCCAAAGATGGAAATGCTGTAACATCTCTGTGTGTTCTGTTCCTATACTTGACCATCCCAATGGTTAAAAAGTAAATAATTCTTAATAAGCAATTGAAATTTCCAGTGCTCCAGCCTGTGTCCCCTGCCTCTTGTCCCATTGCTGTGCATGTCCAAGACCTGTCTTCTCTTTGACATCTGACAAGATAGCTATAGAATCATAAAATCGTAGAATCATTTAGGTTGGAAAAGACCTCTAAGATCATCAAGTCCACCATCAAATCATGTCCTTAAGCACCACATCTACATGTCTTCCAGAAGTCGTGACCCAACCACTTCCCTGGGCAGGCTGTTCCGATGTTTGACAACACTTTCTGTGAAGAAATTTTTCCTACTATCCAATCTAAACATTCCCTGCAACAACTTGAGATTATATCCTCTTGCAGTAACACTTGTTACTAGCGAGAAGAGACTGACGCCCATCTCGCTACAACCTCCTTTTGGGTAGTTGTAGAGAGCAATAAGGTCTCGCCTTTTCTCCAGGCTAAACAAATCCAGTTCCCTCAGGCTCTCCTCATTAGACTTGTTCTTGAGAACATTCACTATCTTTTTGTGCCTCTTCGAACACTGCTATGTAAATTCACACTATTTCTCATATACAATTCAGGGTTAGTATATTCTGATAGAATTTACAAATATCATCTTTGATATAAATAGTTTTGGTTAGCAGCCAGTGTTTGCTTAGCAGCAAGTTTTAAATAGTAGGGCAGTCAATATATTCTTCAGATCTGTGCTCATGTACCCAGAAATTTTAATGAATTTTAATGTTAGTGCAAAAATATGTATCTGTAGAATATTTGCTCCTCGGTGCTTCATTTTCTGGGTTTCTTTTTTTTATTTTTTTTTCAAGAGATTCATGATCTGTTAATGTTTGAAGACTGTCAGCTGACAAGTACCAATCATGTACCACAAATGAGATATGATTTAAATACACAATTCACTAGTAATCAAATATGTGACAGCTAAGTTTTATCTACTAATTTTTGCCAACCTAGAAGGGATTCAGGGGTGATTTTTAAACATACCTATTAAAAAAATAGAGCAAGCAAAAATAAACAAAAAGATCCCCAAATTAAATGCTTATCACTACAAATTCTTTTCCTATTGTTTCTGGGGCAATGGATAGTGATTTTCTAAATGTGTAACAGACATTATCTTCTTATTACCAAACCTTCAAAATTAACATTTATTCTGGTCCTGGCACATTTTCCAGAAGTAAAAAACTTTAAATTGGAGTTTTGGGGGGTAAAAACCTCCAAACTGTGTGATCACAAGACTTATATGGACAAATAACACCTAGGAAATTAAGTGGTTTGTAGACTTAGTAGCTGTGGTAAATCATCTGGGAAAACTTGAGACAGGTATTTTAATAGGATAAATCCCAATTTTCTTTATGGTTCTCAGCTGAATTTTCTTTGATCTTTCTAATACAACACATAAGAATCTGAACTGTGTATTTTAAACTCGCACTTGTTTTAAAATGGACGAAATAAATAATATTTTCTACTGAACAGAATATTTTCTTGTAGAAGAAATCCTATCAATAATACAATACGTTGTACAAGAGATAAGAAAGGTGAAACGGGAAGAGGAAACAGGTCACTACTCACAATAAAGCTATCATCAGCATAAACATCTCAGCAGACTTTAATCTTTTTGTATTACTATTTTATTGTGATATAATGTTATTGTTGCAGAAATACAGTTGAACATGTACGATGCAGATAAGTTCTCCAAAATACGTGTCTTCATGTAAGGGCATAGAGAAGCAAAGGCAGTTTACTGGTAGTTCAAGAGAAACTTTTCTGTTTAGTTTTATGTTTCTATTCTAATGATGTTGCAATAGAAATAAACAAATGTCTGTACTGGATAGTTTTCATACTATGCTTAAATACTGGAAACCCATTCTCGTTCATATGATATGTGATAAAGAGATGCTTAAATAATTACAAAAAAACAGCTGTCATTTTTATTCCAGATGATATCTTCATTTCACTGTTAGCTCTTCCTTTTATTTACTGTGGTCATTCTAGTTATTTGGCTGTGAATTTTCCTGAAATTATGCATGACATTGAATTTAGACTCTCACAGTAGAATCTGATTTAGTAAGAGTTCAGCAGCATATGTGAATTTTGCTTTGTTCCTAACTCAGTGTAATAGTTAATACAGTCAAATGTATAAATATGCTGAATTCCCTAAGTGCAGTACAAAGAGCTGTGGTATTTACAAGTTGGTGTATAATTTAAACAATTATTGCTACATGCTGTCATGTTTAGATGTTCCCTTATGACTTACAAAATAAGACTCCACAATACAGTTATATTTCTCTGCCTTGATTAGTAAAACAAAAGGCAATGAAGAAACAGCCAGTGTTTTACTTTAGCCCTTATCACAATTCAGCTTGCCAAACGTGGTTCTGCATTGACTTGACATCCGGTAGGCAGCCCCACTGAGCATAATACAAATCAATATTCTCTGAGCTCTCACGTTGCTAAGATTGTCTGTGAGAATGAAAAGCTGGTAAAATATGTCATAATGAAGGACCTGGAACCTGAAATCTTCCCACCCTTAGTATTCATTTTACCCCTCTACTTCTACACCTTGCAAAGAGCATAATCACCAAGAACTCTGTAAGAGCCCTTTCAAACCCTATTGTGACTAGAATTGTAAACAAATTTTGGAGACAAACTTGAAAATAACCTGGACATTTTCTGTAAAAACTTAATGCTAATTTTAAGTAGAAAGCAGAGTTTAATTTATATATCATAAAGGATGTTAACTAATACTTGGACAGATCCCACTCCTGTCTGCATAAATGGCAATTTATCAAAATCATGACCATACACTATTTAAAGACCAGCCAAGCAAGGAGCTGGAGGTCTTTGAGACTGAACAGAGGAGAAATAAATAAGGAACGTAGTTAATATTTTACATTCTGTATAAGGACTGGTTTGAACTATAGTGTCTTTGTAAGTCCGTGCAAAATAAAGAGCTGGGAGTCAAGGGGAGAGAGCAGCCACCTGAATGTAAACATGCATCTCTCTACTCCTGAAGCTTAACAGCTTTGGAAAATTCTAGAAGATGAGTTTCCTTCCCTGGAAAACTTGTCCTACTCATAATTTTGGAGACGGTTTGGAATTTCACTGCTCCAAATCAATCTGCAAGGCCTAATCTAGTCAACTGTAACATTTTGGACACTGAGGTACTGGAGAGGGTACAGAGGCAACTACCAAGCTGTTAAAGGGCTTAGAACACAAGTTGTATGAGGAAAGGCTGAGGGATCTGGGGCTGTTTAGCCTAGAGAAGAGGAGATTGAGGGGAGATCTCATTGCACTCTACAACTACCTGAAGGGAGGTTGTAGAGAGGCAGGAGTTCGTCTGTTCTCCTTAGTGGAGAGTGATATAGGACAAGGGGAAATGGATTTAAATTGCCCCAGGGGAGGTTCAGGTTAGATATTGGGAAGAATCTCTTTACTGAAGGGGTTGTCAGCCATTGGAACAGGCTGCCCAGGGAAGTGGTTAAGTCACTGTTCCTAGAGGTGTTTAAGAGATGGGTGGTTGTTGCGTTGGGGGGAAATTTTTAGTAGGTTGACAGGGCAGGGACAAAGGCTGGACTTGATGATCTTCAAGGTCTCTTCCAGCTGATACTGTTCTATGATTCTATGATCATAGCATTCACCATCAAAGTGGATTTTCTTGAAAAGAGGGAACCTAAAAAGTGAGTTAGCAGATTTTGTGCCTCACTGACTCAAGCAAATACCTATTGCAATGTTTTTTATAAACTTCATTATTAAGGCACTAAGTTTTTTTCTTCAGGATGTCTTTGGTAAATGGTTACAGGATCTCTCTTCTCTGAGAATTAGAAATCTTTAATTTGAAACATAAATATAGAATTGGATGAATTGTTTCCAGTTGTTCTTATACAAATAATTTCATTTAGTATTTTTGACCTACATGTAGTAAATCTGGTAAGTGTATAGAAAGAAATCATGTCAACTCATCCTTGTTTAAAATGAAAAGCCCTAAGTGTTTTGGCTGTTCTCATAAGAAAGGTTTTTCACTCATTATCATAAGGGGCACTTCTAAACACATCTTTCACTTCGAGTTTATCTTTTCTGGCTGGTGACATTTTTATGCTGGACAGGTCCTGATAATAACAGCAGTTCCTCTGAACTGGTCTGCAAATGATTCATCTTATGGATTTAATGTCACCTGTTTTCAGTTGCACAAGGCTGACAACTCCCAGCAATCCTCTGATCAAATAATACACACAAGTGGAATTATTTAACATTCTTTTCCAAATTTTGAGCTCTTGGATCATAGCAGAAATTCCAAGTAGTAGTGGCAAAATCCAAATACAACCTAACATGCAACTGAATTCAAGACAAACATAGTTTCAAATGACCATCAATAAACACCTGCCTGCAGAGTGAACTGAGGAGACCAACTGTTCTGTCTTAGATATTTCAACTAAGTGCCTAAAACTAGGTGGGACGAATCTAGTTGTAACTGTATAATCTTCTCAAATAAAAAGTGATAAATCATGTATTTTATAATTACCACCACAAAAAGTTTTACTAAGGTGTGAACTTGCATCAAAAATTTTGATATTTAAATACAGGTTTTCAATAATCAAACTATTTATTTAAAAGAGTTTCATGTTCAATCAAACATAAAAGTTTACTTGACCAATTTTACAAGATGGACAAAATGAAATTTTATATAAATTATTTATGACAGGAAAAACTTTTAAATCATATTTCAGTCTACATCTAACCTGCTGCACTCCTAGATTTGTTTCTCGATGGGACTGAACATATTCTAGATTAGAAATTGCTTTCTTTCCCTTCTTGATATATTTTTATTCCAAATATCTTTTTCCTTGTCCTTTAGCTTTTTTACCACAATATCTGAAAGTAAGGAAATTACTAATATATTTTGATGTCTTCTTAATGTTATAGGAATGTTAATAATAATGTTAACATTTTAAACCCCTTGGCTTAATGTGATTAACATGTACTAAGTTAATTCAGTTAAAAACTTTTTCCATTATTTTATAACATGGAAAAATATTTTTTAATTCTTAGAAATGTTTTACATTAGTCAGTGTATAATAGATTATGACATTTCAAAACTCCCAAAGTTCTTACAGGCTGATGCTATTGAAGGAGACTGTGGACCAAGATGATATTGTTTTTCTTTCAAAGAAGGTGGAAAGTTGTTTTTTAAATATCTGAATTCTTACCAGGCAAGAAGGATTTATATTGCTCTGTATAATGGAGCATACATTTCATTTGTATTAGGAACACAAGTATGAATTGGTTATCATTCTTCAAGGGAGTGTATCAGCATGTTTAATACAATACTGACCTAAACAACTGTGTTTCTGGGGGAAAAAGACAGGACAAAACCTAGGGTACTTTGGAAAAATTGTCCTTTTCACAGTACTTGTGCCCTCCACGCTCTCTTCTCTCTTCATATCAAACACAGCTGCAGTGTTGTTACAGATGAAAAAGATGTGTTTGATTTGTGTGAATGTGTTGGAGTCCTCATAGGAAAACTTAGCCCCCTTGAAACCAAGGGGAGTGCTGACCTGGGTGGCGGCACCTGCCGTGCTGCCTTCTCTTTGCTGCTTCCCTCAAGCTGATGTGATGATTAACATAACAAGGAACAAGAGGAGGATGCAAAGATATATTTGAAGTATTTTTTTTCAAATGTTTCAAGGGATGTGGAAGGGAATGGTGAGAAACCACATTTCTTTTAAGAATAACGGCCTGAAGGGAAACCGGGAGCTACTGAAGAAAATCTCTGGAATAGCTTTTGAGTGGCATATGCACGTTTGAAAAAAACCCAACAAAACTCAGTTTAGAGAAAAGAACTCTAAATGTTTCTGGTCACTGATAAAGACAGTCTTCTGCTTCATATTTTAAAAATATTGTCATATATGACAACATTCAATAACTCTAATTTGACCATTAAATTTTGGTCACCTTTGACCTTTTCTAATGATTATGACAAAACGCTGTCTGCAATCAGCAAGACTCAATCGTTGTGGGAATAATTTGAATAAATAATCAAGTCTGCAGCTCATCCATCACCTTGGCTGATTTCTCTATTCCCTGTTCACCTCTTCATGACATTTGGCACGTCACTTGGTATAAAATATGCAAATGGTGAATTGACATAGACCAAGTCTGTTGAAATACGCAGACTGAATTAGTCGTCTTAGTCACTATACATCTTTGCATGTCAAGAATATATATTTTCTGTAGGCCTTTTTTCCTTGTCACTTTTACCTTGGCTAGAATGGTATTTGTCTGTCCCCTTTACATTCATAGAGCTTGTGCTTACAAACCTACCTCATGTGAATATAGGAAATTGCCTGTTCTGTCTCTTGGATATGTACTGAAAGATAAGAAGAAAGGAAGAGTGAGTGGGAAGAAAGACAGCAATAAGGAAATCAAAGAACTGAAAAAAAAGAAAGCAAAAGAATGTGAGGTGGGAAATTAAACTCATAAAAAAAAATGTAGAGTTCATACTGTACCTGTTGGAGTGGGTCGGGAGGAAGGTCATGAGCATGATCAAGGTGCTGGAACACCTCCCCTGTGAAGACAGGCTGGGAGAGTTGGGGCTCTTCAATGTGGAGAAGAGAAGGCTCTGAGGAAACCTTAAAGTGGCCTTCCAGTACTAAAAGGGGGCCTACAGGAAAGATGACGAGGGACTCTTTTTCAGTGAGTGTACTGATAAGACAAGAGGTAATGGTTTCAAAATGAAGCAGGGTAGATTTAGATTAGATACTAGGAAGAATTCTTTATTGTGGGGGTGGTGAGACACTGGAACATGTTGCCCAGAGAAGCTGTGGACTCCCCCTCCCCAGAAGTGTTCAAGACCAGGTTGGATGGGGCTTTGAGCAACCTGGTCTAGTGGGACGTGTCCCTTGCCCATGGCAAGTGGGTTGAAACTAGACAATCTGTAAGGTCCTTTCCAACTGGCCATTCTATGATTCTATTGTTCTATTACCTTCTGTTTCAATGAAGCTAGTGTAGATATCTTTAATAGGATTAATTATGCCTAAAACTGAGTTATACTAAGAGTATCTCCAGATGGGCTATTTGAGCACTTATTAACACCCTGCTACCCACATGCCTCTCTGACAGACTTGCTCTCCTGGTTGTGCACTGGGCAGCAGCCAGCACACACCAGATTCCCTGCAGCAAGCCACTGCAGAGCTCATTCTGGTGTGCAGACACAAGGATAAACTGGAATTGGTTCAAAGTAATGTGCTGGGCTGCAGGTGATTTTGCTGAAGTTCAGGCATATGTTCATTTCTGCCAGCTGTGCTGGGTATGGCAAGAGGTTCCTCTAGCAGGAGAGCAGGATGTCAGCTGGGAACTGCAATCTCCGAACAGTCTGAGTTCACCTAGTGTCTCCATACTGGTAAAGTGATCTGAACACGACAATCACATGCAAACCATTCTTTGGGTTTTCCACCCCCTTACTTAGATGATTCTCCTATTTCCTCCTCTTTTCATGATCTCCATTTTCCTGTGCTAGTATGTTTGTATGCATTTGTGTTTCTTACATACCTATGAAAGAAAGACAGATTGAGTCAAATGTGTTAGTATTTAATAAAGCTCACCATCAAATCACTTTAGGAGATGGGCCTTTTTCTGTGAACTGCTGTAGGGAAACCTTCCTAATAAGGGGCAAATTTATCCTACTGTGGAATCAGGGATGATTGTTGGTCTGCCCAGGTGGTAGAACATGTCACTGATCACCTGTGAAATCCCTGAGCCACTAAAGGTTAGGCATCAATATCACCTGTTCTCTATGAGTGGTTCTGATTCCAGAATTTAAGGTTTAAAGTACAGAACCAGCCTGTTTTGGGAAAGTACAAACACTGTTTTATGTTTCTGGAGGAACTCCAAACTTTTTCTCCAACAGCCCACCCCAGAACTGACCCTGCTTTCTGATTTCTGCCTTTTCTATCTGTGTTAGTAGGCTTTGTTTGTAATACTTGTATTATAAACCAAATCATTTAACCAAAGTAATTTCAAAGCAATCTCACCAAAGGAGAGATACTTGGAAAGTCTTTTAGAGCATCCATTTCAGTTATCAGCACAGACTCGGCTATACCATTACAGATAACACTCATAGAGCTGCATCTCCAATCACAGAGAGAGGTGTTACCCAAGTTTGTCTCAGCCGTGGGGATGCCTCATGCAGATGTCAGCCTGGCTGCTTACTCTTGTCCTCTTACTACAACCTGCACTTCAAAGACGCAACCAACAAAAAGGATATTAAATATTTTCCAGGTGAAGAAAATACGTACTTCCCCTCTTCATTTCCAGGACAATTTCAGCCATCTAAATTCAGTACATCCTGTGGTTGCACATGAAGGAGGAATTAATTGGGCAGCAGAAGAAGTACCATCTCTAAAGAAGCAACACAGACTGAGGAGTGGGATGACCAAATTTTGTGTTGCTGTGGCTGTATTGTTACCATGAGCCTCTACAGATGGCTAAACTGCTTTGTCTGTTTCTAGATTACATTGCAGCATAGGCATGCACAATGTGTGAAGTTGTTTGTTAGGTCAACAGAGAAAGAACATATTCAATGTTTGAATTATTTGACTTTTATTATGCTGAATAACAAATTTGAGCAAACTTTCACTATATCAAGAAGATACAAATACATAAAAAGGAAAATTATTCAATAATTTTATACAAATAGAACTCAATATAATATGATTTAAAGTAAACATGTTTTTCATCTTCAAAGTTTCCCTCTCCAGGTATTTTATGATGAATTGTAATAAAAGAAAAATAAAGAAGAAAAAAAATCTACTTCTTTTGGGAGGATGTGCACATAAAAGTAAACTAATAAGCTATTGAAGTATGATATATATCATGAAACAACTGATACTTGCTGGTGGAAATCTTCATAAAAATGACGTATGCTTTTGTTTGACAAATATTTTATTGCATGTCTCACAGCTATTAAATAATTCCCAGTTTAATTTTCGTTGTATCCTAAACAGTCAATAGTGAAGATTGTATTCCCTTGGTCTCTTATACTTTTATCACAAGGAAAACATACAGGTTTTCTGTTGTATTCTTTATCACTTTTTATGCAGAACACAGTAACTTTTTACCCTGAAGCTCAGTTCTTTGGATTTATGGTGACAAACTTTAAAACAATCAAACACACACCCTGCATATCTCACGTCTTTCAGGCCAAATAACTGGAATGGATGTGAATAAGGAAAGTCACTCTGTACAATTAAGGGCTTGTGTTTTATCTCTTTCCACTAGCCTGTAATGTCTGGTGAGCTCCTTAGACTAATTCTCGGTCTTATCAACATCACCCAGAGCTATAAGTTTTCCCTTTAAAGGTATGAAAACATGAAGACTTACCTTAGAATGTTGCAGGTGGATTAATCAGAAATCCAGGAGGGGAATCAGAGGATCTTCCCCATGTCTGCAAAACACAAATTACCTGCAAAGGCTGTAAACCTTGTCACACTGCACTTTCGAGGCACTCCTCTGCTATGTGGTAGAGGAATACTCCTTACATGTGGTACTTTAATATTTCAAGAGTTTTATGGCAGATAATAATCTTGTTGATGTGTCCCTTGAATGGGGCAGCCACCTTCCACTGGTCAGTGCGTTAGGACTGCTTTGAACTCAGGAGTCCCCAGCTGGGAACTTGAGTGTCACTCTGCTCCATTTATGGAGCCTGATCAGAGGGAGGCAAGAAATAGAAACACAGCTGCTAACTACAGGGTCATCCCAGGCATGTACAAAAGCATTTGGAGAACCTTCAGGTCGGATTGGGATGTCCCTTATCAGCATTGGTGACTGAGCAAGGGCTTTCTGGACTACATTGTTGAATAGGCACCTGATTTCTGTTCTGGCCATATTTTTCAACATATTAGACAGCTAAAATATATGTGACTAAACAGAAATAAAAGAAGTATGCCAAGACAAAATGCTTGGTTTGTTGATTCATTCATAGGAATGTTTCTCTTGATTTCAACAGAGATAAAATTAGATTCCTAATAAGTCATTAAATACCATAAACCTTAGAAGTGACCTTTGTCTGCAATGAATTATAAAGAGTAGTAAGAAACTGACCCCTTTTTATTTAATTTTAATATACTTCTGATCACCTTTCTCTAGTGTGACATGGTTAAATATCTATATGATTAGACATCTATCAGACTGTAGTTCCATAGTTGTTAATATGAGATTTATGTATTACTACATCACTTCCTAATATAACAATAATCTAAATAAGTCTGGAGTATGCCAGCCTTGCAGTTAGATTAGGCAAAATCATAGAAACATATAGGTTGGAAAGACCTTTAAAATTATTGAGTCCCACCAATGCCATTTATATTAAAGTATAGAAAACACCTGATGAAGGACAAAGTCAGTTTGTCAGAAATTTAGGTTGAAGCCTGAACTGCCAGACTGATACATTAAGTCAGAGCTGCAGCGTGGCCATAGTGGGTGTAATCTAGGACAACGCTCCCTTTCACTAGATTTACTGTATTGTGGACACTGAGGTTCATTGTCTTCCCTCGAGAGAAATGAATGTAGGAATGAATGATTTTATTCTGTAAGGGGAGTAAAAAGATATAATGGCAAGAAGCATCACAAGAAAAGTCAATAATACATATTTCATTTGTCTGACGTCTTTCAACAGCAGTTTTTAGCTCTGTCATGCCTCACCGCAATATATTTCAAAGCTCAGTCAGGTGTCCTTGGCTGGATACCAGTATCTTTAAATGTTTGCTTTCTTAGACTGTAATAATACAATCTTGAGAGAAGAGAAACTGAAAAGAAACAGTTATCCTAGAAAACAGATAATGATACACACTCAATGTTGGTATACAATTTCAGTTAGATAATTAATACTAACACTATTTCTGCTGATTTCTGCTTTCATCAGTCTGTAGTTCTCGATTTCTATTACAAAACACCACAACCTTGGTCTTGCAGATAGCAAAACTGAGAGTCAAAGAAGCTTACATGACTTGTTTAGACCAATGCAGTGAGTCAGCATTATTGCCAAGCAGGAAAATAAGAATTTTCAAGTTTCCATGGTGGTACATAGTCTACTACAAAGCACTAGTACTCTGGTCAATATTGTACAATGTATTATGGTGCTTCATTTGGTCTCTGTTATCTTTTCCAACACGACACACCTGGGTCACGTTGCAAAGAGCTTTGAGTTATGTCTTCAACACACTTGTGTAGTAAAGTACAGAAGTGAACTTTTCCCACTCAGCTGATAAACCAAAGAATCAATGTACTGAATCTGTCTGCCCTGCTACTCACTGATGTTATTAAAATTATGAGCATCTTCCCAACATTTCAGAGTTCACAGGATGTAGCTGAATATGAAATTTTAAGGTTAGCTTCTGGGAAATGGAAAAAACCAAAAAGCAGTATCACTTATAAATTCACTTTCACTGGAAAGATTAGGAAATTCAAATGCAAACATTTTTTTTTTTCTAAATATGTCAGAAAAACTGCTGTGCTATTGCATTTCTTATGTTTGCCTATGTCAGTTTAGTTTTTTCTCAGCAAACAGCTGTCCTGGCACCTTTCTCAAATTCTGAGGGCAAAGAATTAGATGATCTCTAAGGTCCCCTCCAGTCTAGGCCATTCTATGATTCTATGAAATGTAAAAGACATTGTCTGCTTTGTGATGGACTCACCTGCAAATAGCTCCACAGAGATGGTGGAAAGAGACCGATGAGGAACTGCAGGGTGCATATTGAAAAAAAAAACAGGCCCCCTTAAAAAAAAAATACCAAAAAATACCCCAAAGCAGTCTCTCTTTCTGGCCTATCTCATATAATCTGTCACAGGCTGAAAACTACTTCGTCAAATGTCCTTATTTTACTAACAAGGTGAAGGTCTGCTTTTTACACCATTTGGAAGCTGGCACACCAGGCAGAAGGTTAAAGAATTAACACTCAGGTGGACACATAATTTTACTGACCAAATTGTCTTACCAGGATAAAACAGGAATCCACGTGGCCCCCAATCCATTGTTTACACTCTTTTATTTGTAATCCTGAATATTTCAGAGCTCAGATTAACAAATTGAGCCTTTCAAATAGTTAGAGCATAATAAAGTTACTAGCAAACTGTGTGATGAAGGTAGTAGCCATGGCTAAGGACTGTCAGGAGCAGAAAATTTTGAATATAGCTGTGGTATGGATGCCAAAAAAAAAATTTGAACTATATACTGAAAGAAACATTTGTTATGATGGGTTCCTCTAGTTCTTTGTCTCATGAGTGACAATAGATAAATAAGTAAATAAGTAAATAAATGAAATTACTAGCTTCAGAACAGGTAAGTGGCATTTACTGAAATTAAAGTTGTACTTCAGAAGGCATTGACAGCCCCTCTGAGGCAACATGAAAGATATGCATTGTAGATATGTAGAGTGTGGATATGTAGATATCATTGTAGATAAGTAGTTTTAGCATGACCATTCTGGGATTTCTCCGTTCACATAAAAAAGAACAAGCAAGCAAAAATTAAAATTGCAAAAAAGAATGCAATATTTGATGGTACAGATTAGTTTTTTATGTAGGAGAGAATACAGCGGGTCACAAGATAAGTTCATTGTCAACAAAAGCTCAGTGAAATTTCTGCTATCTTAAATTAACTAGTTGTTAAAAGCTACTGCTGATATGTTTGTCAGCAAGAGGAAATTATTTTACCTTTGTCCAGAAAACAAATCGTTATAGATGGAAAGTACTATAACCTTGAAGGTTGAGATGTATTTCTTACAGCAGCAATGAAATCTATCAAAAGTTGGTTTCAGACAATATCTTTAATAAAGTTGTGCATCTGAAGTTATTGTCAGTGTCTAAGGTGTAAGTGTCATGGAGATAGCAGTACCTTGGCTCTGATAATTTAAAATGTAAGGAATTAAAGTTATTCAGAAACAGGTTCTACTGAAGTGTTTAAAGACCAGACAATGCAATCACATATATACAGGTATTTCGGTCACCTTAAAAGAATCAACACAAAAAACTGAAAACCTTAACTTCTGACACCAACACTTTCTTGTTTCTTTGAGAATAAAGACAGAACATTTTAAAAGAAAACTGGGGCTAAACAAATTGCACAAACTGTATTTTATACAAGATTAAAACTAATTTCTGCACCAGCTACTACTAAACTCAAAGGGAATCATGCTCATATGTATGAGAAAAACTTTTTTTTCTATCTGTCTCTTCATGTTACCCACTGGTACACCACCGTTATCAAAACAAAATTATTAAAAATCAATATACATCATGTATTATGCAGACCACAATATTACATGAATAGTATTTTTAGTTGTAATTTATCGACCTATAGCAATATAGGGCTAAAATACATGATCTTGAAATTATTTTATATATGTCTCCATAGAGATATATAATACATATTTAGAAATTTTCACTGAAACTTCTGGTCTGTAATTCCCTGCTGATGGCAATGTAAACTGCCCATATTTATCCCAACATACAGTCCACTTTTTCCATTCTGTTCTTTTATAGAAACCTGTAACATAAAGAAGCCTCCCTGCATCTCTTGTCATGAGGAGCAATGTTCAACTTTCCGTAGTTTGGTTTGGCTTTCAGCCCTACTTCAGATATACTCTTCTCATGAAGATAGAGATGTGGAAAGGATTTTCAGAGGTCATCTAGTCCAAGGTGGGATCTACTAAGCTTACGTCACTGCTGACATTCATAGAAAATAAGGGCAATTGCACATCCTCCCTGCACTATCTACTACAGCACTTAACTGTCCCTGACACCGAGAAATTTCTTCGCAAGGGCTGTATTAGATCTGCACTGCTGCAAACCCATTACCTAAAATTCTCTCCATGCTGAACAAAAACAAATTACTTCCTTTTTCTTTTCAACATCCTTTCATATTTGAAGATTTTTATCATGTATTCCCTCAGTCTTCTCTTTATTCTGAACAACTTTGTTTCCTTTAGTGTTTCCTGGCAGACGGTACCTTGTCACGAACCTTTCTGTTCATCTCTGAACTTGCTACAAATTCATCTGAAATGCCTCAGACTAGGTATATTAATCCAACTAGTCCTGGTCAATGGTAAGCAGGGTGAAAGAGTAATCCGGTTTTTGCAGTCTGCACTCCTGTTTGCAAATCTCAGTATGAAATATGATTTTTTCACACCGTTACTGATTTTTGCTCAGCTTATTATCCACTAAATATGCTCTTTCTTTAAGGAATCAGGACTACACCTGCTGTTTTTTGTATGTTATTTTGCAGTTAATAATTCTACCTGACTCCAGAATCTCATATTAGAACTGAAGTAGCAAACATTAGAACTCAAGTAGCAAACATTTCAACAGGAGGCCCTTCTAAAGATCCAAATTCAACAAATGTATCTTTCCAATTAGACTGTAGATTAAAGGCAACTGCAATTGTGGTTTCCTAGTATTTATTGTCACCATTCTCTAGAATTTTCTTCCAGACTTGTTTTCTCCAGCTTGTTAATAATGTCACATGAGAATCAAAAGCTACATTAGAGTCAAGCTATATTACATCTCTTGCTTTCCTTCTGTCCATAAAATTTGTTACTTTATCATAGAAGGAAACTAGATTAATTTGACACCATTTGTTCTTGACAAATCCCCGTTGGCTGTTGTCTGTCTTGTTATTCAAGGTGTTTGCAGACAGTTTGATTATTCGTCCCAATGTTTTTCCAGGAACTAAAGTTGAGCTGGTTGCTCTGTAAATCTCTATTTCCGTCTTGCTCTTGTTCTGTCTCCTCTTTCTCTGTCTCTTTCCTTCTACTCTCCCATTGTCTCCCTATTGATTAAACAAGGCATTGTAGTTACCCTTTCTATTATTTTGAGAACTCATTCCTTCCTCTGAGTTCTCAAAGAGAACAGACAACAATTTCATTTTCTAAGAGGGTTGATATGAGTATGTGTAACCTCTTTAAAACGACTAATCCTAAAATGTAAGGACTCAGGGCTACCCTAATACTACATCTACCTCCAAACCCCAACTACCAGGTAATTTCATATGAAGGTGCACTTTCATTAAGATGTTAAATCATTAACTGAAACAGCTGAAGCTGCTTTTTCTTGTTCTTGCTGTTCTTGCTGCAGGGACAGTGACCTGGAACAGAAGATGGGGCTGACAAGCAGAGGGGTGGTTTTACACTGTTCCTGCCACGCTCATCTGAGTTCTGTGCTAGGAACCCTAAGCATCATTAAACCAGTACTGCACATTAGTAATCTTACTGCAGCTAAAGCCCCAATGAAACGAAACAACACAAGACAATTCGTGCCTTTCTGTGACATCTGTGATTCGAGTTTCCTCCCACTTGATAGTGAATCGGCTCTCTGCTGGATTTTCCACACACTAACAACATATTTACAGATACTTTCTTTTTCCTCTTTGTGGTCTGTTCTGATTATATGTTATTTCATGGCTTGGTTTTTCTTTTTGTCCATACATACTTACACTGTTCTTTTATCCTTGTCCCTGATATACTGACCTAGTTTCCAATTTCTTCATGCTTCCTTTTTGTGTTTGAGGTTAATGAAGAGCAGAAGATTTAGCCAAGCTGATCTCTTGCATAAGAATAGTTTGTGATTGTGATCTTAATAGTGTTTCTGTGAGGAACTGCCAAATTTCCTTTTTTCTTTAGCCTTGTTTCTCAGGAGAACTAACCTAATAATTCTCTGAGGGCAGAGCTTTTCTCGGAAGCTTTTAACTCCATTTATTCTCCATTACTTGTATTTAAAACAATCTGTCCTGCTTCAGATGAGACAGATGGGACAAGCTGTCTAAATAAAAACAATCAGGAACAAGTCCATGAATAAAATTCAGCTGTTGCCTGTGAAATAAATCTTCAGCATAAGTTTCTTCAGGTAGGCTCTGATTTTAAAATGGTGGAGTATATTTCAAGAGTAAAATAAGAAACACTGAGTTATGATGGCTGGACTTCTCAGTTTCACAGGAAGAATGTACAAATATTAGCTTTCCCTTTCAGCAAGTTTTAAAAAGTCAGCATTACAAGAAAGAACATGGAAAGCTGCTCTGTTGCAGAAAATAACCAACGCAACTCTGTTATTTGTGTTCTACATTATGATATCACTCTACATTTTATTCTCTCTGAAATATGTGGATTTCTTTGGGCTTTTGTGCCTTTACAACAGCTGTAAGGCTCTAAAGGAGATCACTTTTTAACGTTAAATCCCATTATGCATCATGTAAGCTTCTTTGATGTAGGATGTAATTTCAAGTATCTGTATACAGACTCATAGCTTGCAGCAGTCGGCAGCGCCACTTAGAAGTTATTATCATGGGGGTTATATTTTGTAACTTTCTTTTAATCTTTGAAGTCTCTCTGGGGAAGTCAGTCATGTTGCTCAGTGAAAAGTTGAAACAGTCACAATCTTCTGAAAGCATTATAGAGATAATTTCAGTATTTTTAATAACATTGATTACTTAATTGCATTCCAAGCCCTAATATAAGAGTTTCCAATCTAAGGTAACGGGCTAATGGATTGCCAGTAGCAATGTGTAACTAATATTTTTTTATTGCTGTGAAACACAGCCCTGAACCCATCTAATCTAGCCTAAGAAGATAAAACAGGAATAAACATCTACTGCTCAGATAGAGTTAAGACCCACAGAGTCACCCACAGAAGGCTGCATAGCTTTGCTTGCACCCAGGTGAAGACCTTATTTATTCATCTATCAGATTTAACAGTTTCTATACTAGGTTAAAAATATTTCTCATATTAAAACCAAATTTGGGAAATTCATTATAGATTATCTAAGGCTGAGAATAGTTTTTGGAGGTGAATGAGAAAGCACATATCTGGGGTTATGGTCAGTTGGAAAAGACATGAAGTTGATTTCCTTTGGTCTGAATTCTGTCAGCAGTCAGAATGTTGCAAGTGTGAACATTCCTGGGTATTTATTCTAGTGAGATCAGGTCTTGAGCACTCAAGATGAAAGTGTGGAGCATGAAGTATTTGACAAAACTGTTATGGGTTAACACTTGAATTAATAAAAAATGCTTCTGTTACAAAGACACTTTATATATGAGAGAGCTTATTACTTTAAAAGAGTATGTCCTTCTGTAAACTGCACATATATAAATAATAATCAGATATCTACTTTTTGTGAGGTCTTTAAATTCTCTTGACCTGTAAGACAAACTATTGACTGAGGCAAAGCTCATGTCAATATTTTTTCAAGGCGCAATAAATCTCTGTGTTCACTGAAACATGGTCAATTAAATGTAAAATCTACCTTAATGTATAGGTAATATGGCTATCACAGACCCTGGAAAATGCAGCTATTTAATGGATTTTTTTTTCCTTTCAATTTTACTGACTGTTTTACCGACAAGGAACAAATAATCATAATGAAAAGAAAAATAGGGAGAATTTTGTTGATATGACAATAATAGACTTGCAAAATTTTATCTTAAATAATAATTTATAGAATGTTAAACTCATCCTATATAATGGCAAAGTAGTCATAGCCCTGACTGTCTATATATAATCAAGACCTGGCTTAGTTAGCTCCAGTTTCTGCCTGACACTCGGCTCAGTCACCTTCTGAGGTTCCAAAATAAGCAACGGTTTATCTTTAGTGCCCTGCTAAAAACTGCAGCAGTTCAGAAGCAGATCACTGGGCTGCTTGACATCCAAGCTGCTGGAGCAGAGCATACCACTCACTGTGAAACCCTCCAGGGGTTCCTCAAACTAAACCACAAATTTGAAGTTGGAGGGAAACTGCTGTTGTGTTATCTGTCCTCAGACATGGATTTTTTTTCCCTAAAACTTTTTTCCACCCTGGAATGGACTCTGATTTTATCGGTGTTTAAGGGGTTTCCAGGTCGCTTCTGCAGCTTTTGAACTCCCACCAGAGCTGAAGTTTCTTGTCTAAGGTCTTACTGACATCACCTTGAACTATTGTGATGTACATCCACTCAGACAATAAGTGGCCTTGGTACTATGAAATCTGTGACAAACACAGAAATATCTCAAACGTTCCCAGACTCTATATTTAGTCAGTCACTGTTTATGGATGTATGTTCGTTGTGAAAGGATGAAGTTTGACATTTTTGTGGCAGCAAGATAAAAAAAAAAAAAATATATATTTTTGTTTCCATCAGGTGGAAGAACTAGTTGTGCTTGCTTGGTGAGACTGAGTGCAGTCTCTAAAATGACCAAGAATACCTTCAAAGCAGTGATGCTGTGATGCCAGTAACAAACTAAACCATCCTGACTCTCTGTTTTTGAAGGTGCAGTAACAAAATTCTCCCTAAGAATAACATCAGCAAAAGATTGAATACTTGGTAGGGAAGCTGGAACTCAGTGAGTGTAAGCCATGCTGAATGGCAACTACCATTCCATGAAATCAATGAGGCCATGTTTTTTAAGAAACCTAAAGAAGTGGAGCTGGCATTATGATATTCCCAGATGCAATTCTCACTGTCTGAAACAGAACTTTGAAGATTCCAGAAAGCTTCTGCAGGAGTAGCAAATCCAGAATGCTTAGAAATGTTTGGCATCTACCCTTTCTCAGGGAAATTTTGTACCTAAGTGACAGGGTTCTATCAACAGCTTCTTCTGGGGAGTCCAGTCTAGCTGGTTTTAGCTTGTTTTGATAAATACCTACAAGGGATTTTGAAATCAGTAAGACATTTAGAGGGGCAGTAAAAAAAGAGCAGAAAAATCATAAGGGACATCAAATTGTAAAGACATGTTAAGTCAATCATTAGGAGCCTCTGATCATGGCAGATTCACTAGATGGAGCACTGACCATCGTTTGCATTGCTGGGAGTGGGGCAGAGGCTCCTTCTACCTCGGTACCCAGCACCAGCGGCCTGCAAAGCTGAGCGTGTGCCTTAGTCTCACAGTCTATCTCCCTATGCAGGTGGTGTGTTTTCCTCTGAAGAGTCAGAAGAGTCCAGCCCTGGTCTTAGTAGAGAGCCCACGAGGTTAATTTATTGTTCAATTAGGAAGTTAAAAATGCCAGCTGTAGTCCAAAAGGCTTCAGGAGTCATCTGTTAGTTCTTTAGCAGTTACCTATTTTCATTTGTCTTAGAAAAAAAGCCCTGAACACACAAATAATTGCTAGTTTCTGGCAGAATATGTGTGACTCATTAGCCACAGCTAAAGTCCTCTTTCAAACAGATGAACACTTGTTGTACATCCACTTTTTATATGTTCCAAGACATTTAAATCTGCAAACACATACACTCAAATTAAGCCCTTAAAAACTTAGAATGGGATTATTTTACTCAAATTCAGCTTTTCAAAACTTTGACGTGTAGCAGGGTTTCCTAGACTTTCCCCTAAGGAATACAAACAGGTATGTTTGGATGATGCCCTGCTCATCCCGTTCTACTATAAGTACCTAAAATAAATTAAATTAATTGCCTTCTGAAGACATTTTGGTTTATTGACTATAGGTAGACTCTAAGCAGTAGCATAACAGCATCAAAATGCACGTTGTCTTCAGTAAGAAAAACAACTTAAAAAGTCCCCGTCCATCACTGTCCACTTTGGCCACGTGTTTTTGTCCTTGTGAAATTACCAGAGCCTCACAGAAGAGAACTGCTCTGGGCCAAACATAACTGCTCAGTGAGTGAAGGAAGGTATTTCTGGCCCTCTTTGGCAGAGATATTGCAACTCCAATATCAAATACACCAACAATACAGAGACGGGAGTCAGAGAGAAGGATCAGCATCGTTTTAGGTCAGACTCACAATCCATTTTTACTGAGTCATTTGTTAGGATGCCTTTTTTAGTTGGCTAAAATGAGATGAAATTTGCACTACTGAGTGTATAGTACATATAAATCAGTAACTTTCTAAAAGTCAGCTTCTTTTCAACCAAAGGTTGTAAAGTTAGTAACATTTGAAAAAAACTGTTAAGAAATCCATTTGGGTTTTTTTCTTCCCTGACACCTCTTATTTTCATGACTTTTCACATAGGTTGATTCAGGAACTTCACAATTCTCTAGGATAAAATGTAACATAATCAGCAGGACCAAAAGAAATGAAAAGAAGTTTTCAGTTACAGTTTTCCTTGGGTGAAGTGGAGGGGGTTCAAAGTGTAACTTTTTTTTATTAGATCAGCAAATAAATTATAATACAAAAGCTTTTTAGGACTGATACTTAAAACAGGAACTGTAGAAGTCTCTAAAGTTATAACTGGTTTGTCGAATTAAATCTGATAGTAAAATATTGGGTGTCACAACCTCTTCTGTAGACTGACTATTAAACAGTCATTTTTTTATGGGATTCATCTTCTGATGAGATTCATCTCACCAAACTTTAAATATCTACTCTGTAGCATTCTACATCTGAGATAGTCTCCCTAACATCCCTTTATATCAGTGATAAAAAAGGCAATTTAAAGTTCAATTAATTTGATTTATTTTGGTGGCCTACTTTGACATGAGATGAATAGCGTCCAAGAAGAATATGTTTTTCCCCACAGATTATTAAAAAAGCTATGGAAAAAAAAGGTCAGATATTATGTCTCCATTGTGGAGTCCTGAGTTCATTTGCATGGTCCACAGACCATAATTTTCATAAACCTTATTTACTTCAGTTACTGGAATCACTCATCAGGTGAATAATGATTTGTTTGAAGGTAAATGGTTTGTGTGAAAGAAAAGCATATAACAGCATGGAAAGGTTTTGATTGCTGTTTGCTTTTCAAGATGATATTCTAAGGGTATTTCAAATATTTCTACTCTTATTTAAAATTTATTACACAAATTCTCTGTCAGTAGATGTGGGGTTTTTTTCTCCTGTCATCTCTGCTAGATGGTAAGATCTCTAATAAGAGCTGGTGACACTGAGCATGTGAAGGACAGATTTTAATTGTTTGCAGAGCGAAAAATATTGTGATTAAAGGCCTTGGGCTGCGAAACACAACTTTTCCTGTTGTGAACAGTATTTAGGACACCCTTTCATTTATATATGTAGGATATTTTGTGTATTTATTAGGTGAGGCCTTCTGTTTCACACATTAAGCAGCTGTCTTTTTCAGCTTCGGAATAAAATAAGTTAGTGATTTAACCAACAGAACTGGGATGTCAGATTAGTTCGCTTGGTTGAGCGTGGTGCTGAAACACCAAAGGTCGTGGGTTCGATTCCCGTTCGGTCCTCATGTGTTGCCTGATCTAGTTGAGAGGCGACCCTGCCCACGACAGGGAGGTTGGATTAAATGATCTCTAAGATCCCTTCCAGCCTAGGCCATTCTATGATTTCAGAACTTCCTCATACAATGTGCTTTCTTAGACTTTGTGGCTTTCTCAGACAGTTTGAGCATGTATCCGACTGATATAAACGTCTACACATCATGACAAAGTGCTCAAGGAATTTTACTGAACAACACTGAGAAAGCATCATCTACCCTCAGAAAAGTAGAAAGCAGCTGCAATGAGCTGTCAGAAGAATTGTACTGAGAATTTCTTCATTTTTATCAAAGGTCATCAAGTTCTATTTGTCTGCTTTCATGTATGTTTAATTCAGTTTCTTCACAAAAGAAAAATCCTGAGGTGGTTTTCCATTAACACCAATGCCCACTTGTTGCACAGATCAGTGCTGCATAAAATTCAGTAGTGCCAGAATCAGTCCATGGGTTTTTCAGCTCCTTGTGGATAGTCACAGAATGACGTGTCTCACTCCTGCAGCTCCCAGTGACCTGGTAAGATTTCGATTTTGTCATTGAAAATGTACCTGATTGCTGCTTCAGCTCTTCAACCATCACATATGTGTTCCTGCATGCCGTTTTACCTTGCCATGCTCAGATTCCTTTCAGGATTTTGGGTCTCTCCCCTGCCAAGGGACCTGACTCTGTCATGCACTCATGAGAGGAAAACTCACAGGAGAGCTCCTTGAGTGGTGTTGACTACCCTGTGCTCATAACTCGGAAGTTCTAACTCGTCTAAACTGGGATATTGACTGTGGTTCTGCCTTTTTTGCTAAGTGTCATTATTTTCAGAACTCGTACGTTGCTGTTCACATGAGGTATTGAGTTCCCCTTGTTATTCTTGGTGTACGGAAAGAAGTCCTGTAGAATTTGTGGCTCTGGATCCACAGTCAGGTCATTTCTACTCACAGATATGCCACTCATCTGGCAGGGTACATGACACGATTTGTAGAAAAGCAATGGGATCACTGGTGTTTGAGCAAGATTTGAGAGGTCCATGAGAAACTTTTTAATTTTAAGAATACCTGAAGTTCCATCCACATCTTTATCCAGTTCTGTGTGATCACAAAGGCCTAGTAATTGTCCAGAAATAGTTACTTCAAATGTGATCTTCTATATAAATCATTATAACACAGTCACCATTGTATGTCTGTGGCAATAATTTTTTTCTCAAAAGTTTTTTGTTTATCAGCACCCTTTCCAGTTTAACAAAGATGAGTCATTTATTAAATTCAGCTCTTAATCATGTCTGCTAATAACTTGTGTTAATAATAGACATCTTTAGGTCCCATGCAACACTGTCTAAAAGTGCATTCTTCTAACTGCCAAGCTGATTTTTACTTCTACCTTTTCTAGTGAGACAATGGCTTAAAACTTCATTCACTGTTTGGTTGCTTATTGTGCTGGTCATTCTAAACGGAGCAAAATAACAAACCTGCACAGCTCAACTCTGTAACACACTTAGGAATTAATTCAGCATGCATGTCTGTCAAGAGGTGACTATTGTACCTTTCCTTTATATGTATTTTATGTCTCAAAGTGTACTATTTCTTGGGCCTAGTGTAGAACATCTTGAATATTCTAGAACTTAGGTTGAAAACAAAGCTATTAACATTCACCACAAAGAAAAAACTTTTTTTGGGTAGTTATCCAGTTAACCAAAATAAAGTCTAAAGCAAGTTCAAGCTTCTTCCATGTGTACACAGATGTAACAGAATATACCTTTTCATTTTAGTATGTAAAATCTTCTATTGTTTGCTTCAAGATCTCTAATCACAGTCAATAAAAAATCTTGGAGACATTGTTATTCTTCTTGAATTCAGAAGTCTGTTAATATAATTCACATCCAGAAGCATGGAACAGAACTCTGTGAAATCACTTCTTCAGTATTAGTGACTTCTCTGATCTGCAATAAACAATAAAAAGAGTTGCCAATGCAAAGCTAGCAGATATTCCTCAGTCTTTGAGCATGGTGATCCACAGATGGTAAGAGTGACTGGATGTTTCACAGCTAGCTTGAAAGAGAGGGAATGATTGAAAAGCACTTCAGATACACTCATCTACTCGATGAGTGTATCAAAGCAAATATGTATTATCAACTTATGGAGAGACAGAGTGAAAAAGCGTTCTCTGAACATCACTTGATTTTATACATAACGTTTAAAATATGAAGATACAAGAAAAAAGAAGAAACATTTGTAAGAAAAGCCACTTTAAGGATATTTATTTTCTTTACATTAAAAACTGACATCACTATTGAAGAAGAAACGCATAGGCTAGAAAACATAAGCTTCTCACACATTTCTGAGTCTCAAAGTAACATTTCCACAGCAAAATGATCACAGAAATTTAGGAGAGGGTTGTCATGAAGCTTAAGTTAAACTGAGTGGTATGAGAGACATCTAACTACTTTAATCAGGAAAGATAATTCATTTTTTTTAGGGGGTAGATAAAATATTTCTACAAAATAACTCATTTCGTATGAAAACAAAATAACCTGAGCTGTTTTGGACCAAGAATACTCAGTCTCCCTTAAACAAGAGAACAAATCAAGTATTTAATAAAAGTAAATAACATAGCAGTAATGAAAATATGTTCTTCTCTGCAGATCACATCATACTGGAAAAGTGAAATTAATTAGCTGCATTTATTAAATGGAATAGAAAACTTCAGGTTACTCAATCCAGTGATTACCATTTTAAAAAGAATCATATATCCAAATATACTTAGCTGTTTGTTTTGGAAATATGATTTACAATTGAAACAACATTCTACTCTCATTCACTAGTGGAAATTTTTCTCCACGTCTGCAGCTAGAGGAGCCATTATGTGGTGATATTTACCATGGCTAGGTATTTACTCTAATTCCTGCACTTAGAGTCCACAGAAATTATGGTAAAATCCTTTGTGAGTGATAAACACTCAAACTGCACCCACTGTTTCTTCCTATATCTGACTTTCTAGGCTTATGACACAGGCATAAAAAAGAATGATATGAAGAGACTGCTACGGTAGCAGAAGCTATTCTTAGCTAGTCAGCACTATCTGCAGAAGCAGACTGATTCATTTTGATTGCCACTCAGCAGGACTGAGGGTAGAAGTCATATGTAAATAGATGGGCTAGAAATGGATGCCCGTATTCATTAATCTTTCATTAGACTCAATCTCAAAATTACCCAAAGGTTTTACAAGGACTTTTCAAACTCTAATTTGGCCCCTGGCCTTTAAACAAAATGAAAGCTATTGATTGATGTTCTGGCCAGGATGCAAATGAGCCCGTCAGTTCCTGAATCAGGCTTTATTGGTTTAGATGCACTTTCTTGTACCTGAACAGAGAAGCTACTTGGAAATGAAATTTTTATAAAGCTTCGTGGTAAGGTTAATGCTGTGTTAAATTAACTAATTAAGCCTCTGTAAAAGCAAAGACTTATTCTGTTGCTTTCAGAAATTTACCAAAATTTGCTTTGCTACCCTTTAAAAAAACATAACATAGTTTTTAAAAACAAGTAAATACATGTTTTCTTAATTAAATTTTAAAATAGTATTTCTCCATGTTCCCCAAGCCTGAAAAGTACAGATTTCTGGATGTAATAGATCTCATATTCATACCCCTTATGAAATGATGGATATGTCTAAAGCAAATATTGGTGTGACATTTTAGCATGTATCTGATTACTGGCTTTATAGCAAACAAGTAGGCAACAATGCCCATAGAACTAAGAGAATTCTGATCAGTTTTAGGCAGCTTTCATCAGAAGTAATATGTTTGTCACAGTGTACTCCAGAAATGAATACATTGACCTTTGTATGTGAATAGCCTACTCATTTGGAAGACAATCTTGAATCATACTAGGGAATAAGAAACAATATTTATTTTACCTGATGTAGTAGTTTACTCATTCCAGATTACTTTAGATCAATGTTGTTATGTTTTTTTCTGAAAACAGGAATGTTTTGGATTTAAGATATCAATTGTTTAAAAAAAAGTTAAATTAAACTGCTAAGTGTCTTACAAGAACTGTGTATATTGACACTTCAGTTTTCTACCGAAAAACAATCTGACTCAAAATTGCAAACAATTTTTTTTTAATTCACCTTGTGCAGGGTTTGGGTCCTTCAAAAGTTTCAAGTATGTGGTACCTTCCATGTAGACAACAAAAACTTCAAAATTGTTTTAAATTAGTTCTCAGTGAATAACTCTTTCAATCTACACATTTAATTCAGTTAAAACCAGCATTTTCAAAACCAACAAAGAAACAAATAGGTGGTGCTGATTCAATATTTCACATAGATTTTGGCTTGAAATTACTAAGGGAAGATAGTAGAGCTGGAGTAATATGCATTAGAACAACTATTTCTACTGTGATTTCAAAAGCCAGCCTTAGAATCTCTGTAATTTAGCTAAGCCAAACATGCACTTAAGCAATGCACTGGAACACAACGTACAGTAATGGTTGTTGACATACTGCTGGTGATATGAAGGTGCTTCTATATATTTTTTTTTTAATTTCCATTGCTGAAAATAAAGAAGTTCACAAGTGTCAAAGTTTAGGACGGGGCCAGCCACTAAACTCTCACAGACACTGTCTGTGATCCCCCCACAACCCTTCCAGGGGAGAATAACAGGAGAACAAGGGAGAGAGTCTTTGAAGTTGGGAAAAAAAGTTGAATGAGTTTAACAAAAAAGAAAATAATCCTAACAATAACAATGAAGATATTGAATTCTGTACAGATATGTATGTAAATATATTCAAAGATACAAAAGAATATGTTAATATGTAGCCTGCACCTTCCGGAAGGCAACTAGACCCTGAGCAGAAATAAACCCAGATTGGACTGGGACTGCCTCAGATGGGAGCACCCGGGTCTGGAGTCCTGAGGACACGCCACAAAAACAGAACAGAAAGTCTTGGAGTGGCCACAGTGCTTCCACCTAGGGACACAGGGGAAGGTGACCTGTCCCCATCAGCAGTGCTCTTCTGCAGCATAAAAACAGGAGGGAGGAACCGCAGTAGCACAGGGAGAAATGATGAACAGTCAATAGTAATCCTCCCAGCATATCAAGCACTAAAAGCCCCAGTGCTGTTTTTAGGTGCCTTTTTATACTGAGCACCATGGGAAGGAATACTGTGATTGGCCCATTTGGGTCCCCTGACCCATCTTCTCCTCCCCATAGGCACAGCTGCCCCCTCTCCTCCATTGTGACTGTCACGTGTGCTGAGAGCCCCTGGAAAATTTTATTCTAGTGCTCTCAAACCAGGACAATGAACAAGAGAAAGCTGGAGTTTGTGGTATATTTCTTCATGGATGAAGTGTATGATATATCCATGGAAAGGGTCATCAAATATTGGAAAGAGCTGCCCAGGGAAGTGGTTGGGTCACCACCCCTGGAGGTATTTAAAAGATGTGTAGGTGTGGTGTTTAGGAACATGGTTCAGTGATGGACCTAGCATCATTAGGTTGACAGTTGTACTTAATGATTTTAAAGGTCTGTTCCCACCTAAATTATTCTATGGTTCTATGTTATGAATACGGTTAAACTTAGAGAACTCTATTTCTGTACATGAAAATAACTAAGTGGAAAGTATCTTCATGACATAGAGCACTTTTTTTTTGTTCTTAGATGTATCTGCTATCCAGAGGTTAGATGTCAATAACTTTTATCTTGGTAGGCTCTTATTTAGCAGACAACTTATCTGAAATCAGATGGATTTGCAAATTTTTGCCACCTGAAGTTATTTTTCTTTGGCTGAAAAAAGCTTTTGCTGAGCAATTAGAAACATCTGAGTGGTGGTATGAGTCTGACACACTGTAAATGCTAATGCGATCCAAACTGCCACCATGAATTTTGAAGAAGGAACAAAAGTCTACGCTAAGGAGATATACACAGTGCTTATGAGGTTATTTCCTTATTGTTTAACCCTCAGGTCTTACCATGACAAAAAAAAATATTGTTATAGAAACACTGTTGCTCATCATGGTCTTTAGATTTTCACAGAAAGGGTGGCAGAAGCTGATAGAGTTGGTCCTGTACTGTACCTGTCCTGTGGATAGTTTTGGTTTGTAGAGCTGTCAGGCTGACATCCTGTCACACTACTCAAAATTCGTTTTGGCTCCCGAGTCTGTTTTTCTGTTAATCAGCTGCCAATCCATTGTATAAACCTTTCCAGCCTATTTTATATAAAAGTTTCCAGTCTAGCAGAGTGAGGCTCTATAGGCTATTTCCAGACTTGCTGTCTCAGTTGCATTGGCAGGATCCCAAGGTGTGGACATGAAGCACTCATGAAAGGGAGCCGGGGCAAGAGGAAGGGAAAACTGGAGCATTAGGTAGTTATTACCACTGCAGAAGAAGGAGTTAAATTCAAAGGAGTTGGCATAACCTTGAAAATGGCTAGGACCATGCAGAAACAGAATGGAGCAGAGGAGTCTGGGATAATCAGTAGCCAGGGAAGGAGTTTTCAAGGTGATAGTCCACCCTTCCTCACAAGCAGAAGTGATAATGCCACCACCTCCTTTAGCCCTCAAGGCTAATCCTTCCTTGGCAGTCACTTCCAGAGCCACAAGCAAAAGGGAGTAAAGAAACCGTTGCTTCCAGTGCCAGAAATTTTAACAATCTGTTGAATAGATTAGGTAATATGCCTGTACAGAATACACTGCAGAGACTGAAGCCATAAATTCTTAGCTGAGTTCTCCTGAATAACTCTACATACCAGTTTGTTACAGCTCTGTAAGACTGGCTATCCATAAAGGTACAGGCTGGCAGACAGCTGCCGTTCACCCTCATCTTGTGGTCTTTTATTAACAGGTTAGTGTGTTGTGTTTGTTAATTTGTTTAAAATTTTATCTGTTCTAAGGAAACTGATCCCTCTCCTTTCCAGAATCAGAATATGCACTCTGTCACACTCATCTGCACACGCACACGCACATCGGTTCCTTAGGAAATGAGATTGGTTTGGCTACACGTGCCACAGAATATAACAACTTGGATAATAGGCTAGGTAAAATCGTATTCTGAATGTGCTTTATGGGTGTAAATATTAGTATGTTATTTTTCATGTTCACATAATAAAAGTATTCATTTTAAACTTTCTGTGAAAAATGATCACTTTAAAGCAAGAACAGAACATGCAAAACTTTAGGCTCTAAACAATTTGCCCAGGGTGTGTGTAGTGTATGTGAGACAAGGGCAGATGCAGAAGGATCGCTGCAGGAAGCACAGCTCTGCCTTAGTGCACTACCTGCTCTTTGTAAAAGGCATGTTTGTTATTCTGAAATTTCAGTGAGCATAGAAATTCGTCCAGTTTCAGTAAACCTATATTTAAACACATATCAGAACCCTAGTTTTGGGGGGGGAAGATCTTTGCATATTACCTTGTGTGTACAGCATTGGGTTTTTATTTTGCTTAATTAAACCGAAGAAGACTGACTGCATGCTATGGTTATAAGCAGAAGTATGGTATCCAGTACTGTAAAAAGGAAAAGTTACACGGACTGGAAAAATTTTATAAATTAGGGAGAATTCTTATGATTGTATTGCATCTGTAACATGACAGCTGTGTTCTCAGAGAGTCACTCATATGACATTTTTTTGGTAGCTGTTGGACAACTTAATGTGCTCAACAGGATTCAAGCTCTTTTCCCAACACATACTGAATATACGTGCTTCTTTCTGTAACAAATGTTTTAAAGGATATTTCATTGACATGAAGAAGTTTTTGCTGTTAATATTGTTTTCTTTGTCTTCACCAGGAAAAAAATATATGCCCTCTGCATTTATCCAAACAAATTCTGCGTATTAGTCTCTGAGGTGTTTTTGCTGTTCTGTTGCTTGACAATCCAAGCAGAAGTTCTACTCAGCTAATGGAAAATGGGGGCAATTTCCACTGATGAATCTTCTGTGTGAGATAAGGTTTATTCCTATCATCCAGGGGAACAGAAAAACATGTCCTAGCAGTCTACTTTTATTTTGCCTTGGAAACATAACCAGTTTCCTCCCCAGGAATTTGTAAGCTCTTGCCATTAGGTGCATATAGTTCACCCTTTTTCTTTTTTTTTCTTCTTTTCCTTTCTTTTTCTTTTTTCTTTTTTTTTTTTTAATATAGTGATTGAAGATAATGACATTAATATTCAGTATGTTTTCTGGAGTAAAAACTTCTTACAGAAGATATGGAAATTTCTTTATTAATATTACGTGCACACAAAAATCAAGTTAGAGTAACTTGAGACTTGCACAGAAATGCTACAGATAAACCAACATAAAACAGAGAAACCATAATCTGAAAACAGAAAATACAGCTTCAAGACTTGTACTGCCAAACTGAAACCAGGTTGGCCAAATGACACCAAATGTTGATACAGAATAAATTTTCCCGGCTGTTCAAATCTGTTTTAAGGTGTTGACAGATTATTGTTGTATTAACAAGCTTTGTTCTGGATCAGGTATCATCTGTCTGTGACACTTCAGCTCTGTTCTGGTTTAGGTTTTGAGAACATGAAATGTAAAACCGACACAAACTACAGTGGTTTTGTGAGTTTAAGTTCATATTGTTGAGCAATATGAATTCCTAAACTGGCTGCAAGTTTTAATTAAACTGAAAGCTACTCTGCTTAAGACTTTTTCCACCTAATGATTGATGTAATGAAAGCTCTTTAACAAAACTGGTATCTTTGTAGAAACGGATTATGTGCAGTTCACTCTACACAGACAGGTTGTCTCCTTTTGTATATTCTTCTAGATACCAGTGTACTGTCCATTTTTTTTGACTGACCCTCACTCAGCTGATTTTCATCTGCCACACCTGGGTAAATCTCAGAAGCAGTTGTTGTGCTCAGTGAGTCAGAGATGTCAACCGGAAAGTAATCTTTTGATCTGTGTCTGAAGTGGAACAAAAAAATAAAACTTTATAGTGAAAAATTCTTTAGGGTTTTTTTCAGGATATTTATAAGGAGATTGAGAAAATATTATTATTTTTAATTATCTGAAAAGTACTCCAAAACTAAGTCATCAGCATTCTATTGTGAATATCATTATCCTTGTTTCACAATTTTTACAGTGTTGGTTATTTACACAATTCACATGTTAATGTCTCTTTCCTGGTGGACTGATCCGTATAATCAAGCATCAGAAATCAAGATGTAGAAATGTATAAAAATAGTAAATATGTTACAGCAAACATTGTAGCTTAAATTTATCTATTTTTTTTTCATATATGTAATCTTAGAAGGTTTGATCCCTTGACTTTTTTATTTTTTTTTTAATGAGCATGAAAACATGTAAACACAGCTGAAGTGACATTTTCCTGACCCAGTACTCAGGATACAGAGAACACTCACAGAAGAGCTGATGATGCTGTGGATGACTCTGCCAGCAAAACACATTTCAATGTCTTCTCAAAAGTTATATGCTCATTCTGACAACAGCAAGACAAGGCAGTCCCCATTACAGTCTGCTAAATTCTCAGGACAGAAATGTGCCTTATGAATTCACATCAGCTAGGGAAGAAATTCAGCAATTCAAAAGAAATATATTAAAGCATTAACTTCTAGGACAGGCTGGACTAGACATGAGGGCATGTCTACAGTTTATAAAGCACCCCTAAAAATGATGGCACATTGAAGTCAAAGGAAAACCATGTCATATGCCAGAGAGCAGCCTACTAGCTTCATTGCAGCTATGGGATGTTCAGTAACCATTTATTGTCTTTTTTTCCACCACAAGAAGAGGTGCCATCCCACTAGTTGCTCCCACCTGGAAGCCTAATATGCCTAGAACTTTGTGGCTTTGCACATTACTCAATGGTTACACTCTAGGTGAGGCAGCCTCAAGGAAGACCAAGTGCTGACTTAGACTATGCTTGTCGTAAGTTGTGTATCTCTCAAAGATGCCACTCAGAAACTTGCCCACTCACTTTTTGTCAACTCTTTCAAAAACTTTAGACTTTGGACACCTTATTTCTTTCATTATGTTCTGAATGTTTTTATATGGTACTATTTAATGAACAAAGTGTAGTGGGTATGTTGATACAGTACTATGTATTTCTCGATTAAATTCTGGAGCTGAATCTAATTTGTTGCTCTGTATCACAATTGAAAATATTTTCTGTTCATTCTCATTTGTACTCTGAGTATGTGGTTACATGGGTTTCCTGTGCTTTTGATGAATACTGTGTAAGTGTCAGCGCTGCCTCATTTCCTGCTCAACTGTAGGACTGGGAACCTCAAAAAGAAAATATAAAAGTCTAATTCCGTAGAGGCACCAAGGATCTTGGGGTTGAAAACTCTGTTCCCCGCTCTTTCTAAAAGACAATATGAATTTTTTTGTAAAGAACATACATAGCTTTTCAAAAGTAAGTAGGACCAGAGCTCAACTAAACTGTATTTCTTTTACTTGAGCATTAGAGCCTGTTGTCATGAACTTAAATCTCCACTGGACATTCAAGACTACAAAGAATGCAGTTTCACATGTCACTGGCTCTGACTTGGAGTGAAACTTGATATGAACTGAAAGCTCTTGTCATGAACCTCCTCAAGGGGAGAAAAAAATGTTTTGTGGTAGTTCACACTGAGGTGGATATATCAAAACACTACTAAATAGAGAAAATACAGAATATAAATTTAAAAAAACTACCTTGCTGCCTCAGTAAAAAATGTACTTTCTTCCTTAGCAAAAAAAAAAAAAAATAAAAAAAAAGAGCACTTGATTTACAAATATTTCTGTTGTTTGAGGCTATGGGTGATTTGTAAGTTACACGGAATTTATGCTAGCTGAGATACTGATAAAGGTTCTTCCAAGTATTAATTTCTGGCATTAGAAATAAATCTCATTATGTACCATTTATGCTGTTTTATGCAATGAGCAGCACAGACTGTTGTCTCCAAGTGTATTATGGAATATGTGCCTTTGAGTTTTAAGGGCTGATGACTGGCTAGTAGCTTTTCTCATCAGGACATAAGAGTGATTTGGCATAGGTGATTCTGCTTGATAGGTGGACATAGGAAAATCCAGGAAGCATGACTCTGAATGTCAGTAGTCAATCTAACAGCAGATACTGAAGAGATATGAGTAATTTTTTTTTTCCTTGGGTCACTTCTAGATGTTTGAGCTGATCTGCTTGCATGGCATGCAGTTGCTCATTATGAACAGAAGTATAAATGTTGACTACATAATTTCTCATCACCTCCCAAAGGAGGATGGTTACGAATATATCAAGCAAGCCTTGGCAATGCAGTTACCATTACCTGTCAGTTTTTGGTCTGAGACAAGAGGAAATTTCCAGAACTATAGGAAAAAGATTATGCATCAGATTAGTTATATCCATTTGTGGGTTGAGAATTTAAGATAAGCAGGTGACTATCACAAAGTGAATGCTGAGTTCCCTCCACATCTGACAAAGCAAGCAACCACTTGTTACCTTCCACTGACCATAGAAAAGAGGATAGTGACTAAAATCCCTCTGTTAGCAGTTTGTAGACAGTCTGTTTCGATTTGGAAGATCTGTAGCTGGATCTGCTTTTTGAAAGTTCACTGTCATAGAGAATTTCTCACATCATACTGCCCATAGTCACACAATTCATAAGTTATTGCTGGCTTTGTACAAATAGAATGGCTTGACTATCCACTTATATCAGGGCTTTTCAAAGCTTACATAACCCCGTACTGTACTTGGAGACTTGTTGAAGTAATACATCAGTCAGAAAAGACTTTTCTCTGCAACTCTCTATGCCTTGTTAAAAACACACTCTTTTTCAACCTTACCATGTAGTTCTTGTTAGATAGTGTTTGCAAGAGACCATTGCTGCTGTGTATGGCTATCAGGTGACAAAAAGATGACACTAAGGCAGTAAGCCTCTTTTGGATAGCAAGGTCACAAGGGGCATTGTGAAAAGCTGACTTAAATCTCAGATGGAGTAATCTCACCTGCGTGTGCTCTATGTGCCTGAACACAGTCTAGAGTGCCTATCCTTTCCCCACAAACATACATGTGGATCCAACTCAAAGTATTGCTTTCTCCCAAGAAAGACACCTGTGCTTGCTGAAATACCAAAAGGTCAGAAATGAAGAACACCCTCCAGACTCGATGCTCTTGCAATGTACACCTAAAGTTCAGCAGCTTCTTCAGATTGTGGCTCATACTTACAGAAGTAGAAGAGAGAAGGATGTATGTGAGGCTGGGCCCTTGGATTTTGACCCAGTGATAATTAGGTTGCTAACAAAAACCATTTACTGAATCTGCTGAAGCTATTGCATTAGATTAAATGATATGTATGAACATAAGTGGACAAGAAGCTGCGTGGCTTATAGAAGCCTGAGAGTTGGACTAAAGAAGAATAGAAACAAGTTAATAGCAGATGGGGCCGAGTAATGAAAATAGAGGTATCACCATATAGCAGAAATCAACACTTAATCTTTGAGCAATCACATTGCAAGCAAGTAAAAACACACAGCCATTAAAAAGCATTGTTTATTATCCGTTTCCTTCTAGCCTGTTACTTTACTCAGACCCAGCAAAAGTGGGCAAACAAATAACACCAGTAGAAACCTAAACTTCAGGTCTTCGAGGGTTGAACTGACCCTGACCTCAATGAAGATGTGAAATAGAATTTCTGATAGTAATAGATCTGAATTGCTTTCCTCTGACATATTCTGTGCTAAGTACCAGTGACAATTTTGGGGTGATTTTATTTGGAAGAAGAGTTGTTCTTGTGAACCAAGTAACAGGCTACATTTAGAACTATTGAACACATTTTTGAGGAATAGATACAATTAAATCTTTTTTAGCTATATGTAGTGAAAAGGCAGGTAAACAGTAATATCAATCTGTGGGAATTGTTACTTGACAACATCTAAGAAAAGGGAATGTTAGTGTCTTGGATTGAAGTTAAATGTGATTAATAGACCAATTTTTTGGTTTAGACATCTTCTCATAAGGAGAATTTTATTGTAATTATAAATTAAATACCCCAAACCAAAGATTTTTAGAATTTTTGACCTCTTCTTTTCTTTTTTTAATCACAGGTGTCCATGTAAATAGAACAAGAAGCAAAACTAAAATAACTCTGTGATTCTCTAACGCCCAAAGGTTAGTTTCTTATTTGGACAATTTTTCTTCTCTATCTACTGGTTACACCAGATCTGAAACTTCAGCTCTTTTGTTCACAAAGCTTTGCATGTACTAGCATTTGCACATACTGTGTGACATACTCACATTTACACGTCTGTCTGAAAGAGTATTAGTTATTAAGTCTGGGTACACAAGAAGTTTGCTTATGTTATTTTCGATGCAGGAGCAAACCCATACAAAATCTGGGTAAACATTTTCTTTCTGCATTTGACCGACAATCAAGCAGGTGAGTTTTTCCATTTGTTAAGAAAAGTAGACGATGTCAATTGCAGAAAATTTTAACTTTTAGTATTATAAGGACAAATATTACAGAATCACAGAATCACAGAATGTTAGAGGTTGGAAGGGACCTCAAAGATCATCTAGTCCAACCCCCCTGCCAGACCAGGATCACCTACAGTAGAGCGCACAGGAACATGTCCAGGCGGGTTTTGAATGTCTCCAAGGAAGGAGATTCCACAACCTCCCTGGGCAACCTGTGCCAGTGTTCGGTCACCCTGACAGTAAAAAAGTTTTTCCTCATATTTTCATGGAACCTCCTGTGTTCCAGCTTCCACCCATTGCCCCTTGTCTTGTCAGTGGAGCCGCTGAAAAGAGCCTGGCTCCATCCTCCTGTCATTCCCCCTTGACATATTTATAAACATTAATGAGGTCACCCCTCAGCCTCCTCCAAGCTAAAGAGACCCAGCTCCTTCAGCCTTTCCTCATAAGGGAGATGCTCCACTCCCTTCACCATTTTTGTGGCTCTACGCTGGACTCTCTCAAGCAGCTCCCTGTCCTTCTTGAACTGAGAGGCCCAGAACTGGACACAATATTCCAGATGTGGCCTCACCAGGGCAGAGTAGAGGAGCAGGAGGACCTCTCTTGACCTACTTGCTACCTCCCCTTCTAATACACCCCGGGATGCCATTGGCCTTCTTGGCCACGAGGGCACATTGCTGGCTCATGGTCATCCTGCTGTCCACTAGAACCCCCAGGTCCCTTTTCCCTACACTGCTCTCCAGCAGGGCAGTCCCCAACCTATATTGGCACATGGGGTTATTCTTTCCCAAGTGCAAAACTCTACACTTGCCCTTGTTAAACTTCATAAGATTTCTCCCTGCCCAGCCCTCCAGCCTGTCTAGGTCTCTCTGAATGGCTGCACAGCCTTCTGGTGTGTCAACCACTCCTCCCAATTTCATATCATCTGCAAACTTGCTGACAACATTCTCTAATCCCTCATCCAGATCATTGATAAATATATTGGTTAGATGATTGAGCTATATGGGAAATGTTAATTAATGCATATCTCCTACAGTTTTTATTCCAATTTTGTTTTCCTGTACAGTCCCTAGTTACCCAAGGAAGCTCTTCAGACTACAGAAACATATCTTCGCCCTTTGTGCAGAAATACCAAGAAGGGAGCAAAGGAGTGCTTTGCACCGTAGAGCTCACTCACTAGATTTGTGTCTGAAGTGCAGTAAGAACCTAGTGAGCAGGATGACTCATGAGACTCTCACAAGTAGCTCATTTTAAAACACTAGGTATTTAGAATCACAGAATCATTTAGGTTGGAAAAGACCTTTAAGATCATCATGTCCAGTCACTAACCTAGCAATATCAGGTCCACCACTGAAATGCCAGGTCCACCACTAAATGATACTTTGAGATCAGTCTAACGTTAGTCTCTTTTACACAGAAGACAATAATCTATGTTTTCCATCAAATATTGTGCTTTGGGAAAAAAAAGTGAGGGTATTTCAGTCAAACATAACAGAAGATGTCCATCCTTTGAGCATCGTCAGGTCCAGAAAGATCACGCAATGAGCCATAATGATGTTAGCGGAAAAGGGAAAGAAAAGTTACAGTGTTTTTCCTAACTTAATTACTCAAAGTGAAAGTTACCTCTATATTACCTTGGAGATGCATTTCAAAGCACTATGCTTTCGCTGCCCACTGAGCCTCAACACGTTAGGAATAAGAAATATTTGTTCTCTTAGTATGGCAAAGAAATAGGTGCATGAAATGTGCGTGAAATGTGGTGGTTTGCTGTGGCAATGACTTTGAAGACTGGAGCGCTGTAGACTGTTAGTTATCAGAGTCCTGTGAGTATTTGGTAGTTGGCAGCTTTACCCAAGAATGAAGTTTATACCTAGGAACTGCGAGGAAGAAATGATCTTTATCTTGAAGCCTGTTTAAAACCAAATGTGGAATGAAAAAGTTAAACCATTTTCCACTTTCTCTTCTGATGAAATATGTAGATAGATCATAGGTATTGTAGTATATTGTATTTTTATGCTGTTTTAAAAATTACTTTCTTTTGACATATATTTTTGTTCACTTAGAACCCGTTGAAAATGGGAACAAAAACCTTTAGGAATCCTCTTACGCCCTTTTTGTGTATATTAAATAAGTTGCAAAGACAAGCTTGTTTTTAACAATATCTTGCAAATCACATTTAACAGCATTTGTGGATTTTTTTTAATTTTAAACTCTTTCAGTTAGTCTTATGATAGCCATTGTTATATGTGCATCCAGGCAAATACGTGCTAATAGAAGCCATAAATTTTTGCTTTGATGCAGACGTGTCAAAGCAAACAAAACACTGTCTTTGTTTCTGTCTGGTAAATGCCATCATAATATTGCTCTTTATTCTCAAAGAAATTTGCCTCCTGTGTGATTTTTATTTTCAGATCCTGAGCCACTTGTAGGTTACATGCAACACCACAAATGTGGCCTTCCATGACCTTTGACAATGACCTTCAACAATGACCTTCATCAAGGAAAATGAAATGAGGAACTGATGTTTCTCACATTAAAAAAAAACCAAACCTTTCTTAGGCCATTTTAGTGTGTCTTATGAAGGGAGAGTTGATAATACAAATCTACTTTTCATTTGTGTTGTATAATTCAACTTGGTATAACATTTCTTGCTAAAGTGAAGGGTGATTAAGCTGGGCTGAAGCAAAGTCTTTACTAAAGGTCATATTGTCTATCTGGACTGGTGCTGCTGGCCGATGGTGTTCCCATCACAAAATCATGGGGCCCAGTGAAGAAACATTCAGGGATGAGGAAATGTATCAGGTACATGCTTTTTTAATAGGTACAAATTAAAAACACGTTGTTTCAGAAAAGTCACCTGTGTTCCACTGAAACATTTGCCTTACACATACAGAAGGTGATTTAGTATTAGGTTTGCCCACCTGTGGTGTTGGGAGAGTAAGTAATAAGCAGGTTAGATGGCAAATCTACTTAAATATTTTTTTAAGTCTTTTTTTTAAAAAAAACCAAACATTTGGATTCTGCTTCTGTCTCTCTGTAGTAATTCTACTGTTCCATAATAAAAATAAAGTGTTTGGGCTTAATTATGTCTTATACCTGCTGCTGAAATGAGCAGGCTCTGTTTCAAATAAAAAGTGTTACACTAGAAGAATGTCATGTGATTTAATTTACCTTTAAAAATACTGCTTGTTTCTGGTATAAATCTCATTTTGCTCTCGGGCAGAGTTATAGATTAATCAAAGTGCATCTTGTCTTGGAGAAAAAACTAAATTAACACCAGGAAAAGCAATTCTATATAAAGAAACTAACTGCAAAATACATTATTAATTATTTTTTTATTGTGCTTCTTCTCCTCAGGAAAAAAAAAAAAAAGAAGAAAAAAAGAAGAAGAAAACAAACCCCTCACATGCCCAAGATTCAGGGAAATCCTATATATGTTTAATTGTTTCACAGATCAAAAATATGACTAGACTTAGCTATTGAAGCCTCATTCAGTGCCGGGTGCTTACACACTGTCACTGTCTAGACAAAGCTCTTGCCGGGAGATGGAAGTCACCTCCCTGAAGAGAGCTGCATGTGGCAAGGCTGCTACCACACAGGAGCCCTGACCTTGTTTCTTTCCTAAATGCTCTGTGGTCTCTCAGCCTAATTGTACTTGAAGCAGTGAAACTGATGTGTTCCATGGGGCATGTGCAGGGAAATAATTGAATTTTTTTTTTTTAAATGAAATTTCTGTAAGTACTGAATAGATATGAAGGGATTTGTTTTATTCCTTTTTTTCTTTTCAGTATTTAATAGCATGTAATCACTGGTCATATTTCCTGCCTTTGAGTATCTAATGATCAGATTCCACTGTGGCTATTTAGCTAACAGTTAAAAGTCTAAAATTAATGTGTGACCTTGACATTCGGAGATCTATTACGAATGCAGTTGAAAGAGCTGGAAGAATATATCCCCAGCCTTCTTTCTTTAGTAATACAGAGAAGATTCCTATTGACTGGGAGTCAGAAAGACATGACTTCTTCCTTTTCTATATTTCTACAATAACTTTAAGTACGTAAGGACAGCAAGAGTAAGAAGTGTTACAGTGTTAAGAAGATGCCAAAAGACATTGCTTTTCCAATACATTTTAGCTAAAAACATGGCTTTTGAAACGAGGAAGAAAAGTAGGCCAACACATATTACACATATGATTGAGCAAGGCAAAACCTTAAGCTCTAAATGAATGCTTTTGGAGTAGAAATTGGGAAAACCACCTGTATAAAATCATGAATACAAATTTAGGGTCTTAAATGTATGGCAATTAATATAATTTGGAAACACTAGTATTAGGATTGCCACAATCAGTGTGGAAACAGTAGTAGGCACGGATGTTGTTGCTCTTGTTACAATGGCACAACAGTCCCAAGACATATTATTCCTGCAAATGAGCTGTCAGACTCTCCAAGCCCGTAGCTTTTCTTTGCCAGCAGCAGGGGCACATCTTAAAATGCAGTCAGCTGCAAGCATGCCTCGGATTAAAACACCAAATATTTAAAAATCAGCACTTCTAGATGCTGTTAGCTTTGACCTGAACAATTTTGCAGACAAGCCAGCAGGTACTGATGGCACTTCAAGCACTCCATACTTTCAATTAATCATAGTGGTAAAAATACTTGTTCACATGACTTGAGCAGTGAAAGTGCCTGATGGTGGTCAATAGGCAATCCCAGCACAGATAAAGCATAGTTTGGTCATAGATTATAGAAAATGCTTTCTGAGCTTTCTGTTATGAGGTCCTGTCTCTAGGAGAATGGAAGAGCACGTCTTCCTCTGGCGCCATTCTCTGGCATGGAGCAGATTGTATTTTTTTTATTTTTTTTTTCAGTGACTGAAGCATTCATTCATAAAGCTGTTCCTGAACCAACTGATCAGTCAGCTACCATAGACAGTGCAATTACTACTGAAAGAAGACAGTCTAAGGACAGTAGTTTAATGAGAACCTAAATAATTAACCCAGTACCACATATTCACCGAGTAGCTGGGGAAAATGTGACTTTCTTGCTTTTGTGACAGTTCAGTAGGATGTCAGACTGTGAAATTGCCTTTGACTGAGACCACTCAAGTCGTTTCACTGTGATAATGGGAGAAATTGTTGGAGCACCTACTGGAATCCGTCTCTCCACTGTTAGTGTTATACTTTTTGGCAAACACCACAACTACTTGCCAACTGTCTAAACACAGTCAAAAATTACAGCTCAAGTAGCAGTCAAACTATTTCGAAAAATTAAAAAGGAGCTAGAGGTGGACTTATTTGCTGGGGATGGGCAGCACAGGACAACAGAAACAGGCTGAGAAAACATATTTGGGCAGTGTTGTCCTAGATTTTCCAAAACAGGTGGAGGAGTTCAGGAAGGAAAAAGATGAGACTGGACAAGGGGAGGATGGCATGGAAAAGGGAAAACTGGGACATACCTTCAAGGCAAATGAATTCAAGTTGTGAAATAGTGGAAGCGGGATATCTGTCCTTCCTCATGAAAGCAAGGGCAGTAAAGGCCTCTGCCTCACCAACTGTCCTTCCGCAAGGAAACTGGGATAAGACTTCCTGCATCCCTTTTATTTTACTGGACACGAGATCTCATGGATCTCTTTGCCATTGAGGGTATCTAAAGTCCTCTCCTTTCTCCCTGTCTGACCTCAAAAGGTTTAGTGTCACTTATGTCTCCCTTCAGACAGAATCAGACGGGAAAGAGGGGGAGGAGGGAAAGGGAGGACTGATTCTTTCCAGTACCTCTTGGGTGTTCTCAAGGATTAGGAGTTGAAACTGTAGAAACTGGAGTCTCTATGACACCTATAACGTAGGTATATGATGTAAATAACCACCAAACCTCACTGTGCTAATTGTTAATAACAAGCCTGAGAACAGCATGAAGGGGTAAGCCCCTAGTCCCCAGCAGGGAGGATGAGGAGCCACCAAGATGAATGAAGCCATTCACACCTCTCAGAGCTGCATTGTTTTCTCCCTGTACTTATCTCCAGGTAGTGTTTTCATTCATGAGAAACTCCTACTGAGAAGATCGGAGCACTTAACACCTACTGAAAAAGTTCTCTTGACATTTTCCAAACTGGCTAGATGCTCTGCAGTAATACCTAAGTACTTGGATTGCTCTAAAATTGGTGTAATTCTTCATGGTGCTTGGGAGAAAAGTGAAACCTCCTCCCCCTCATTTTCACACGTTGGAGCCTTGCTTATCTTAACGGTCTGGAAAGGCCCAAGATCTAACGATTTAAGTGAAAAATACGTTAGCAAAATCATTTGCCATTGAGCACTCAGGATAGAGAGACCTTTTCCTACCCTTTAGTTTTAACAGTTTAACAGGTAATGAATCCTTCTGAGGAAAAATAACATTTTTGTTGGTGCTGATGTTAACGGCCAAGCACTTATTTTTTCCAAATGTCTTCACATTTGCATCTGAACAGGAGCTTACTGAATTAACGATGTGCTACTGAGTCGTGTTTCGTTAATATCACAAGGAAAAGAAAAAATGTATACCCAGGGACTTTATCTAATCTTCCTGAAACCCGTCTAATCTAGGACAAACTCTCCTCAGTCTTCAGGTCTAGACAGAACTTTAGATAGTGACATTATGTGCTACTTGGAATACTGATCCCTAAACTTGTGATGAAAGGACTTTTCCAACAGATCATCTTTGTGCATTGTCACTCCATCAACGTTCCTCACCCTGTGTTCATTATGTGACCATCTTTAACAGGAGATCTTGTGATTCTCACTCACATTCTGATCTTTAAGGCTAATGGTCAATCTTTTCTTTCCTTGGGAGAAAAACAGGAGCCAGATATAAAATCTTTCCTTCTAAATGTCAACAGCATAGAAAGGTTCCAGTCCAGTCTCAGGTCTTCCCCCAGCCCCAACAGCTCATGAGGCTAACACAGCTTTTTAAAAAAGGAGATTTTTACCTTTGCTTTTGCTTCTGCATCTACCCACTTGGAGTTTTTCTACAGTTCATTGCATAAGCCTTCCCAAGTCCTCCGGAGATAATCCAAGCCAGGGTCTGGGAAAACTCTTGCTCTGATGTGCCGACTCTGATATATAGTTTGCTTTCAATATGTTAACACTTCCCTTGATGACAACATTAATTTCTAAAGTCAAGATAAGTGAGATGCAAGGTGGGATCCTCTTTTTCTCTCTCCAGCTTGGCAACCCAACTATTGATGAAGTGAAGACATATTGGTAACAGGGACAATAGCAATGAAGAAGGAGTTGAAGGGTGAACTGACAATGTGGTATGGCTTTATTTTCTTTTTTTTAAAAGTCCAAATATAGGGGGCAAAACCTCACACAATTCATATGCCTGAAACATATTAGTTTTCAGAAGGTTTGCACGAATAATCAGTGCTTAGATCCAACAGTAACACGTAGGCTTTATAGGCACCTATATATGTGGTAGGTTAGAGATTTTGCTACATATGATACTAATGTAATGAAGCAATGAAACTAAGAGCATTAAGTTAGGGAGTGAAAGATCTCCAGCAGCTCCCTTCTGCCAGGGCAGTCTGTTATGTTGCCCTGTGCACCTACATTTATCAATGTTTTCTCTTTCTGTGTGTCCTCTGTTTCAACAGACAAAGCATGTACAGTTTCTTGTTAAAAGTATTGCAATTGCTCTGACTTAATTTTTTTTGATTGATGAAGGAGAGATGAGACCGGTTACCCACTACTACTAAGTCTCATAGCTGTCATGAGACAAAAACAGAGTAATGTGTACCTGCCTAACACGTAAAAATAAGGTACCTGTGTTTGTGGTGAGAATGGCCTTGTTCCTTCGGCTGCTCTTGTCCAAGGTTATCCTACATTATAAGCTGATGTAGATGGTTATTGAACAGATTGGGGCCATCTAGCAGCACCAATCCTTCTGTTCACCCAACAGTGTCAGAACAAGGGGGCAGTTGCCTCTAAAAGCCACTTAACTATTAATCCACTCAACTGTTTTCTGCTTGTACATCTGAGGATGAGGCAGGATCAGACTCTAGCCATGACCTCATGTAATCCTCCTTCTGTAGTGACACCCTTGCATAATACAGAAGAATATTTGTGGTGTAAGGGTCATATGTCACAGCAGCACAGGGAATGACAAGTGCAATGACTGTGTCAAGGAGTTTTTAAACAAGTGTGACTGGCATGGAGCCTTACACATGTCTGTCATATGGCCTTGTAAGAGACAGATTTGGGAAGCTCTAAGCAAGGCTGTTCCCAGATGTAAGGTCACCATCACACAACAATGATGTCCCTGTGAGGTGCTCCAACAGACAGTCATCACATTTGACCAGCAGATTATGAGAGTGGATGTTATAACAACATAGTGATGAGTTTGAAAGGAAATTATTTTCATATCTGAGCCAAGAAAAATTTTCCAAGATTCAGCTTGGATGCCTACAAACTATTGCAAGATAATAATGGCTAGGTAGAGAGCCTGTGGAAATAGATGGTATTTGTTTTAAAAGACATATTTGTCCCTTTCTCTGTACTCTTTGTCTGTTGTTTGTCTTCCTGGACTGCAAGCGCTTAAGAACAAAGCTGTGCTTATTGCTTGGGATCAGTCACATTATTTAATCAATGGTTGCTAATGGTAAATAGTAATAATATAAAACATTAACGTCTTTTCACCCACTTCTGCATCTGTCTCTCCATGAAGAGAGAGCACTTGTTACTGCTGCATCTGACCATATGTTCATGCTGCAATCCCTTTAATGTCGTCACAGCAGCAATACACCTGGGACATGAAAGCTGTTAGAAAATCCCTAGGGTCAGGGCTTGAAACAAGAGAGAGAAACCAAGAAAGGCAAGAGATACACCAAACTAAAGGGTGTGGTGTAAAAATGATGAAGAAAGTGATGAAAAGTCAAGAAACCCACACAGACAAAGGTGAAACCTGGGCCAAGGAACAGGCAGGGAGAGAGCAACATGTGGCAAGATAGGTATTAGAGAGATCCTGCAACACACAATAAGCAATGAACATTGTGATGAGATTCCCTTATTGCTGATCAGTCTAACAAGCCAACTCTTAATCTTGGCTTTGGCCAAATGGCTGACTGCAGCTCAGTTGTCTTGATGGATACAGCAGCATCTGTTACACTCTGGCAAGAACTTGGGGTCCATATGACATTCTGCCGGGAAAAAGGTAATGAGATACACACCTCTTACATGTTCCAACATAACGATGATGAAGCAGGATGCTGATATGTGTAAGGAGCCATTGAAAACAAGGAGTGTTTTGAAAGTCTTTGCGCCTCTCTATGATAATAAACAGTAATCAGTCGTTGTCATTTTTCTGCATTTTTCCTTCTGACTCTTTGGAGGAAAGTTACATGTTTTCATTAGCTTTGAACAAGCTGCTGTAATCACTTCCCTCAAAACAGCAAATATACACAAAATCACATTTTTAATGAGTATTAAAAGATTCAAGCAGGAATAAAGATTCAAGCAGGAATAAAGATTCAAGCAGGAATAACTGCACAAAAAACTAGTGCCCTATCATTCACAAGACCAGACTACCACAATGAATCCCAAAAATCTGTGAAGCAATTTTTCTCCCCTTGCTATTCTTCAGTTTCTAGTTTTAAGTCCACTTGGTTTCATTAGTATTCCTTCACTGTATTGTCAGTCTGCATTATGGTGGGGTTTTGGAAGGCCTTCAATAAAAGAATACTTGACTGTGCTACAACTCTCACCCTTTGTACCTCCGTTCACATCCCAACAGAATGAATTTCTAAATGCCTGCATGTTGCAGGAAACATGAATTCTTAATGAATCTTAGGGTACAAGTCTAAACAGATGACAGTACTTTCCAATCTGCTACGGAAACAATATGTTTTAATTAAGTATAAGGTTTAATAAAATTTTCACTCCTTGTACAAAAATGAATGGTGATTAACAGACGGCTGACAAGCCAACTCTAATAATTTCTGATTAAATGCTTTTGTTTAGTGTTTTCAGTCACTCTCTACAGGGAATTAATTACTGGAAATGAAAAAAAATGAAGGTTCATGCCAGTTAATATCCTTGAGAAAGTGGAAGATAATCAACTGTATAAATTATAGTGGCGTATGCAGGCCAGCTTGTGGTCAAAATTTGTACAACATACCCCAGCCAGTTTTAAAGTTGCTTAGATTGAAAAGTACGTGTGGTGAAAATCTGTCTCAAGTAACTATTCCATAGCTTTAAGTAAGCAGTGAGCAGCTATATTCAGAACAAGATGCCATTGTGACTTTTCTTCAGTTTGTGATTATTTTTTCTAATGACATTTACTTATTTACAGCAGCCACTACTAATGTAGGTTTAAGGCATATGTTTACATGATTCTTTCATGTTGCAGATTGCTCTTTAAATAGGCAAACCAACTTCTAAGGGCAAATATTCATGGAAATAAGTATGAGGAGAACCATCCACCAGTGATTTAGTGCAAAGGATGTAAGTGGATGGGCAGGGAGTTGTGCCATCCTGCTCCAAGGAGGTGCTTGCTACAGTTGCACTCACCCAGACCAAGGCTTCAGCCAGCATTGATGAGTTCTTGCCAGATACATTGCTATAACAGGTACTCCAATAAATTTGCCCAAATAGGTTTTACATAAAACTGATTTTAAAAAAACAAGAAAGTGAACCACTTCTTCTTATCCCTTGTGCTCAAAGAGGTGCTAGTTTGAAAATTTACCTGGGAAAGTTTACTTGGCGATAAACTTGAGTAGGTAGTCCCTTAGTCCGTGAATCTGGACTTTTTGCTCCTCTGAGTGGTTTGCTAATTAACTTGAGTTAGCTAAACCGCTTTGTAAATGTTAATCTAGGTATTTCATGACCAATTGAACACAAATGTTTGTGTTCTTCTCCAAGGTCTAAGCCAATTGGCAATCAATTAACTTGAACTTTAGCAGCCCTAAGTGCAATGCAGTACTCTAGAACAAACACACTCCCTCTGTACAAAACGAAGGCTGATCTTTCCTGAAAAAAAGAGTACCAAGCCATCTGATGTCTAATCACTATGCTATTTGAAGCATCTTCCATTCCAATTTGACCTCAGTGCCACGAAAGTTTTTTACTAGCCATCTGCAAGAGCTGAGAGAAAATTTCATGGATACGTCTGAGTTTATGGTGTTTAGCTGTCAGTGAGCGTCAGCTGAACTAACCTGTTCATTGCAGGAGACTTACCGTAGGAGTACTGAAATACTACTACATTTTATAGTCATATATATGAACTCAAGTAATTTAAAACTTCCATTAAAAAAATTCAAAGCCTTTCAGTGGAACAGAAAAATCAGTCAGAAAAAGCAAATAATTTGAGGTATTTTGGGGTCACTATCTACAACCAAAAAGTAATTATGTAATGAATTAATCCATGGAGATTCATTGCTATCTAAGTTTCTGTTCAATTTTTAAACTCTTTTTTATTAGAGGATTTCAACACGAGCTGCAATAGCAGAGTCCTAAGAAATATGAATTAGAATAAAGTGCTTATTTCCTAGAGTTCTGCTTTTATTTTTATTTTATAATACACAAAATCAATAAATAATAATTATAATTAAATAAATAACAATAGAATAAATTTATTTATTCTTTTTTAGTGTTCTGGAAAATAAAAGGAAGTTTCTTAATAACTTGGCTAAATTTTCAATGCTGTCAACTATATTATCTTGCCCTGCAATTGAGAATTTTTTTTCTATAAGGTGGCAGTAAGATGCAGGCAAATAGTTGCTTTCATATATATATTGACAATCAGCCAATGAATTTTCTGAAGTGCTGTGAAAGCTATGTGGGTGAAAAAGACCATTGGCATCAGGGCAGTTTTTACCATTGTGGACATTAGCTTTTAAAATAATATTAATTAACAAGGATGTAACTTAGTGAAGAATGCGAAAGCATGAATTATCTGTTCTTCAGGCGTGACTCACACACATTTACCTCACCACCTCTGCCTGTAGGAGTTTGTCACAATCATAAAAAGAGTCAGATCACGCCCTTGGTTTGTGCCATGAACAGTCTGTTCGGCAGAGGAAGTGGAAAAGAGGTATCAATTCTTATCAACACTGTCATGAACACTTTCTCATACCAACAGGCAGTTACATGGAAAAAAAGACTTCTAGTGAGTAACTGTTCTTTGTGGTATTAACAAAAACACAACCCAGGTCTCAGGCTTTGAGACAGTTTTTACATTCCACTTTTCTTTCCAGTTGCCTTGCCTTTGCTTTCCAAATAACTCATTTGTTATCTTACAGAGATGCACCTCTGACTTCTGAAAGATAGAAGGTCTCCTTTTCTCCACCATTTTTTTCAGCATCAAAATAGAGGATTTTCTTTATAACTTCAAGCTATCTTACTAGTTTTCTGTCTAGGGCAGCCCTTCTTTTGTCACAACCTAAGAGATAATCCTGCAGTCATTCCACAGGCAACATTCCCCTTGAAATGATTGGACTTTTTGAACAAAAACTGCAGGTTTGGGTTCTATGCCACCAAGAGGGCGTTCACTAGGAGTTGTCAGGGCAATTATGATATTCAGCTACTAGAGCTACTTGAGTAGATCACAACAACAAGAACAAGGCTGGGGAATGGTTCATCTTTAAAATTCACCCAAAATTCATGGTTTACATAGGGGATGACCAAGATTTCCAAGCTCAATTACCAAAGTTTTCCTTTAAGCACTTTGGAATACTATATATTAAATTATGAATATTGATTGAAATATTCTAGAGATGAGAACTGAGTTAATGCCTGCTGAAGCTACTCAGAAAGACAGAGAAATAGGGAAATTGGAGATCTTGAGATAAAACAATGAATGTATTTATGATATCTCAACTCATTTGCCCTTTTTCTCACTGCAGCTTTTTTTTTCTTCATGAATAGCTGTAAAGTGCCATTATTTATTAGCTCTTCTGAAATGTTTAATGTATTTTCTCATTTGTAAATGTACTTGTGAAGCTGATTAAAAAGTAAAGCATACTCTTGAGATGTTTAAAAATATTAATCGAGTTCTTATCTTTGTAAGATTTTGAGTGATCCAAGTTCTTCTATTTCATCGGGAGCTGAGGTACTGTGTACATTTCAAACAAGTGCTCAGCACCTAGTTTGAAAAGAAAAAAAAAAGCCACATTTGCATGCAAGGTTAAAAGGAGAAGATGTGTCAACATTCCTTGGAAACTCTTAGATGCAGAAGCTATAAAATAGAAACTTGGGGATCTGTCTAACGATACAAGAGAAAATTAAGTTTGTTACTACACATATCCTTTCTTCAGCAGTAGTGTCTCTCTTCCCCCACACCCCAGGTCCAAGCGTTTATGCTTATTCCCTCCCTTATGCTGGCTCATTATCAGAGAGATCAGTTTATTGATTCAAACATCAGAGCACCAGTAAAAGGAAGGGATGGTGTGAGAGAGGACCAGTTTAGCTGATGCTGGCTTTGAGAAAAGGTCAGTAGCCCCATAGCCTCACCATCATGAGAAAGTCTGTCATTACTTCTATTGATTGGGTCAAATCTGCATCAAAAAGTGTTTTGCCAGCAGCAAAAGGGGCGCTGTCAATACATTTTATATTGGTTCAACAAGCAGAATGAATGTCGTGGACTGAAAGCTCTTTTTGTTAATTCATGAGCAAATACAAAGTATTTGCTGTAATTTATAGATTTATGAAATATGAATGTTTCTAAAAACTATGATTTTTCTAAAAATTATGACTCCACAGTCAGTTTACCCTGTTGTTCAGATATACTTACAGATACAAAGCTCTTCCTTGCAACAACTTAATCTGCCTTCCTGTGGATTAAGTTTGTTATGTATTTACATTTGCATGGACAATAGATAAATTACCTCTGGAAAACTGAGATTTGTTATGCTTTTCCGTGCTGATGTAAATCCATGTATTATAAGGCTTTTGCTGTTAGATAGGCACTTCAAAACCAGAAAAAAAACCTTTAATGGAACTTGGACATGGGAGCATTCCTCTCCCCCCTGCCCCTTCCCCCCCCCCCCCCACCCCGCCCCTTCAATTGATGAATGTTGTCCCACAGGATGATTTTGAAAGAGACTCTTCTCTTTCATTACATTTTTAGGTTTGGAAAATTTTGGCAACAGTAAAACCATCTGGGGGATCTCTACTCCAGCCTTTTACTTCACGTGCTTGTTTGAAATATTTATGTATTTTAACTGGAATATACTGATGCTTAGGTTTTCCTGTCCTGAAACAAGGGAAACAGAAAAGCGGAGAGACAAACTTCAATTCTGAAACCAGATAGTTCATAATAATCAAAATAGGTGTTGCAAATAAAACTTTTTTATTTCAACAAAACAGCTGGTTTTCAGTAAAACATACATATAAAAAAATATTCCAACTAGCTACTACACAGACAACCACAGAATCACAGAATGTTAGAGGTTGGAAGGGATCTCAAAAGATCATCTAGTGCAACCCCCCCGCCAGAGCAGGATCACCTACAGTAGAGCGCACAGGAACACGTCCAGGCGGGTTTTGAATGTCTCCAAAGAAAGAGACTCCACAACCTCCCTGGGCAGCCTGTGCCAGTGCTCTGTCATCCTCACAGTGAAAAAGTTTTTCCTCATATTTTTGTGGAACCTCCCATGCTCCAGCTTGCACCTATTGCCCCTTGTCCTGTCAGTGGACATCTTTGAGAAGAGCTTGGCTCTGTCCTCCTGACACTCCCCCTTGACATATTTATAAACATTAATGAGGTCACCCCTCAGCCTCCTCTTCTCCAAGCTAAAGAGACCCAGCTGCCTCAGCCTTTCCTCATAAGGGAGATGCTCCACTCCCTTCACCATCTTTGTGGCTCTGCGCTGGACTCTCTCCAGTAGTTCCCTGTCTCTCTTGAGCTGAGGGGCCCAGAACTGGACACAATATTCCAGATGTGGCCTCACCAGGGCAGAGTAGAGGGGCAGGAGGACCTCTCTTGACCTACTTGCTGCTCCCCTTCTAATACACCCCAGGATGCCATTGGCCTTCTTGGCCACGAGGGTACAGTGCTGGCTCATGGCCATCCTGCTGTCCACTAGAACCCCCAGGTCCCTTTCCCCTGCGCTGCTCTCCAGCAGGGCAGTCCCCAACCTATACTGGTACATGAGGTTGTTCTTTCCCAATGATTCACAAAATGATAACACATTATTTCAGAACTCTGCACAGAATGGAAAAAAAATACACTTCATTTTTCAGTATAATTTTCTGTAATCTTTCATTACTCCTGATTGCATAGCTAGAGTGACTGCTGAGTCATTAATAGCAAACAAAGAAGCATACTGATCCACAAGATGCTCTATTGCCTCTGACTTAATTGTAATTTCAAGGTTTAACACAGACTTACCTGAGAAAGAGTGCAAGTTAAAGTATGCACCTCACTAATTCTCTTACTGGACTAGTATAAGCAGCTTTTTACATAATGGTTTGTGTAGTCAATTAGCAGAGTATTAGCTATAATAGATAACATTCTTACTAAGACCATATTAATTAGAGCTTAAACACAGCTAATCTGAAACCTATATTGAATTTATATTATTATGTAAGCATAATGCTACTGTAGGCAAGTAATTTCCTTCATGGAATTTTTAAGAAAAAGGAAATCCTAGCATCTGAGATGTAAATATGCACATTTTAATAGATATTTTGGAAACCACATAACATTTCATAAAATCCGAGTATGCCAGGCCGTATCACAAATAATAGTAAGACTATGAGCAGTAATGATACAAAAGATTGAATATCTTTTAGGTTTATTAGAACAGAAGGAGTGGGATTGCAAGCTAAGGAAATCTCTGCAAGAATTTATGTTATTATCTTCATTTTACCTTGAGTTAGTTTTACGGTTCTGGGGTCCTCTAGTGTAACTTCTCTTCAGCAAAAAGAAAGACGGATTTTTCTCTATGCCCACATTTTTAATGAAACACGTGAATCCACCAGTCTTGAGACAAACATTATCTGAAATTAATTAGCGGTCTCGTCTAAATACAGATTTAAATTTATTTTAGTTGCATGAGTTTGTGGACTCGTCACTTTGTTCAGCAGTTCTGCAATATAACCAAAACTTAATATGTCTCTGGCATATCAGCTACCTGAAGGGTCCCCTCAGGCAAAAACATATTAAATTTTTAAATCACATATAATGATGGAACTAAACAATCGCCAATTTACGAGCATAGTAAACTTCAGTATGTCAGAAAAAAAATGTGTATTGCAAAGAAATTGAAATCCCAACATCCTGACTGCTGCTTCCAACAGTAGCATCGCTCCTGTTAGTGGAGAAAATCCACTAATAACTAGCTCATAGGGCCACAATGTCCTGTTATGTTATCTAGCTACAGTGCTGAGAATTATTACCCATCTGTGTGCCAGAAGACAAGTGTTTCTCATCGTGGCTGAAATGAAGTGGAAGAATGAGGGCTAATATGCTCATAAGAGCTCACGCTAAGAGTCGTGCAAGCGACTGGGGGCTCACTGGGCATCTTATCTCTGTAACTTCAGACGTAACGTTGACAACCTTTTGAATTCATACTTCCCTCTTCTATTTTTATTGAAAAGCTCTTTTCATATTTGCAGTATCTTATATTTTTTCTTTTTTTTTTTTTTTTTGTAATAGTAGACTTTCAGAAATTGTGGGATACTTAAGTATTAGCCATATCTACCGTATTTAAAAAAATCAGCAGTCTCTTAAAATCTGTTTTCCCAATTTATGCGTCATTTTTCTCAGGACATATACTTTAATTTCACCAACAGAGGTCAGTAAACCACTGAAAGAGAACCATAAGCGTTTGGGGAGAACACACCCTCGTCAATCTTCCTAACATCCTTCTGATAGTTTTGGTCAAAGGGCTTTTGCTTGGCTGCATTCAGTAAATGTAAGCTCAGTTAACTAAAAGAAAAAAAATAAAAGGAGTGAGTGTATGCATAAAAGAGAATTAATTTTGTTAGGGATATGAATTACACAAAATTTTATATTGTTAAAGACCTTTCAGCATCAGAATATATTTGAAATACCTGCTATGAAGCCAGTAGCACATACACATGCATAGGTGTGATCATTGACAAATCAGTTTGTCAAGGTTAGAACGGGCTGTAATTTAAATGGTAGTATTTCGAATGATCTGCTTAATTCTACTTTTCAAGATCTGTGCTGTTGAAAACCAACCTAGTGTGGAGAGAGTATGAGGAGGAGGATCCCAGAGAAGCAACATTTAACGATATTAAAATACCAGATAGGAGTGCAGGAGAAACCAAGAGCTGTCACCGACTTGCTCATTTTGGCAGTAACACTCAGCTAATGGAACTATATTAACACATCATTTTCCAACTTTCAACAGTAATGAAAAGCTATTTTTACAAATCATTACTTTCAGTATATGGTGTTTCAGCCACGTGGCTTCTATTAGTGTACAGGGGAGTTTCACAACGAAAGCTGCCTGTGCAGTACTGAAAGTGCACCTTTTATGTTGAGCTAATCCCAGAGGGGAGTCAGCACTCGGGCCCGCGTCCTTTTGACCTTTATCCTTTTAATGCATTTTGCCTCAGTAGCAAAAGGTGAAAACCTAGTTTTTATGTTTCAAAACAGACCGCTTCAACAGCAATTCTCTATGAAGCTAAGGAAAGTAGCGCACGCTCCTGTGGAAATGTTGAAAGTCCCTAGTTCAGCAATCAACAACAGCTTTACAAACATATTTTCAGAATCCCTTTTCTGGTAGCCCTTTGAAGCTCACCCGTACGGCCTCGCTGCCACCCCTCTCAGCAGCTGCGAGCATGTGAAGCCACTGGAGTGGAAGATGTTAATTATCATCAGCTACTGGAATTTCTCCAGGGACCACTTGTGGTTAGAAACATGTTTCCCTAAAGAAACGCGTAAGGCACTGGGATCACCTTTCCTGTAGCTTATCTGAGTTCCTCCTCTACAGCAAAAGAGACAATCAATTAAAACTCCCAATCTTCACTGTTAAACTTTCTTCTCTTAGGACATGATTGTGTGATTTTCCTAAGTAATCTTAATGGCAAAATCTTTTATTTCTATGAATTGAATTTTGCCAATAGACACTTTCATGCATATGTGAGTTTCCCAGGGACTAGTTTATTATATGTGCAGATTTTGATTCAAAACTGAAGAAACAAGTCTAAAATGGCAAAGGAACAAAACCAGAAAACACAGGAAATGGACAAATTGATGGACACAAGCGTAGGTTTTGTTTTTTATTTTCCCCTGACAAGTCATTTGAACTTCCTTCTTACGGCCAAGAAAATGTTACACACCTTATCCCCATGCTATCAGAAAACCGCACATACACAAATGGTCTTTCCTCTTCTGTTTTACCTCCTGCTATTCAGTGGCATTTTGAGTCTAAACTAGTTAGCATCAGGAGCTTGATGTGATGTCAGCAAGTGAGATATTCCCCACAGGGAACCAAAATAATAGTAGATGAGCTGGCAGAAAGATCCCCAGAAAGGGAAATAACACAAAACCAACACATTCTAAGCCTAGCCTTTTACTGTAACTACTACAGACCACCTTTAACGACTGGACACATCCTTAAATATACCTTGTAGATCCCTCTGTGGTAGTTAAACCTAGTAATCACTACCACCCTCGCAAAAAGACCAAGTCAGGTCAGTCTGTAGCTGCAGAGAAACTAGGATGAACTCAGTAATCTGAAGGACTTGACCCCCAACATGCCAGATGAAGACTGAGGACATTGCTCTTGCCCTTTGCTACAGACAAGAATGACATGTGATTCCTGGTACTTTACAAAGTGACATACCAGTCTTTTTTTTTTTTTGATAATCTAAGGGAGTTGAAGGAAAACAGTTGCTCTGCTCCCCAAGAAAGCTGTCCCTTTCCTGTAAGGGCACAGGAAATTCTTGACCACCCCCATGGAGGAAGGAGTAAGCAGGAGGAAGGAAACTGAGTGTAATGGAAAGTAAACATGTCAACTGTGAAAACAGCAACCACCAGTGACCACAACAATCCTTTCTTGTTATACTTAAGGACAATGAGTACAGTGGTATTTCAGCTATTCAGTGTTTACAGTTAAACTCTGTAATTACTGGCCAATTCCCTTCTATGTGGGCTATTAGTGCTGTTGTATTGTAGACTTTCTCCAGCTCAGCATTAAATACAGAGATTGAGAAATAGATACAGTCAAGATGAGGGATTGCTTAATTCTTCCAAAATCGCCACTGCTCAGTGGCATAGATTTATTAACTCCACGTGAGCTGCTGCAGGCTTTTACCTCCTCCAGTTTGTAACAGAATATGTGTCCCCCAGTTGGCATCAAGAGTAACAGTGAAGATAAAAGTGAGCACACACAGAACTGTTATATACAAAAAAAGTTTAATTGAAATACCTGTATAAAAAATATGATCTCCATACATTTCACACTGTTAAACAGAAGAAAAAAAATCCAAATCCAAGCTGCATAAATGCAACCAGATCACAGAAACACAGCTATTAAAATAAATTAAGGTTTATGACTCTGCCACTCTACCTTCCAGAGCCAATGCACGGAGACTGTACAATGTCAATAATTTAAAACCCTTCCAAACAGCATTACTTTACATTTCTGGTACAATAATACCAGACAAAAGGCATACCGACTAACTTTAAAAAGTCATTCTATTTCCCTTAAATTAGACTTTGTACAACAATTTTCCATCTTCCAAAAAAAAAATTCATAAGGTCAGAAATTTTTTTTTGTCTTTTTTTTTTTTAAACAAAAGTTGACAGGAATGCAGAAAAAAAGTGCCATGGGCAAACCACAAGAATTCCCATGGGGAGAAGGAGGAGAAAGCACAGTGTTGAATAACTCTAACCAAATAAATTAACCAAATAAATAGCCACAGCTGAAACCTGTGGGAGGTCTTCTAAACTCCAAACAATAAATAACTGTATAGTACATGGGAAAAAACAAGTTTACACAAACATATTATACAGGTATGGAAAAAAAAACAACCCAGAACTAAAGTCCTTGAATATTGCATTGATTGTGCATTCAACATGCCCATACATACTTTAAGACTCGCAGGGTGACAAAAGGCCGGGGGGAGTTGAGAAAGGGGCTTCTCATGCCCAATGGTAGAGATGATAAAAGGAAACATGAATAAATGTTTCTGATAAAAAAGCTGATATACCTGTTCATATTTCTGTGCAGGCTATAGGAAATATTTTGAGCAGCAGAGGTGGGTTGGATCTGGAAAGGGCCGGGGCGGGGGGGGGGGGCAGGAGTGAAATGTCTGTGTTCAAGTATTCCATCACCAGTGGATGGGACTACTTCATTCAATCACCGAACATGTTCTCCAATGCATCATAGGAGCTGCTTCCTCCAGCACTGAGTCTAAAGGGAGCAAATTCCTATAATGAACTGGATCTTCTTTGGACATACACAGCTCAAAAAAGAAAGTCCCACTGAAGCAGCTTTCAAAAAGGCACTCAAAAGCAAATAAAATCTAGTCCAGGCTCTATGAGAGCAAAAAAGTTTACCATGTATTCAAGAGGTCACTGCTTTCTTAATAAGGTCAGTCTTTGACTAAGTACTGGCCTGCAACTCCCAAACATCAGCGTTTCCAAAGGAAATCTCTCATTCCAAAGCAGAAACCAGCAAAGGGGGAAAATAAAATCAAGTCCCTCAGACAAAGATTCAACTACAGAATAATGAATGCATTTTTCTAGCCCCTCCTACATATTGGCAGCAGCACTGTGGTCGTTCTGCTTGTAGCTCCCCTCCCAGTGCGAGGTCCTTAGTAAATCACAGACTCTCATTACTTGAACTTGTGCTAGATACATCAGTATCAAGAGTCCGTAGCCTTATGTCACAGTCCTCAGACTTCACTACTTCGGATTTGTGCATCCATTGATGGTCAAAAATTTGCTCAAGTGTTGGTCTGTCTGAAGGCCTCAGTGAAAGGCACCATTTGATCAGCTGTTGACATTCTGCAACAAACAACAACAAGAAGAAAGCAATTTTAGTCTAGGAAAGGAAAAAATTCTGAAAAAAAAAATCCACCGGTACAAGCCCAAATGCACAGCATTATTTAAATAAAAATAAATAATTAAGAAAAGGAAAAAGAATAATCAAAAGAAAGTAAAAGCAGCCTCCACCTGATCCCTATAGAACTCACCAGGTGAAATTCTTCTCCTGAAGTATAGTCGTCCCCTCAAGATTTCCTCATCTTGCTCAAAAGGGATGTCTCCGCAAACCATATCATACAGCAGAACTCCTAGAGACCATACTGTTGCTGACCTCCCATGGTATCTGTGATATCTGATCCACTCTGGAGGGCTGTACACTCTTGTTCCTGAAAGCAAGAAGAATAAAATAAAAATTAAAGTCAAGCTTTACAGTGTTTATCTATTGTTCAGTTCCTTCTAGTAGGGCTAAATTAAATTCATAAACTTGTCATTAAAAAAACAAACAAACAAAAAAAAACGTACGGGCCAAAGCCATTAGTGGTGTAATTTCAGGTCATCTGCAGGGTTACACCATCAACAGACTTGGCCCATCCGGTCGTGCTATTTTGTTGCAAGGAATAACACAGCCCCATCAGCTGACTGTTTACTGAGGCAAGCTCCCTTTCACTGACCACGTGGCGTCTGCAGCATCACACCAAAAATAGACACAAAAGGACAAAGGGGGCTGGCGGGGAGGAGAAGAGAGGGCGGCAAGAAGGTGAAACTCAGGTCTCCCCGTATTACATGGGGCTAATCTGCTTTATCCAATTTCACAAGACAGTAAACAAAATAGGGCCGCTTATGATTTCTACGTTTTTAAGGCTTCCCCCCCGCAACTCCGGGTTTCTCTGCGGCAGCTTTTCCCCAACCCCCTCTCTCCTCCTCCTCCTCCCCCCGCGGGTGCCCGCGGGCTCCTTGGATACCAAACAAAACCGGGAATTCGTGATGCCGAGGGTCACGTGCGGCGGGGCTTCGGGTTTCACAACAAACAGATGTGAGTGCAGCAGCTGGGGGGAGGCGGGGGGGGGGGGGAATTTAAAAAAAAAAAAACCGTCCCCCATTACATCAGTTACGCTCAAAGGGTAGGGGGAAAATATTCCCTCCTGTCATACGGAGGCTTATTTTGAGCTTTCCTTTCTGTAAAGCGTCAAGCCGGGCCCCGAAGGCTAGCATCAAGTCATTTTGAGGGAGCATATTCATCCCCATCGCTTTAAAATCTGCAATGCGGGATTTCCAGGACATTGGCGGAAAGGGGGGGAGCAGGGGGGAGGGAGCTACCGCTTAAAGTTAAAAAAAGCACCGCATACAAAAAATGCATATCCACACATGGAAACATCCGATACTGGTGAAGCCTCCATGTAAACAGATCGCCCTCTAGGAAAAAAAAAAAAAAGCCAACCACACACCACACTTTTTCCAAGACAGGGAAACATAAACTGCTGCGTCACTGCCTAGAATCGCTTCTTTCCTACGAAACTGAACACCCCTAAACTGCTTCGGGTCCAAAGGTTTCCACTACCAACAGACCTGATATGAACCCTCTCTCGTGTGAGGGGCACCGTTTGCTACTGCTGGGTGCCAAAAATGGGCTAGAAGGCAGCTATAAGGAGGGCACCGCCCCGAGAGGGGTGCAGGGGTCTGGCCAAACACGGCGCATCCAGGCTGCCCGGCGTGCAGGGAGGTCACGTACCATCGAAATCAGTATAGACCGTGTCCTTGAGGAGGGCCCCTGAGCCGAAGTCAATCAGCTTCAGCTCGCCTGTCCTGAGGTCAACCAGCAGGTTCTCGTCCTTGATGTCCCGGTGCACCACGCCGCAGCCGTAACAGTGGCGCACAGCTTCCAGCACCTGCCGGAAAAAACCGCGGGCCGTCTCCTCGTCCAGGGCCCCCTTTTCCGTGATGAAGTCGAAAAGGTCCTTCACCAGCTCGGGCCGCTCCATGATGATCAGGTAGCCGTCGGGCCGTTCGTACCAGTCCAGCAGCTTGATGACCCCTCTGAAGCCGGAGCCAACCTTCTTCAGGAGGACGATCTCCAGGGGCACCATGACACCACTCTGGGCAGAGAAGGGGGGCGCGGGTCAGCGGGGAGGGGGTGGAGGGGCGGCGCGACCCGGGGTGCCCCCCGCGCTGGGGGCGGGAGAGCGGGAGGGAGAGAGGGAGGGAAGAAGGGAGGGCGGGGAGGAGGGCGCGGCCGGCGGGCCCCCTCCGCCGCTGCCGCAGTCCGAGGGGCGGGCGCGGCGCTGCGGCGGCGAAACCCCCGCCAAATTCCCCCCCCCGACGCAGAGGCCGCGCCAGCGGGGCGGGCCCCGCCGCCCACACAATAGCCCCGCCGCGGCGGAGCCCCCGGGGCCGCGCAGCAAACCCCCGGAGCCCCCCGGCACCACCACCCCACCCGTCCCGGGTACTTACAATCGTGCCCCACTCGGTCACCCTCTCCTTCACGACATGCTTCACGGCGACCTGCGGAGCGGGGAGGAAAGGAGGCGCCGTGAGCGGCGGGGCGGGCACAGCCTGCGCCCCGCCGCGGAGGGCCGGGCCGCGCCCGGAGCCTCCCGCCCGCCGCCCCCGCCCGCGTAAGCGCCGCGCGGCCAGCCCGCAGCCTCACCGGCAAGCCGTCGGCGATCCTGCTCCCCGCGTAGACGGTGCCGAAGCCGCCGCTGCCCAGCACGGAGCCCACCTGGTAGACTTTATCGAACGGCTCCTTCTCCACTTTCACTGGAGGGGGGGGAAACGAGAGGGAAGCACAGCCGCGTTAGTGTCCGCAGCCGCGCTGCGCCAAAATTTTTTTAAAAATTAAATAAAATCACTCAGACGTTCTGCGTGGTGGATACGTATTATGTGCGCTGCCCTAATTCTACCCAAGGTTTTTCTATTTTTTTTTTCCTAAAATAAACTGTCTTCCACAATTAAAAAAAAAAAAAAAAAAGAAAAAAAAAAGGAAAAAAGCACCCCCGAGTTTGGGGGGGCTGCGAGGCGCCCCGGCCCCACGCACCCCGGTAACCGGGGGCGGGTCCGCGCCCCGCCCGGCGCGCTGCGCTCGCAGGGGGACACCCCAGCCCCGGCACCGGCCCCGCCGTACCTGGCTGGAGGATCTTCACCGGCAAGTGGTCCATGCTGGTGGGGCTGCAGATGTGAGCCAGCGAACCGAACTTGGAGAGCAACATCTTCCAAAGGGGAGGGACGGCGCGTCCCCCGCAGTGGCACCGCCGGCGTCCTCCCGGCTCGGCACGGGTCTTCTCTCCTCAGAGCCGGCGAGGGGCAGCGGGGACCGCCGAGACCTTCCGCGAGGCTCCTTCCTCGGCCGGGAACTGCCACTGGCCTCGACGGAGTCCTGAGGGGGTCCCCGCCGGCACAGATCCACGCGGTGGTCGCACCAAGTCCTCCGGCGAAAGGCAGTTGGCGACGTCGCCGCTCCCGCTCTCCTTCTTCCAACCGGCGAGAGCCGCTGAGGGCGCAAGGACGCGCGAGCAGAACCGAAGCTCTCCGCCGAGGCAGGCGGGTCTGGAGGCTGCGGGGCCGCGCGAGAAACCCGCCCCTGCGGGGGCCGCCGCGGCGGGGAGCGGGCTGGGCGCCGCAGTGGAGCCGTGGCGGGAGCAGGAACCGCTCCGCCGCCGAGCCTGCCCGCGCGCTTCTGAGCCGGCGGCGCCGCCGAGCCGCCTCTTAACTCCCAATATTTTGGTGCGGGCAGAGCGCGGCGAGCGCGCCGAGGATATCCCTCCGCGGGGGAGGGGGAAACACCCTCTTCCCCGCCGCTCCAACGTCCCCCTCCCCTCCGCGCCGGGGCGCCCGAGGTGCGGCGGGGGGGACTGCAGCCTCCCGGCCCACCCCCATCGTGCGGGCGGGCGGGAGGAGGGCGAGGGGGCTGGGAACTACTTATTTGTAGTAACCGGCGCGCAGCGTTACAGACTGTCTGAAGAACGCATCACACATTAGCGCCGGAAAAAAAAAAAAAGGGGGGGGGGGGTGGGGGGGAAATTCTCCTCTTTGCGTTAACATTTCGGCACGGCCAATCGCGGGGCGCCTTTTGAAAGGGCTACTGGCGGGGCCAATGAGGAAGGGCCTCATTTGCATGCGGCGGAGCAGGGGCCAGGCTGCAGGGCGGGAATGCCGCGGCGTACGGGCACGGCCCCGCCCCGCGGCTGCGGGAAGGTCGCTCCGCGCCGACCGAGACGCCGCGTCTGGGGCCGTGCGGGGGCGGGGCGCTGCCATCACCAGGGCACGCCGGGCCGTGGCTCTGGCGCACCCGGACCGCGGTGCGCGTCCCTCTGGGCGCGACGCGCCGAAGCCCGCTTGTTTAGAAACGCGGTGCTTCCCCCCTGGCCCCTGCCGTCTGAGGCGGCTTCCCCTTGTCCCCGCCGCTGCGCCCCTCGCCCCGCCGTGGCGTGGCGGCATGCCATCGCGGGGAGACGCCGGGCGCCTGCCTTCCGCGCCTGCTTCTGTCAGTCTGTTCCCCCTCGCGGGAGCCCCGCGGGGCCGGTGCGGCGCGACGGCGGGCGCCGGTGCTCCGGCGGCGCGCCTCGGCGGAGTTGAGGGCTTCCCTCCCTTCCCCCGCCCCGCCCCGCTCCGGCGCCGGGCCGGGAAAGGACGCGGGACTGCCTCTCTCCCCCGCGTCCGCCGCGCCTCGGCCGCGTGGCGGCGCCGCCCGGCCCGCAGGGGGCGCTGCGCCAACAGGAATCGGGGCGCGGCGGCGGAGGGGCGCGGGCTGGCTGCCGGGGGGTTGCCTTCCCCCTTCCCCCTCCTGCTTCGAGGCAGGTTTTAAGTGTCCGCTTCCGACGAGGCTTTCCGTGAGGCAGCCTGTTCCGTGAGGCTTCGCCCTCGGCGCCCGCACCGCTCGTGGGGGGCCGTTAAGGGGTGTCGGTGCCGTGAGGGCAGCGGCCTCGCTGGAGGGAGGCGGGAGAGGGAAGCCCGAGGGCGTTCAGGGGGATCTTGGCGGGAGTCTATCCAGCAAAGGCCGCTGATGTAGAAATTAATTAGCGCTCCGCTGGGTGGGTAACAGTACGTTAATGACCGCTCCAGCAGCTACTCAGGAGACGGGTGTAAAAGGGAGAAATGGCGCGCAGACGCGCCAGGCCGCAGAGCTGGCAGACAGCTGGGGCGGCCGGCACCGCCGTACCGGCACTGCCGCCCATCTCGACCACCGCAGCCCCGGGTGTGCAGGGGGAGCGTGTCGCGTCCCCTCTGCTGAAAGTAGCGGAGTTGGAGATGCAGGCCCTGCACGGGGATCCCTAACGTGAGAGTGTTTTTGGGCAACTGCTTGCAGAGCTGGCAGCCCTTCCAACCCTGGGCACTGGGAGAGCCTCGCAGTTGGCATTGTCTGATAATAGTAGTGCTGTAATCTCAGGCAGTCATGCCCATAAACAAAGCAAGGGCTTCTAAGGAGAGGTAATATCTTTTATTAGATTAGGCCTGCTGATGTAAAGGTCAAGTTTTCAGGCACGGTTTCAACCCTTCATGTCCCTGAATGTGTTTTTTGAAGCTAGTTGGGCTGTAAAAGTTGCTACCTCTCCTACAGACTGTGGTATTTGCAGGAGAACCAAACTAAACCATTTGGATTCTGAAGCAGCTGAAGAATTCAGAAGGCTTCATCCTTATGGATGATTATTATTATTATTATTAATTTTTTTTTCTGTAAACCGGATTATTTGGTTTATCAAATACAGCAATAACTTTTTTTTTTTGTATGTGCTAGAAATCCTACCTTTTGTCTGTCTGTAATCAGATGAAAAAAGTTTTATAGCAAGTTTCTCCAGATAATGTCGTATGCGTGCTATACTCATGTTTCTTGCTGCTGAAATGTAAACAAGTACAAACAGTAGGATGATTTCATGATCTTGCAATACATAATCCAGGTCTCTTTTGAAGAATTTAGCTGTATCTACCTTTGCTATAATCCTTTTCAGTGGCTTGTTATGACTATGGTTTTAAATCGAGAGGTAGTGTTTCTCACTCCTGAAATGTAATCTCTGGCTATTGAAATAGCAAACATTTTTAAAGACAGAAAATTGATATTAAATATTAATAAGCATAAGTGCTAATTATTTAGGGAATTAACACTGTGAGTAGTTATTAATTCCTGCTGTTTTACATGGATAAGCATGAAAAATCACACATGTATTACTAGTCTGCAAACTTAAAAATGTTGGGTCTGTTCATTCTAATTGCATTTGCAATTTCTCAAATCCATCTTTGTGTTGTCAATCTGTGGTAAATCAGTGATATACTTGCCTTAAACCTGATCATGGAAATAATATGGAGTTTCTTCATAATCCTATTGAGTTTAAGTTCAGCTGCATCAGCTGTAATACTTTGACTCTAAAGAATGTACATACCATTATGCATCTATATTTGACGCAAAATTCTAATCTGGGAAAGACCACTATCAATACCTGATCTTGGTATAAGTCCCGATCTGATTTGTATTTTCACAACAGTGTAAAAAAAAAAAAGGTTATTTTATATTAAACACTAAAGAAAACAAGGTACTTACTGTAAAAAAAGTGATAAGGGAGTATTTGTTCTCCGTTCACTTAATTTTGGCAGACAGACATTTAATTTTTATACAGCTACAAGGACTAACTCTTGGTTTGACAGAATTACAGATTGATCCCAGACATGGATTTGCCCTGTTTTTACACATAAGCCTTTCATGGGTTTGTGGTGCTTCTTTTGATCTGGTTTGGAACATGCAGTTCAGTGGTCCTAAACAATTATAGATGCAGAAATAGTTTATAAACTAGTTTTGGCCTCTTTAAGCAGTGGCTTTGCAACTATAAATGGAAAATCATTCGTGGGTAGGATGCCACTTTGTTCTTTGATGTACAATATTTTTTCTGTGCAAGAGTCTCTGAGCAGACGTGAGTTTGTCAGGCACAGAAATATGGAAGATCCATGAGAGTTTCTGCTTGCAGCACAGAGACAGTGCCACCTTCAGCCTGCCTTTTAATGTGTATGGAACCCAGTTAAAATTTTGCTGTGGCACATCATCATGTACTGCACTGGTTAATTTGCTCTAAAATGTACCTATATCTGTTACAGGTCTTCTGGATGGGGCATGCGTGCACATAATGTGACCATAAGGAATGCTGCTAAGAACACTGTAGCAGTAAAAGTCCATTAAAGTTAAGAATATTGGTATTCTCAGTTGCCTCAACCTCTTGTATGTCAAAGCTCCTAGACATCTTAATGACCCTCCACTCGACTCTCTGCAGCCTCTTTTATTTGTTGAGAGACCAAACTGAACACAGTGCTCCAGACGTGGCTTCATATGTGCTGAATAAAGGGCTGTAATCATGTCCCTTGACCTGCTGGCTATGGTCTTGCTAACGCACTCCAAGATGTGGTTAGTCTTCATTACTGGAGGGACACACTGCTGACTTTGTCCAATTGGTGGTTTCCTGGGTCCTCTTGTGTAAAACAGTTAGTCCCGGCCTGTACTCCTCTGTAAGTATGTCCTATCCCAGATGCAGGATCTTGTATTTATCTTTTCGGAGCTTGAAAACAGTTGTATGAGATACACACTCACTCAGATTGTTGAGGTCTCCCTGAATGGCAGCTATACCCTCTGGTATACCAACAGCCTCCCTTGATTTGCTGTCACCTTGTACTTCCTTAGGTGTCACCTAAGGGTCTCATCATGCAGGTCATGGGTGAAAGCATTCAATAATAGGCGGCCTTGTATTGATCCCCGGGAAATACCACTTGGAATCACCTGCTACTTGGACCTCAAGCAGTTATTAGCTACCCTTTCAGGCCAATGATCTGGTTAATTTTTAACCCACCTTGTAGTCTGCCTGTATCTCCGAGTTTGGCTGCAAGGACACTAGGGAACTTTATCAAAGGCCTTGCTAAAGACAAGGAGAACGACACCTACTACTCCAATCTCACCCAGAGAGCCTGTAATGTAGTTATAGAAGGCAGTCAGAGTGACTAAACTCAATTTGCCCCTGGGAAATTCAGGATGGCTTTTCTCAATCACATTCTTGTTGTTATGTGAAGGGAAATGCTTTCCATGAGTACTTGCTCCATAGTTTTCTCAACAGCTGAGAGAGAGTTGGTCAACCTGCTATCACCTAGATCCTCCTTCTTGCAATTTTCGAAGACATATCTTTTCTATAGTTGTCAGAAACCTCCTCTCATCACTGACTTTTCACAAATGAGTGCCCTTCCAATGACATTTGCTGGCAGTACTTTCAGATGTATCCTATCCAATCCTATGGTCTTGTGTTACATTTCCTGCTTGTTTAAATAGACCCTTGCTATTTGAAATGGAGCTATGGGAGGCCTGAGAGCAGACATTGCCAGTAGAAACTGAGGCAAAGAAGACACTGAGTAACTGTGTTCTGTGTCACAAGGTCACCTGTTATTCAGCAGCAGGCCTAGATTTTACTTTTGCTGCAAAAATGTTGTTGCCCTTGGCATCCTTCATCAATTTTAACTGCATGCAACCATTGGCCCTCTAATTCCATCCTTACATGCCTGGGCAATGCTGCTGTATTCCTCCTCATTTTGTCTCTGCTTCCACCTCCCATGTGCTTCCTTTTTGTTGCTGAGCTCAGTCATGTATTCACTGTGCTGCCAAAGCCCCTGCTATACCTGCCTGTTTGCTTGCAAATGAGGCTCTTCTGTGGTAAAAGTAACATAAATAATAAAAATGAGGAATAACCTTTGCATATAGAAGATTATAGAGGAATGTGGTAATGATGGACAAGGCTATGAGACACTTGTAGAAATCACTACCTGTTTGGTGGAGACACTTGTAAGCTAAGGGGTTAAACACTGACCTTTATCAGGGGAGTATTAATTTAAGAGTAGGCAAAGAATGTAACCCCTTTCATACAGACTAATACCAGCATACTGTTAAAAGAAGGTTGAAAAACTGGAAAAGGTTTTGAGGAGAATACAAGGTCTAGGACCAGTGTCTTAAAACATGAAGCTTTAATAGCTTGATATATTTTGTTTATTTTGGAGAAGGTTAAGAGGTGACCATCACAATCTAGAAGTATCTACAATTTATTTTATTTTTGTCTCACCTGGTAGGTAGGGTAATTGATAGCTCTTTAAGTCTCATGCAGGAGAGTTTTCCAACCTGAAAACTGAAAGAAAACAGCAAGCTGTTGAAGTAGAGTACGGGTGGATATCAAAGGATAACTGTGGATGTAGTCCTCCATTAGCTGAAGACTTCATGCTGAAACTGGATTTAAAATAAGAGAAGAAGATATGCTCATATGTAAAAAGAACTTAGCGATTTAATGCAGAATTTGCTTTAGATACCATGACATTGTGTGAAGGAAAGTCAGACTGGAAAGTCTCTGCAGTATTAATATTTATGACTCAAAGAGCATGACTCTCTACATAACTTGGTACCTCATCTTCCGTTGTTACGCAGGTGGCACATTGTGTTGTAAAGAGATTGTGCAATTTCAGAAGCTGTTTTCCCCATTTCAAAAAATATATTGGAGAACTAAAGTGTATTGGAGAACTAAAGGTAACAAGAATGTCTGAGGATATGAAAAAAAACACCCAAAACCTCTTTTGAAAGATTAGGCCTTTTTTTTTTTTCACTTTATAGAGAAGATTAAGAAAGGGGATGCAGTAAAATAATGGTCTATATACAGTAAATTAGATGACCATGTTCTCTCTCATCTAACATGAGCACAGGAGAATCAAGGAAAATTAAAAGGTAACATTCAAAACTGATAAAAAAAAAAACCAACCCCAAACCTAACCTGTAATTACCTCTACTTATGAAACTTGTAATTAGACCATGGAACTCACTGCCAAGTCACTAAGACCAAGAATGTAACAAGATTAAAAAGAGTATTGTATTTTTAGGGATAACAAGAATATTCTGAGTTATAGTTGGAGGATAAGAATAAAAGAAGGGCTATTAGAAATCTCAAGTTTCAAGGTGGACACCAAGTTTTTGTCTTGTAGAATAAGTTGATACTGACATTGGCAAATCAATGACTGGGAGTGTGAGTGAGGAGGAGGTGGTTCACCTCTGCCTGCTCTCGGGTCTTTGTGTAGAGTGAGACAAAGTGCTGGAACAGTTTGTGTAATGAGGCAATTCTTGATAAAGTACTGTATTTGACTGGTTTAATTCTGTTTGTTTCAGTAGTGTTATAAACTGCTGCAATGATGTGAAAAACTTATCCCGGTGTTTTATTCAGTGAGATAGAATGGATGAGTACTTTTCAACCTATAATCTATGCACTGGTGGAAATAGTAAAACATCACAAAGTGTTCTATCACTTTTACATTTGCCCACATGCAACCCAACAAAATTGAAGGGGGAAAAAAGAGAAGTAATTAAAAAAAGTTAAGGTTTACGTTTTTTGGTTACTTGGTAAAAAATAGCAAGTTGCAAAAGATCAATACATAATCCTTCAATTAAAATTAGAATCCTTTGGTTAAAATTAGAGAAACACTGGAACAGATGATCTCTTAAGATTTTGTATGGAAATAATGAATTTAGAGGGACATTTACCATATGGGATGAAGTAAAAAAACCATTGTTCTTCTGTCTGTGTTTGACTGTTCAAGAAATGTTAGAATACAGATTGAACTGGATTCTGTTGGCTTCCTATGTCTAAGTTCTAGTATGAAAATTTTGGAATATGAAGGTGTCCTGGTTTTAGTGACTGGCCCAGCTGTAGTCCTTGACAGAATGATAAATATATGAAAGCTTTATCAGAGTTGTGACCATCATAGCTAAAAAATTTAGATCATTCCATTGGATCTGTGACCTGATCCAAAATGTATCTTTCTATACTTGGGAACAGATAGAAAAGTTTTATGTTTAATAATAATAATGATAATAATAATGACTTGCAAAAAGACAATATACTCAGCTACGAACTCTTCACTTGGTCTCTCTTGAATCTTGACGCTGTACCAAACTAGAATAGTAATGTTGTGAAACAAAATGTTTTATTTTTATATGGTCCTATGCTACTGATTTCTACTCTGCAATATATTTCTAATTTTCAAGCGAGAGGAGTAATTTGAAAGAGACTGAGAGGACAGTTGATGAGAGGGAGTTAAATCAAGAACTGTTAAAATAATGTCCTAGTTGTAATAAGGACATGATGGAATAGGTTCATGTTTTTAAGTGCAGTAGGTGGATGCACTTTGAAACAGCAGTTTGAGTTTTCAGCCAGTGTTGAAAACATTACGACTACGTAAGCAGCTACGTAAGTTAAGGCTTCATGAACCAAAATTGAACAGTGCAGAAGTGCTCAAACTTTTCCTACTATTTTACCATCACTTCCTGTGTGCCTCCATCTCCACTTTGTCTACTTCAGCTTCTCAACCACTCTGTAATGAGAAAACTACCATAAAGTTACCGTAATCACGGAAATAAGATCTGTCCTTTGAACCACATATGGGAGGGAACCACCAGATTGCTTTGAATGGGTGTGTCCCAGCTTTCTGATTGACAAGTTGACAGACTTGGTGTTCCTGATCTTTGCTAAGCTAAAGGAATGTCATTATTTACCAACAAAAGCTCCAGTCCTGCATGTGCATCCCATGTGTAGCCTTCTGCGGAACTGTCACTAGTCATTGGTACTTTCATTAGTGTCAGACACTGACAGTATCGTTAGCAAGCTGAATTTTTGTGTGTGCCTTCTTCCATACTGCTAATGTATGTAATTGACAACAGAAGTTCACGTGGAGGAGAAAGTTATGTATTAAATAGATTTTTTCTGTAAGTATAATTATTCTTGTCAGTGTAGGCCACATTTCCACATTTTGTTTTTTTGAAGTCAGATCAAGTCTATAAGAAGAACAATTCCATTTTAGCATGTACAGAAAGTTGATACTTGATTTGTTAATGTACTATGAAAATTATAAAGAAAGGATTTGAAGGAATGAGTTTTTTAAATGATCTTTGATCAAGGCTCATCTGAATGCACTCCAGCATTTATACTATAATTAAAAACATAGTGGCTGTCCTTGCTCAATGTTTTATTCATAGATAACTAAGGTATGTACCATAAGCTGCATATGACTGTGATCAAAGGACACTACAATGTATCTTATCAGTAGTAGTATACTAACTTTATGATCAGACTTTTTCCTTTCTGCTGCGTTTCCATGAACTTCATAAAGGTTATTGTAGTTTTTGTTATGTTAATCAGTATCTTATTGAGTTTGATTTTTTAATTGCTTCCTAACTGTTGCAAATCTAACAGCAACTATGCTATGATTTAACTATTATGCTTTCTGAAAGGATGATTTTACTCATATTTCAAGCTGGTAAGTCTCTTCTGCCTGATCCAAAAATGTGTCCACAGCAAACCAAGAAAGGGTAACAAAATTGAACTGCAAAAGCTGAGACATACAAGACAATAGGTCCATTTTGGATGTTTTAGCCATATAATCTTTTATTCCTTTCCCATGTACATGTTTTTGAGAACAGATGTGAGACTTTATGGCTCTGAATATATATGGAGAGCTTTCCAAAGGGTCTGGTTTTGAGGAGATGGAGACTTGGTGTTGTTTGTATTTATGCATAGTTGGGAAGTAATTCAAATACGCGAAAAGATCCCATTTTGGATGGTAAGGGTATCCTGTTTGGCCTCCTACTGCTACTCAGGAATTATATGACTGTTGTCCAGGTCCTTTGTCATCTGCTGTCATCTGCTTTGTCATCTTCCTATGTGGAAGCCTCAGATATGCTGTTATCTGAAATTTTTCAGACATCTAATAGTTTAGATGCCTAAATATTTCTTTCTGTTACCTTGCAGAAACTGTGATCCTATAATATGTTATGTGTGTTCTGGGTTTACTGTAGATTTTCAGATGCTTCATGAATGCACAATCAGAATCTTAACCAGATTGGTGCATATAGGACAGTCTGTCGTGGTTCAAGCCAGCTGACCAGGTTGACAACAAAGAACCACACAACCACTCGCTCACTCCTCCTCCAATCCCCATCCCCACAGGGATGTGGAGGGAGCAAATTCAACTAAAAAGGCTCAAGGATTGGGATTAGGACAGGGAAGGTCCATCCATGGTCATGGGCAAAAAAAAAAAGAGCAGACTTGGGAGAAAAGAAGTTTAGTTTACCATCACCATTTATCAACTACATCAGAGGGGAATAGTGAGAGGAATACATAGATAAATACAATCCGATCTGAAATATCCTTCCTCTCCCTCCACCCCTCCCATCTTCCTAGCTGCCTCCTCCCCATCATCAGTGCAAAGAGAAGGCAAGGTGGGGGTGCAGTCCATCTGGCCATTACTTGTTGCCCACAGCAATCCTCCTTCTTGGGAAAGAGATCTCCTCACAGTCTTCTCCTGCTGCCACATGGTGTCCATCTCACAGGAGGCAACCCTCTCCCACCATGTGAGTCTGTCCTGTTTGGAGTTATGAGTTGCTTTGGGTGTGTCCTCTCCTGTGCTGTCTCTCTCCCCTCTGGCATGAGGTCCTCCACTTACCACTACATCCTGGACATTCTTGCCGCTGTTGATCCCTTCAGCTTGCAGGTAATCATCTCGCTGCCATGTCACTCACCATGGGGCTCCAAAGAAATGCTCTGCTCTGGTGTCTTTCTTCCTCTTTTTCTTCACTGACTATGTTTCTTTGCTTTCCTCTCACTTCCCCCTCCTCCAACAGAAAAAAAAACCCCACAACACAAAGACAGGACAGACAAAAGAGCAAGAGGAAGTGGTCCAATAGGTGCCTCTCTTAAATACATTGATCTCAGAGGTGCTGATAGGCCTGGCCTTGGCCAGAGGCAGGTGTGACTTTTACCTGGGGCTGGGGGGAAGCTCCCAAAGTTTCATAAGAGTCATCCTCCACAGCCCTCCCACAGCTAAAAAAACCCACACCAGACTCAAACCCATGACACACTCATGACTACCTAACTTGTGCTTTTGTCTACACAGAAAGTAAGAATGTATCTTGAGGTCATTCCCAAGCCTGTTTACGTCAGTGAGTCAGTATAAGTCTTTACACTCAGGTCCTAATAATTGTTTAGCTCTGATGAACTTCCAGGAATTATGTTTACCTGAAAACCCTGTCCTTCAGCCCTTCCCTTTCTGCTGTGTGTTGGAAACTACCCACAATCATGTTCTGCTAAAGACTGCTGCTGTCATACTTACTATTCCTTGTCCTAGTTATATCTTTTTCACCTTTCCATGTAATTTTCGTAGCAGCAATGAATCTGAGACAAGACAGAGATTGTTGTGCCTCAGACCAAAACTTCTGCTTTCCAAATGCAAAGCATGAGGTGTTCAGCTTTTGTCCTGGGTGCCTGCCATGGGTTGACGAAGAAGAACATGTATTATCAAGTTATTTTAACAATTGCTTTTGACTAGCCCTTAGTACTACTGTGGACATTGATCGTGCAGAAGGGTATATCTGAAGAGGCACCTGACTCAGAGTTTGGCAGAAAACAACAACATCCACTTGGAGTTGAAACATTATCCTGTGGTGAAAGTACTAATATACTCCAGTGGTTAGGGCCTTACAAAAGAAGGGACTAGACTTTTGGCATCAAAAAGAGGCACAGCTGTAGCTTCCTAGGAAGGTCTTTTAGTTTGCAGGCTAACGGTACTCAGTGTTTCCACTCTCTGAGATGAAGACTGTGTGGTTTTGAGCACAGGATTGCATGGACACCAAAATGAAGTCCTCTAATAACTTTTATTGATATTTGGTATCTTCAGCAGTAAAGTGATTCTTCAGTGTAGGCAGTGTGAATTCTTCTTGAGCCTTGAGAATTTAAATTCCAAATGAAATAAAAATTGAAGCATTCTGAGTGTGTCCCTCATGGTTAGGGTAATCTTAAGCGATGGGGGAATACTGGACTAAATCGTGGTCCAGAGGTCATTTCTATATTTATTGTATTGATCTGCTTTGATTTCAGCAAAGCCTTTGACACAGTCTCCCAGAGCATCCTCCTGGAAAATCTGGCAGCCCACGGCTTGGACAGGCGCACCCTTCACTGGGTAAAAAACTGGTTGGATGACCGGGCCCAGAGAACGGTGGTGAATCTTACTGCATCCAGTTGGCGTCCTGTGACCAGTGGTGTCCCCCAGGGATCAGTACTGGGCCCAGTCCTGTTCAACATCTTTATTCATGACCTGGATGAGGGGATTGAGTCTACCCTTAGTAAATTTGTAGATGACACCAAGCTGGGGGAGAGTGTCGATCTGCCAGAGGGTAGGAAGGCACAGCAGAGGGACCTGGACAGGCTGGGGCGATGGGTAGAGGCCAATGGTATGAAGTTCAACATGACCAATTGAAGGGTCCTACACTTTGGCCACAATAACTCCCTGCAGCGCTACCAACTGGGGGAGGAGTGGCTGGAGAGCGGCTGGCAGGAAGGGACCTGGGAGTGCCGGTTGACAACCGGCTGAACATGAACCAGCATGTGCCCAGGTGGCCCAGAAGGCCAGTGGCATCCTGGCCTGTATCAGGAACAGTGTGGCCAGCAGGAGCAGGGATGTAATTCTGCCCCTGTGCTCAGCACTGGTGAGGCCTCACCTCGAGCCCTGTGTGCGGGTCTGGGCCCCTCACTGCAAGAAAGACATTGAGGGGCTGGAGCGGGTGCAGAGGAGAGCAACAAGGCTGGGGAAGGGACTGGAGGGAAAGTGCTGTGAGGAGAGGCTGAGGGAGCTGGGGGTGTTTAGCCTGGAGAAGAGGAGACTCAGGGGGACCTTATCACTCTCTACAACTGCCTGAAGGGAGGGTGTATTCAGGTGGGGGTTGGGCTCTTCTCCTAAGCAACCAGTGACAGGACCAGAGGGCACGGCCTGAAACTGTGTCAGGGGGTACACTGCCCAGGGAAGTGGTGAAGTCATGGTCCCTGGAGGTGTTTAAGGAGAGGCTGGATGTGACACTTAGTGCTGTGGTCTGGCCGATGTGATGGTGTTGGGTCATACGCTGGACTTGATTTCAGAAGTCTTTCCCAGCCTCAGTAATTCTGTGATTCTGTGATTCTGTGAAAGGACGTTGTTATACTAGGATATAAAATATATATCAGTGATACAGAAAAAAAAAAAATGTATTGAAGGAGCTGGTAGCAGTGTTTAACATACTACTAAAATGTGTTTTCGCTGGTACTGAAGTAGAAGCTATAGGTAATTGATAGGTTAATAGAGTTAGAAACTGAAAAAGACTGAGTGGTTTATAAAGCAAGAAAGTGAGTGAAAAAAACAATGGTGTATCCAGGACTGCTTAGGCTAGAGAATGGTGACTAAGACTTAATTCTGAATGGCACCTGAGAAGGAAACTGATGACAAGCTCCTCTCTCTCTGCTTCCACAAATAGCAGGGTCAGCTAACAGTATTCTGCTGCTGCAGACTTTTGTTGTGGTACTGAGCCTGACAATATTTAGTAGTTCAGAATCTATGTTTGAAATACATGTAAGAAAGCCTGTGTAGATGGTTCTAGCTAAGGTCAGAGGCTGAGGTGTCTAGCATTTTCTCTAAGAACTGTGGCCTCTGTTACTGTAGAGTCTGGGTTATCTCCTGACATGGAGAGCCTCTGTCTTTTACTCTTGTTATTCTTGCTTTGCCCAGACATGCCCATATGTTGTTTTAGTTAGGTGAGGTAGCAGTGAAGTAGATAATTTTGAGTAAATTGTTCAGTGTGCTCTGGAAGCACAACCATGCTTCCAGAGTGGCAACCAACAGGGATATGCACAACTGTGTGCTACCCTAATATAAGTTCAGGCCATATAAATGCAAACTGGAACGGGCTGCCTAGGGAAGTGGTTGAGTCACCATCCTGAAGGTATTTAAAAGTTGAGTAGTTGCAGTGCTTAGTGACATGATTTAGTGATGGACCTGGCATCGCTACGTTAATGATTGGAAGTGATGATCTTAAGGGTCTTTTCCAACCTAAATGATTCTGCGAATGAAATTGATAAAATAATACACATTAACAATTCCCCCTTTAATTGGTGATCCTGCTGCAGCTGTACCGTTAGTTTGCCTTGGGTCATAGCATTTCTCTCTTTGAAGCTCTGGCAAAGAAAATTCCAAAAGGCAAGACCAAAAGCCAATTCTGAGTCTTCAAAATGTGTTGAAATTCTCAAGGATCCAGATGACTCCTCATTATTTTAGAGTTCTTGGGAGAAAGTTACCCAGGCCTGTTTATTTTCCAGTGTTTATTTTTAATTGCTTTTCTTTAACATCATCCTTAGCTAATCTTAGAAAAGGAAATATATCACCGTTATTTTTTGATACAAAGACACACTTAGCTGTGCTCCAAATACAGAACAGAAATATGCTGAACACCTCTGCCTTTTCCTACATGATTAACAACCTTGTCATCTTCCTTTTCTGATGTAATTGATATTCTTGCCACCTCTGTAGCAATGTTCAAAAGAACTAGGATTTCTTTTACTTCTGACTTTTATTAAAAATCAATTATTGTCCCTTGTCCTGTTGAACACAAAATTTTTCTGCTAATAATTTTAATTTCCCCTGTTACCTGTTTTTCTTAACTTCTCTTTTATAGTTCTTGATTGCATATTTAATGACTGTTCTTTGCCATCTGTCTGCAAGAAAATAAGGTATATCTGTATTACTAATACTTAAAAAAAGATGAATGTGAGAAACTTAATAATAAATTCCTACATTTTGAAAATGTGTGAAATACTTGGACTGAAGGTAGTGTCTCTGTAGTTTAAATATAAACTCTCATAATTTCTAATGTGTCCTGCAGTCAAAAAGGGGAGAATGAGTCAATGTTTTATTGCTTGCCATACACTGCATTTCATATTCTTTCATAAGAGACGAAATTTCTGGTGAAATAGAACATTTAAATTCATAACGAATGTTGAAGTCCATTTTCAGATTTGTAAAAAGTGCCCGTCTGAGGACACTTACAGACTTGAGGCAGTTAATTAATAAAAAAAATAATTCTTTCAGTTTTGTGCCTTGCCCCTCAGAAGGCCACTGCCACCCTTGGCACAAAGGTGGCTCATGCAGTTATTGACGCGTCTGCTACAACTATTAAATCTGTTCTTTAAGGTAAAGTAGTCTCAAGGGTGAATCATTTTAGCTGGGATTTTCCGTAAGTATTATATTACAAAAATATAGCTTAGTTCATAGAATCATAGAATGGCCCAGGCTGGAAGGGACCTTAGAGATCATTTAATCCAACCTCCCTGTCATGGGCAGGGACGCCTCTCAACTAGATCAGGCAACACATGGGGACCCAACGGGAATTGAACCCGTGACCTTTGGTGTTTCAGCACCACACTCAACCGAGTGAGCAAAGTTATGGTTTCTTTAAATTCTGTGCAAGTAAAAAGAGGCAAAGTATAGTGATAGCAGTTCTGGCAGCCCACCTTTAATAATTCACAAAAGAGAAGCTATTATGTCTGTTGCCATTTGTTGTCATATTATTGGACATTTTGGTGTTTGTTCCCACAGCACTTCACAAGTGTTTTAGGCACAGTTCTAATCTCTCATATTCTGGATTTTCTCCACTGAATTCAAAAGGGTTTCCATTGTCATAAGAGAGATTTAAATAAGACCACTGCAGACACATCTATGCAGTTGTGGTCTTACTGGCCTATTGCTTTTTTTGTTTCGTATCACTTACTTTATTTTGCTGAAGCAAATGGGCCTTTTTTTTTCACCCATTTTTTACCCAGGACAAAGAGGTAACAGAACAAAGACTTATCAGCCTGGAGGGTCATATTGCTGAAAAACAGGCTTAAAGACAAATATCTTCTACTTAGTTTCATTTTAGTTTGATTTTTCAAGCTTTATTCTATTGTTTGCATATTTTTTTTTTTTTTTTTTTTTGATGTGGGTCCATGGTTATCCAAATTACTGAACTTTGCACTTAGACAGGAAATAATAATCAGTGAAAGGATTATATGGAGAACAAGTGCCTCTCATTTCCTGCTCTGGTTTCAGGATTACATGTTACAGATAACAGGATGTCATAACACTTGGAGATCTGCTGCATGATATCATACAAAGTGGTGTGCTGTGCTTTAAGAGTGTGATGAGGAATCATAGAATGCATTAGAAGTGAATGGAAAAGCTTTCCTATTAGACTAGTTGTCACTGTAATGAGTCTGTTCTTAACTACAAATTTCTAAGTGCCATAGTAATAGCGTTAGTAACAACGAATGCCATAGCAAGTCCAAGAATGAAATAGCTTTCATAATTTATGAAGGAAGATAGAAATTTCATCTCACAAGCAATGTCTGGTACACGTGTGTAGTAAACTGTACACATCTTACCACTTAGTGTGCAAAATAAGCAAAATAATGCTTACTGCTTCCTTCATGTGGAAACAAGATGTCAGGAATCTGTCTTGTATTCAGAATGCACTATGTATTCCTTCAGTATGTCTTCACAACAGGATGAGTATTATATTCTAACAGACCAAGGATCCACTACAGACTATACATACGTACTGCTTCAAGACTCTGTATTGCAAAAAAAGTCATCAAATTGCCTTTGATTCTGACGGTTCCTGGTGTGACTGCTCTTATACCAATGGTGAAGAGCTGCAGCAGCAGCTGAATCAGCCAATAAGGTGCCTCTCCTCTAATTTCTCTGGAGATAGCTAAGGGTCAAGCATTTGAACATAGTTTCTTCCTTCGTGATTATGTGTTGCCAAGAACAAAAAAGGCTATGCTAAAACATTTTGCACACAAGGTAGGGTTGCCTTCCCTCAAAAGTTTATCAAAGTGTATTAAAACCTTCAGGATAGTCTTGCTTGGGTATTCCAGTAAATGACTTGACCCAATGGTCAAGAGGGTTGTATGTCTTTCAGATGCTGTGAAGTTTTTAAAGAAATAGGGAATGCATAGAGGCCAAAGAGCATGGACAGTAGATACGGTAGTGCATTGACTTCTGGATGTTGGCTGGCCTTAGCTCTCTAAGTGCATCCTAAGATGTTTAGGCTGTGTGTGGCTTTGCTTTGAAGGTCTTGTGCTCTGGGAAATCAAGAGAGGAGCCTCTTGGAGTTAGATGCTGAAGTGCTCAGGAAGATTGGGAGTTGGTAGCATCACTGCTACAGGACATAAAGTATGTGAAGTTCTAGGATGTATAAGTTTTTTTTTTCATCCATCTTTTAGTATTTCTTCTGTCTTCAAAACTAGCACCCTTGCTGGAACTGTAGATTTTTCATTGAACATGGCTATCAGTTTTCATGTAAGGATACTATTTTCCTAATGAGTCACAGCAAGCCTGACTGGGCTGTGATTGAGCGCTGCTGTGGAAGGAGGTTCTCTTTTACCCTTCCTGCCTACTTCTACCCACACTGTTCCCTTTTATGTTCCCACTGCTTTCTGGCCTTGATATTGGTGCCCAGTAGAACTGTGGTTGATTTATCCCTCTGTCATTATAGAACTAGACTAGCAAAGAAATAACCACACTCAGTGCACTTACACTTACTGTGTCTGTCTAGCACCAAAGTTGGTCAGGAACAGCAAGAGAAAGACAGCACTGCAACAATCAGGAATTAGATTTACTTAGGCTGCTGTAGGAGCCACATTTTTGAGTGTTGTTTAGTGGCAGCAAGAGATTATTTAAATCAAAGCTACAGTGGTCCAACCCTGCATTGTTGGCTGTATATTTTTACTTTCACCTTTGTGCTGGCACTCATGCTTGTCTAACTGGGAGATGAACTCAGAAATGCATCTTTTCACCCTATGTTGAAATTCCTTGTTTAGTCATGAAAGCAGCTACTGTTCCTTTAGCTTTTTCCTAGCCATTTGTTTGTCTTCCATGCCTTATGAAGCCTTTTCTTTCCAGGAAACAGATTCCTCGGCCCATTGCTGATATGTGCATTATTATGCAGTTCGTGGACTCAGAACTATGTGTCATCCAATTATGTAGGGATTGTACTCCTTTATTTATTGCACCTTCTTTACAAGTAGCCACCCTAAAAGGTGTTCCACATGGGAAGTGTCTCAAGGCTTCAAATACCATGTCACAAAGTATTTCTTCTGGATTATCAAATGTGGGAAGCACTTGAAGGAACATGGAAGAATTTTCTATGGGATTGGAAAAATAGTGTACCCCATCCTTCACTGTGGAACGCCTTTGAGTTTTCTTCTGTGGCTGAACAACTCTAGTGTGAAAGCCTCTTCCCTGGAAGTGTTCAAGGCCAGGCTGGACAGGGCTTTGAGCAACCTGGTCTAGTGGGAGGTGTCCTGGCCCATGTCAAAGGGATTGGAAGTGGATGATTTTTAAAGTCCCTTCCAACTAAAAACTTTCTACGATTCTATGATTAACTCAAACACCCCATTCATATCCCGTTAATTAGTAGCAGGGAATCTCTTTATCCAAATGTCAGATTCCAACAACACTGCAACATTTACTTCCTAGTTTTTGTAATTGTGCAGAAGCCAATGGGCTCTACTGTGTAGAACAAAACCAATAAACAGAGAATGGCAGAAGGAACCACTGAGCATACAAACCTAATCTGCATCACCTGTCACCTCACTGGAGGAATTGGGACAGACCGTGTGTATTAAGCTGTAATGAGTATCGAGGTAGTTATGACTAGCAGCCTGTGAGCAGAAATGCTTGGCTTAATGTGAGCTTGGGAGGATAAGTGTTTCCCTGTTATTTAATTATGCCATCATTTTTTTTTTTTTTTTTTGTCAATGCCTGTATCAGTAGTTAAAAGCTTATATTAATTGACGGCGCATTAAGTACGAATCTCCAAGTTGTGCTGGTTTGTCTATGACACCTTGATTGCAGGTAGGAATATGCTCAGCAAAAATAATGTAGCAACTGAAGATATCCAACTGTTGCTTTCTGGTGCATAGTATTAGCTTCTGTTATAGTGTATCCTATCCTGGAGTTCAACTGAAAGTTTCTGTGACCACTTTCTACTTCTGAAAAAATCAGCTAAATTATTTCAAGTAGTTTATTTATCAATGTGAAGGGGGTTAGCTGATGTGTCTTGAAGCAGCCTGGGGAGCACTCCAGGCAGTTCAGTGGAGAAGAATTGGTAAAGGAGTGCTGTCATGGAAAAGCATTAATCCTGTTCTGCTAGAAACACCTGCATTTCGTAAAGCAAATGAGGTTGTGCTTTACCAACAGGAAACTGATTCTGTCCATTGCTGCAGCACTGTTTTGCAGAACTGTACACTTGGTAATCTCCAGTGGCAGCGTGATGTTGGATAGCTGGGAACCGTTGTGCTTTTGCCTAGCACAGGGTATATCTGTTCTCATTTCTGGCTCTAAACTGCCATGGATTGATAGCACCTGTCATGTCTACCTATGCCAGTTAAAAAACTTGATGCCTCTCTTCTGAATGCAACTAGCCTGTAGATCTGTCTCAGGCAAAAGGGTTAGCAAAATCTACTATTTAAATCCCTTAAGGCAAATTACCTATCTTTACCAAAGTGGGTTAAGGTCTCCTTACGTGTGTAAATCTGGAAGTTGCAACCTGTTGCTCTGTGCAACTAGATTACAAAGTAGGTTTAGACTGCTATCCTCTGTGGCTAGACTGCAACCAGTACCTAAAACAAACTTCTTTAGAGTTACTTTTAGTATTTTGAGCTCTTTATAGATAATCCTTTCAGGTTAGTTATACTTCACTTAACAGCATATTCTCTGAGTCATATTTTATTCTTTGTGTCTCTCGGCCTCTTTGGCTTTGGAGATAGAAGACATGATCATGTCTCTGAGTTCCAGATTGCTGGAGGCTGGGAGAATGTATAGAAATTATATATTCTATGTTTTCCCTATTCGTATGCTCTCCCCTAGGCATATGCTAGTAGCTACTGCTGGGAATTGGATGCTAGGCTAAAGAGATGTTTGGGTTCACCTGTTACGGATGTTTACATGGTTTATTTCTATATGGCTCCAGGAAAACAGCAGCTACTCTGTGACTTTTCAGCTTGTCACCGAGTGGGGAGTTGCTTTTCAGTTTTCTGGCCATGTGCAGTCAAGAAGGGAAGTTCAAGAAATTTATTAAAGCATGAAGAAAAATATTTGGCCTTTCCTTTTATAAAGGACACTTAAGCATGAAAAAATAAAAGGAAGCAAAATGAAAACAGGGGATACAATGAAGAACTGAAGTAGATACTCTTCATTGATAAAGAGAAAAGGAACAATGAATCTATTAATAAGGCAAGACATTAACTGAAGAAGACACTGTATGAAAGGGAAACGGTAAGCACTGTAGCAAATGATACTGTAAAAGAAATACAAAATGTTTACATGGAATTTTAAGAACAAATAGAGATGGGAATTCATGAAGACTGTTTTTGAAACTTGAATTTTTTAGCAAATAAAAATATTAAATAAATGCCTTTTGTAAATACTGTGACTCCTCATTAAATGGGCAGTATTTTTATTGACACACTAATTCACATGTTCAGAATGCTTCAGTCATCAAATCATGGAATTTAGAATTGCAGTGTTTGTGTGTATGTGTGTGTTCATGTGTGTATTTGTGGTTTGGGCGAAACTGGTATTTTTTCATTTGAATCAGACAGAGGTGGTGTCAGGGTGTTTTCTTTCTGGCATTTATTTATCATAGCTTACAGTTTGCTTTGTTGTTCAAATAGTATGTGACTCCACCCTTTCTCATTATTGCCAACCAGGGATATAAGACTTCTTTAGAGAGTTTCTAGGTTGACACTACTGAAGTCTGGTATCGTCTTGCTTTCTAATGCCTTTAGGATCAAGACTTTGGAGAGAAAATGGCAAGCATTGTATCATGACTGAAAAAAATCTGTTTCTGTAGAAGAAAACATGATGTTGAAACAAAATTTTTATGCTAACCTGTTCCTTTCTTAATTGGAAATAAATTGCCCCCTTTCACTCCATTCTGAACTTCCTGTGTAGTTAGCTTGTACAAGTCCAGGATTGCAATTGCTGTGTTTAAGAATGTGTGGGGTTGATCTCCTGAAAGTATTTCAAAGGAATATGCAGACAGTAAGTGTAAGCATACCTTCCTCTCCCCCACAGACAGGCTACCAGAAGTGGTTGCTCATGCTGGAAGGAAATAGTGCTTTATGCTAAGGGTGTCACAAATCACACCCAGTGTCTCCAATGCAAATGCAGAGCTCCAGGAAGCAATCTGTTTCCTTCTGTCCCTGTACTCCCTGCAGAGTGATGCAACTCTACTGTCCCTAGTGTAGAATAGTAGCTGCAGCCAAGGGTTAGAAAATGATGGGTGAAAAGGAAAATCAACCCTGTTAACTATTTCTGTGTGTGAAACTGGGTCATGAGCCTAACAAATTTGTATTATTTCGACCTTGTCTAGCATTTCTAGATTTTTAGAAGTCCTAAAATAGCAGGGAAAAGGGAGAGTAGTGTCCATGAAAATGAAGGTAAATTTTCAGTCTCCTCAGGAATGCTGTCAGTATGCTTCTTGCTTCTGAAATATTTATCTTACCTTTTTGGAGAACAGTGGTAAACGTAAAAAAAAAAAAAAAAAAAAAAAAAGTAAAATTAAAGAATTGTGTTCTATGTTTCAGTGATGGCTGCTGAAAATCAGTTTATTGCAAGATTTGGTTTTGTTCCAGTGTAACACACAGAGAATGTCATCCGTCTCCTCTATTATAAACTTTTCCATGTCTCCGCAGTAGTAAAGTCACCTCTTCTTTTCCATGTGTAGGTTCACTGTCAGGCTTAGAAAAGGATTTGTCAAAATGAGTATGTGTAGCACCCTAGCAGAGAGCACCGTATCCAAAAGCAGAAGGAGCAACTATGCAAGGGAGAGGATTCATCAGAGGTCAGGGATGAACATTTCTTGTAGATGACTAATAGCAAGGGATGGGCAACCCTTGTGTTGTTCTGAGGTTTTGTGAACCTTGTGAACTGTACTTTTGGTTTCACAGGGTTTGTGAACTGTTCCATGTTCCACCTTGTCCTTCTCCCCATGGTATTTTTCACGATGGAGGTTTTGTTGATGGTTTGTTTTGTTTTGTTTTGTTTTGTTTTCCTTTAAAAGAGAGATCCCTTTCTGTATATATTAATGCTTGAACAATCTTTCTACTTCAGCAGGTTGCTAACAAACTAGTGGGTGTAAGCTGCTTCTGTCCCTATCATCTCCTCTTTTTCTCAGTATATGGATTTTAGTAATATTTTCTTCCCAGTATTAAAGCACAGTATGGGAAAGGGACCTTCTGGGTCAGTATCAGAAAGAACTACAGCTTTTTTTTTCTTTTTTTTTTTCTATAGGTCTATTTAGCTTTGGTTTAAAACTAGTTAAGTTTCCTTCCTTTACCCTTAATTTAATGTAAATGATTTGATTTTGTATAATTCTATAGTATGTTCTTCTAGTCACTCAACTGATGTTTGAAAGCACAAATCAGAATCAGGGACCTTCTGATTTCATTAAGTTCTTTCACCACTGGGTCAGATCCCTGGACTCCACAAAATTTAAGAGGATTTTAGAATAGAAAAACATATTCCTTCTTCATTGTCATCTGTAGGAATGAATGTCCTCAGACTGATTCTCAAAGAGAGAGTTTTTTACTAGTACTCATTTAAATCTCTGTTGTAGCATGTATGCATTTATGTTACATGTTTATAACAGGTTGATTCATTATGTATACTGCTACCGCTTTGAATTATTATTTGAATTATAAGGGGAGAATCTTCCTCAGACATTGCATTGGGATGACTTGCAAGGAAATAGCCAATAATTTGGAAACTTGATTTAGTCAATTGTGGTTTGAATATCTTAATCTTATAAACAGAATAGATTTATTTGTTGGTTTGTTTGATTATTTTATTTTCAGGATAGTATTTTGGTACATTATTGCTGTGTTCTAAACTTCATCTTTAGTGGATGTCAATTTTGTTAATGAATTCTAGCTGGCCAATCAAAGAGTCAAAACTATTCTCTGTGAAATATACTAATTGAGATCGCTATACACAGTTTAATTGTTTTGGTAAATACTCTAATGTTTCATTTCTAAACAGTCCATCTTTTAATGGAGAAGGAGGAGTGGGGGGATTTAGTAATTTGCCAAAAATGAAGACGTATTTTCTAATTGCACAGATTATTCGTTAATATTGGTGCTTACAAAAAAATCCCCTAAGGCACTATATATATATATATATATATAAAAATTTTAAAAAAGGAAGTAGAACTTTATCTAAAATAGAACTTAGAAATTGAAGCCAACTTTGATGAAAGCTTCACACATTTGAAGCTGACTCTAGGGTACACAACAAATAGATGTGGAGTGTTGCAAAACTCAAATGTTAAAGCAAGAGAGCACAGTCTATATACTGCCAAGATACAGGAGGAGAATCAGCCAAAAATCTTGGTGCAATTATAATGAATTAAATATGCAAATTATGCTGTGTAGAATTTCTGCCCTGTTTACTGTCCTGCCATAAAAAGATTTCTCAATGGAGAAAATTACTTTCACGAGAACTGTAGGTTTGTAATAGAAATGGATATCTTTCAGTTTATAGCCTGAGAAAAATTGAGGCTCTTTCGCTGAATTCAGTTATTTATGCAACAATATCTTGCATAAATAACTGCAACAAAATTAATGTAAGGGCCACCGACAGAGACGTGATTTAGTGCAAATAAAAGAGTAGATTGGCAGATTTATATTCCCTAAGCACTTTCCCACAACAGCTCTTCTGATGACAAGCCAACCTAGCAAGTTTTGGCTTGCAGTTTCGGTGGTTTGCAAACTGTTTCATTTTGAAAATATGGGAGTTACTCAACACCGGGGGCCAAATGATGATCCAAGTTGTGCTGGAGTTACACTCGTGCTTCTCTGGTTACTTTTTTCAAACAGCTAATGTACACTGCTGTTCACATCGTGATCTGGTCCAGTTTCTTATGTGTTGTCGAAGGTGGTGGAAGAAAGAAAATTAAATTCCTGTCATCTGTGGTAGACCTTTGAATGTGTCTGTCTTTTTTGCATTAAGTCTAGGGAAAGCCTAGGGCACATATTTTATACACCTACTGAGCTGCCCTCTTAAGATGCGTATCTCCGTACTGACTGTAGGAGCAGTCTGGTTACCTAAGTACCTTAGACCAAAGTCGTTACCTTTATACAGCTAGAACTAGGCAAAAAGAGTCCTACTCTAGAAAAACTGACTGGAAGAGGAGATTATGTGTTCTTCATCAATGCCTTTGAAAGAAAACAGCAATACATTAGCAATCGTTTTCCTTGTAAAGGTGTTCATACTGGTTTTTTATCGCCCAGATGAATGTTAAATGTTTGCTAAGCTTCAGAAGTCGTTGCAATGTCATCCTTTAATAGAAAATTTTAAAGAGCATTTTATCGGAAAAGGAAAGTGCAAGAACATGAAATCCAATGCAAATGCTTTACGCTGATTCTTCCTAATCAAATGCAGTAATTGAGTTACATCATGGAAACTGCGTTTATGGGTACCAGAAATCAAGAAACTGGGTCTTTTTAGGAGATTGAGATTGATTAACTTTGGTTTTCATGGAAGTGTGAGCTTTCACTGAAAATACTTATAAAGACTTTCTGCTGCTCTTGGTGTCTAACATGGAATGACTTCATGCTATAGTCATTCCTTCAGTGAGGTTCAAACAAAGGCTGTCGGGTAACTGAGAAAATGAAGAGCTGCTGTAGGAAGACCACATCATATATAATCTAGCCAAAGAAAGTCTGAGGAAGGCTGGAATGTTTCTTATGAATATATCAAGGGATTAATTACTCATAGGTTGTGATGACCCGAGGTAAAAATGAATCAATTTAGACTGTGAATTTGAAATTTTTCAAGAAAAAAATGGTGTTCTATGGCAGTCTTCTAGGGGGCCAAAAACCCCAGCTACTGTTAAGATGAACTGATCATTTTAAGAAAAGAGTTATATGATATTAGATAATAAGAAACTGCCCTTGATGACCTACAAATAGCCTTGATAGTACATTTTGAAGGCTGTAGAACACAGACCATTCCTGCATTCTCTGCTTCTAGTCAAAACCATTAGTAAATGTCTATATATAGCTTAGGACACTTTCCTTTGTGATAGAAAAGCATCTGAAGATATTGTAAATTGCTGATAATATCCTTGGAATTCTGTAAGTGAGAAAATGTTCTATGGTTTGATGGAGAAAATAAAAAAAAAACAACCCAATATTAATGTCTTACTTATATTGAGAATGTTTGTTACTTATTTTTGGCAGTTGTTCAACTATAGGAGTAATTTTGGTTACACAAATGATAGTGCACATAAAACTGAAATACCCCTACTGTTATACCCTATAACACAGAAAATATCCTGTTTATGTTTTGCTTTTTAAAATTACTTTTCGAACATGCAGATTACCTCATTACTATGTTTTTGTTTTGCATCTGTGTTGTGGAGGACAGACATGGGATGGTATTGAAAGTATTTAAAGTGATTTTGCACAAGTGGAAGATTTAGTTATGACCAGAAACTAAGCTGTAGTTTAAAATAATGGCAGGATTTGGACTAGTATGAGACACTTTAATTTCTACTTATGCAGAAAGATTTGGGAACTTGTTCTAAAAATCACATCATGCACACACACTCAGAGATATGCTTTTAACCTATCAAAATATTATCAGTTAAGATTAAGAGTCAAACTTTAATCAGCAGGTGCAAGGGCACTTTGAGACTATAGCCTGTCCTTAATTCACCCTGTTGTTAGTAAGTGGCTCTATCTAAAACATATCCAGGCTTTCAGAGAAGTCAAAATAGTGAACAGAGGTCTTGACAAAGCCCTATATGTTTGGAATTGTTTCCATATATACATACATTTGTACCACAGGATATTATGTATGCACTTTGAAAGCAGACACCATGCAGTGATCACACTTAGAAGGATCACTAGAATCCTTTTGCCAGAGACTGGACTAGCAATGCCTTAGCTAACTAGACTGTATAGCAAAGTCAGTCTAGTTTTGGTTAGCTTTTTTTCCCACACTACGTACTGTACCTATATGTGGTAATTAATGACTAGTGAAGTGCTATTTAACTACTCCTGAGCATAATGAATTTAAATGTGATAACCATGGCTACCACGGTTGTCCTTCTGCTTTAAACAGTGTCTCAGTTGTGTACGTACTGTTCTTTCTATGTTGATATCATTCTTGGATCAACCAGATGTACTGTGTTGAATCCTGTTGTAATGGCTTAAACTGTTTTCTACAGATGTCTGTCTTTCTTCCTCTGCCAAAGATTGCCCTCTTAAAAAAAAAAAGATCAATAGAAGAGTGTTTGCCTGCTCCAAGATACTATCCCACAGAACTGGTCAAACCTATGATTATTAGAGACTTAAGAAGCTTGATTTTTTTATTTGAGCTGGATTTATTCAGAGATTTTTATTACTTCCCCCAAGTAGTCTCTCAGAATGTGATAGATAGTTTGAAGAGCAATGCCTAAAATCATTAAAGCAAGATTTAACATGAATTGTCCATTAAAAACCTTCCATGAGAAAGAGAAAAATTTTATGTTACTCTTTAATTATTTCATTAGTTTGTTATCTATGTTAAATTTGTCAAGGTGTGAATGTTTGATATTTGTTGGTAAAAGTATTCTCAAGGAAGGACTTTCAAAGATATGCATATAAGTATCTGAGGAAACCGTCCATTACAACTAAAGAACGTAATTAGCATTTTCAATAACTGAATTTGATCATGGGGTAGTTGATATTGGAAGGGGCCTCAGGAGTTCTGTAGTCCAACCTTCTGCGCAAAGCAGGGTTGACTTGAGATTAGACTGGATAGTTGAAGGCTTTATCCAGTTGGGTTCTGAAAAGGTCCAAGGATAGACAGAGCCTATACAGCATCTCTGGGCAGCCTGACTGTCCTCATGGAGAAACCGTTTCTCCATATGTATAGTTAGAACCTCTCTTGTTGCTTATTGTTTCTTTTCCTCCCACCTGTTCTGTCTTCTCAATAATGTGCTTGTAGGTACTGGCAGACTGCTATTAGCTCCACCTAAAAGCCTTCTCTTCTCTTCTCTTCTCCAGACTGGACAAGCTCAGGTTCCGTAGCTATTCCTCAGAGGGTAAGTGCTTCAGCTCCCAAACATCTTCATGTCCCCCCACTGAACTCACTACAGTTTATCAATGTCTGTCTTGTACTGCAGAGACCTAAGCAGAGCACAGCACTCTCACTGTGGTATGATGAGTGCTGAGTAGAAGTGGATAATCCCTTTCCTCAATTTACTGGCTATGTTTCTGTTAATGCAGCCTGTATGACTGCTGGCATGCTTTTTTTTTTCCCCTCCCATGTTAGGTCACACTTCTTGCTTATGCTCAGCTTGCGTTCTACTGATAAGATCCCTTTCCACAGAGCTGCTTCCTAGCTAGTTGGTTCTCAGCCTATATGATTGGAAGGGGTTTCTCCCTCCGATGTTCTTCAATTTGTATTTGTCCTCGCAGAATTCTGTAAAGTTTCTCTTGGTTCGTTCCTTCAGCAGGCCTGGATCCCTCTGGAGGACTGTCTTGCCCTCAAGCATATCAGCTGTTCCTCTCAGCTTGGTGTCATCTGCTATTTTGACAAGAGTACACTCCAGTGCCTCCTTCTTCATTTTTTTCCAGGATTAGTTTTCCCACATGAAAGCCCTAGCAGACTACAGTGACTGGGCACAGCAGAACTAGATATGACATGATAATCACCTACCAAGTGCTTACCAGTTTGTCTTCTAGCTTCCATTTTTTTTCTTAATACAATCAAAAGCTTAAATTCAATACGTGTGAATTTCAATAATACTTGTGTAATGATCCTAGAATGAGCTTAAAACCCTTAACATTTGTCCATCTTTGGACTTTTCTGTGTTGGCCATGTAAGTAATAGGTTAAGCAGGATAACACAAGTGCAGGATTGATGATGTATGAGATTTTTGTTGTCCCCTGTACAGTAGATGTGCAGCTTTATGAACAAAGTTGCATTCTGAGTAAAATAATTTGGCAAAGGCCAGCTTCTGTCATGCTGAAAGAAGATTTGTAGAACCACTGAACACCATCCCTCTCAAAATCAGCTAATTTTATTGTGATCTCATGTATACTCATCAATTTGGGTGACACATTTGATAGGAAATCAGAGGAGAGAACAGGAGTATAGCCTATTGACACACAGTAGCATAGATACAATCAAGCAGGCTGGCCTAAATCATGCTTCCACATACACCTCTGAAAATTATAGAGGTTTCACATAGGTCAAGATACAGAGAAACAGCAAATTAATTGTATGTCCTTCAATATATGTCCTGGTTATTTCTCTTGAATGACTGAGGAATCGTAACCAATTTTGGTAACAGATAAAATAAATCAGTTAAACAGTCAGTGTTTAAATTAGAAATTCAAGCTTAAAGTCTGCATAAAATTATGGTTCATCAGAGTGGAGAGAGGAAATGCGGGACTTTTCATTAAATCTGTCCCAGGCTGTCTGTTTGTACCAATTATTTCATCAAAGCTTTGTCACTTTCAGTGAGCATTATGTTTAAAATGCAAGTTACTTCTTTCAAACCCTACAATGTAGTTCCATGACAGCATCTGTGGGACACAGAGCTCACTGGATGAGGGACAAGGCGATATTGCAAAGTTTCACAAACCAGCTCCTTTTTCCTTCTTCCTTCTTCTGGCTGTTGAGTGGCACTCTTCTTTCATGGGTATTAGGCATGAAGGAAGTCATGTAGAGGCAGAACTTGAATTCCTGTGCATTTAGGTTTCCACAGCCTTCAGTGGACTTTGAGCTATCTGGATTTACCAGAATTTACCCATGGAATTCACTACAGAAATATGGAAGCAGTTTCTTTCATCCCTTGACCTGTCTATTGTGTTTGACTGGAACCACAGAAAATATAACTGCAGCCTCGCTTGTAATTTTTCTTACTCTTTATCAGAATCTATGCTATATTACAGCTACTCCTGTTCATCTGTTCTCCACTCTGACCATTCAGTTTCAGGACAGCAGAACAAGTGGAACGTGGTATTAGAGATGGGCTCAAAGTGGGATGATGTGAATTGAAGCACTAATGTGTGATTCTGCGATACATAGATGGGACAGGGGGAGGGGTGTAAAAATAAAAATGCAGACTTAGTGGGTCAGAAAGAACCTGAGTGATAGTTTTTTGGGGTGTCCTCTTTGAAACACATGCCAAGAAATGCTTCTTGGTAATTTAAGCTCTATACCTGAGTTTTCCAGTAGAGTTTGAATATGATTTACGGTGTTAGAAAATTTAAGAGTGTGGTTAGACTCAATTTTAAAAAGGGAAATGAAGGAGATTTTAAAGGGCTGCATTGGCAAGTCTAGCCACTTGCACATAAGTGTTTTCAGCTGTACTCTGTAACCAGTGTCCAAGATTAAATGTTGACTGACAACGGAAAGGGTGATCTGAAGCTTGCTGATGTTACCATTATCTCCAAGAAGCTTTTCTTCAGATGCTCTGTGACCACCATTCTGAACAAGTAAGTGTGGTGGTTTGGCCCTGGCTGGATGCTAGGAGCTCACCAAAGCTGCTCCATCACTCCCCTTTTTTTAGATGGACAGAGGAGAGGGAAGATATAATGAGAGGCCCGTGGGTTTAATATAGCAAAAGCAAAGACTGCGCATGGAAGCAAAGCCAAACAGAAGATTATTCTCTACTTCCCACCAGTGGGTGATGCCCGGCTGCTTTCCCAGGAAGCAGGGCTCCAGTACACGTAGCAGTTGCTCCGGAGGACAAACACAAACACCGAATGCCCTCCCACTTCCCTCTTCCTTCTGTCTTTTATATCTGAGCTAATGTCATATGGTATGGAATACCCCTTTGGTCAGTCTGGGTCAGCTGGACTGGCTGTGTCCCCTCCCAAGATGTTACCCACCCCCAGCCTGCTGTTGGGGGAATGTTGGAAAACCACAGCCTTGGTGCTGTGTGAGCACTGCTCAGCAGTAGCCAAAACACTGGGGTGCTGTCAACACCCTTCTAGCTACCGCTCCAAAAACACAACACCAAGAGAGCTGCTGTGGGAAGATTAACCCCACCTCAGCCTGACCCAATACAAAATGGCAGAATTTTCTTCTGAACTCCGAAGTTAAATATTTCCTATTTACTCAAATTTTTCCTTGTAATGTAAGAAGATGGCTTAAAGCAAACAAAATCACCTCTGTTATATTCAGAGCTTGAGCATTTTCTTAATTAGAGTGCTGTATTTCAGCAACAGCCCTGGAACCTTGTCAGGGTCCCCTGCTGAGATGTGCATGAGGTGCATGTGATTTACAATAATCTCTTAGCAACAACTTTTCTATGAATTGATAAATTACTGCATATTTATTCTGCTTAAAAATTATGTCCTTTGACAGCACCCTGTAGGAAATGTCTCAGCAAGAAACAGAAGCACAGTCTTGAAAAATGGTATATAGTTTCAAGCCAAAGCAGAGCAATTTTTCCAATCTCAATGCTAAAGAGGTAGGCTGTAGCAAGTATTAAACCCTTGTGAGAAGCACACATTAATCACTGCAACATTCAATTACTGTTATTGCTGTGTGAGTATAACACACCTGTAGCAGTCAGTAGGGCCTACCTGGTGTACAGATCCTGTAGCTAGAACACCAAAAGGTGTTAAAAATGGACCAGAATAATGCAAATAGTAGAACTTCTGATCTACATCGTTGATGGTATCAAGAAAAGTGTCTGGTACAAAAGATGTTCTCATCTGTCTCTGTGAAGAGTTAGGTTACTCTTTCTGTGGCCAACTCTAAGCATTCAGTAGGCCTAAAACCCCAAGAGTTCTAGAAAAATGGAAATGGAGGTTGGATGATTTCAGAGACACAACAGAGTGAGTGTCATTTAAAGGCTGACAGGTGTTTAATGCTGCTAAACATAGGAACTTAGTGTTTGTTCTTCACAGCAGAGAAAAGGAGGAGCTTAATCCTAGGAGGCTGTGGGATGTAAGAAACCACACACTGAGTGGCCCTGAAAATGTGGCTGTGCTTGTACACATAGTAGCCTGTACCCCATGGGGCCACTTTATGTGTCTTTGTTTCTAACAGGAGAATGAGTCTTAACACATGGTATGAAGAAAAGGCCCTTCCACATTTCAGCTGTGCCTTCTGCCAAATTAGATTAACTTGTCTCCCTCTTCTGAAGAGAGGTAAAAGTTAAAGAATGAGTGAATTCCTCGAGATCAGCTGTTTGAATCCAATGACAAAGACTAAACTGAGATCCCAAACCTCCTGACTTCTATCTTATGCATAATTCTGCCTGACACCATCTCTTCATTTTGTTTGCTTTCAAAGATCACCACTCTTTCAGTTTTGCAATGTAGCAGGTTGTTAATACATATCTGCTTTTATGTCAGTGGCTGAGGAAAACATAAGGGCATAGTCCTGAGGCAGATGGTCTGTTTATAAAATGTCAAGACACAACACCTGGGGAGATAGTGTCACAGAATCACAGAATAGTCAGAATTGGAAGGGACCTCTGGAGATCATCATAGTATGTGTGGCACTACCTAAAAAAGATAAGAGATTTAGGTGAGTCCTTCAGGGTAGTAATCTACCACTTGTGAAAATTCTTCTGCCCCTCAAATCCCATTTTAAGGAGGCAAACTATCCATATGTTCCTGAGCTTGGTGATAGTACTTCTGGGTGCATTGACAATGATTGCAGAATTCAGAAGTGATCAACATACTGATATGCCGCAGCAACAGCAGCAGCAGGTGTTTCTGGCTTTCAAATGGTAAGGGAGTTACTGACTAGGAAACTTGGACTGTGGATTCCTTTTCCCATTTTTTCTCATTCTGTAGTGGAGATTTAGGTAGTTGTTTTTTTTTCTTTTCACAGATATTTATTGTTTCATATTTGATTTAATTTAACTAACTTGGAACAACTTTTTACAACACATTATCACAGGGTTATTGATTCCCAACACAGGAATCTTGGTTGATCCAGAGGTAGAGCAGAGGAAAGCTGTAATAAACTGTCCTCTTCAGTCTGTGGTACAACCTCAAGCCTTGTGATTCCCAGAGCTGGGGTTATGCTTTCATAGAGTCTCTTTTTTTGGTACAAACCTTTCTGCTAATGACGTGCAAACTGAGATAATAAGACAGAATCCCTCTTGGAATTACCCAAAATCTCTGGTACAATCTGAACGAGGTACTTTCCTATAGACAGATAACATACAGTGTGCAGCAGTGGAAAACATGACTCATCCCCTTGTTTTCCCTTGGTGTGAAGGTTTCACGTAATAGATGTGGTGCAGGAGTTCTTTTGTGATGTACTTGGCCACGTTTCTCACGTGCTGTACTGTCTCACTTTGGTAGAAACTTGATACCTGAAACATACTTCTCAATATTGGGGCACGTGGGGTCCTTCTATGGAAGTACTTATGGAAGCACCAATATAGCAGGACTGGGAAGATATTTTACGTGTGATGGCATTTCCCTGGTTTAGGATTTGTGGGAGGAAGAAGGGCTTTCAGCTTAGCTTCACAAGACTCAGGACAAGATGGCACTAGGAATATAATATAATAGGAATGTAATTCAAAAATTATTTCCTTAACTTTTGCAGAAAACCCCATACATCTCTGTACCCATCTCTGACCTCAACGTAATTACTATTGTCTCTTTTTTTATGCCTTGTTGCTGAAATGCGTAACAAATTAACTGTTAAACAGTTTCCAAATTTCTACCAAGGATAAGGTCTTCCCTGATGCTGTTCACTTGACGACACTTTTGCTGAATGCAGAATCCGTGTTTGATTATTGTCTGCTGAGGATGTAAAGTAACTGCACTGATGACATCACAAAATAAATACCATGTGAGTGAAAAGAGAATCAGGTCATGCTACAAACTGAAAATTTTCTTCCTTCTTCCTTTTTTTTTTTTTTCCTGGACAGAGTGATATATAAATACTATAAGAAATGCAAACATGCTAGTGAGTCAAACACATTATTTGTCTCAAGATTTGTTACTTGCATTAAGGTGTAACGTATTACTACTGCTATATAAGTCGTTAGTTCAGTTTCTCCATGCAGATAAATCCCACGAGATTCGAATAAAATCTCACAACTGTCTGTTAAACAGCAGGAAACATATGGTTACAGAAATGGAGTTGTATTTTGATAAGTTTATTTTTTAAAGACACTAAAATAAAAATGATTCTATTAGATATATTCCCATTTTAAACACATACTTTTACTTTGCTTAAAGTGCCTATCCTGTAGAACCTGCCTGCTGTGATGTCCTAAATTTTGTGAACGAAGTTGACAGTCAAGAAAATTACTGTGTAATGACTAAGTAGCTTCCATCCATTCTGATTTATTTCTGAAACATGACAAAAACATCACAGATGCATGCTACATTGTTCCGAGAACATACATATGCATTTAAGTCACTTACATTGTACGTTTTAGTGATGTAACTGTGAAATATGTTCTTTTTACATTCCTAATTATGGAGTAGAACAGATGGCAAAGACTTAGTTCAAAGTAATATATATCCATTAAAATAAATGATGTTGCCAACCATTCATCAGCAGTAGAAGAGCTTACTACTTCTTTGGAATATAATCAGGCACTGCTCTGGACTGCAAAAAAAATGTGATTATTTCAAAGTTTATTTTCTGTAGTCATTTACAGTCAAAATTAGCTAGAAAACTGTTTGAAAGCTTGCATTATAGGGTACAACACAGTTAACGTGTACGTCTTTTGACAGCATGAGATAATTTGCAGGGAATGTAATTCTGAGAAAGAACCGCGAGTGACATGGCTCTATGCATGACTTGTTGCATTTACACCATCATAAGTAGTTGAAAGCTAAACTTTTCCTTTGAGTAACAGGTTGTGGAAAGGGTGTGTTCTGTGACGAAAAAGACCCTGAACAGTCTAGTCCTGAGGCAGTCCTGGGAAGGATCCCTGCTGTACCTGAAGGAAGGGCAGAGTTCCCAGGCTAGCACATTTTGCTAAGTGCTGGGAAGTGATGTGCTGGACTACGAGTTTTCCCAAATCCCGGTTTGTGTAGCACGACTATGATTGACATTTGCCATCCGTAGGCAAAGTGGTTGCAGTGTTGCTATTTAAGACAGCAACAAGCAGTTCAGGTGACAGACTGTGCAGGGGTGCCAAACCCTTTCTCCCTGTAGATGTAACGGAGGTAAGTGGGTGTCTGAAAAGTGATCCAGAAGCCCTTAGAAAAATGGCAATCACTTTAAACTAACTTTATAAACAGCTGTGTTTTGGCACTTTGGCAAAGATAATTTATTCCTTTATTTCTTGGCATTAGATGATGTAACAGATATTTAAATTGAGGTGCTGTACAGCTCAATGTTTTCTTAAAGTGCACAATGCCAAAGATTTTACCTGGCTCTTCCACTGGAGCAAAAGGCTAAAAGGAAGCCCCTAAACCTGAAGCTACAGCCACGCTAGTAAATTAAACAGTTCCCAGGGAATTTTCCAAGGCCCCAGAACTCAAATTTTCTACATCATTAAATTGCCAGTATGGTCCTCAGCATGGTTTTGGCTTGTGCTAAATAGCATTTTCCTAAGCAATTCTGAGGTACAGGGCAAAAATTTGCATGGGCCAGGGTGTTTGCAGCAGGCAGGTTGCATGCACCCATCTTCTTGCAGGGGCTAGGGGAGGTTTCTGGTCTCTTGGCCGTGGTTTGCCAGCTGCCTTCAAAGCCAGAGAAAACCAAGAGAAATGTTTACTTTGCTTGTACAGATAGCAAAGTTAGATTAGTTAGCCTTAGTTACCAAACTGCAGAGGACAAAAGAAGCCAAAAATACCCAAGAAAAAATTTGAACCTTAGATAAGTAAGAGGATAATTTGTTGACATTCATAATAGCCAGTGATCTGTGAGAGCTCCTGTCAGAAACTCCATTTAGGAGCAGCTCAACAACCTACCATGTTCCATTGTCTCCAAATGCTCACAATAACTCGCTTGTACATGTTCATGGAAAGCTACTTGTGAGCCTAGGGCCTAGTTTGTACTCAGACCCTGTATATTTGGTATAAACGGTCTTCTTTTATACACACATCTGAAATAATCTGTAGATAACAATTATTTTTTCCAGGCTGGCTGCCTGTATGCAGAACTGGAACTAATGAACAGGCTTGAATGCGAGACTGTCTATGACATGATTATAAACAGATCCTTCTGTATTTAAAATACAACCTGAGTATATACATAATTTTCTGTACTCTGGCAATGATTTAGGCACTGTACATAACTAGCTCCCTGAATTTTACATAATTATTGCTTTGTAGAATGACTGCTGGGATATTTTCTTGGGTTATGGGACTTTTTTTTTGTCACCCTGTGGTGATACTTGCTCTACCTTAACGATATGAAGGCACCTTGTCTTTGTAAAAAGATGATTGCAGGAATTATAAATCTTCTGTCTAAGTGGAACTAATTACTGAAATGAATCAAAGCCCTTTCTGCTAATGCAGTGCTAGCGTAAATCGTTCTCTGACTGTAATCAGGAAGAGTTTTGCCATAGATTTCAGTGCTTGAAGGATCAGACCTTAAGTAAAAAGCAATAGTAATAATCCATGTTTTGTAGTTGTCATTTGCTTATTAATTATAGACAAGAGCGGTAATAGACGTGAGGGAAAGTTAATGGATTTAGTGTGACAGCTAGGCATTATTGAGAGATCTATTCTTATTATGTGTGTCCAGAATTCCACATTAGCCCACAGAGACTTCTGAAAAAACTTCTCGCAGCTTTCAGAGTTGGTTGTTCTTAATAAACAAAAATAAATACAATAGAATACCACTGAATGTGATGCAATGCAAAACAATGCAGTACAATGCAATACAATGCAGTATGTTGCAATACAATATGGTATAATACAAGACAAGACTTAGGCCACATAAGTTTCTGTTTGTTCACTCTGCTGGTATTACTGAATTGGTGGGAGTGTTTTCTATACCATCTTGGGGGTTTCTCTTGATTCAATCTGGCTTGAGAAATGCTGAAAAAACCTAACTCTGTCACGATTTTCTTAACACAGGAAATTTAATGCCACTCAGATGGCATAAGTCTCCCAGATCTGCAAGTGAATCGTCCGCCCTTTCATGTGCAAAACTGATCTCAACAGCCTCTGGAAAATCTCTTTGTTCCCATTCTTAGTCTCTGCAGATGTCTCCTGGAGAGCAGTCCGACTCTTTTCTGTAGGCTGATGATCCATGTTACACAGGCATGTAATTGAGGTAAATATAATTTCTTATATGAGATATATACATTTTCGTATCCTTCCATTCAGATTTGGGACAGAAAAGTTAATACACTTCTCATCAGAGCTGTTTTTTTTTGTTTATTTCATCTTCCTGGACAGTTTGGCATTGGGGAAGTCTTGACACATTGACATTGTGGACCAGAGGTGAAGTTTGAGGAAAAAGAAACTATTCCCACAAAGGAATAAGCCCCATTACCAACAAAAATACTGTGAGAATAAAAACATAAGGAAGTAAAAAAGAATTCACATGAAAGAGTCTTTCATCAACTCCCCTTCCATTGTTTTTCATTCAGGAAGGATAACAGAGCAAAATAAAATGTACGTCATGCATCACTGTGATGTGGAATATCCAGAAAGTCTCTTTACCAGGACTCTTTGACATATATATATGTATGTATGTATGTATGCGTATGTATATAAATGTATAAATATCTATCACATACCCCACAGACAGTGATTATACTTCAGCTCTGGAGCAGTTACTGGTTTTAATTAGATGTATCTGTTCTTCTTTACCTTTAGTACTTCTTTCTACGCTTCAGGAATGCCAAAGATCTTTGGCTATTTTGGTCACTCTTCTCAGAAGAGTATGCTTACTGTAAACGAGATCTATCATATGTAAGGGTAGAAGTTCGTTGTAAGTTGGAAAGAGGAAATTTCTAGTTCTGTGAGCATCACAATCGTCACCATTTTGAGCAATACTTTCCTAAGAAACTCTTTGGAATAAGAATTACAGAAATGCAAGGCAAAACGTTTCAAAACATTATTCATTTTTTCTGTTCTGTTGTCATATCTGAGCCGTCCTGCATTATCTGGTGTATCTAGCAAGCTGCTCAGATCGCTCCTGACCTGTGTGCATGAATTCTCAGTGGCAATCCGTGAGACAGAAGGAGAACACTGTCCTTCAACTCACTGTTCAGATATTACTGTGAAATCCAAGGTAAAGAAAATACAGGATTAAGGTGTCTGCTTACATTCCGACTGTGCAGTTCAAACCGTGCCCTACAAGACACAGCTACCAGATGGTTCACTATGTCAAGAAATAGCCGCGGTAACTTTTCTTTTTAGGCTGTGACAGAAGCCTTCAGGGTGCTGTGACTGAAGAGTTCTTCAACTCTGACATGAGTTGTGATTTCAGGTGCTTCTTTCAGAAAGCACTTGTATCTTATCACAACTACACTTGACAAATAAAACACAGTTCAGGTGTGTTAAAATAAAGACTAACTCTCTCCTTGCAAAAAAGAATCTTTCCTAAATACAAAATTTTTTAGCCCCAAATCTTGTCCTCAGCAGAAGTAAGATTTTTGCAATGAGTTCTTCCATGCTCTCAGGAGAAGCTCTGCTTTTCAGAATCTGAATCCAAATGGCTCTGAAAATGAATGATTCCATCTTGTTTAAGTAGCTCCCTTTGCTGTTTCCAGTGCATCCTTATATGGTAAGAAGCTTTAATGTCCTTGAACTGTCACGGCTGCATCTTCTTATTATCTAAGCTTAAACAGGATGACAAGAAATATTATGAGCTTATAGATGTATTCTGTGATTGGTAGGGCAATGAAAGATTAAAACAATAAAATTATCTGTTTTGAAACCTGAAATTGTGCATTTTTTTAACATATAGGAAAGCTTAATTTCCTTTAATTGTGGTGTTATAGAGTTTTAATTTTACCATGCAAAGTTCTTTGCTAACATGTTGTCATCTTTGCTAACGTGATATCACAGAATATTTGAGATTGACCGTGACGTCTTGTCCAGACCCCCTGCTGAAGTAAGGTGACTTAGAGTTGATTGCTCCTGTCCATATTCAGACACCTTCTGAATATCTACAGAGATTGATGCTCTGCAACCTTTCTGGGCAATTTGTGACATGTATAGCAACAGTGAGTATTTAATTACTACCTGGTTGTTTATGAGCACGAGATGAGGAGGACGTAACAGGTTGCTGTGAGAGAAGCTAGAGGAGCAGCAAGTATAATGCCAGACACTGGTACAAAAACACCAGCAAAACAACCGATCCTATCTCTGTTGTACGTAGGTATTATTTAGAGTTTTACCACTGTGACATTTTGGTACTTATGACTTTTCCCTGAGTTAATGTTAGTTTACTATGCTACATAATTTTCTACTTCCATTTCTCGTGCTTCCTCTTAGGTATGGAATCTGAAGGGTGGTACCCTCTGTCTCTTAATCTGAAAAATTCCACTTCTCCTTTATGGTTATCATTTACATACTTGGTGAGTATGTTTAATTGATTCTTTCTATTTTGATGTGGTCTGATATTCTCAGCATTTTGTAATTTCAGAGGTGGTGGTTTGCTCCCCTCCATTAAGACAATGGATCTGTCGAACCAATATTTGCTACTAACTGTAAACTAAATGCTTTGGTTTTATAGTAAAGAATTCAATTGCTGTATTATTTAAGATGGCATAAAAATTACGCTTTTTTTCTCTATGTTGATTATGGGTTTTTTATTTTGTTGAAAATATACTTCTTAAAATATATATTACATGATTCATATTGATAAAAGAACATTTTATTTTATTAGTTATAAATTTGTCTTTAGTATAAAACCCAATTTTATAAATATTTATGTCTATATGTTCAACATTTATGTGATTGTTTAGAGTGGATCAAATATTACATCCATGAAATATTTAGTGAAATTGATGAGAATTTTAGATTATTTTTTTTAATGGCTACTAAATTAACACTGCAATCTTTTTCTGTATATCTCTGAGTATATATGCTGAGGATTCTCAGTGTCCCTTACATGGAATTAAACTCATCCCTTGCATAACTGAATTGAATCGTTCATGTCACACATGGAAAACAAAGTGACTAAAATTCTCAAGTAAGTGTCATTCTGGAGATGAGCAAACAAAGCTCAGTTAACAAAACAAAACAAAACCCAGAGAAAACAAAAAAATCCAAACCACAAAAAAACACAACAAAAACATGCAAAACTTTTTCCCAAATGAAAATAAGTTAAATTCTGTAAGAATCAGGCAAGAAAATTATGTATGTAAAGGGATTGCCTCTTTGTATATTGGCTTAGTATGACTGGTCAGTAGCAGCACAAACATTTGATATTTTGTCATTTAAAATCTAATGGAAAAAGAGGTAAAGAAAATGCCTTGAATAGCTCAGAAATGGCAAAAGACCTGACAACAATTATCCGGTTAAAAAAACCCCAACAAAACACAAACTGGACCACGACGTTTCTCTCCCACCCGGTTTTACACATACCTATAGATATCAGCTGCTGATGGCATTAGACTTTGTGCTGACTCTGTGTCTGCAGCAGGAATACTTGCAGGCAGCATCGTATCAGCAGTCTGTAATTACATACAGACAGCTATAAAAATGAATGCCTGCTCTTAGGTGCAAGTTTATTTATTATGGGAAGGCTGTAACGTGAAGAGTACGTGACCTTATAGAGTAATTTTGGTACAGTTTTGTAGTTTTTCACTATGTGTATTGCACTCTATTTAAAAGGAAGGTTGGAAGCAAGTTCTGACAGTGCATGCTGATAATGGTTGACTACACATGAAACACCTGGCCCAACTCGGAGAAGACTAGTACTCGGATTCATCGAGCATGAGAAGGGATCAAGCAACCCTGGACTTTGCCAAGGCAAACTTTGGATTTTTCAAGCAATTACTAGAGAAAATCCCATGGGCAAGGCTGTTTGAAGGTAAAGGGGCCCAAGACAGTTGGTTAGCGTTCAGGGACTGCTTCTACCGTGCTCAAGATCAGAGCATCCCGACACGTAGGAAGTCAAGGAAGGGAGCCAGGAGACCTGCGTGGCTAAACAGGGATCTGCTGGGTAAGCTCAAGGGCAAGAGGAGAATTTACAGATCTTGGAAGGCGGGGCTGGCCACTTGGGAAGAATATAAGGCTGTTGTCTGAGGGTGTAGGGAGGCAACTAGGAAAGCAAAGGCCTCCCTAGAATTGAACCTGGAGAGAGGGGTCAAGGACAACAGGAAGAGCTTTTTCAAATATGTGGCAGATAAAACTGACAGCAGAGGCAATGTAGGCCCACTGATGAATGAGGTGGGTGCCTTGGTGACACATGATACAGAGAAGGCAGAGTTACTGAATGCCTTCTTTGCCTCTGTCTACTCTGCCGGAGGCTGTCCTGAGGAGCCCCATTCCCCTGAGGCCCCAGAGGAAGTCAGGGCAGTGGAGGAGTATGCTTTAGTCGATGAGGACCGGATTAGGGACCAATTAAGCAATCTGGACATCCATAAATCCATGGGTCCAGACGGGATGCATCCACGGGTGCTGAGGGAGCTGGCTGATGTCATTGCTAGACCACTCTCCATCATCTTTGCCAAGTCTTGGGAGACGGGAGAGGTGCCTGAGGACTGGAGGGAAGCAAATGTCACTCCAGTCTTCAAAAAGGGCAAGAAGGAGGACCCGGGTAACTATAGACTGGTCAGCCTCACCTCCATCCCTAGGAAAGTGATGGAACGACTTATCCTTGGTGCCATCTCAAGGCATATCAGGGATAAGAGGGTCATTAGAGACAGTCAACATGGCTTCACCAAAGGGAAGTCGTGCTTGACTAACCTCATAGCCTTTTATGAGGATATAACAAGGTGGATAGATGATGGCCGAGCGGTGGATGTGGTCTACCTTGACTTCAGTAAAGCATTTGACACAGTCTCCCACAGCATCCTTGCTGCTAAACTGCAGAAGTGTGGTCTAGACTCTCGGGTAGTGAGGTGGACTGTGAACTGGCTGAGGGGAAGAAGCCAAAGAGTTTTGGTCAATGGGGCAGAGTCTGGTTGGAGACCTGTATCCAGTGGAGTGCCTCAAGGGTCGGTACTGGGACCAGTATTATTCAATATATTCATCGATGACTTGGATGAGGGACTAGAGAGTACTATCAGCAAGTTTGCTGATGACACCAAGCTGGGAGGAGTGGCTGACACACCAGAAGGCTGTGCTGCCATCCAGCGAGACCTGGACAGACTGGAGTGTTGGGCGGGGAAAAATTTAATGAAATATAACAAGGGTAAAAGTAGGGTCTTGCATCTGGGTAGGAACAACCCCAGGTTCCAGTATAAGTTGGGGAATGACTTATTAGAGAGTAGTGTAGGGGAAAGGGACCTGGGAGTCTTGGTGGACAGCAGGATGACCATGAGCCAGCACTGTGCCCTTGTGGCCAGGAAGGCCAATGGCATCCTGGGGTGTATTAGAAGGGGGGTGGTTAGTAGGTCGAGAGAGGTTCTCCTTCCCCTCTACTCTGCCCTGGTGAGACCCCATCTGGAATATTGTGTCCAGTTCTGGGCCCCTCAGTTCAAGAAAGACAGGGAACTGCTGGAGAGAGTCCAGCACAGGGCAACTAGGATGATGAAGGGAGTGGAGCATCTCCCTTATGAGAAAAGACTGAAGGAGCTGGGGCTCTTTAGTTTGGAGAAGAGGAGGCTGAGGGGTGACCTCATTAATGTTTACAAATATATCAAGGGGGAGTGTCAGGAGGATGGAGCCAGGCTCTTCTCGGTGACAACCACTGATAGGACAAGGGGTAATGGGCTGAAACTGGAGCATAAGAGGTTCCGCTTAAACTCGAGAAGAAACTTCTTCTCAGTGAGGGTGACGGAGCCCTGGAACAGGCTGCCCAGGGAGGTTGTGGAGTCTCCTTCTCTGGAGACATTCAAGACCTGCGTGGACATGTTCCTGTGTGGCATAGTCTAGGCATTCCTGCTCTGGCAGGGGGATTTGACTTGATGATCTTTCGAGGTCCCTTCCAATCCCTAACATTCTATGATTCTATGATTCTATGATTCTGTTGTACAGTATTTAGCTAGGAATAAACAAAAGACTAGAAGGTGCTTAAGAGTTTCTCAATCTATTTCAATAATATAAACATCACACTGAAGTGCCATCAGTAATCTATGTCTAATCCAGAGCCTATTGAATTTAATGGAAATATATTGTTTGCTGTCAGTGAGTTTTCAAAACAGTTCTTTGAAATCATTAAGCTAAATCTGACTGCTTTATTCCCTCTACTGTATGACCGGGCTAGATTTTGTATTCTTTTGTGCCTACAATGTTATTAGAGAATCTGCTCATGCAAGTTCCAGTGCCTAACAAATGGAAACAAAAGGGCAAATTCAGTCATGATGTAAAGAGAACTGAGAGATGAGGGAAGGCAGATCGGAACAGTTGTGTGAAAAGGAAATTCATGTCTGATCAGATGTTGTTGTGGGGGGAAGATGACCAAACAATTTCCATACCCCTTAGTGAATATTAAATGAAAAACATTGACCTTAAATATGCTTGAAAGGTCAAGACCCTCAGGACTAGTACAGTTTTGATGCACGTGACTGGTTGTACTTGGACAGTAGGTTGGGCTCAAGGGCTAAGTCTGCACTGTATTTGAACTAGTCCCATGGGCTGGTTGGTCCCACAGGTGTCCTGAACTGTGATGTGCTTTCAAAATCTGGCTCTGCATGTCATTGTTTGCAAATCCCAGGTTTGGAAATGTGGAAGTCCTTACAAGGTATCATTTGATGTCTTGTCTGTGCAGCATGATCCCATGGCATTGCTTAGTCTGACGATATGTGAAAGTGATATGAGCGGCATATTACTATAGGAAAGAAGTTTCCCCTTTAATAACGCACATGTTCAGTCCAAAGAATATACCTGATAAAACAGGGTAGACAAGATGAAAAGGATCTAGGGTCTAGTCTTGAACCTGCTATTAAAATACAGAATTAAACTTGAGACAACTACTGGTGTAGTGAGTTGAGCCTATCTCGTGTCCCACCCATCTAGGCTTCATGAACAGGAGAGGGGGTTCATGCTAAAGTGCTGGAGGTCATCAGTGCCATGTCTCTCCTTCTCAAGGGCCTGGACTTCTGCATCTGCATCAGTCTGCAACCAGGGTCTTAGATATATCTCATCTGAGCAATACACTTCTCTGAACTCAGCAGAATGTTTGGACCAGTGCTTGGACAAATTGTGAATTATTAATCAGATTTGGACAAAAATATTTAAAGATTTGTAATAACTTATTTATTTATTAAGGAATATTAATTTTAAATATATACTGGACATACTGGAGATAGTCCAGAGAAGGGCCAAAAATACAGTTATGGGACCAGAACATCTATGAGGAAAGGCTGAGAGAGCTGGAACTGTTTAACCTGGAGAAGGCTTAGGGGGGGAATCTTATTCATATATGTCAATACTTGAAGGGAGAGTGTAAAGAAGATGGAGCCAGGCTCATTTCAGTGATGTCTTGTGACACAACAAGAAGCAATGGGTGCAAATTGAAACACAGGAGACTGTCTGAAAATTAGGGAACGCTTTTTTACTGTGAGAGTGGCCGGGCACTGGAACAAGTTACCCAGAGAGACTGTGGAGTCTCCATCCTTGGAGAAGTTCAAAAGCTGTCTGGACATGGTCCTGGGCAACTGGTTCTAGGTTACCCTGCTTGAACAGGGTGATTGGACACGATAACCTCCAGAGACCCTTGCCAACCTCAACCATTCTGTGTTTCTGAGTACATGGGAGTGATTACACTAATATTGCAGTTTCACTGTGGAAATAGAGAAGGGTGAGTTCATAGTCTTCTTCTCCATGGTCTTTTCTTTTAAGTACAAGTACAAAAGTAGAAGATAAGGATGCATTATTTAACAATGGCAGTTCCAAAATTTAAGTATTAGTTTCTAGTGGAATTAGAAAGGCAGAACTAAACTTATTATAAATGAATCAACTCAGTTACATTGTTCTCCATCTATATTCATGTCTTTGGAGGAATCTGTTTCTGCCATTGTTTCACTGTTTCATTGTTTCGTTTATCTCATCTGTTCCTAACCCATTTGGAAGTGTAGTAAGAATAACAGATTGCTTTGTAGAATTGATTAGTTGACAATAGGGATAGGGCTTGTCTTTTATTTACTCCTGGTGCATTTCTCAATTTTCACGTGCCCTGTCAGTTTGTTGCATTTTTTTTAAATTACATTTCTCAGAAAAATGTTATACTAAAATGACTAAGTTCCACAAAAGAGTAAATTGAATGATTGAACTGAATGAACAAAGAAGCAAATTATATAGTAGGTTAATGACACTCCCAAAAACTTGGGTGAAAAGCTAAAGCAGGAGTGGAATACTAATCAGAAGCTGCTCTCTAACCAACAATTATATATGCTTACGAAAAACACTACTTTTACATTGCATTAAATGCTTTTTTTTCCAGTACCAGCAGCAATGATTTCTTTGCATTTAATTCTTTCTAAGCAAGAGAAGTATTTCATTCATAATAAGCCATTATTAAGCATGAAGGAACTAAATACAAAATGTATTTCATGCAGCCAGCGCTACTGTATCCAAGAGGCTCTAAATGTGAATCCATGCTTACACAAGGGTGTGGCTGTATATGGCAATTTGAGGCAATTTGGCATTTCCCTCCTTGCCAATAGTGTACGACTTGTTTCCAGCAGATAAATGTAGAAACCACCGTAACATCTTGCAGTAACTGACCCCCTTGTTGGCAGCGGCAGCAGAGCACAAGGAGGGAGCGAACGTGACGGTAATTACTCTGGCTCCACACAGATCCAACCTGGGAAATGTTTGTGGGGTAACGTCTGCTGGAGCTGACTGGGCTTTAGCTAACATAAAGATTTCATACAGACGGTGTCTACCACTAGAGTTATCTTCCTGGTCCCTTTCAAGAAGTCTGAAGTAGCCTATTTATTTTATTTTAACAGTGCACTGCTCACAGATGTTACAGTGCCTGTGTTATACTAGAGGCTATAGGCATTCTTATTAAAAGGTTTAACTATTGCAAAGTCATCTGGGAAGTTTTGTAATATTCTTACTTGTCAATAATACAGCAAACTTCTGTAAAAAAAATAAAAATTCAGTTTAACACCTTTTACTGACAGAGCCCCAGAAACCTCTTTGCCAGTCAGCAAACACATGGAGTAGGAGACAATATTTCCCCTGATATGAAAGACAGGCAAAAGATAGTGGTGGAGGGGAAAGAAGGTGCTAGGAAGTGAAGTAATTTGCTGAAGATCACCCAGGGTATTTTTTGGAAAGCTAAGGAGAAAGCATGAGTCTACTGACTACTGCTTTAGTTTCATATCCATTATATTATGGGATTTTCATGCACTTTCTACAGTGGCTCATGTTAATGCTCTGCATTCTTTAAAATTAATAGTCCTAGTATATTTCATATATGTTATGGTTAGTGAACACAGAACAACAATATTAACAGGTTACAGATTAGATCCAAAGTCCACCAATATAAGAGTATCCCCCCAAAATTTGGGTGGAGCTTATAATCTGTTAAAAGGGGCAGACACTGCAACCCTTCATGTCAATTAACAGGTGAAAGGAAATAGAAATGTTTTTAAAGAGGAATAAATGCAGTTTGTCATTCCTTAGTGGAAAATAAAAAAAAAATAAATTTGGTGGAACAATTGTGAAGTTCCCAATGTCCTTGCCTTGGCAGGAAAGCACCGTATTCCCCAAGATGCGGGATCCTTGGGAACTCATGAAGACTAGACTCCTCTGCTTTATGAAAGGTAAATTTATGAGGACCTTATACAAAAGGCTTGGGAACAGAGCCCAGATTGTTAAGGGTTTGCAGTTTTTCAAATCGCTTTGGTTTGGCAGATGAATTTTGCCTTTTGAGAACCTTTCAAGTTCCTAGTAAGAAGGTATGTAGGTAGCAGAAACTGGCAAAAAATTTGATGAATGTTTTGATTTCACTGAAATGCTATCTTCCAAAGGGAGAAAATGGTTACCTAGGAATATTTCTGATCAGTTAATTTATGATTCTCTATACCAATGCAAAGAACTTTGGATTTCATTTTTATAGTATGACATGCCCAGAGGTCAGTGACTGTATGTATGTGCATGTAAACATTGCGCCAAGGGTAGAAACATAGAATCACAGACTCATTCAAGTTGGAAAAGACCTTTAAGATCATTGAGTCCAACTGTTAACCTAACACTGCAAGGTCCACCACTAGACCATGTCACTATTTTTTATATATATATATATATGTATGTATATATAATACATATATCCACCTTCTTAATATGTTGTGTTTACAGACAAAATGCAAGGCTTCTATAGCACAAACAGGGTTTGACTACAATGTGATAAGTCCGCATACTACTCCATATGAACAGATTGGTAGAGGAAGATATTTTCTGCTGAATATTTGTTTTTAACATGATCTGTACATTACCACTCATAGCAAAAATACACATTGAGCCTCATTAAACAGTGAATGACTATATGCAACTAACTAATAAAGAAGTAGAGTTATTAGAAGTGGAAACAGTCAATGCTGATTTCCTTTTTGATTTATATGAGTAATATCATACATGATTATTGTAATAAATTATATTAATGGAAAATTTATACAATTTATAAGTACACCTCTAACTAGTTCAACCTGAAAGAGATAAATATGTCATGAAATAATACTAATTTCCTTTCCTAAATATGAAAAGATGTAAAGATATGATTTAAAATGTCACACCTGCAATCAGAGCAAAAACCCTACAATCAGGAATCTGCAATAAATATTTACATCATGCTTTCTGAAGACAGAGACAGTGCAAACATTTCAAGCAGACTAAACATGTCTGGAATAAATTCTAAAAATAATTTCCTCTGAAGATAGGTTAATTGTTGTTTTACAGTGCTGGATTTTAATGAACAGAGTCTTTCTCAACTGTGAGCTTCTAATGTAGAGTTTTTCAATAAGTGGTTTACTGTAACAGATGTGTATCTGAAAGCTGAGAAGATGTAAGAGTAAAACCCAGATGCTGTGGGTTATATATCTTAGTGAAAGTTAAAGAGACATATCACAGAAAGTGTATGTGGGATGAAGGGTGTCATTATGTTACTTCCAGTTCTGGATTACTGCTAGAGGTGAGAAACATCTGAGATGTCACAGAGCCCAAACTCAGACATGAGGCTACACATCACGAGTGCACTGTGGCACTGCTGGAAGCAGGAAGGTGGGGAACCCTGGCAGGCTCCCTCTCTGCTTTGGGGAGAGCTCATGGGACAGAAGGAGGCACGTGTGGGAACCCAGCACCGTGTTCCTGTGGTGGGAATTCTTCAGTGCCTCCAGGACTCCTTTATGGTTCGTGTATGCCGCAGGAGATCACAGAATCACAATTGTTGAGGCTGGAAAAGACCTCTGAGATCAAGTCCAGCCTATCACCAAACACCGTCACATCAGCCAGACCACGGCACTAAGTGCCACATCCAGCCTCTCCTTAAACACCTCCAGGGACCGTGACTCCACCACTTTCCTGGACAGTGCATCCCAGTGCCTGAGCACCCTCTCCGTGAGGAAGGGCTTCCTGAGATCCAACCTAAACCTCCCTTGATGCAGTTTCAGGCCGTGCCCTCTCGTCCTGTTGCTGGTTGCCCAGGAGAAAAGCCGGACCCTCACCTGACTACACCCTCCCTTCAGGCAGTTGTAGAGAGTGATGAGGTCCCCCCTGAGTCTCCTCTTCTCCAGGCTAAACACCTCCAGCTCCCTCAGCCTCTCCTCACAGGACTTTCCCTCCAGTCCCTTCCCCAGCCTCTTTGCTCTCCTCTGCACCCGCTCCAGCACCAGATATGGCTGGCCTGCTTGCTTGGAGACCGTACTACCAATTTAATCCTTTAGAAAATTTCCTAGGCTAATATTTCCAATGTTTCTGGAAAGAAAGATTTAAAAATTTAAATTGTGGCTGGTAGAACTCCTGAAAATAAGGCACATTTTCTGGTCATATTCAAAGTCTTATATCTGGTGCTTGCAGATGTCACAGAGAGACATTTCTCTGTGATTTCCTGTTCAAATCTGTCATCTCCTGCAGAGCTATGGCGATGTCTGCCATAAGACAGTGCACTTCTCCATCATTCACTGATTTTGATACTGTCTGGCATGAAAAAAGGGATGGAAGCTTTCCCTCGCATTAAAGTGTCTGGGTGATCCTTGTTAGCAGGTGTGCTGCTCATTTTTTACAGTAATTGCCTATGACATTGCAGTAGACCTTCCTGAGATAAGATGGTTTGTCTGTTGTAGAGACTTGGATTTCCATCTCCCTGCCTTGGTTGTACTCCTTGTTATGGTGCTTGGGTGAGTGAGTCTGATCCTAAGTAGTGCTGGAAAAAGCGGAGTATTGTCAGCAAGTTTTGAGTAATTAAATTAACAGGTTCTGTTGTAAGTACATGGCAACTGGGGCTGGAGAAAAAGGCTCAGCTGCCAGACCTGAAGCAGCAAAATGAATCCATAGCACAGAAACTCTGACCACACATCAAGGGTCTCACTCTGAAGCTGTTTGTAAATTTGGGCAGCAAGAGTCAAGTAGATTTATCCTTCAGAGCAGCAGAGTGGTTGTACTGGTAAGGAAAGGGGTGTCGGATGGAGAGCAGTTAGCAGCTGAGTTGAGTGGGATTTCCAGAGGTGTGTAGGAAGAGCGTGGTTTGAGAGATACGTGAGGAAAGGAAATTGAAATCTCAATCTGTTGGCCTTCAAATTTAGTAGAAAGCTTGCAATAGACTTCCATGGACTTCATCTAAGGCCTTGTAGGTGACAGAGAAAGGTCATGGATACTGATGCAGAGATTCCTCATGTTTGCAACAGCGATCTGAAGCGTGTCCTGGGGTTCGGATCCAACCGACATTGCTGAAGGAAATGAGGTTGTGGACGTGGGAGATGTGAGGTAAAACAATCGCTTCTTAATTGATTGTTGTATGCTTTTAAGGGGGAGATAAGGAAAAATGGGCAAAATAACTCATGGCTTGTGCTAAGATCCGTGCTGCATTTATAAGAAAGCTTCTTACCCTTATCTTTTTTTTCTAAATCCTTACGAGCAACAAACACCAAGCCAAGTTTCACAAAGTCATGTAAAAGACCAGAACTGGATCTTCTGGAATTTTTAAACTCACTTTAAGTAGCAATATGTTTTGAAAGATATCTTGTCTACAACATGAGAGAACACCACAGGAAGCCTAAGCATACATCTTTATTAATTATATTACCATACAAACAAACAATGAAACACGGAACTGTTTGTCATGTGAATTTTTTCTATACAAAAAAAGTACTTAGTAAAGATGAATTTAGCAATTATTTTGGAAAACATATTGAAATATATTTTGATAAACAACTGTTTTTTGTATAGTTTTTGCTTATTTATATTGATATGAGATCATAATATAATAAGAACTTTTACTATTTTTGAGTTTGTAGCATAGCATCAATATTTTTGTTATTCCTGTTATTCCTGTATGTAACTGTGTCTCTTTTTCTTTTACTAATAAATATAATTTTATTTTTGTATATTAGTGATAAGAGCATCTATTTAGAATTAATTTTTAAAAAGCTTAAAAAATAATGTCTTCTCTAATATTTTGTTCAAAGCTAAACAGAATTTTCTTTGTCTTGTTTTTCGTGTTTGTAGATTTTCCCATTACTGTTTTTAATTTGTAATGAGTAATATTTGTGCAGAGACATTTTGTTATGAAGACAGCTAAGTTCTGCCAGACATTGTCCTACTAACTCAAGCTAGAATTGAGAGAAAACATACCAGACTGTGCCCTTTTGAGTAGCCATTTATTCCAAGTAGTGATAAAATATCTTCCTTCTAGCTGCTGTTCCATAACTCAGACTATTTATCTAATAGTTTCATTCTAAAACAACAGTAATAGTAATAATAACAATAATAAAAGTAATAATAATAAAGTTCTCCTCCAAAGTTTGTTTTCTCCTCCAGAAATATAATAAAACTATGACAAAATAATTCCACTATCGTAAATGATGAACAGTCATTGGACAATCAAGTAGTGAATACAGGATATGCAAATGTCACAATAAAGTCACCATTCATCCATTATCTTCTTAGTACCCCAGTCTTGAATTCCTCATTGAATATAATGAGAATTTTGTCCTGACTGAGGAATTTAGGAGTATGGCAGCATTTACATCACAGAGAGAATCAAATGTCCAAGCTCCGTAAATATCTAGTTTAACAGAAAGGCACTCTTGCTGTTCTGCTTTTTATTTATTTATTTATTTTAAAATTTAAATATGCCCAATAGAAGTGACAGTGGCAAGATAGCATAATATATTCTCCAGGTATTCATAATTTTGTATCAGGAAATATATATGTCTCAAAAAGCTGATCTGCTTGCATCTGATTTACTCAAATAAACAGCAACTGAGAAAATCCAGGGCTTTCTGTTGTTCATCACTGACTGGTTTATAGTAGCAGGAGACTGGATTAACCAATGTGGCATGAGTCTGCTCCCAGGAGACCCGCTTCCCACTCGTCTTGTTATGGTGCCGACACAGTGGTCAGTTGAAAGGATCTGCAGAGAGAACCCAAGCTCTTTGAAAAGTCGCTAATTACAAAGGAAGCAATTGCAATGGCTCAAGCTGCATACCTTTGAAATTGCTCAGTTAACAGAATTGTCATCACAACTAAGTGAAGCATTTTTAACTTTGATCTCGTAGTCTTACTACTGAAGCTGTCTTTGTCTTAAGCTTGTGGTAGTTTACACAGCGATGTCCACTCAATAATTACAGCAACATTTCTTGTGAGACTGACCATTAAAATTGAGGAAACAAAAGCAAATAACTCCATAAGCATTCAAACTTTTAAGTTAATGTTTTTGCTGTATTTGTTCCTGCTTATCCTCAGTTTTTGAGATCCTTTCGAACAATCATTTGATACCTTGCTGAAGTTAGTGGAAAGCTGAATGCCAAATTTCCTCACTGTTTATGGAGACATTATGTTAAGGTTTTGGAAGTGCTGACATATCAAGCCAATCAGGCAACAGATTACCTGCCTGTCAAACCCAGAAACAAAGCCCAACTATTTTCCATGCCTGTTGTTAAAATATATATTTGCAATCTGTCTGTAGAATTGAGCAGTTTCACCAGATTGATCAGCCTGACATTTGATAAAACCAGAATTGGCTTTCAAATGTACACAACAACAGAGGTGTGCTGGGTCTGCCCAGCATGGCATTACCTCTCCCTGTAGCAGTCCTCTCAGAGCTGTGCTTTGCAGTTGTAGGTAGGACGGTGCTGGTCACACACCAGCGCTTTGCTTGAGTGGTGCTGCCACAGAACCGGGGCTCTCTCCAAACCCACTCCAAAGGCCAGTAGGCTGGGGATGGGCAAGAGGCTGGAAAGGGACACAGACAGGACAGCTGACCCAAACTGACCAAAGAGATACTCCATACCATGTGACGTCATGCTTAGCAATAAATGGAGAAAGAGGGCAGAGGGGACATTTGTTATTAAGGTGGTTGCAACCACTGCGTGTAGTGAGGCCCTACTTCGCAAGAAGTGGCTGGGCATTGCCTGCTGATGGGAAGTAAAGAATAAATCTTTTTGCTTTTATTTGCTACCACATGGTCTTTGCCTTTCTTTATTAAGCTACCTGTATCTTAACACATGAGATTTCATCTTGTTTTCTCTCTGTGTCCCACTGAGGAGAGGAACTGAGAGAGTCACTTGGTAGCACCTGATGGACAGCCAAGGTCAACCCACCACAAAAGGACAACACAGTTTTACAATGAGTTATAAGTTGCTATTCTAAGTTTAATTCCAGTCATCATAAATGACATAGGACTTCCCATGCTTCCTACAATGTTCCAGGTCTTAAAGAGATATGATTTCCTCGGCAGTGTCCTGTTGAAACAAAGAAGTTCTGGAGCATAACTAAAACTTGGAGAGAAGCAAATCCAATTCAAGTTTCTGACAAGTCACAGCCAATAGCCAGAATGTGGAAGAGCCTGCAAAGCAGATCTGTCAGTCCTGGAAATCAGAACTGTGGGCTCTGGAAGGCTGAAGAGCTCAGAGCAGGCAGCCAGGAGAAATGACAGCATCAGGACAGGAAACAGGACACACCTAGTAGTGCTGGAGGCTGGAGTTACCTCCAGTGTACTCTACAGGAATTTTTATTACATTAAAAACACATTGTTCACATTTCCACATTTCTATCCCAAATGAGTCTAATGGCTGAAAGTGCAAGTAAGTTCCACATGCTCTCTTGATAAACTGAAAAACTGCTATAGTACCAAGAGTGAAATATCCCTGAAAAGATCAGTCACAGAGGTCTTCATGCAGCACTACAAAAATGCCTTGAGTAAGATGTCCAGACCAATTGTGGCATGGGCTGCATAGAATGAATAAAAAATCCTGGAGACACAGAAGAGCTGCCTCCTCCATGGAGAAGGGTCAGACCAACATGTACCATTAGGCTTTTCATGTAAGACATTCTGAAAAAGTACAGTCATGAAATCTCAGAAGCCCTACAGTTTGGGACTGCTCTTTCCTTCTGGCTGGTAGACAAACACCTTACCATAAGACATGCACCATAAATAAATTTTGGCCAATCAAGTTTGAACAGATATGTGAATAGATTAATGAAATTGAACTTTTAGAGTTCATTCAGGAACAAATAACCTGAGGCAGTAGAATGACAAAGTATAAAATATCTTGGAAAAAAAATAAACAAATTTTGAGGCAATTCTCTAAACAAACCAAGACTGAAAATATGTATAAGCTATGGATGATTCATTTCAGGTCTTGTTAGAAAGCACATCAACCAAAAGGGATAGGTCTGCCCTTACCTCATGCAGTTTCTCATTCCAACCCGTGGGATCCACCCAGTTTTCATTGTGCTGGGTTTTTTTGAACTGACACAAGTTCCTGACTAGTTTTGAGTGCAGCTACACAAATGCTTACAGTGGCCCAAGGGATACATGATGTCATGAAACTGAGCAGGCTGGTGGTAAGAAAAGGATGGGACGGCCCTTTTTAGTCACAGCGCAGTATCTTGCCATCTTAAACAGATCATGGAACTGGACTGTAAGAGACATTTCCCTCAGGACATAGACATGCTGTGGCATGAGAAAATCCAACCTCTTGGTGCTTAAATGGTCTGGAAGAGTGCACATATCTTCTACTGGACTGAGACCAGTGTTGTCAGATCCGACTTGAGTATTGTGTTTACTCCAGTTGAATTGTGCTATCTGAAATATGTGAAATACTCTCTCTTGCTTTTTGACTGAATCAGTTGATGTCTGATAGAGATGAACCAGGCTGCTGTGTGCAGAAGTTTCACAGAATCACAGAATCACAGAATGTTAAAGGTTGGAAGGGACCTCAAAGATCATCTAGTCCAACCCCCCTGCCAGAGCAGGATCACCTACACTAGAGCGCACAGGAACGCGTCCAGGCGGGTTTTGAATGTCTCAAGAGATGGAGATTCCACAACCTCCCTAGGCAGCCTGTTCCAGTGCTCAGTCACCCTCACAGTGAAAAAGTTTTTCCTCATATTTTTCTGGAACCTCCTGTGTTCCAGCTTCCACCCATTGCCCCTTGTCCTGTCAGTGGATGCCGCTGAAAAGAGCCTGGCTCCATCCTCCTGACATTCCCCCTTGACATATTTATAAACATTGATGAGGTCACCCCTCAGCCTCCTCTTCTCCAAGCTAAAGAGATCCAGCTCCTTCAGCCTTTCCTCATAAGGGAGATGCTCCACTCCCTTCACCATCTTTGTGGCTCTACGCTGGACTCTCTCAAGCAGCTCCCTGTCCTTCTTGAACTGAGGGGCCCAGAACTGGACACAATATTCCAGATGCGGCCTCACCAGGGCAGAGTAGAGGGGCAGGAGGACCTCTCTTGACCTACTTGCTACTCCAAGTTTGATTGTATTCCCCTGGGAAATAAAGAATGTGTTTTGATATTTTATAGGGTAAAATAGTACAAAGTTGGATTAATCTATGTGCAACAAATTCATATGGTGTTTACTATGCAAAATACCCATTCAGGGTATTTGAGAGAAAATCTGTGTAGACAGAACAGTATGCCCTCTGATAAAAACTTGTAATCTAGAATTCGAAGATGTGAAGATATATGTTTATATTTAGAACTAAATACCTAAATTTTGACATGTAGGCCTCACATAATCATGAGTCTTTTGACCAGTGTAGTGCCTTGGCTATGGGCATAATTGCAAATAAATCTGTACATATTTTTAAGCCTTTTTGGTAGGTGGATTATTTAAATCTGGCATATTAAGAAACAGTAAAAAGTGTATAGTGGCAGTGAGTTACATTTTAGATGATAATCTAATAATCACAGTACTAGCCTGATTTATGGTCTCCTTGGTTTTGCTGTGTAGATAAAGGCAAGTTACTACTGTATGTACCTCTTCTTCTCTTGCTATTTTTGGTATGCCTTGCTTGTAGACTCTTCAGTACAAATACTATTCTACCACTGTGTATATATAGCAGTTGGCAAAATGCAGTCTGGCTTTTAGCGGGAGAATCTAGACCTGAATAAATAATGCTAATACTATATAGTTGCCTGTCTACATTGTGTTCCATGGGTTGAAGAGTAATAACAGCTCATCAGGAGTCCTGCAGCTTTTTTGTGAAACACGGGCTGGGCATGCAAGAGGGATTTGTAGAGACCTGGTGCAAGTGGCTGCAGCTGCCAAGTAACCCTGTATCAGCCCAGTATCGTGTATGCGTCATTCTCTGTGACTCAGGAATAGGACATGCACAAGAATTGCTCAGGATCCTCATGAGCCATTTGTCCTATTATATACTGGTTTCCTAATTCACCAGGTAGCGAGTGGTATACATATACATATGGGTGAGAGACATGTTTGCTGGAAAAATTACAGTTTCAGAATTAACAAACTGGCTGCAGGAAAACATTCAGTGAATGAGGCTGAAGAATGAAAACAGTAAGTCAACGGGAAGGAGAATGAAAAGTTAGCATGGTTGTAAAAGCACTTTCTTCTCATTTAGCAGAAGGAGCTCAGCTGTTATGCACAAGTCATGCACAGAACAGAAACAGAAGTAGTCTCCTATCCTAAAATAAGGCATCATTATGAAAACAAAAATAAATAACAACAACAGCATAAATACTCATAAACGTGTAACAGTTTCCACTTAATAAGAAAAAACCTATATTTTCTCTAAATATGTGTGCTTTATGTGCTTTCAGAACTTTTCACTGCAGAAAGCTTGATTAATTATTTCCAGGGAATAATATAATTGCCTTTTCTGTTTTATTACAAAGCCTATAATTTATCTTTTAGGAATTTATGTTTTATACAGAATACCTTTTATTACCAAGAGTTCTTCCCACAGCAGAACTGAAAAGAAAGTTAACGGGCATAAAAATCAGAGGTAGAAAAACATTTGCTACTCCCTGCCATTGAACTGGCTGCTCTCCACAGCAGAGCGTATCAGATTTTCTGCAGAACGCTCTGAAGGGCTCAATACACTGATCTGTTACTGGGAGTGGCATAACAGTGCCAGTGACTCAGTTCCTAAAATGCCCACAGAGCAATGGGTTGGTCTTCCCCTGTTTCCTTTCCTGATACTAATTCTATGTATTCCCTTTGTCAATTTTATCCTACAAACCCTAAATAATATATATTCCATGCAGTACCCTCAGACTGCTGTGATGTCTCTGTTACACTGCTTCTGAGACTCTTAAAATATTTCTTAGTAAATTAGCGCTTAATCATGTTGCTCTTTTCTGAACATTCTCATCTTTGACAAAATTTTGCCAGTAAGGTGAACATAGGAACTGAATAAGCTGTTTTGAGTTTCTCCGTTCAGTACAGCTGCACAGGATAAAAATTCTGTGCTTCCTCTGCCTCTGTGATGTGTATATGCATAGGTAATCTTAGTATAGCATTTCTAGTGCTTTATAGCTCCAGCTGCTATAAAACATAAATAGCTAGGCAGTTCTTTCACAGTGAAAAACTGTTTAACCTTCTCAGATCTTTAAGATCAGAGAAAGGGAAAAGAAAAACCATGGAACCTGTTTTAAGAAGTCACTTTTGCCATAAGTTATTCTTTCAAAAAAATGGTTTCTGACCTTTGCCTGTGTTGCTGGTGATAATTTGTGGTCTGATGGCATCCACTATATGCTCCTGATTTTGAAATGCAGAGGTAGAAATAGGAGCTGTCTGGGTCAGCGACTGGGTAATAAAAGATGAAGTAATTAATCTCACGGTTCAGATCAAATTTGGTGAAGTGCTGGTTAAGTCTGATCATTTCCTTTAGGAGCAGCAGCAAGAGCTGAAGCTGCTGCACACTCTGACTTGCAAAGCAGAAATACCAACTAGCTGTATGTCACTGGAACTCTTCCGATTTCCTAAATGGCCGTCCAGTTGGTTGGTGGTTCCTATGGAGGCTTTTCCACTGTTTCACTGCATTTGCAAATGTGCCTTGTTTTCCTTTCACTGCTGTCAGAGAGGACACGGCAAAGCTCAGCAAAGCCACAGAATAAAAGAATCCTCCATCCGCCATCCTCCACATAAGGAATAACCATTACATCTCAAAAAATTGAGGAGGCTCGAGTAAGTGCTTAGGATCTTTTATATATTGTAAGCAGAAAGCATAGTTGCCCTCTTCAATTGGAAAATTGAGGTCCCTTGGTAATGTAGTTGCATTTATATCATTTTATGGTGATGGCTGCTGAACAGAGCATTTTTTTCCTGCCAGCTTGCTTAATCCAAGAAGCAACATACTCTTAATGCGAATTTCTTTGATATACTGCAGTATCTCACAAATCTCTCTCTGTAGGGATTTAAATGTTCATCAGTAAAACTATTTTCTCAATTCAGAATTCTTGTATGAAACCTAACCTCCATCACTCCTCCAAATCCTGCAAATCCTAATGCATGTAAAGAATGAAGAGCAAAGAAGATATTTTGATTGGAGGGTATATAGTATTGTTTTTTCATTTATATGTTTCTCCAGAATATAGATATTAATTTCAGAACTTGAAATTATCTTTTGTTGCGTCTCAGTTAAATGGATATTGAATTCACAGCGATAAAATGTTACACTAGTCCTCTGCCACTAGTATTTTCTAATATAATTGAAATCTGAATTGTGTATAGCATGAAGTCTAACTACCATTGTAGATAATTGCAGTGATCTTACACATTTGTCATAAAGCAAATATGCTAAAATAGCCTTAGATGGCTTGGAGTGAAGCATAGTTGACCTTATTACACGGTTTCTTGAAGTGTGACAGCAGGCTAATACTTTCATGTGAGCGATGCAGATAGTAAAGGTCAAGGAATGAAGATGACAACAACAAATCTGACTTTCAGCACTGTAAAGTGAAAACCATTAATGATAATGTATATTATTACAGCCAAGACATAATGTAGGGGTTGAAACTATGCAATGTAATTTATTTGATTTATTTCAATTTACTCTTATTTTATTTGTGCACTTAAGAATAGAGATTAGTTATATAATGGGGAAACAGGAGGATATATTGTTCCCCACTCTTTCTTTGTCTAAGAGGCAGTTTACATTTTTTTTCCCATGGGCTGAATTACTTTATAAAACAACAAAGCTAGAAAATTATTTGCATTTTTTCTGTTTTCAGCACAGTTCAGATAAATTTACTACAAAACAAAAGCCTTTTAGCCCATATATTAGAAGTCATAGATGTAAAAGGAATTGACATTTTCTCAGAAGTAGTTGAGGATGTTTTTTACAGTAGCTACATTCTGAGGAGTAATGTCACTAGACAGATTTTTTTCTGAAGAAGAATGAAGGTAGAGGCCGGAATTTCTGATAATCTTTTTAGTTATTTATTAAACTAACTGAGTAGGCCTGGTCTCGCCTGAAGATCAGTGTGAACCTTGGAAAGGATTGTACCAAAGGACCCTGATGGGATGCACCCACGGGTGCTGAGGGAGCAGGCAGGAGTCATTGCTAGGCCACTCTCCATCATCTTTGGTAAGTCGTGGGCAACAGGTGAGGTGCCTGAAGACTGGAGGAAAGCGAATGTCACTCCAGTCTATAAGAAGGGCAGGAAGGATGACTCGGGTAACTACAGACTGGTCAGCCTCACCTCCATCCCTGGAAAGGTGATGGAACATCTCATCCTTGGCACTGTCTCTAGGCATATCAAGGATAAGAAGGTTATTAGGAGCAGTCAGCATGGCTTTGCCAAGGGGAAGTCATGTTTGACCAACCTGATAGCCTTTTATGAAGACATAACCAGGTGGATGGTTGGTGGCTGTGCAGTGGACGTGGTCTACCTGGACATCAGCAAGGCCTTTGACACCGTCTCCCACAGCATCCTCATAGGTAAACTGAGGAAGTGTGGTCTGGATGACCAAGTAGTGAGGTGGGTCGAGAACTGGTTGAAGAGAAGAAGCCAGAGGGTTGTGGTCAATGGGGCTGAGTCTGGCTGGATGCCTGTGTCTAGTGGGGTCCCTCAGGGGTCAGTGCTCGGGTCGGTGCTTTTCAATATATTCATCAATGACCTAGATGAGGGATTAGAGAGCACTGTCAGCAAGTTTCCTGGTGACACAAAGCTGGGAGGAGTGGTTGACACTCCAGAAGGCTGTGCTGCCATTCAGAGACCTTGACAGGCTGGAGGGCTGGGCAGGGAGAAATCTTATGCGGTTCAACAAGGGCAAGTGTAGAGTTTTGCACTTGGGAAAGAATAACCCCATGTGCCAGTACAGGTTGGGGACTGCCCTGCTGGAGAGCAGCACAGGGGAAAGGGACCTGGGGGTTCTAGTGGACAGCAGGATGACCATGAGCCAGCAATGTGCCCTTGTGGCCAAGAAGGCCAATGGCATCCTGGGGTGTATTAGAAGGGGAGTAGCAAGTAGGTCAAGAGAGGTCCTCCTGCCCCTCTGCTCCGCCCTGGTGAGGCCGCATCTGGAATATTGTGTCCAGTTCTGGGCCCCTCAACTCAAGAGAGACAGGGAACTGCTGGAGAGAGTCCAGCGTAGAGCCACAAAGATGGTGAAGGGAGTGGAGCATCTCCCTTATGAGGAACGGCTGAAGGAGCTGAGTCTCTTTAGCTTGGAGAAGAGGAGGCTGAGGGGTGACCTCATTCATGTTTATAAATATGTCAAGGGGGAGTGTCAGGAGGACGGAGCCAGGCTCTTTTCAGCGACATCCAGTGACAGGACAAGGGGCAATGGGTTCAAGCTGGAGCATGGTATGTTCCACAAAAACATTAAGAAAAACCTTTTTACTGTGAGGGTGACCGAGCACTGGAACAGGCTGCCCAGGGAGATTGTGGAGCCTCCTTCTCTGGAGACATTCAAAACCCGCCTGGACGCGTTTCTGTGTGCTCTGCTGTAGGTGATCCTGCTCTGGCAGTGGGGTTGGACTAGGTGATCTTTGAGGTCCCTTCCAACCTCTAACACTCTGTGATTCTGTGAATATGCATCCTGTGGGCCCTGACACACACCTCTGCTGATTCTCCTTGGAGAGGCATCAGATGTTACAACATCTCACAAACTTTGTCTTCTCTCCCTACTTACCAGTGGAGTAGCCAGGACAGCAGGATGGTAACGTGTCTATCAACCAGACATAACTCAGTTTTCTATCTGGCATTTTAAAATTACTGTGAACTAGTGGCCATAAGTTGTTACAGTAAAAATGAGCTGGGTTAGCAAAGATTAAGCAGTAGTATTTAAATGGTTTAAGATAGACTGCCTCATTGCCTCATTTTGATTGAAACAGATTAACAACACTCATAGGTGCAGCTTTGTCAGGACAGGTGGCAAATTTAGGGTCAGCGTGAAGAGCAGGTGGGAGCAGACACTTGCTCTAGTGACACAGGAGGGGGTGTCTGTCCACAGCCAGAGAGTCCTTGGCTCATGTCTCTTGTGCTCATTAGTATCATACCCACCCATACCTGAATCATCTGGCAGTGCAGATTTGAGCCACTCAACATCTAGGTGCATAACCAAGTTTCAGATGGGGAATGCTGAATCATCACACGATAGCTGTTTTCATGTTCAGGCAGCCTCCCACTGCAGACTCCACTGTCAGCTGCGACAAAGCAGCATTGGATTCTTTGGCTTTTCACTGAGGGAAACCTATCCCACTGCCTTGTGAGGGTGTTTGCATGGGTCTTTTGTAGGGGGTCTGTTTTTCTGTCTCTGAAATCAGTCAGTGCCTCATGTATAGCATTTAATCATGGCTGACTGCATCTCACTACTGCAGGCCCAGTACCGCGTTTCCATCTCCTTAATAAGTGGCAACAGGAGGCCAAATTTGTCCTTGGCAGTGATTGAGCAGCTGCTGTATCCAACTGAGGCAAGACTCCTTGCTCTAGGGATGTGTTTCCCTCATAATAGATCACACACAGCAAAGGAGGACATGTGAAGATGGAGTTGCAAAAGAACAAACTGGCCACTTTGCAAGAAGTTATTTCATGGTAGAAATAGTGGCCATTGATGGAGGTGCTTATCTTGGTCTTGATGTGGTGTGGGAGGCAGTCATAATGAGAGTGACAGCTAGCACTGAGAGTGGGCAGACTGTGGTTATTCAGAAGCTGGACAGTCCTCAGTCCCTCTAAGGACAGCACATAGGCATTTTTCAAACTTGTTTCTTGTGCTTTCATCAAATGCATGGGTACTGCTGCTCAGTTGTACTAATGTACTTTGCCCTCTCACCACAGTGTTTTTATTGAAAGCACAGTTCATCATTAGGAAACGATGTCACATTGCACCAGTTAGGATAAATGCTTCACTGCTATGGCCTGCAGGTGTTACAGCTGGCTTTGTACAGAACTTCCACAGTTCTTGAGTGGAGCCTGTGTGTCCAAGATATGTACATATGTAAAACTGCTGACAAACACACATGCAAGCTACCAGTGCGTGATGTCAGTCCCAGGTGCACGATTTATGTCTGCAGGGTCACAAACATAACCCCTTCCATTCCACAACCTGACTTACTCCTGATGTCCTGTTTCGTGGACCCATTCACTGTCAGCTTCAGTGATCACCAGGATCAGTTCATCTACTGTCCAAGCTGATGATTCTGGTATATGCATCCTCAGGAGACTGTCCTTTGCACCAAATGTGCTACTGGTATCAACCTCCTTTTGAAGATCCTGTTGCCTGCTCTCTCTTGACAATACTCCAGGGATGCCATTTCCTTCTAAGATAATTACAGTAATGCTTGGCTTGTTAAATTGTCCCTCCCTCTTTCAGCATAAGAGCAGCAATCTATGGAAGGCCAAAAGACAATCCTTCCATCCTGAGAAGAAGCATCTGGAGGATGTTACTGTACCACTTCAGGATAAGGATCAGTTCTAGTTTTTCAGCTTTTGAAGCATTAGCAGAAATCCCATGCACAATCAATGACTTTTGGATTAAGTATTAGACACAGATGTAAGCTGCAATCTACTCCAACTCACTTCATTTTACTGACTTTTTCCCTCATTTTAATTCAAGCAATTCCGATTAGGACAAACAGTGTCTGTTTTCTCTATGAGCGTGTGCATGTGATTTCTGCAATGGTAATGGTAAGCTGGAGGGGTGAAGGAAGGTGAGAGGAAAGGGATGGCATGGGTCTTTAGGTTGCTGTGAGCACAAGGCACAATTTGTGGCAAAACTTAGCCAAAACCAGTGGAGCAGGGCAGAGCACAAAGGTCCAGGTCTTCAGGCTGCGGTGGGTCTGTATCACAGCTAGCAGTCCTAGCCTGTGCTTTTGGCAGCGTGCCCAGACCCTGGCTGTCTTCCCAGGGAAAGGGAAAATCCAGAAACAAAAAAAAGACCCTCAAAACAACAGCCGAAAGGTAAACGACAGCAGCCCTGGAAGCAAGTTTCCTTGCCTGAGGTGTGATGCTGGGATTCATCCTGGGGATACGGATTCAAAACCAGTTCTGCTACCACTAGTTCTTTGCTACCCATGTACCTTATCTCACCTTATCTCCCACAATAGCCTGATGAGCCTCAGAGCCATCTGCTTCCTCCCAGGCAGAAAACTACTCTGGAGTCCCAAATCCTATTGTACTCCTGACAATCTTTATATCCGAATTCAAGATACAGACATGGTCTCATGTAAAATAAAGCAGTGATCATGAACTCTGTGGCTGTGGGTGTACATTAAGCATGTCTGGGAATGTTCTAGGTACCAGGGCCAAGTGCTAGTGAAAAGACTTCACCTCCAGAAGAAGGTAGACAAACAATTTATTGGGAATTGTCACTGGCTAGTTACAGTTGCTAAATGACATCGGAGAATTTGGGGGGGATTGTGGTAGCTGGAATGTGCCAGATCTGTGCTGGGGAATATTCTAGCAGTTACTACCGCAGGAGGCCAAATTCACAAGCACGCTCTAAATTGTTACTATAGATACATCTAGCAAGTTCAGTACCACGCTTGTCCAATTTGATCTTTGTACTAGAGCATTCGTATAAGAACGATACAATAAATTGAGTTATTCTGCATATTGCCAAGTTGAGTCATTCTGCATATTGGACCTGTTGGACAGAGTGTGCCATCCTTCTGCCTGGGACCATTCTGAACGACAGTAGATGGTTCCACATAAATGCCAATGCCATACCCATGGTTTCAAATGTGACTGTCTTAGAGTCTGTCTCTGATACTGGCTAGGCACAAATGCACTGTTGCTGTTGGATTTGCTGGATGCTGAGGCTGAGTCAGGAAAAAAACATTGATGTCATCAAAATCCGAGGAAAATATCCGAAGTAGAGTCACTGGGCCTGCATTAACCTCCGCATATTTTGTCCATAGAACTCCATCATGTCTGTGTGGGGGAGGGTGCTCAGCTGTGCTTTCATTTGGGCTGCTCTGTCCTTACCTAATTGCATTATACAAGTAACGATCCAGTGAAGTAGAATACTGGCACAGAGCCTAACTGCAAAGCATTTAAGAGTGTAAAACGTAGAAATAATATAATTTACTTTGCATTATTGGGAAGAACTTTTTCACTTTAAAGAGCTTTTATTGATTTGTAGAAGAAAGAGAGAGAAGAAAACCCATATACAGTCAGCTTCACATACATCTTTTAACCCACTTACTGATACTGAGTAGCCCAGTCCCACAGTTTTCAACAGGATCACTCACAGAGCAGCGGATTACTGTCTCTTTTCTCTCAGTAAGGCTGGCAATATTGAATAAAGAAATAAAGAAATGTATTAAGAAATATATCTTTAAAATATATATAAAAAAGATACCTGCAGATTTTAAGTAATTCTGTCTAATATTATTACTTGCACTAATTATTCGATGAATACATGCCCTCTGATCTATTTATTTTGAAAGGTTTACTTGTGTTTGCACAGAAATGAGTTTCATTGTGTTAGAGTTCCCTGTTTGTTTGTAGTTGTGTTTGCTGCTACTATTCAAAAGCAACTTACCACTCAAATCCAGTACTAGTTTTTCAGACTTGAATCCTTATTCTGAGCCCAGCACTGGGACCTTATTTCTTGGCTGGAAGTGGTGAAAGAGAACATTCAGCTACCAACTAGCACATCTGCCTTCTCTGTGTGTTTGGATATTACAGTTACTGAGCTGGGCTCTGGAGGGAACTATTTTTAGCCCTCGTCACCAGAGAGGAGACTGCTGTGGGTTTGAGCAATTGAGAGAAGGCAATAATAAATCTAATCCAGAGGGATCCTGATGTAGGACAAGAAAACAGAATTCAGATGGCCTACTGACAACTCTTGTGGTGTAATTCAGTAGGAGGGGTGTAGCGTCTCATCTATTTTAAAATAAACAGATAAACCCTAAGACTAAGGAAGTTTCATTCTTATATTAGGAAACTGCGCCTTTGCATTCTGAGCTGCATTTGCTGGGAAGCCACAAATACAAGATATAAAACTGCCAGCTACCATAACTTAACGTAGTTTCCTGGTTGAGCAGTATTAATGGAAGAGGTACTGAGGCCATTTGCATTGTTGTAATACTAACGTTGGAGTTTATTCATATTAAGATTGAAAATATCAGTTGTCTTGCTTGTGATAGCACTATTCCGATCAAGTACTCTGTTTATAATGTTTAAAATTGTCTAAGTAGTAAATATGTCTCAGCTTCTTATGACTTAGCTCATAAAAGGCAGAATATTTTAATGCAATGAAAGAATGCTGATTTCTTGAGTAATGATTTTAATAACACTAGACCAAAGTGTTTCTGATTGTTATTTGTCAGCAATCCATCCGGTAGAAAAAAATAGTGGCTGGGATTTTCAAAGGGGCTTGGGAGGGTGAGACACACAACTTCCCTTTAGCTTGTGCTGATGGGGTCCATTCGTATTGAATGCAAACTGAGTCACTCTTCTTTATAGCCATACTCTTGCTATGAGCTCAGTGTGGGCAGATGCCCTTGGCGGATTAGACACTAAAATCAGACTGTTCTTTTTAAAGACTGTTATCTTTACTAATTTCATATGTCCATGGGATACAGTGAAAAGCAATTACTGGATTATTCATTGTTTGTTTCCTTGCTAATGATTTTCCCCTGCAAAAAGCCATATCCCACCATAACTGGTGTCTTAGTTTGAAAAAACTTCCTGTACATAGACAAATTAGAACTAAAAAGATGAAGAACTAAGAATTTTGCATCTGATCGTAGCCTATAAACATCTGTCACTTGAAGGAAACAGAGCAAAATCAGAATTCTGGTAATTTGGTTGATGTCTGCGACAACAGTATGACCTGAGAGGATAGAAATCTTTCAGATAAGACTCGGACAAGCCAATGTGTCTCATTAAGGCCTTCTGTTATATCCTTGCAGGTTCCTGAGGCATTGTTAGGCCAAGTCCTCAGGACTGAAATGACCATATCTCTATTCTTCTCGCAGTATTCTGGCTGGTAACACATTGCTATGAATTGAGTGTTCTGTTGAAGAATGGGCAGAAAGCCCTCAGTGAGCATCCTACCAGACTTAGTGTTATTGCCATGAAGGTGCATACTCAGAAGAGTTGTGCACTGGCTGAAGCTACGAGTTTTAATAATTAATGGCCTCCTGTAATTTGGTCCCTACTAAAGGCAAAATGGTTTTCAAGGCAAACTTGCTGTGATAGTGTGACTGCGTTGCAATTTCCATCCTATGATCATGGTGGGAAAGGCTTAAAAGAGTATGTGATGATGGTTTAAGACCATCGTGGGGTAGGAAAAAAAAAAAAAGTAGGGTGCCGACCATACAATAAAGAATAAATATTTTCAATCCTTAACATACTCGGCGAAAGGAAGAGGAAAGATAAGGAATTTATACTTCTGTCATTTTGTGACAGGGAAATGGCTTCTTTTCCCATCTTCTTTAAGTGTTTCCCGACACCCTGCATGGCCACCACTACTCAGTGAAGAGCTTGTCTGTTTTTTGCTTGTAGGAATAACATTACTCTGAGGCATGCAACTAGTAATATTTTAAAGTATACAGTGAATTTTTAAGGTTTGTCATACAAGAAAAGAATTGTTTATTTTCAATCTACAATGCTACACATACACAAATCCAACCATTCATCTCAACAGCCCTAGATATGCTGAATTTTATGGGGAAAAAGCTGCTTGACGGATTATGTAGTTTAAATGCTTTGCTGATGACACAGTCTCCAGATTTCTTAGAAGTAGTTAGAAAAGCACTGAATGTCCTTGAATATGTTTTTCATTCGAAAAAAATAATAGAGAAGGTTCATGAATTTCAGTCTTGGAGACCAGCTGAAAGCTTATTTGGAAAGTTTAAAAGTGACTGGTTTTCAGTTTGAAAATTCGCATTCAGTCAAGGATCGAACACATACACATACATAAGCACTCAGATCAATAGTGGAAGAACAGTTATTTTAATAAAATCTGCTTTGGAGCAAATCTAGAGAGACTCCATTTCCCTTTATAAATCTCTGTAATTATAGCCATATAAGCGAGCGTGGCCAATTGAAATTGTATGCATCGTTGAGAAAAGACATGAATGTTTTCCTTATCAGAACATAGACTCTAGTTCTTATGAACAGTTTGTAATGAGCAGCCCCTAGAAGGGCTCCACCTCCAAATTAAAACTTAAAATATTACGTACTGCCAGAGACGAGATCAAGGTTTCTTGAATACCAGAAAAAAGATGGCCAGGGCATACCAGCTTCTACAGCCTGGGAGTCTGGATGTGCAGCACTTACAGACATACAAGAGCCAGCATAACACCTGGCTCCCTTTACCCTCCAGTGCAAAAGTCCAGGTACAGACTGATTAAGACTTGACCAAGGCTTCCAGAATGATATTCAAATAATGCATAGAGTATGCATAGAAAATGTCTTACATATTTTGCCACTTCTTTTGTTTTGGAACGAGTCTTGCCTGCAGCCTGACCTTAAAGTACTTTGTGACTAAGTATTGTAAAATTTAATCATTGACTGTAGTGCAATTAAAGTAAAAGGAAAGAAATGATTGTTCAAGTATTTATGAAAGGCTTTTTTTTTCTTAGTATGCTACTTTAAGAATATGACTTCTGTGAAGAAAAGTAAATCTAATAATGCTTCTGAAACAGGGCAGGGAGCAAGTGAAACAATGCTGGTGTTCAACTTGTTATTAGAGGCTGCTTGCCATGCTCCTATCAAGGAACCTATATTTTTCATGGAATGTCTTCAGCAGAGCTTTATGAAACACAGTTTAGCTCCCATTGCAGATTTAAAATTAAGACGAAGTTGTGTTCTCAGACTTAACAAAAACAGATATAATTCTGTTTGCCTCTTTTTAGTAAAAAAAAAAAAAAAAAAAAAAAAAAAAAATTTAAATAGGTGCCAACTTCTCTTAAACACCACCTCCTTTTTCTTCACATCCAGACCCAACACTTATAACTGATGATTTAATACAGGAAGCTTGGACACAACAGTTGTTCTGCCAATGTATTACGCAGTTGAATGATAACTGTGCAGTCAAATATAGCTTTTGAGAAAAAAAGGAGATAAGAAACTTATAAAATACACAGAGGTGATGGGAAGTTGTGTGTAAAAGGTCCAGAATGGTCATAATCAAATAGCTCTGAAGAAAACAGGAGATGAAAACAACGCAAGGACACAATTAAAGAAGCGTGGGGAGGGATCAGCTTCCCCCTCTTGAAGAAGCGTGGCTGTGTATTAAGGAAGAAGAATTAAGAGTCATATGGGTGCGTCTGTATTAGTGTTTTGCTTCAGATCTCAACTGTGTTTTTGAGGTGAGCTGTCCACACAACCCTGTTCATTGTGCTTTGGTAGCCTAACGAAGAATGAAACTAACCTCAGAGAGGTGCTTTGGGAACCAACATACTGAATTTCAGCAACTGATGAATATTCAATAGGAAGGACCAGACCAGAATCAATTTCAAGTGTAAATCTTCACCACATATGTGGTGGGAATGTGTTATCCTCAGCAGCAGCGGTCAGTCTTTCTTTGCTAATCTGCCCACATTGAGCTTTAAACTTCTCACAAAGTCCCTCAGTATCTGCATGCAGAGACAGTTCCATTCATCTTTCCTTACTGTATGCATTTACCTGAGATGCCAGTGTTAGCAGCACAGCTGGTGGAGACTGAATGAGCTCCAGAAAGCAACAGAGAGCAGCTTAACTCTGCAAAAGTCCAAGTCAGCAGTGGATGTGTCTGTCACCATATGCAAGGAAGATAGAGTGAACATAGATTTAGTCACGGTGCCAGTGCCTGTATGGAAGAAATATTGTCAAAAAACCTACAAATCCTGGACACACGTTTAATAAATCTTCCTGCCATCTCTATCACACTCTGTAGTTTTTAACGCCACAAAAGCTCAATTATTTTCATAATTTTTTTTAAGCTGACCCACCAGCTCTAGCATGGATACTCGCTTGTAAGACCGTGTGATGCTGACAGGAGTTATCACTGCATATGGTGATGCAAGGAAACTGCAATTTTAGCAAAGTTCTACCTCAAAGACCAGGTCGGTGGCTCTGACTGAAGTATAAAGACTCCGGATTTCAGGGAAACAGGTTTTGGGGCATTATTGGTTTTATTTCTAAGATTTTTCTCCAGTAAGCAATTTTGCAGAAACACACATCTGAGCTTTTCAACACCAGAAATTGAGCCATGAGGTGTATATTATTTCATTAGAAATTAAAAAATAAAATGAAATGGAGCTCTGTCAGAACCCAATTTAACATTCTTGGCTGATAGTAAGTTGTGGAGTGGGGAGGGGCATATTATGAAACTTCTAAAAAAAATTACCTTCTGAAGAAGAGAAGCTGAGATTCTGTTCATTCAGTTGCTTTCCCAGCTGAAAAAAATATTTCTAAGACTGACAGTAGATCTGTTACCCTATGACTGTATTCACTGAGTCATCTGTACATGAGTCACTTGTACAAGACACAGAACTGTTGTTACCCTCATAATGAACTAGTGCAAGATACGCATTCCCTAGACTTGTAAAGATTATCTACCAAACGGCTGATACTGAGTGTCCAGAAGAAAAATATTAATGAGCATTTTCTTATCATTGCCTTTTTTGTTAGCTGTTTTTCCATGTGCTTCTTAATTTGTCCTGAGAATTTTACACCCAGTATTTGACTAAAAAGTTAATCCTGCTTTTCAAAATGTTTTCACATGGTTCACTATACAAAGGAAAGTTACATTTATACCTATCCTTCAGTAGTATGTACAAACTATAGCATATACCTATGTGAATTTAGTTATCTGATGGGCATTAAGCTTGATTCCAGCTAATTAAAAGTCCTGAGTAAACTTGGAGGTGTACTTACCAGTTGGAACTGGAGGTCTGTATGGGTCTGCCTCCACAAAGCACAAGATGTGCTTCTTTCAATATATGTAGAATAAGAATAGCCTGGAGTCTCTCTGGGATTTGTGAGCAGCCCCAGGCTGTAGCCACCATGGCCAGCCTCTCTCCAGCCACCACCCAGGAACCCACCCTACTCAGAGGCCGTGGGACAGTGTCCATCCATGGGGACATGGCCTCCCTGGGGCCATGCACAGCCCCTGGCCGGTCCCATGTGCAGCCTGGCAGGGTCAACCACTCAGTCTTGAACTCTGTTACAATGTTGCCAAAAGACATTTCCAATGTGCTCGTGAAGTCTTCACTTCCCTAGAACAAAAAATTACCATCTAACATGTACACACTGAAATACTACTTTTTCAGACCTATGTCTATCATTAATAATAAATGCACACTCGTGTCATTTTGTATAACAAGATACGTGTATGTGAATAGATGCAAGGAGGGACTGTTTACAGAGGCACGTAGTGATAGGACGAGGCACAATGGTTTTGAACTGGAGCAGAGTAAATTTAGATTAGACATTAGGAAGAAGTTCTTTACTATGGAGGTGATGAAACACTGGAACAGATTGCTCAGAGAGGTGGTGGAGGCTCCATCCCTGAAGGCATTCAAGGCTGGGCCTGATGGGGCTCTGAGCAACCTGTTCTAGTTAAAGATGTCCCTGCTCACTGCAGGGAGATTCAACTAGATGACCTATAAAGGTCCCTTCCAGCCAAACGTGTTCTATAATGATGATTCTATGATATTCAATTGCCTGCTTAATTTGTACAAACTCTCTTAATCTGTCTACTCAATAGAGAGACTATGCAAATTTTCAGTGTGTAATAATTTCAGAACACGGACAATTTATCTAGACTTGAGAGCCATTTGTAAATTTTTCATCACCGTCAAACAATAATTACTTCCAGGTGATTCATTTTAGTTGAAAGTTTTTCTTTCTTCCCAGATATTCCAAATTTGAGGACACCAGGTTTGATGGATAATTGCCATTATTTTGCAATATGCTGGTGATACAAAGATGAAACCTGGTGGTATACAAGATCTACAGCAGAAAAACGACCAGGACTCTCATGCTTCAACATCAGAGGAAAGAACAGCAAGAACAAGTTTCCTCTGCTGGTTCTTTTTCCAAATCTGTCCTTCCTTCCTCCTCCTTTCTCTGCTTCCCATGTCAGAAGCAACTTGGTCCAGAACTGTATCTTCAGTTTGAGGATCTCGCTGCTGTCAGTCAGGCAATTCAAAGGAAGCAGTCTGCAAAACCCATGTGATTGTCGAAGCTACAATCTTATTGGGATATTTTCTTGGAATCACCTTTCTTCACCACTCCTAGCAAAGAGTTTGTTGCCAACTGCATTTTTTTTTGCAGAAATCAGTATTTTCTCCATCTCTGCAGTCTGAAATTGCTTGTAGATGTAGCACCTTGAAATGCAGTTACCAACCCCTTGCAGTGGTTTAGCTAGTTGTGGTCAAGCTCTCCAACTCCTCTGCCGTTAAAATCCCAACAGATAAGCAAAGGTATGAAGATTTTTATCCCATACAATGTAATATCAGATATCTAAACTTAAAATAATTTGTGAAGATCATTTGGACTAAACAGCTAAACAGTAGCTGATTTACTGTTCACGTGCATTAGATGCAGAGTTGAGAGCCTCTAACTGGTGAGCTCCAGTGATGTTCCAGCTACGAGGCAAAACGAATTCTTCTCAAAACTGAGTTATGTTCCCTTTCATTTGACAGCATAGTAGATGTGTGACTTATCAGAAATGGTTCTTCCAAAACCATAGAACTTAATGATCAACTCACATCTTAATCTGCAACTGCAAAAAGGCATTTATTATTTTTATTCATAATTGATATTCACTGGCACTTCCTTCAGTTATGAAGTCTCTAGTGCTTTCTGCATTAAAAAATATTAAATGGGCATAACAGGAAATGTGATCTGGCAAAACACTGCTTACAGTGCAGCATGTGCAGCATATTCATCTGTGCATGCACTGTTCTGCAGTTTTCAGATCTACCTGCTTTGAACAACACCTACCATAACATGATTCTGGCACATGAGAGGGTCTCATTTTTAAAAACATCTAGGAGTATTTTCTAGTTCCATTTTTGTAAAATGCCATTTATATAGAATGTAAAACCAGATAAATAACACATAGCTGTCTGCTTTTAATCTTCACAAGCAGCGCTTTAAAGATACTATCAAATCCTTATAGTATCTTTACATAGCAGATAAGAATGACCATTTCCGTTTTAGTAGTCAAGAAACATCTAAACAGACAAAGAATCTGCTTCCCCTACACACTGCTGACAATGAAAGAAAAACAAACTCAAGAATGATTTATCCAAAGCCACTCAGATAGATCTGAGATTATTGTCAAAGCATGTAAGCTTTCCAGTGCTGTGCCCAGACCAGTTACAAAATTGAGGGGGTAAAATCTTAAATGAGTATTTAAAAAGTAAAATTAAATCTGCCTTTAGGGCAGATGCTGTTCTCATCAGTTATATTTGTGCTTTTCTTAATTAAAATCCTCCTGGGTTTATACGTATAAAATAGACTTGGTTTATTTTATAGTTTTATTAGTTTATATGTCTAACTTTATTATCCATTTTATCTCTATAAAGTTAATAATAATTAAAAATCTATTTAGACTGGAACTTTTCCATTCAATAAATATCAGGGTTTTTTAGCGGTTCTCTTATTTAGGCATTGGTGTTAAAATAGTGATGGACAGTAATGACCAAAGTAAGAACGTAGTTTAATTAGGGTTTTTTATATTTACACATTTTCGATACAGCAACCTTTAAAAAATGCCCTAAATGGATTCTACAAAGCATCAAATACACTTGTATCATTGAAAAAATAAGCCAACCCTGCATCTTTTTCATACTTTATGATTTACTGCAGAGTGCTGGAAAACATTTCTGTGAGAACTTTGATTATGCAAACCCTTTGTGAAGCATTGTTGGTGAATCCAAAACAATGAATGTGCTTGTGTATGTTTACATGTATACATACCAAGGTGCGTACGTTTAGAATGTACTGATTAATAAGGGATGATATTCTACCTCTAAAGACAGTTGGATTCTGGCTATTGATTTCTACATAGTCAGGATTTCACCATCAAACTTTATATTTCCATGCTTCTTCTCGTTCCAGAATTCATCGGCCACCACTGCCAGAGCTACGCTGGTTACGCTTTAGCTGGTGTTACAGTGTCTGTGATGGATGTTTGGGATGTTGGCCTTTTTTTGACTCCTTGGGAAGAACTGTATGTGGTCCCCTTTGAAGCAATGTATGCTCACAGCTTTTCAGCTGCATAGTCATTCAGGGACTTGCTTGCAGGCGTAACTTCTCCCAGGGACTAAGGAAATAAACCTGGAGAACAGGAAGGGGAGAGGTGACAAATTCTGGGAGAAAGAGAGCACTTCTGGTTTGGTCCGCACTCCCATGTGGCTAATGAGACCATTCAGTTATACATCAAAAGCAGAGTCAGCAACTGACTCATGGAAGTTGAAGAAACATTTCCTGGAAATTACTATTAATTAAATACCTGCATATATACTATAAACTAATATTGTGTAACATGCTTACGCTTACTGATGTCTTCAATAATATTTATGGGATTTATTTCTGCTTACTGAAATTGGCCTTAAAATAATTTTGGTTTTGCCCTTATTTTCTGTATTTTAACATCTAATGTTAGGTACTCATGTCTTTTTCCCTCTTTTGCTCATCTCATCTGGCCACTTGAAAGATATTTGTGTGGTTGCACATCCTTCATCTGCACACATTTCATGGGGGAAAAAAAAAAGCTCTGTTAAACAGACAACTTAATGAATTATTGGAGTGGAATATAGCTATGAAGCAGACGTATTACTTTTTTTGTTGTTAGCTCATGCAGAGCATAAGACCAGCAGAAGAAAATCAAGAAAAACATGAACACTGAACACTACTGAGATTTTTTTTTCTCTAAAAGCTAAACAAACACACAAAACTCAAAAAAACTCACTCCTGAAATATTACATTATGTATTTCACATTCTCTGTTATTAGTACACAAAATTCTTGTAAAACCAGTGGAATGATTTTTACTTGCTCAAGAGCTAGTTCTGAAAATGTAAGCAACATTTTTCTTAGAAATGTGTAAAACACCAAAGAGAATTAATTCCTAAAGTCATAATATGAGAAAAAGTAGATTTGATAAATCAAAAGATGAAAAGGATGTAATAAAATGATAAATAAATAGAAGAATATGTGTCTGGGAGGCAATCATATTCTCTTCCATTCCTGATAGTAGGTACTTGAATCAGTGTATCTGGTACTGTAACATTGGAGCAAGTAACAGAACACTTGGAAAAAAATAAAGATTAATGAGCTCAAATGCACAATTCTTGACATCAGGAGAAGCATCTACAGTCCACAACATCACATGATATAAAAAAGATATTTAAGGATACACCGTTGGCTCTCCATTCCATATGGAATTTGGAGGTAAAATATTTAACCATTCAGTCAGACTAGGCTAAACTTTGATGGAAGGCAAAGCTTTTTCTACACTGAGTCATATAAGCCCTATAATTAGTAGTTTCTAAGTCAGCAAAATCTAGAAAGACTTTTTAGAGGTTCAGAATAAAGAAAAAAAAAAAGTGGAGAAAGATGAAATACAAATATTATATGATTTCTTAAAGAATGTGTTTATATGTTTATAAAAGGTACAGATTTTTTTTTATAATGGAAGAAGAGTTATAAAAGAATTTTTAGGAGCAATAAACAAGGCCAAATCACAAGTAATTAAAAAAAAATCCTCAGTGTTCAATATGAATTTTCAAGCCTACAGTGTGCTTATGGTTTAATTTATTTTTTAAATTATGGTTTGGGTTTTTTTTTAATTTGATAATACAGATATAAATTTAGATAGAATTGCTTCTTTTCTGCCTGAAAAAAAAGTAACAGAATACAGTACAGAAGCCTCTGTGAGTCCGTGCATCTCATTCTCAAATTCTGGGACTTTTGCCTGCTTAAACTGAGGCTGAATGCAACTGTATCCTGCGATGCATCAAGAGATGTGTGACCAGCAGGTCAAGGCAGATGATTCTGCCCCTCTACTCCACCCTTGTGAGACCTCAGCCGGAATACTGCATTCAGCTCTGAAACCCCCAGCACAAGAAAGACATGGAGCTGTTAGAGCAAGTCCAAAGGAGGGCCACGAGGATGATCAGAGGGCTGGAGCACCTCTCCTACAAGGGCAGGCTGAGAGAGTTAGGCTTGTTCAGCCTGGAAAAGAGGAGGCTCCGGGGAGACCTCATAGTGGCCTTCCAGTACCTGAAGGGGGCCTCCAAGAAGGCTGGGGAGGGACTTTTTACAAGCGGCTGTAGTGATAGGACGAGGGGAAATGGGTAGAAGTTGGAAGAGCGTAGGTTTAGACTAGAGATAAGGAAGAAGTCCTTTACCTGAGGATGGTGAAGCACTGGAACAGGTTGCCCAGGGATGCTGTGGATGCTCCATCCCAGAAAGTGTTCAAGATCAGGCTGTATGGAGCCTTGAGCAACCTGATCTAGTGGGAGATATCCCTGCCATGGCAGGGAGGTTGGAACTAGATCATCTTTGAGGTCCCTTACAACCCAAAACATTCTATGATTCTTTGATTCTATCTCTATCTTTTTCAGTCTAAAGAACAATGTAGAATAAAAGCCAAACTTCAAAATTGAAACTAGGAACCTAATCAATATCAGAATAGTAACTACATTGCCATGGTTAAAAGTTATTAGTTAACCATTGCCATCGTTAAAATTACTTTTAGCCATGGCAAGGGTAAGTATTATAGAGTAAAATTGGTTTTCCCCTCAATTAAAAACCTAAAGGCTTTTAAAGGACTCTCAACTACCTTGAAGAAAATGAGCCTGATGGTGTGCTCTCTCTTCTCCTTGTTGTTGACCAGAAGAGATTTGTTTGCATATTTTTCATCCTTGATAGTGATCAGGATCATTTCTGTATCAGTTGCAATGCAGATCCAAGCAAATAATAGACTGCTTTGAACCTTTTGTTGCATCAAGCTCTCAAGAACTAAAGATTTCCAGCAGGTCTAGCTGCATGCCTTCCTCAAAATTACCCAGTATGCTGAAATGTTCAGGTAGTCTATGTATAATGTAGTAGTATATGTATAAAGTAGTAATATATGTACATCTATAATAAGTACAGCCAATTCCACTCTCCCACTTAGGATTTCTTTACACTGGGAAATGTGCATTGAAAAGAAAGCCACATCACTTTGCATCATCAGCATATAGAGGTATAAAGCTGAGAATCCAACTCAAGATTGTCAGTAACAAAATTTGGTATTTTTTGTCTTCATTGAAATCAAACATTTAACATCCAGTTCTCATCCTGTGGTAATTCACCAAGAACCAGGCACAGATTTGATACTGAATTTGCATTCTGGGAAGTCAGTGTGGGGTCAATCTTCTTCTTGTGTTGATGCATAATACTGTCAGCATACAAGCAACATGGAAACGGGGCTAATTTCCTGTGGTCCAGGGCATGTGCAATAGCAGATGACTATGGACAAGTAGTGAGTAAAAATCTCACTTGTTCATAAGTTGCACAGTGTCAGGAGAAAGAATCATCTTGTTACAGGCATCCGAACAAAGACTACAGCTATAAAATACCCCACAGAATCTCAGTCGGGGCTCTGGTTTTCCCAGAGCTCCACAGGCATGAATGACCAGCAGTGGAACTCATAGCCAAAATGCTATGAGTGCTCTTGGCCTGAACTTTGTGTTGATAAAACCAAAAAAAAAAGAGAAAACTAACTGTCTTCACAATACTTTGGATTTGTGCCCATATCCTAAGGGCACTGTGATCGTTTCACTTGCTTAGATTGAGATGATGGAATGGCGTTGAGGTGCACACACAGAAGGCAAAGCTTTCAAGTCTCAATCTGTTGGATAAGTTTCTCTGCTTATGCTTTGTGGTTGGCTTCTTGCTAACAGTAGTTTTCCTTGGGGAAAAATTAGAAGATTCTTGTCAACAGTAGTTAGTTCCCATGGTCCTCACACACCCATCTTGGCCAAGGTTACCAGCTACCCAGTTTTACAAATTCATCTTGTTTGTGGGTTGTGATATAAACCAGAGTTATGAAATAACCCACTAAAGATAAAAGAGTCTAACCTAAATATGTGTATATTTAAATATCTGTCATTACAATTCTGTTGCAGAGCATGGCTGTAGCAACTGCCACATCAGTACAGCTGAGGAAACAGCAGACACAGGAATGAGAGGGAAAATAAAATTCCAGGTGTGGGTAAGGCTGGAACCTCGTAAATGAGTTGCTCTGATGGGATTTCCAATATATAACCATACTTTTGACACTTCCTAAAAATACCCATACTAGACAATTTGCATCAAGGGAGAACTCTTTGTGAACTGTTTCTGAAAATGAACTTTTGCCGTTTCTCTGCTAATGCTTATAATGCTGATTTCCATTATTCCTGGAAGTCCTAGCATTAGAATAGACCATTAAAACCAGTACTTTAAGTCACTAGGTTTGATTGCACTTACGGTAAAAAGCTACACTGGGAAATTGACTGGAATAGCTTGTAATGAGAGCCTTTTTCTGGTTATCTCAAGTGTATTAAGTTAAATTTAAAAGAGGGACAGAGGAAACACTCTACAGAATAAGAGTTCCCCTCTAGTGAGCCTCTTCTGAATAGCCACTGCACTTCAAAAGTGACACTGTGTTTTATTTTGAAATAACTTCTCAAATTAGATAAGCCTAAGTTTCTTTCTTAGCTCTGTTAATATGAAGGATCCTTAAAGTGGGTGTGAATGTGATTAAATTTAGCAACCACATTCCATTATAATCTATACCCACTTTCAGGCTGCATTACACTGCCAGAAAGGTGAAAAGAGGCATTCCTGTCAGTTCCAGGCTATTTTAATGGAATAATAGAATGTTTTGGGATAGAAGGGACATTTAAAGGTGCCTGCAGTGAGCAGCAATGTCTTCAACTATGTCTTAAAGTTGCTCAGAGCCCCATCAAGCCTCTCCTGGAATATTTCCAGAAATGGAGCTTCTACCACCTCTTTGGGCAACTGGTTCCATTGTTTCACCATGCTCACTGTGAAAAATTTCTTCCTTATATTTAGTCCATATCTATCTTTTAGTTTACTGTTATCCCTTGTGCTACTTCAACAGGCCCAGTTGAAAAGGTTGTTGCTATCTTTCTTATAGGCTCCCTTTAAGTACTGAAGACTGCTATAAGGTCTCAGTACTGGAAGACTGCTATAAGGTCTCCCTGGAGCCTTCTCTTCTCCAGGCTGAACAAGCCCAACTCTCTCATCCTGTCACCAGAGGAGAGGAGAGGCATTCTGCAGCCCTCCTCGGGATCTGCTCCCGCAGGTCCATGTCTGCCTTTGTTGAGGACTCCAGAGCTGGACACAGTACTCCAGGTGGAGTTTTACAAGAGTGGAGTAGAGAAGCAGAAACAGCTCGACCTGCTGGCCATGCTGCTTTTCACAGAATCACAGAATGTTAGGGGTTGGAAGGGATCATCTAGTTGGAAGGATCATCTAGTCCAATACCCCTGTCAAAGCAGGATCACCTTCAGTAGGTCACACAGGAACTCATCCTGGTGGGTTTTGAATGTCTCCAGAGAAGGAGACTCCACAACCTCCCTGGGCAGCCTGTGCCAGTGCTCTGTCACCCTCACTGTGAAAAAGTTTTTCCTAATGTTTTTGTGGAACCTCCTATGCTTCAGCTTGCACCCGTTGCCCCTTCTATCATTGGACATAATTGAGAAGAGCCTGGCTCCGTCTTCCTGACATTCAACTTTTACATATTTATAAACATTATTGAGGTCACTCCTCAGCCTCCTCTTCTTCAAGCCAAGGAGATCCAGCTCCTTCAGCCTTTTCTTTTGATGCAGCTCAGAATGTGATCAGCTATCTGGGCTGTGAGTGCACATTGCTGGCTCATGTACAATTGCTTGTGTCCTTCTTAGGGCTGCGCTCTATCACATCATTCCCCATCCTGTACTGATACCAGAGGTTGCCCTGGTGCAGATGCAGGACCTCACACTTGGCCTTGTTGAACCTCATGAGGTTCACATGGGCCTGCTTCTGCAGCTTGTCCAGGTCCCTCTGGATGACATCCCGTCCCACTATCTATATCATTGATGAAGATACTAAACAGCACTGGTCCCAGTATGGATCCCTGAGGGCAACAACTTGACACCCATCTCCATCTGGACATTGAGCCATTGACCATTACTTTCTGGATGGAGCCGTCCAACCATTTTCTTATCCACTGAACAGTCCATGCATCAAATCCATATCTCTCCATCTTAGAGCACTGTGGGACACTGAGTCAAAGCCCTTACGAAAGTCCAGGCAACATCTGTAGAGCCTCCCTTGTCCACTGATGTACTCATTACATCTTAGAAGGCTGCAAGGTTGGTCAGGCAAGACTTGCCCTTGGTGAAACCGTGCTGGCTGTATTGAATTACCTCCCTGTCCTCTGTGTGCCCTAGCACAGCTTCTGTTAAGTTCTGTTTCATGATCTTCCCAGAAACAGAGGTGAAGCTAGTTGGTGGTTTCCAGGATCCCCATTTCTACCCTTTTAAAAAAATGGGTGCAATGTTCCCCTTTTTCCAGTTGCCAGAGACTTCACCTGACTGCCACGACTTTTCAAATATCATGGAGAGTAACTTGGCATCTACATCAGCCAATTCTGCCAGGACTCTGGAATGCATCTCATCAAATCCTATAGACTTGTGTATGTACAGGTTCCTCAGGTGGTTGCAAAATTGATCTTTTCTTACATTGGGAGGGACCTTGGCTCCCCCATCCCTGTCTTGTGGTCCATCCACTTGAGAGGTGTGGGAAGAGAGATCTCCAGTGAAGACTGAGGCAATAAATTATTGAGTACCTCATCCTTCTCCTCATCTGTTGTTATCCGTAGTGATTGTTCTGATTACAGCAGTGATGCTCTGACAGCAAGCACTGTAGCATTAGAATAGGCTCTTACAGTCTATATGGTTGGGGATTTCATTGTTTTTGGTTTGTTTTTCATTTTTCCCCCACATTGTTGACTTTTTTTGATGTTAGAAGAGGACTTTGGTTCAGTGCATGGAAAAATCTTTTGCACCTGCAGATGCTTCAGATCTCTAACTGGGGATCCCTGTTCTGAAATGGTCCACACTGTTATTACTGGCTGTGTTACCATAGCAATGTGAACACTGTTCAATATGAACATTCTTCCCTACAATTACTACAGCTGATGAGCACAGTAATTATCATAGCTTCCTAAGGTGCACTTAAAATAGCAGAGGCAAGGGAATGCATTCTTGGAATGTACGGTACATTTTTTGCAGCCTGTCCTGAAAAATCTCTCTCAGTGGGAAAGTTCAGCTTGTCTTCTGTGGTTATAGATGAGATATTTAAGATTTTTCATTATAAAGTTTATTTTGGGACAAGATACAGCAATATGTAGAAAATATCCAGTTATTGTAACGTGGCATGATTTATATTATCATAACATAAATCATCTCACTGTTACTAGTTCTACATAGCTCAAGACATGACAGAACAGGCCCAGGAGCAACATCAGCTGGTTTCACACAGTGGAATGACAATCAGGAGGTTTTCAATATCAGAGGAAATAACACCTGTGGTACACTACCAACCAAACATGTTGCAGCTTCACAGGTGAGAAGTTGCTAAAATAGACTGGATTCAGGCTCAGTTTTTTTAAAAAAAAAATTTTGTTTTTCATAGCAGAATGGCAAAATCCAAGCAAAAAATCATCTCAAAGAAAACCTGAAAGTCTTTGTAGACCAATATTTACATTAGAGAAAAGTATGATTTCAGGATCTTAAAAATTCACAAAATCATTGGGACTAACATTTTGCAGCTAGTAATTTTCTTCTTAATATATGTATTTAAACATAAATTATCAAACTGTGATAATGCTTGATTCATTGAAAAAGAGATTTAAGACACAAGTTTGTTTCATCTAGATATTTTTTTCTTGTGATGGTGATCTCTAATAGAAGATGTTGCACTTCCAGGGAGCTGGTTATCCTATCTTAACCTATGAAATAGATTGTTATTCTTGTATTAAATATGATTATAACACCACAGGTTTTCTCTTTCTTGGCTGAGCAGTCATAGAATCATAGAATCATAGACACATAGAATCATAGAATCATAGAATCATAGAATGATTTGGGTTGGAAGGGATCTCCACCAACACACCCAAATCCTCCCCAGGACTGCTCTCAATCCACTCATTACCCAGCCTTTATCTGTGCTTGGGATTGCTTTGACTCAGGTGCAGGACCTTGCACTTGGCCTTGTTAAACTTCATGAGGTCAGCCTGGGCCTACCTCTCAAGCCTGTCGAGATCCCTCTGGATGGCATCCCTTTGCTTCAGCATATTGACCTCGCCACACGACTTTGCGTCGTTGGTAAACTTGCCGAGGGTGCACTTGATACCACTGTCCATGTCACTGACAAAGATGTTAAATAGTACCAGTCCCAATACTGATCCCCGAGTCACACCACTTGTCACTGGTCTCCACTTGGACATTGAGCCACTGACCACAACTCTTTGAGCCCAATCCCAATTCTGTCTGGGCTTTAGCCAGTTCCTTATCCACCGAGTGGTCCGTCCCTCAAATCTACATCTTTCCAACCTGGAGACCAGGATGTCGTGCGAGACAGAATCCAAGGCCTTGCACAAGTCCAGGCAGATGACATCAGTTTCTCTTTCCATGTCAATTGATTCTGTTACTCCACCATAAAAAGCTACCAAATTTGTCAAGCAGGATTTTCCTTTGGTGAAGCCATGTTGGTTGCCACCAATCACCTCCACATTTTCCATATGCCATAGCAGAGCCTTCAGAAGCATCTGCTCCATGATCTTGCCAGGCACAGAGGTGAGACTGACTGGCCTGTAGTTGCCTGGGTCTTCCTTTTTTCCCTTTTTGAAAATGGGGGTGATGTTTCCCTTTTTCCAGTCAGTGGGTACATCAGCAGACTGCCATGACCTCTCAAATATGATGGAAAGCAGCTTAACAACTTCATCTACCAGTTCCCTCAGGACCTGTGGATGGATCTCATCAAGTCCCATGGACTTGTACAGCTTTAGGTTCTTTAAATGGTCTTGAACCTGATCTTCACTTACAGTGGGTAGATTTTCCTTCTCCCAACCCCTGCCTTTGGCTTCTACAACTTGGACAGTGCAGCTATAGCCCTTGCCAGTGAAGACTGAGGCAAAGAAGTCATTGAGAACCTCCGCCTTCTCCATATCCCTCATGACCAGCTCTCTCGTTCCCTTCCGGAGAGGGACCACATCTTTCCTAGCCTTTCTTTTACCATTGACATGCCTATAAAAGGGTTTTTTTTGTTACTCCTGATGTTCCTGCCTAGATTTAATTCTATCTGGTCCTTAGCTTTCCTAACCTGGCTATCTGGACCACTTCCTTGCGTTCTTCCCAGTCAGCCTGTCTTTTCTTCCACTTCCTGCAAGTTCCCTTTTTATCTTAAAGTGTGTCCAGGAGCTTCTTGTTCATCCACACAGGCCTCCTGACATTCTTGCCTGCCCTCCTCTTTTTTGGAGTGCATTGCTCCTGGGTACAGACGAGGTGGTCCTTGAATATGGACCAGCTTTCTTGGGCCTCTCTCCCCTTCAGGGCTTCATCTCCACTAAGCAGATGACTGAAGAGGTCAAAGTTCACTCTCTTGAAGTCCAGGGTGGAGAGCTTGCTGCGCACTCTCCTTGTTTCCTTAAGGAACTTGAACTCTAGCATTTCATGGTCCCTGCAGCCACAGCTTCCCTTAAGCTTCACATTATCCACCAGCCCCTCCTTGTTGGTAAGAACAAGGTCCATCATGGAACCCTTCTCATTGGTTTCTCTACCACCTGGAGACGGAAATTGCCGTTAATGCATTCCAGGAATCTCCTAGGTTGCTGGTGCCCTGCTGTGCTGTCCTTCCAACAAATATCTTGGTGATTTAAGTCCCCCATGAGGTTTGTGAACATGAAGCTGCTCCTATCTGTCTATAGAGAGCTATCATCTGGTCATCTTGGCCAGGTGGCCTGTAGCTGACCCCCACTATGATATCACCTTTCCCTGCTTTTCCTCTAACTCTGATCCATAAGCTCTCGGTCATCTCCTCATCCTTCCCCAGGCCAAGCTCCATGGATTCCAGCTGGCCATTGACATAGAGGGCAACACCCTCTCCTCTTCTCCCCTGCCTATCTTTCCTAAAGAGCCTGTACCCATTTATTCCTACACTCCAGTTATAGGAACCCTCCCACCATGTCTCCATAATGCCTGTAACATCATAACCTTGTAGACATGCACACATCTCCAACTTCTCTTGTACATTCCCCATGCTCTGCGCATTTCCATAGAGGCATTCAAGTAGGGCCTCTACTGAAGCTGACTTACCAGCTGGAATACTTACTGAGTGAAATCCATCATCTCACACGTCACTGGCCTGTGATCCATGCCTGGAGCCAGCACATCTACTTCCAGCACTGCCCTCAAAGTGGGATGGATTACTAATCACCTCCCATGACAAATCTAGTTTAAAGCCTTCCTAACTAGATTGGCTAGTCTTTGTCCAAATACATTCTCCCCTCTCCCTGAAAGGTGTACTCCATCGGCCCCAAGGAGACCAGATTTCTCAAAGCGAGACCCATGGTCCAAGTAGTGAAAACCCTGGCTGTGGTACCACTTCTGTAGCAATTCATTTTCTTGATTCTGTCAGCTCTTTCAAGCCCCTTGCCTTTGACTGGGAGGATTGATGAAAATACTATCTAGGCACTCAAGTCCTTTACTGCCTCTCCTAGGGCTCTATAGTGCCTCTTGATGGTTTTTAGGTTGCTTCTGGCTGCATCACTGGTGCTTGCATGAAACAGTAGTCATCAACAGGTTTAGCAGGAAGACCAGTTGTAAATGAGAAGTAGGATATTGAGGAAGGCATCAGCTGGACAGATCACAAATTTGCCTTCAGAAATGATGAGTGTTAATTAATTCTAGAAGAATTAATAGAATATAAGCAGATTTAACTGTTAGGATAGTAATCAACTTGTAACTGAAAGCTGAGACAAAGTGACACACTGAGAATTGTTTGGGGAAGGTGAAGGAAAATGCCTAAGACTGCTAATGATCTTCTAGCCATAGTTGCATGTGCTTTAACTCAGACGACTTCTCATTCCAACAGATCCAATTTTGAAGCTAATGTCTAATATCTTGTGATTTGTGTGAATGCTAATGATTTTCCAATTGCTATTATTGGAGTATTTTTATTAACAGGACTTCAAAACTCATGATTTGCTGTTTTTGCTTTCTAGAGTTAGTATGCGTGTACGATATTCACAGGTCTCTTCAGGCACAAGGGTATGGATTAGAAAGGTAATAAAGAAGTATTAAGATACCAGGGATATTGAGATATCAGTTGTCAATACTCCATGGAAGTGTACTGTGATATGAGTTACCTATCTCAGTGTAAAATGATGGATGAAAAAATGTAGAGGTAATCCTTAATTCAAGGGCAAAGTCAAAATCTGTTCTGTACCTGAGATTTTCCTGAATAGTCTGCTCTGCTCCGTCTCAGCTTGTGTTTAATACAGAGGTAACAACCTCAAAATAGGTGTAATATTGTAAAATAAACCCTTTTTTTTTAGGACAGAAATAAGCAGAAGGTATGTATTCACAGTGCCTATGTTTTGTGCTTTAACTCTGTCTGAAAACATGCTCTCTGAGCTCAGGGATAGCAACAGAGAGCCGATGGAGAGACACCAATAATACTAACAGTGTTAAATAAGTGTCTTTCAGGATAATATAGTAGTGATGACCAGACCCATCTTCACTGAGTGATGACTATCAACTCCCTCAAAGTGAATCTGCAACCCATGGGCAAGAACTGCAACGAATCTCATACCGTGTTTCCTGCTTTGAGACACTGCTCAGATAGATGGAGCGCACAATTATGAACTCAATGAACTTACTGAACTTTTTATAGCAAGATAATCACAAGCTTGTGATGAATATGATCTAAATGGTATGGAGTAAGGAGTGGAATGTCCTAGACTGAGCTAAATAGAACCAATTCTGTTCAGTGATTTTGCTTTTCAGATAAATTTATTCAGAAACAGTACTTTCTGAAGTCAACAGCATGTTTTTTTTTCAGACAGTGTCTGCTGCTAGAAGTGATAATGCCTGATGTTTGTAGTTACTATTAGGGACTGCTATGCAGAAAGGCTTTTCCTTATTCTTGCTCATGTAGTCATCAAGGTCACTGCTAGATCACAAGATCACGCTGAGGGTGCTGGGAAATAAAAGGGATCACAAGGATGTAAAAAGTTGCACCTCTGGTAAGGAACGGACAGGACAGGTCACCAACAAAAGTATTGCATTCCATAGATGTATTCAGTATAAAGCTGAGGTATCACGGGGCTTAAGCCCTTTTCTTCAATGACCAGTGTCTGAGGAGGACTCTCTCCAAACTTCTGCCTTGGATCCTGATCCCGAGTTTCTGAATCCAGCTCCTGTATCCAGCTCCTCTCTGCCGCTGAGCCTGGGACTTCCCCAGTGCCTGCCTGCTCTGCATCGTCAGTGGTGATTGCTGTGGTGGAGGCTGAAGTTAGGTTCAATATTAGTTTGGTATAGATTTGCATATAGTTCATGATTCTCATTAATTCCTTATTGATATTATTATTGTTTTTTAAAGCTGTTTTAATTTTCTTTCCCAGTCCATAAGTCTCTCTACCTTATTCCTTTTCCCTTCCCTTTTGGGAAGGGAGAGGGGTTAGAGAGCATCTGTAGCCGGCCAGTGTTTAGTAGCCAGCCAGCATTTAGTAGCCAAGCAGTTCCAGCCCTCAACAGTGACACAAGGCTAAAGCACGTGCTTCTTTCCAGCTATGGTTGGCTGTACATGCCTGCCAACATATTTTATTTTGTTTTAGCACTCATTCAGTGTGTGAAAAATGTTAGTAAGTGTAATAATAAGATAAAAAACCCTGCAAAACAATGACAGAGTACATTGAAGAACATCTACTCTGCTTTGCACTCATTTATAATTATTATGAAAAAAGCAAAAATTTTTAAAAATTAATATAGGTACAGGTGTGCATCCAAATTGATACAGAAGGGAACCATGTGTTCTGCAGCTTGAGGACTGGATGTAAACCAGGTTATTTAGACTTCTGTTGCACTGTGGACCAAAGTGATCATGTTTTCCATCCCTCTCTAGGGAAGTATAAATAGATAAGCAGTGGACAGTTGTCTCCTCAAGGAAACAAAGAGCAAGAATGTCAGATTTCAGGAAATTTTATGGAACTGCTGCAATCAAAGTAGTCATTGTTCCCTCACCTGTACTATATTTTCAGGAAATATAATTAGAAAATGGATTAGATTTATAATTTTGCAATTTCTTTCTCGATTTCAATAGACATAATCAATCATTAAATATCAGCTATTCAGTGTGACAGGCAAATAATTCTCCCACTACAACATGCTTAGATTCCTGGTATCTTTTAAAATATCCTGATATGTACATAGTCTTGTCATGTGTTACATCACAAATGTCATCCTCTGGATATTGCTTTGACCTGCTTTTGCTCTGCTCTTTTTGACTGCTTTTTGTGTCGCCATATGTATTATTAGAAAGATTTTCTGTAGTATACCATTGGCTGTTCTTCTGACTTACTAAAAGGACATTAATAATTTACATGGCTGAGTATTTTCCCTTTGTGCAGTATTGGCTTCATATTTTCTGTTTTGATTTCAGATAGCCTATATCACTCTGAATTCACTGCTTTGGGAATCTCTTTTCCATGCAGAATGTAAATGTCTAGTGAAATTTTCTGGCTTATTAGTGTGATTTTATGTGACATTTTCTCTGCTGCTTTCTTAATTTGCTGATCACTGGCAGAGTGAATAAAATGCCAATATGCTTTGAGCTTAGTTCTGTGTGCTAATTTTTTCTTGTTACATAGCTAACAACAGGTGTGGATGCAGAATCTTCATGAAATATGACACATATCTGATTTTTAACTTTTAGAAAACATCAGGATGCCTGAGCTCTGTGAAAAAAGTGTTTTCAATGAGCTGGGCATTTTTTTGTTCAATTTTAATATAATTCTTGAAGTTTTCTAATATTAAAGTCCCTTCAGAGCCGGTATTGGAAAAATTTGTCTGTCTGTGAAAACTTATGTATGCAGAGTGTGATGGAATCACTGCACTGTGGACCTTAAAAGATGGTTGTGACAGTCACCGAGTTTTCTATGTGACTGCTGAACCACGCGTTCATGCTTATATGTACTGTGTAAACTAACCTGACCTTATATTCTATGGCACATTGTCCTGAGGTTCCTGTGATGAAATGACCTCAGAAAGAACAGACAATAGTGGTCTAATACTGCTCAGTGTCGTGTCACTGACAGTGTCTAAAGTAAATGTTGTCTTTGTAAGATTCAACTGGCCTAATGCTTATATGACAGTGAAAGATTGTCCTCTCTATAAGTTCATCTGTCGAATGAAACCTTTCATCCAGCCTTTATGTCCTCCTTCTGAGTTTCACTAGTTAGAGATTTCCAGTACTTTATTCATCTGCCCATATGAACCTGTACCACAGAGTGAAGCCAAAAGGTGCTCACCAATATCTCTCATTATTTTTCATTAACTCATTATTTCTCATTAACCTACCTGGCACTGATTTAAGAAACCTGATAAATAAGTATACTAATATCCATTTAGTTATTAACAAATTATTAACTTGGTTTTTAAATCCCCAGGTAAAAGGCATTTTTTAGTACAAATTTCCTTACTCTCATTACTTTGAGCAAAAAGCTGAAAACCATAGTTTGGTTTCAACTCTGTAGAACAACCAAATTCCATCTGGAAGCTGGTTAGGCTGAAATGAAAGGAAATATTGGGGAATACCTAACCGTTATGCAACTGATTAAGGGCACTGGTGATCTGGCTCATGGGAAGGGTTCTTTCAGATGGCATTGCCTATGCCAGAAGTCCTGTTTTTCAGATGAGCCAAAACTGATAAAGAAGCTTTTGAATGTTGTGTATAAGTGAGACTGTCAACCCCAGAACTTCAGGCACGCTGTGTATGGAGTGGCTGTGGAAGGGCCGCACTGAACTGCAGGTCTACCCACATCCCACTGCGGCTGTTCCTTGCTGCGGCTGCTCTTAGAGTGCTCCAGCAGCATCTCCTTTATCCAGCAGTTATCCAAAGTTAATGTACAACTTTTCCTAACTTCTGCCATGAGTGTGGTTGTATGCAACCTATTTAAATAAAAACATCCTTAAGACAATTTTGAAAGCTTCTTTGCCTAATTATTTAAAATAAGCTGCAGTTATACTGGTGAGTGAAGAGGTAACTCGTAACATGTGGCACCCAATGACGGATTCATTAAGTGAATGTAGATTCTTGTTTCTCCTGTGTTTTGATGCATGAATAATTACTCAGACCAACTATACTATCGCAATCTGAACTGTGTAATGTATTATGAGATAGCATATGACTACTACAAATGGTTAGGAGAGGCTGATCTGTGGTAACATGAAATTAAAGAATTTTTAGCTGCGTCCAGGACAAGTGCATAGTTCATAGTTCCCTAGGGTAATTTTTAACACATGCATCACTTATTCTTGTGATTATCTGCCAGTAAAATATGTGTATATTACTAACTTTAGACAGCTTTCCTTCTTTTTTTTTTTCTTTTTTACTTTCTTCAACAGGCCTTTTGTAACAACATATTTCTTACAAGACTGAAAATTTTTAGCTATGGCCCCAAGCAAAGTGCTGGTAGATTTGAAATTAAAGGAAGAAGATCTTCATCAAGTGCCAAGACAGGACTATTGTGCAGTTTTGGGAGGGAGGAGGATTACACATATTCACTGAACTATGGTGTTGTGGAACATTCATCTTCTTGAGAGAAATAATAAAGACAAAAGACTGGGTAGTATTGACTTCAGCCATTGTCCCTGGCTAATGCAGGGCTAATACTGAACTTCTGGAGTATTCCACCTGTCCCTCACCCAACTCTCAACTTTTCCACTACACTGATACTTAAGATCAGAAGAAAAAAATTTCACTGCCTGTTAAAAACTGAAAATGTTAAAAAACTTTAAAATATGACTATGCTCCTAATTTTACATATAATTTAGTAAAACCACCTCCCCACACTGCCGCCCCCCTTTGGAATATATTTACAGTTGTCTAGAATTTCTGCTAGAATATATGTCTCTCTCTACTTGAAGTAGGTGACCTTGCTAAGGAGCACAAAATATCTTGAGAAACAGTAAAACTAACTAAGGTTTCAGACTGTGAACTGGTTTTGGTACTGACTAATTTAGAATGCCTGATCTGATATTAGATCCTTTAATTAGTGTTAATTAACTGATAATGGTAAAAGAATTGCAAAGAAGAATGTGGTTATGGAGACAGAAGCCATTTGAAACTTCATTGAAATCAGTGGGAAAAATTATAATAAGGGAAGAGTACTAATCCTTGCAAGGTCTAGATTAAGAAAGGTATTGTAGTCAAAAAGTTGAACACAGCAGAAGGGCTTTCACTGTGCGAATATATGGATCAGGCCTGTGGAGAGTCAAACACTTATCAAATAGATCCTTCTTGCTCTCTTGTAGCACATAAGTACCAAATCTTTAGTGTCCTTCAATTTTAAAAGTGGAAGCATTTAGGCTGTAACTGAGAAGAAAGGTTTGGTAACACAAAATGTAAATATGTCAGGGAATTCGTCCAAGTGAGAAAGAACATTCTGTTTCATTCATGTCATTTGTCATTTAGATTGACTATGTTACCTGAGAAGAAGATCTCTTGTATTTATTGCATTTTGAGAGCCAAACCTACACAAGACTTTTATTAACACTTGGGAACTTCATTGTTGAGCAATATAAGGACACTCTTGGTTTTTGTGCAGTCATTGCATCCCTTAGACAAATATTAAAGGTGATTTTTTATTGCTTTTGACAACAGGAAAGCCACAGTTTCCTGATTTCAACATGATTTCAGGTGAAGTGAAAGTACCTTTCCTAAGTTAGACATTGGTTTAATTGAAGTGAATGTGGTTTTGTTTGGGTTTTTTTTTTTTTTTCAGAAGAGAGGAAAGCTATACAAATAAGTGAAACAAATATTTACGAAAAAGTTTCTGCATTATTCTTCCTAAACTGGCTATGGAACAAGGAAATAAACCATTCTTAAAGAAAAAAAAAGGTGAAAGTTGAATGTAGTTATCTTAATTCAGCCTGAGAAAAACAAAAACAAAACTATTTTTCAGATATCACCATTCTGTACAGCAATTATGTACACAAGGTATCCAGACTTTAGGCAGACCTGCTAGAAAATGATACCTCAGGAAAATGCTAAGGAATTTTATGGTCTTCTATTTTCTCCCCTAATTTCTTTTTTTTAACCTAAAATATTTGATGCAAAAAGGTTTATACTAAATGTTAGAATTTGTTTTTCTTGCAGTTGTTCTTATACCTGTAAAATATCAAGAAAGTTGTATTTTATCTTCCTGTTTTATTTAACAACTAAATGGAGTGATGTTCATGATCTCTTTTAGACCCAGTTTTCAAAAAACGTTATAAACATGATTACCTAATAAAATTTGAATGTCCCTGGATTTCACTTTCTACTTTTCAGTAAGAATATTATGTTTGCAGTTTGGGATCTAAGGTCTTAGCCAAGTAGTAAAGTAGTTTATCATAATGACCTTTATTTTAATATTGTGTGAGGGTTTTGAATTAAATAAATATTAAAAATAACAATGGAAAACAAGTTCAAATTACCTGAACAAAAGTTTTTGCTTTCATTTCCCATCTTTTTTTTTAAATTCTTTAGTAGATAAAAGTGATTGAAAATACTAGGTCTTTATCAATTTCTTTTTAGCATGTGTAATTTCTAGCTTGAGCAGCGAACATTGCAGGGTAGAAGCTGACTTTACACAATTTAACAAATTAAAAGATATGATCCTATCTTTTATCTCAAAGTCTGGATTTTGTTAATATTCTAAACTCACAGATAAAGCAAGATAAAATGGAATGTAATCGTTATTTTTCCATTTAGTATAGTAAGACTGTTTGCTTTGTGTACCTTTACATAAATATAGTATTTTTTCATCTATCAATAGTTTGATGAAAAACCTTCCGTCTCTGTAGATCCATGCAATACATGTTATATCTCAGATATCATATTTACTAAAGTTTTGATTTGGTGAAATTCGTGATGCTTAATGAATACTGGAAGACATTTTTGCCATTAGTTACTTAACTTAGCAATTTAAATTATACTGCTACAATGAACTATGTTAACATGTTTTATTTTCTGTCTGAAATCCTTACTTTTTTTAAATGAGTATGTTAGTTTACTGGTCACTCATCTCATCCGTTTCTGTTTCTGAGACTTCCTCTATGTACTATAGGAAGAAGTTGCAAGTACTGAGGGAAAAAGAGAAATAATGTAAAAATTTGACTTAAGAACAATATGCTTGACTTTCTAGGATTCTTCTGTGGCTCGTGAAGAAAATGAGCTCTGGGTCCTCAGAGCCAGTGCCTTAATCAGTGACCCAACTGCAGACAGCCATCAGGATGTGACACCATGGTCTCCCTCCATCTTGCCTGTGGCTGAGTCTTCCCACAATATATATAAAAAAAAAAACAGCACAAGGGTACAGGAGGTGACGGTGTACAGGAGGGGAGGCAGATATTTTTTTCCTCTTGATTGTAGGTTCTAACTGATGGTTAGATCAGATAAATCATACTCTGAAAATGTTGCTCCACTTAGACATTCCAACCTCCTTACAGAGGAATGTATATCTCCACTGAAGGATGCTGGTGAAATTAGCTTCAGCAGAGTAGTGTCATCTTGTAAACAACCTGCTACTTAAATGCAGAAGACCAGAGTGAACATTTAGTTTCCTCTGAGAATTCAAAAACCCAAACAACGATCTGTCATTACTGCTTGGAAGAATCTATCTTTCTTAATCTAACTCAGATGAATACTCTCTGAAGAAAGACAACTGAAAATATTGGCTAGTAGCCTGGAGCATTTTTCTTGGCATTTTCTCTTTTTCACCAGCATCAGAGGCTGCCTCTGATCTCACACTGAGAGAAGAGAAATGTTCAGTGAGAGGTTTAGTGGATCCAGATGTTGAAACAGGAGACACCCAGATGTATCTGTATGTAGAGGAAAGTCTGATAAAGGTTGAGCAAAGGTATGAAATGGGTAAGGCAGAAGAGAGGAGAAACTGGTCAGACATGCAGAAAAGGAATAGGAAAAAGGAAGAGACAAGTACAAGGTGAAGAAGGAAAATAAAATTGAATGAAATAAAGTTTAAACAGAAGAAGCCCTATATTTCTGTATGCACATAAATATACAAATAAGTATCTGAAGCTAAAATAAATAAAGGTATACATATAGATATTTCGCATTTGAGGAAAGAAAGAGTGAAGACAGAAAAAGATTATGGATCAATGATCTCTCCTAATCACATAATTTTCATGCGAAGATCAGTCTTAGAATCCAAACTTACCTAATCAAAATCATCTTCTGCCTCTCACACAGCTGTGCTCATCAGTCTTATAGATCTCCCAAACTCACTGCATTTTTGGATTTTTCCGCAGTCTCAGATTTCTTTTGACCTCTGAAAATTCTTATTTATTGGCATCTCCGTTCTTCTCACCTATCTGTTCCAATTAAAACCTAAAATTCTGAAGGTTATTTGCTTTCAAACTAAATTCACACACTGGTAATGACTTGCTGTACAATTTCATTTCTCTACAAAATGCTTAATGTAATCAGGGAAAGATATAGAGTAGTTTTCCTCTGAAACTTCTTGAGATGCTTGCTCAAGGCACAGCATGTGCCCAGAGAGCTGTGTACTACTGGTGATACTTAAACATGCTGCATAGAATAATTCAAGGCATTTACATACTGCACAGGATAATTCAAGGCATTCAGTAAGGAACAGAAAGGTCCATTTCATGTAGACTTAATCAAAAAGTTCTTAGAACTTATGGTCTGAAGTGATTAGGAAAAGGTATTAAACTGTTGCCGTTACAGATTTTTTTTCCAACTAATTGAAGGTAGAAAAATTAGCTGGGCTTAACATATTAAATCAAGTACAGTAAAGTGACATCAGCAAGTCATGTGACTGAGCAGAGACAGCTATGTGGAGCAAGCCAGTTGGTGCTGGTGGAGTGCCTTCCACCACATGTGCATTTCAGGACCCCTTCACGCTCATCTGGTCTCTCTGTCTTTAGAATGCCCATGAGAGCTCCAAGGGCCAGATGGGCATCCCTGAACCCTCTTGTTTGTTGATCTCCATAAGGAAGCCAATTCTCACACTCTGAGAGTGCTTCACGTGGTGAACCAAAGCTCAGTGAGAGACAATGAGGAAATTGGTTTCCAAATGGAATATCTGGTCTTAACTAAAATGCCATCTTTGGTGCACTCTAGGTAGTATAAAATTATATTGTTGTTCCAAAACATGATTAGAATGGTTTTCTAATATGCACTCAGGTGATTATATTCCTGAGGAGAAGATGATGTAGGACTGATTCAACATGGTTATGACTTTCATCTGGACTTTGATTTAATAGCTTCAATTTCCAGAATATCTTCCTAAAGCTAGGACTTTACTTCACTTGACTCCCAGCTCAGTAAAGTATTTCTTCTGTATGGTATAAGCAGATTGTGAGAAGTTGGAGACAAACCGTGTCTTACAGTGTGGAAAATCAATAACTCTTACTAAATTGTAGTATTCTGACACTTGTGGAATCACTTCTGAACATTTCATGAAATTTATTATAAATGTCTTCATTTCAAATTTTAGACATTTTTTAAATAGTTGTCCGGTTTGGAGCTCTATAGCAAAAGCACTGTAATCTTAGCAAATTGGTTCAAAAGAGATTCACATTAACTTTTTCATTTCATGTGGATTCATATCCCCCAAGTTTTGCTTTGAGTACTGAGTTCAAACAAACCAATAATTCAGAGAGCTCCACCCATATCATTGAATTTTGTCTGGGGAGCTTTTTTTCCCTTTGAGTCATAACCAGGATAATAATGAGTAACAACTGGTTTCCACCCAAACTATAAATGACCTGCTTTTGCTAAAGCTTAGGCCTTCTCTGTCTGGGAAAGCTATAAATCTTGGTGATCATTTTGGTAGACCAGGTTTAAATTTCAATCTTCCTCTGCAAGATTGATGTAAATAATTTTTTTTTTCCAGTTGCAACCTGCATTGCATATTTTTATGAATTTATTTACATATTTATTTACTTTTATAGGAAGGGTGATTTATTCACTTTTTCTCCTATGATATTTTTCAGTATGGTATGACCTCATCATCAGGTTAAGAGCACTGAGCATGGCTTCTTTCACAGTCTACTGCCAAAGGAAATATTTACAAGTGCGACTGCGGGAAGAGAGACTCTATGACTGCTGTAGATTTATTGCTGGCTACACGAATGTGTTAGGATTCTTAGGGGTGCCATGTCTAATTTAGACCAAATGTAAACCTTCGTATAGACAGTACTCCAGCATCCAAGTTACATTAGAAAAAGGACTAGTTGCTTGGATAATGCCATATGATTTCATTCTAAGTATTAATACCAACTTGCCAAAACTCTAGGGAAAAGTTAAGAGTCAGGCATCCTTCTACTAGGATCTCATCCATGTCCCTATCTTTGTTTCCTTTTGTTTCAAGAACCTTTTCAACAACTTTGTATATATGTTTCATTTATGTACTAAGTAATTTCTCAATTGTTTAGTAAGTTTTTATCTTTGGAAAAGGCAGCCTTTAGTGTGCAATAATTTAGTGAAGATAGACTTTGAATCCATCTTGATAGGAAAATTTAAAATTGCGCAAAGAACGTGGTGATACTTAATAAAACTAATGACTGTGTATATTGTGAAAGGATAAAATATTTTTATATATAGTGATTGCTTCTGGTAAATAGAGAATGAAGCCTTGATTTCATATATCATGCTTTGTGCACAGAGACTTCAAACTCTTCAAAGGAACAATCTCTCTGTTGGCCTACAATGGTAGGCCAGCTTTCCCACCACAACAGGCATCATAAACTCCCGTGGAGTTTCCTTAAGACCATGATGATATTCTTTTTCCTGGTGACTGGATTTGTCAAAAGTGGAGACACTGGACTCACTTTGATGTACTGCCCCATATATGTACAGGTATTTATGTGAAGGCAGTTCTTGTCTTCCTGCCTTTTTGTACAGCTTCTGAAAAAACAGGGTAGCCAGAACTAACATGTTGTTACTAGAACAGTGCTTGGAGTCTGTTCCTGATCACTTTCTTTCTCAACAGCACTTTGGTCACTGAAAAGAAGTGCGCAAAATATCAGATTTTTTATTCCGGAGACAGCAGCTTGTCTTCAATCACAGTCTTTCTTCAGTCCATTTGGGTCCATTGCAACTCCTAAATGCTGTGTGGGAGCAGCATTTGAAATTTGGTTGTGTGATGGAATAGAGACTGTACTTTCTGCAGAAAAATTGTATTAGAAAGCAAACTGTCAGAGCCAGAACACTGAATGTGCTGCTTGCTCCTGGGATCTGATGAGCCTTCAGGAAAAAGAGTAGATGGAAGCACTGTAGCTGAAATGAATTGTCATTCACAGAAATAGATTGTGTACTCCTGCTTTGCCGGGTCTTTGTAGTGAACAGAAGTGTATGATATCCATGCTGGTTTTAATTTAGTTATTAATAATAAGAAAACCAAACTTCAGAAGGAAGGAAATATATGGATGGTTTCTTATGGTCATTGACAGTTCTATATAGACTTCTCTGAAACTAAGATGATCCTATCTTTATTGCTATTGCTATTTGTACTAACCAGATTAAAACTAGTACAGCTACTAATAATACCGCAAAAATATATGAATTTTTAGTGTGGTCAAGCCCTAAGCCCTTAAAGGGGCAAAAAATGAGATAGCTAAATTTTTATGAAGAAACATTTTAATAACATGAAAGGTTGCAATTCTGTTTAGCTTTGGTTTCCATCTTTTTTTTTTTTTTTCTTAAATTTTATTTTAATATTCCAGAATATGTACAAATCTCAAAGTAACTAATTCTTACTTTCTGGAAAGCATTTTCTTCACTTCTCCACCTTTTTTTTTTTTTTCCCCACTTCAATTTTATCACTGAAACCAAAAGTCCAGAGGAAATTTTGTTCCTGGATGTGTATTAAAATTAACACTTTTATCATTAGTGATATGTACAGATGTTCAGTGGATAATTCCAGCCTAGGTGTAGGGAAAAAAAAAAATAAATAAAAAAAAAGACTACTAGAAATCTTGCATGGGGGATTAATTAAAATACCCCTTTGGTTTCTGCACTTTGTGTGAGATTTATATAACCTTTAAAATGTTTCGTATTGGAAAATTCTGGTGAAACAGATGATTTAATATATTGTTTCATCATCATAGAATCATAAAACTTTTTAGGTTGAAAAAAACTTTAGGATCACACAGAGGCCAACTGTTAGCCTAACATGACCAGATCCACCACTTGACCATGCCACTACGCACCTCATGTACCTGTCTTTTAAACACGTCCAGGAGTGACGACTGAACCACATCCCTGGAAAGCCTGCTACAATACTTAAAAACCCTTTCAGTGAAGAAATTTTTCCTAATGTCCAATCTAAGCCTCCTGTGGCACAACTTGAGGCCATTTTCTCTTGTCCTATTGTCCTAGTGCTTGTTGCATGGAAAAAAGACCAACCTCCACCTCTCTTTGTCCTCCTTCCAGGTAGCTGTAGACAGTGATGAGGCTTCCCCTCAACCTCCTTTCCTCCAGGCTGAACAACCTCCATTCCCTCAGCCGCTTCTCATGAGACATGTTTTCTAGATGGTCCTGCTGATCGCACTATTCCTGATGCTGTTGGCGTTCTTGGTTTTCATTAAAAACCTGAAACAAACTCATGGTCATCAAAAGAAACTCTGCATTTGCATAAACCTTAATTCTCAAAAAAAATAACTACTTATCAGCAGAGACAACTGCTTACAGCACGATTCAGTATTTTGACAGACTGTAATATTGCCACGGTTTTTTGCTGATTTTTTATAAGTAGTTCTCTGCTTCCTAACTATAAAAAAGTTATGTCAAAAATTAATATAATACATTTGTGCTCTTTTTCTGTCCTGTTCCATAGCAGGTTTGGAAAAGTTAGCTATAAATAGTTTAATATTTTGAATGAATCATTGTTCATTAAAGAATTGTAATGATTAAATGTGTTAATACAATTACATCTTATCTGTTAGGCATGAAATATATTCAAAAAGGACATACATGTTTCATAAGAGTCCCTAAGAGTGAAGTGTTATAGACTAATAATAGAATAAAAATTGGATGGAGATTGAATTTAAAATCAAAATGTTACCAACTGGGAATTTTATTCTCTTTAAAGGCTTCAGTAAAATGTATTTATTCATTTCTTCACTCTATTCTGACTTACTTTCTCTACAATTGTCAGAATAGTTTATTTTTTTGACACTTTATATGTTTTTCTAGATTTTTGGTTTAGTTACTTCATTATGTGTTACGGAGAACACACACAGAAGCCCTATGAAGTTACCCAGTATTTTCCACTGTAGCATTCTAGTTTTCAGTTGCTTGTAAGTCTGCCAAACTTTAACTGAGCTGAAATGTTCCCTCCTGTGTAACTTCAGTGGTGAAGAAAGGAGGAAGAAGTTTCAATCAAATGTGATTTGTCTGGGGTTTTTTTTTGAGGACAGGAGAACCACGTTTAAGTGGCAATGTCAGAACTGCTGGTAAGTGTTGCACTAAGTTATCTTGTATTTTCTGTCTAGCTACAAATACAGTGAAGCCATTCTGATGTCAAAAATGCACTCGTTACCACATCTGTTAAAATTTGACCAAATTGCGGGCCTTCTTAAATCTCATTAAAAATCTCATCTCTTCTTAAAGCTCATTAGGGCCACATTTGCAATAGAGATTTTTTGTGCAGAGAAAGTGTCTGGAGGTTTCATTTGAACTGGGCATGCTTAAATCCAAGGTTGGAAAGTTTGAGCAGAATTTTTCTTAGAGTTGCTGCTCTCAGCAGTCAGAAACTATTGTCATATTAGGTACTGAAATACGGCTGTGAACTTGTTTTTTGCTTCCTGGAGGATGCACCAATGTGTGGAATGAACAGTGGTAAAGAGTTAAAGGAAGGTTAGAAGAGATTAGGGTGAAGAGTTAGGTGAAGGCTAGTTGAAGACAAATGTTTTGCTGAAACAATAGTCCTTCTGTCCCTGAGATATGGAACTAATAATGCTAGTAAATCTTACACAGATGTTGTCAAGAGTTGTTCATGGTAATCTCCAGTACATTCAGGCATCAACTGATAGCGGCACAGAAAACATCACAAGGAAGTAGACAATGATGTATTCAGATGTAAACGATGTACAGTAAATACGGGGCCTCATACTGAGTGATGGAAACCACAAAGATTCAACTACAGTATTTGAAGTATCTTTCCATCATAACTAATAAATAATCATAGAATAATAGATTGATTTGAGTTCAAAGGTACCTTAAAAATCATCTAGTTCCAACCTCTTTATCATGGGCAGGGACACCTTTCACCAGACCAGGGTAATCAAAACCCTACCCAACCTGGTCTTGAACACATCCAGGGCTTCCACAGCTTGTCTGGACAACCCTCACAGAGAAGAATTTCTTCCTAATATCTAATCTAAATCTACTTTCTTTCAATTTAAGAACGTTACTCCTTGTCCTGTCATTCCACTCCCTGATAGAGTCCTTTCCATTCTCTCCCGTAGGCTCTCTTTAAGTACTGGAAGGCTACTCTAAGGTCTCCCCAAAGCCTTTTCTTCTCCAGGCTGAATAGCCTCAACTCTCTCAGCCTGTCATCAAAGGGAAGGTGCTCCAGCCCCTGAACATCCTTATGGCCCTTCTCTGGACTCCCACAGGTCCATGGCCTTTTTACATTGTGAGCCTCAGAGCTGAACACAGCACTGCAGGTGGGGTCTCACAAAAGCAGAGTCGAGGGACAGAGTCACCTCCCTTCAACTGCTAACCAGTTTCTTACAATGAAGCCCTATATCAGGCAGGTGCCTTATGGAAAAATAACGATGTTAAAAAAAAAATCCTTAAAAATTGTCGGGTACATGCAAAGCCATGATTCACAGACTGTCCCCGAATCTTGTCAAAAAAGTGAAGTAAACATTCACAAATTAGTAAGATAAGTTCTGAGACTTCCATTTGTCACTGTCAAAAGCCTCTGTAACTTACCTTTCACCTACTGTCTTGAGCATAAGGAGCAGGCAAAGAAAAGATATCCTTTCCTTCCTGTCAGAAATTCAGTGTGTGTTTTACATTGCCTCACACTATTGCATCAGGTTTTACAACCCTTCTACATCTGAAGACAGACACCTTTTTTTAAAACACCCCTTAATCCACATATGTGTTTAGAGCACAGTTGAATATCTTGAGCACTGTTAGAGTTAAATGGAGATTTATCACTTCAGTATGGAAATTAGAAAAGATTATTATTTTAATTGCAGAAGTATGTATTATCAACTAAATAAAGAGAACCTAATGTACTTTATATGTCCTCTTTTGACTGATTTCCCTTTAGTGTGTAGCACGTTTTATTTATTCTAGTTTGTATGCTAGATGTGTCCTCATTTGACTTCTGGCTCAAGTAAATAAGTCCAGAAACGAAGGATATGCCTACTGAGATCACTTCCTGCTGAAGTCTGGTTTCTTGGCTGGGAAACTGGCTTCTCTTGTTCCTGCTGGAAAGTATTTACAATGGGGATGTTGTAGTATAGTGACAAAGTTATTCCAGGACATGTTCATGAGTATAAATAGACATATGAATAAAGTTATGCTAAAGAATTGGAGAAGGCAATGAAATGAAAACCTACTCATAATAATTTTCAGTCTAGGTTTTGAATTGCCTTGTTAGGATTCTTACAGGGTAACTCATCACTAAAGGATGTTGATGTGCCATCCAGGGAATGGTCATCATCTATTTCTGTTTGTGAAGTGGTTTTTGTGAATACCCAATTATCTGAATACTTTGAGAAGTTATAGTGATACACCATATCAGAAAGTGCAGCACTACCTTATTTTTATGAAAGCAAACCTTTATGTCAAACTCCTCTGCGTGCCCTTAATATAACCAGTGTCACAGTGTTGTGTGTTTACTCTTGTGCTCCTGGTCTCAGTGTCAGTGCTGGGTGTGACAGTGCTAAACACAAGCTCAGGAAAAAACAACATCTACAAAGTGTGCCCAATCTGTGGAGCTGTGCCTGGAGGCACTGGCACAGAGCTGAGGAACTGGAAACAGCTGAGAAGACCACTGATGCTTGGCTGTGTGGTTGGACTGTTTATTCCTCACCTCAAGGCCGGTGTGAACCATTCTGTGCCACCTTTCCTAAAGGTGATACAAAAACATGCTTTCAAGAGTTCTACCTGTGACTTCTCACTACTGGCTAACTTCAAGTATTTCTATTGCGTAGGAAGAAATTTTTATTAACTGTCCTCTTTGCAAAGGAAAATATGGAAGTTGGGGGATTTTTGGTAAAAGATATAGACAAAGCAGGTAGAAAAATTTATGAATGTGTCAATTCAGAGTTGAAAGAACTCAGTTGTTTGTACAAAAAGATTACTTAACATGCCATGGATGTCTAAGATCACTGGCCTCTTAATCATAGAATCATAGAATCACAGAATCATAGAATCGTAGAACGGCCTAGGTTGGAAGGGACCTTAGAGATCATCTAATCCAACCTCCCTCTCACGGGCAGGGACACCTCTCTACTAGATCAGGCTACTCAAGGCTCTGTCCAACTTGGCCTTGAACACCTCCAGGGAGGGGGCAGCCACAACATCTCTGGGCAATTCATTCCAAAGTCTTGCACCCTCATACTGAAGAATTTCTTCCTAAAATCTAATCTAAATCTATTCTCTTAACTTAAACCCATTCTCTTAACACTTAAACCCATTTCCCCTTGTCCTGTCAGTGGACACTGTTGTAAAAAGTCCCTCCCCAGCCTTCCTTTAAGTTCCCTTCAGGTATTGGAAGGCAGCTATTAGGTCTCCCCAAAGTCTTCTCTTTTCAAGACTGAGCAATCCCAGCTCCTGCAACCTGTCCTCATAGCAAAGGTGCTCCAGCCCCTGGATCATCTTTGTGGCCCTCCTCTGTACATGCTCCAACAGTTCTATGTCCCTCTTATGTTGGTGGCACCAGAACTGGACACAGTATTCGAGGTGGGGTCTCACAAGAGCAGAGTAAAGGGAGAGAATCACCTCTCTTGACCTGCTGGTCACGCTTCTCCTGATACATCCCAGGATGCAGTTGGCCTTCTGAGTTGCATGAGTGCACTGCCGGCTCATGTTGAGCTTCTTGTCTATCAACACCCCCAAATCCTTCTCTTCAGGGCTACTCTCGACCCACAATGAAAAGAAACAGAATGAAAAAGACAACTCTGAAAAATCATAGACTCACAGAATCATAGAATCATAGAATCATAGAATGTTAGGGGTTGGAAGGGACCTCTAGAGATCATCTAGTCCAACTTCCCTGCAGGATCCCCCTAGGACAGCCACACAGGAACGCATCCAGGGGGGTTTTGAAAATCTTCAGAGAAGGAGACTCCACAATTCCACAGCCTCTCTGGGCAGCCTGTTCCAGTGCTCCATTACTCTCACAGTCAAGAAATTTCTCCTCATGTTGAGGTGGAACTTCGTATATTCTAGCTTATACCCATTAATCCTTGCCCTATTACTGGGCACCGCTGTGAAGACACTGGCAACTTCCTCTTGACACTCCTCAGATATTTGTATAGATTCATAAGATCCCCTCTCAGCCTTCTCTTTGCAAGACTAAACAGCTCCAGTTCTCTCCGTCTGTCTTCATAGGAGAGATGTTCAAGTCCCTTGATCATCCTCGTAGCTCTCCATTGGACTCTCTCCAGTAGGTCTCTGTCTCTCTTGAATTTGGGACACCAAAACTGGACAGGTGTGGTCTCACCAGGACAGAGTAGAGGGGGAGGAGAACCTCCCTCGACCTGCTGGACAAAATTCATTTCTATAACACTCAAAGGGACAGAGAAAAAAATTAGAGAATAAGGAAACATGTTAAACTCTAGCTCAAGCATCTAAACAACTGTCACAGAACCATAAAACCATTAATATTTTCAGAGGCCTCTGGAGATCACCTAGTCCCAACTCTCTGCTCAAGGAGGGTTACCCACATCCACTTGCCCAGGACCATGTCCAGACAGCTTTTGAATATTTCCAAGGATGGAGATTCCACTATGTCTCTGGGCAACCTGTCCCAGACAACACCCTTATAGTAAACTGCTGTGGGTTTTTTTTTTCTTTTTTTTTTTTTTCAGATAGATTTTCTTGTGTTTCAGTTTGTGCCTTTTGTCTTGTCACTAGGCATCTCCGAGAAGAGTCTAGCTCTATTTTCTTTTAACATTTCCATCAGAAATTTAAACATGGATAACATTCCCCCAATGACAAGAATTTAGAAGGGAAATGAATGTTTAGGTTAGGTTAGCATCATTTAAATTTACCAGCGGATAAAATCTTAGTTTGTGCTCTTTGTGTTCCATCTCTGTGGTGTATTACCTTTCTCTCATACAGAGGCATAATTCTAGTGCATCAACATGGAACTTGAGTCAAAATGAGGTGCTCCAGCCTGTGTCCCTCTTTACATTACACTTCACCAACTGGTGTTCTTCTTAGGTGTCCAGATCCCCTTTGCACTTCCCTAACTGGACAGCATGACAGACTGCTGATACTATGGATGTTGCTAAAATGCTAGCATTAAATTGCGATAAAGGAGATAACACCACAATTTACTTCCACATTTATATTGAGGAAAAAAGTAACACATCTCCCCAGTCCCTCATGAAGCGTTTTGAGTTTGATATTATAACAGTCATGAATGGGAAAGTCTATATATGAAGTGAGAACCCAGTATCAGTAATAAAGGCACCGTGCAGTTCTGTAGGGAGAACTTGCCCTTTATGCAGCTATTCAACATTAAGAAACATTTGTTCACAAGAGCAAAAAGACCCAGTGGAAAGCCATCTTTTCAACTGGCATATTTTCAACCACTTCTGATGAATTAAACTGACCTTTAGAAATATGTGTCTGGGCTGGCACTAAAGCTGGTGTTTCTATTTTTTTAGAGTCTGTGTACATATGAAGAAAGCAGTGACGAGGATTACTGAGCTATTGTTTGTGTCCCAGCAGGTGCCTGTAGCAGGTATACCCTGCATGCACACCCGTGAATGATGGCAGCTCCTCTGTTACATTCCCTTCCCCAACGCAGAACAGTGTCGAGCTGTGCAGTCAACATTGCCAAGGTTTTTGAGGCAAAGAACACTGTGATCTTTCTTAAGGCAGCTCCAGCATTTTAATGCTCTAAAAGGTTATGTTGAATTATAACAATATCTGTACACAGACTATGGAGGAGAGAAGAGGAGGGGAAGTCTCTGGCTGATTTTTTTTCAGCATACTTTTTATTTTAAAAACTGATGTAGATGGGGAAATTCTGATAAGAATATAGATCTTTGTTACCTAAAACAAAACATCATATACATATACAGGCTTCCGACTTTTATCCAGTTGCCTTATAAGCCTTTTACAAAAAAAAATCAGCTTAATGGATCTTATTGGTCACAGTTCTAGCACTTAGAACTGTATTTCCCGAGGAACTCAGATTTTGTTCATTAGCTGTAGTGTTTCATTTTTTTTTGAGCAAAGTTCAGCATATGAACTGGTTGATGTGTTGAAAATTCTCGAAGAATCTTTGAAAATCTTGAAAAATACTGCTTTGAAGGGGTTAGAAGCTGAGGCCTAAGCCCTTTTGAAGGTCTGACCCTGCGTAGCTTGTCAAAGGAAAGAAATCCAGCTGTGTTTCTGAAACTTTTGTTATGACATGGGGCAATAGAAAATTGCCAGTTCCAAAGCCCTGATTCATCACACTTGATTTTAGCCACCTGAATGTGATGCTTAAATTAGAACCAATATTGTCATCAACCCTCTCTTCAGATAGTACCGAGAGAGCGAAACACTTCGGAGTTATTAACTTCCCACAGGGAAAACTTACTCTCGGTAGGTATTTCTTTATCTAAATTTCTGTCAAATCTAGGTACAAGTTCTCTTCATTCTCTCTGATTGCCAGAAAGTGCTAATGAGGAAAGAGCACAAAGCCTTTACATACTTACTTACCTGGTACCTCCTAAACACATAGGTATGACAAATACTCAAGTTTAGAACAAATGTTTATATTAGACCACCAACTTGTTAGCCAAACTTCAATTTAATATTTATCCATGAAACTTTAAAAATTCACTTGGTCTTTTGAACTGCAAAGAATTCTTCATGAATTTCTTATCTGCAGTGAGTTTTGAACATTATTTTTTCTGTGCCATAAAAGAATAATTGTCATTGTTAGAACTAACAGTAGTGGAAAGGTATGCAAAAATTTTGTTAGTTAAGAGACATTTGAAAGTTGCTCATGGTTACCTGTTGTGTCAGCTATGTGAAAGAGTGAGGAGAGAGAAACTCAACTAATGTAAAAAAAAAAAATAAAAAAGGATCTTCAATCAATTCAGTTTGATTGAGCAGTTAACAGGGAGGGATAAAATAAAATTAGTATAAGAAACAATGCAAATATTGCATGTTTGTAATGGAGCAACAGATGCTTTCAGGATAAGTGTAGGTATAAATCTTTTGCAATGGTTACTAAGCTATGTAACAACCACAAAGAAAAAGAATCTCCATGCTCTAATTTGGCAACCAAAGACATTGTGAAATTTCCAGCTAATTCAGCAGAAGAGCCACTAAAAGAGTGCTGCTCTAATCGCCACCTGTTCCTTGTCTGGTGTTCAACTCTGTTGAAGGATTTCAGAAAAACACTGTGTTTGGTGTTTTTATCATGCTAAAGAAGGCCCACGCATGATTTTGTGATCTGAGAATAGAAGCTGGAAAAACAATGTATACCAGATTATGCGGGAGTATTAAGTAAGCAATGCTCCATCTGAAAGACTTAGTAAGATACTGAAACACAGTATATACTTACAAAATGCCTGTCATATTTTGTTAATTAAGCAGGCACTCGCAAAATATAAATGGGAAAATTATTTAGTATGATACTAAAAATGTAAAGTAATACTCATGATATCTTTATTTTTATTATTTTAGTTCTTATATACCACTGTGCAAATATGTTCCATATCCTGAAATGATAAGGCAGAAATTAAATTAAAGAGACATTTCACCATATCACTATGTGTGTATAAGGACACTCCTTTTGACAAAAGAGAATGTCAAAGAAAGGAGAGGATTTTTGTTAATTTCTAAGGAAACTTGAATTCTTTATATATGATCATGAAGCTACTAATGCCTCCTGCCTGATATCTTATTTTTGAACTCTGCCCTTCTTTCAACTGCCAGGTGATTGCTTTCATTGCTGGGAATAGCAAAATGTTTTAGGTGATGCAGTGCAACACCAAACCACCTTATAGAAAGCTAGACGTGCACTACTTAAGTAAAAATTCTGCATTAAAATACTGGATTTTGTCAGAAAAAAATGAGTGAGCATAACACAACTTCTGTGTAGAAGAATTATTTGCCCAGAATTCCACAAATCACTACAAAGCATTTGAGGTCTACTAAGAAAAATATGTGCCTCTTTCTCAGGTCATTAATAGCAGTTATTCTGAAATTATTGGTTGACTGAGATCATATGGTATTTAAGTAATCATTAGGGTCATAAAATGACACAAAAAAACCTCCACAAAAAAAAAAAAAAAAAAAAGGCAGGTAAAAGCTTAATATACATAGACAAGGTAAAGAAGTAGAAATTTACATTGGCTATCTTGATACTCGCAAGTGGAGATTATAATGAACTGATGTTTCTCCAGATCACTGTCTACCCCTAAAGGAGATATGTTCAATAACAGAAGGGAACGTCAAAGAAGAGTGAATGTCTATGATTGGATAGAAAATATATCAAAGCACTTTCTTGTGTAGTCAATCTATCTTTACAAAATCTAACATAAGAAAGGAAATTTTAAGTCAACCCTAGGATTATTCAGCCTGCCTCAGAGCAGAAGCTTTTGACATTTGCTTTGGGTCAGGATGTATAAAGATCAGACACAGAAAAAAAACCACCCTAAAACCTGGCCTACTTAGTTTATGCTTCTGGGCATTCCTGTGAGCTCCTGAAGGAACAGACCACTTGTCTGTTATCCATACCAAAGACCTCTCTAAGGCAACTTTCTGTTGCAAGAATACCTCAAATGGCTGTAGCAGGTGGCAAAAGCTTTTCTATAATCTTTTTCCCATTATGTTTCCAGGTGATCGCTGAGGAGCACACCCCATTCTACGGCTCTATAATTTCCCTGGCTTTTTTGAAGTATTTGCAAGCTAGAAATTTTCCTTGTGAACTCTTTGCACACATACTCCTTCCCATCAACCCTCATCCCTTGCTCATGTTCACCACTTGCAGTTGTTATGGCCTCTGAAGTAAGGCACAGAGCAAGGCCCCATCTCTCTTGGTGTTGCTGGTCAGCTATGTGAAGGATAGTTTTTAAACAGCCCAAGATGTCAACGGCATCCTGGCCTGTATCAGAAATAGTGTAGTGAGCAGGAGCAGGGAGGTGATCATGCCCCTTTACTTAGCTTTGGTGAGGCCTCACCTTGAGTGCTGTGTCCAGTTTTGGGCCTCTCACTACAAGAGGGACATCGAGGTGCTGGAGAGGGTACAGAGGCAGCTACCAAGCTGGTAAAGGGCTTAGAACACAAATTGTATGAGGAAAGGCTGAGGGATCTGGGGCTGTTTAGCCTAGAGAAGAAGAACTAGCCAGGTTCAAATCTGAAACTGATCTTCTTCATAGAAGAACAAGAGGATCCTCACTGGGGATTAATTCAAACACTTCTTGGTTTCTGCCAATCAATCACTTCATTCTCTATGCTCTTATGTGTTTTTCCATAACCATTATTCTACCTGAATAATATTCTGAATCATCATTATAATTACAAATAGAAATATCTTTACAAATACATCCAGAAATTTTTTAATAGAAGACATGTTTTAAAGTGGAATTAAACTCTTTGCAACCAGTGTCCATGATAAAAGCTGAAAATAATCATAGAATCATAGAATCATAGAATGTTAGGGATTGGAAGGGACCTCGAAAGATCATCAAGTCCAATCCCCCTGCCAGAGCAGGAATGCCTAGATTATGCCCCACAGGAACGTGTCCAGGCAGGTCTTGAATGTCTCCAGAGAAGGAGACTCCACAGCCTCCCTGGGCAGCCTGTTCCAGGGCTCCGTCACCCTCACTGAGAAGAAGTTTCTTCTCGAGTTTAAGCGGAACCTCTTATGTTCCAGTTTCAGCCCATTACCCCTTGTCCTATCAGTGGTTGTCACCGAGAAGAGCCTGGCTCCATCCTCGTGACACTCACCCTTGATATATTTGTAAACATTAATGAGGTCACCCCTCAGTCTCCTCTTCTCCAAACTAAAGAGCCCCAGCTCCTTCAGTCTTTTCTCATAAGGGAGATGCTCCACTCCCTTAATCATCCTAGTTGCCCTGTGCTGGACTCTCTCCAGCAGTTCCCTGTCTTTCTTGAACTGAGGGACCCAGAACTGGACACAGTATTCCAGATGGGGTCTCACCAGGGCAGAGTAGAGGGGAAGGAGAACCTCTCTTGACCTACTAACCACCCCCCTTCTAATACACCCCAGGATGCCATTGGCCTTCCTGGCCACAAGGGCACAGTGCTGGCTCATGGTCATCCTGCTGTCCACCAAGACTCCCAGGTCCCTTTCCCCTACACTGCTCTCTAATAAGTCATTCCCCAACTTATACTGGAACCTGGGGTTGTTCCTACCCAGATGCAAGACCCTACATTACCCTTGTTATATTTCATTAAATTTTTCCCCGCCCAACACTCCAGCCTGTCCAGGTCTCGCTGGATGGCAGCACAGCCTTCTGGTGTGTCAGCCACTCCTCCCAGCTTGGTGTCATCAGCAAACTTGCTGATAGTACTCTCTAGTCCCTCATCCAAGTCATCGATGAATATATTGAATAATACTGGTCCCAGTACCGACCCTTGAGGCACTCCACTGGATACAGGCCTCCAACCAGACTCCACCCCATTGACCACAACTCTTTGGCTTCTTCCCCTTAGCCAGTTCACAGTCCACCTCACTACCTGAGAGTCTAGACCACACTTCTTCCTCAGTTTAGCTATGAGGATGCTGTGGGAGACTGTGTCAAATGCTTTACTGAAGTCAAGGTAGACCACATCCACCGCTCTGCCATCATCTATCCACCTTGTTATATCCTCATAAAAGGCTATGAGGTTAGTCAAGCACGACTTCCCTTTGGTGAAGCCATGTTGACTGTCTCTAATGACCCTCTTATCCCTGATATGCCTTGAGATGGCACCAAGGATAAGTCATTCCATCACTTTCCCAGGGATGGAGGTGAGGCTGACCGGTCTATAGTTACCCGGGTCCTCCTTCTTGCCCTTTTTGAAGACTGGAGTGACATTTGCTTCTCTCCAGTCCTCAGGCACCTCTCCCGTCTCCCAAGACTTGGCAAAGATGATGGAGAGTGGTCTAGCAATGACATCAGCCAGCTCCCTCAGCACCCGTGGATGCATCCCGTCTGGACCCATGGATTTATGGATGTCCAGATTGCTTAATTGGTCCCTAACCCAGTCCTCATCGACTAAAGCAAACTCGTCCACTGCCCTGACTTCCTCTGGGGCCTCAGGGGAACGGGGCTCCTCAGGACAGCCTCCGGCAGAGTAGACAGAGACAAAGAAGGCATTCAGTAACTCTGCCTTCTCTGTATCTTCTGTCACCAAGGCACCCACCTCATTCATCAGTGGGCCTACATTGCTTCTGGTGTTAGTTTTATCTGCCACGTATTTGAAAAAACTCTTCCTGTTGTCCTTGACCCCTCTCGCCAGGTTCAATTCTAGGGAGGCCTTTGCTTTCCTAGTTGCCTCCCTACATTCTCGGACAACAGCTTTATATTCTTCCCAAGTGGCCAGCCCCACCTTCCAAGATCTGTAAATTCTTCTCTTGCCCTTGAGCTTACCCAGCAGATCCCTGTTTAGCCACGCAGGTCTCCTGGCTCCCTTCCTTGACTTCCTACGTGTCAGGATGCTCTGATCTTGAGCATGGTAGAAGCAGTCCCTGAACGCTAACCAACTATCTTGGGCCCCTTTACCTTCAAACAGCCTTGCCCATGGGATTTTCTCTAGTAATTGCTTGAAAAATCCAAAGTTTGCCTTGGCAAAGTCCAGGGTTGCAATTCTGCTTGCTATTTTGTTTCTGCTACATGAGATCTTGAACTCCACCATTTCATGGTCACTGCAGCCAAGGCAGCCCTCAACCTTTACTGCTTCAACCAGATCCTCCTTGTTAACGAGGATGAGGTCCAGCAGTGCTCCTCTCCTAGTCGGCTCCTCCACCATTTGCAACAGAAAATTATCATCGATGCACTGGAGGAACCTCCTGGACTGTGGCTGGCTGGCTGAATTGTCCTTCCAGCAAATATCAGGGAAGTTAAAATCCTCCACGACAACCAGGGCCTGTGATTGTGAGACCGCTCTCAGCTGCCTGTAGAAGGCCTCATCAACTTCCTCACCCTGATCTGGTGGCCTGTAATAGACACCCACAACAGTATTTCTCCTGCCAGCCTGCCCCTTAATTCTAACCCATACACTCTCAACTTGCTCCTCCTCCATGCCTGGATGGTATTCAAGACATTGTAGTTGCTCTTTCACGTAAAGAGCGACTCCACCACCTCGCCTGGCTGGCCTGTCTTTCTTGAAAAGGACATAGCCACCCATGACCACATTCCAGTCATGTGAGCTGTCCCACCATGTCTCTGTAATTGCCACCAGATCATAATCTCCTGCCCGAACCCAGGTTTCCAGCTCCTCCTACTTATTCCCCATGCTGCGTGCATTGGTGTATAAGCATTTCAGGGAGCAAGCTGAGCACACTGATCTCACCCTAGGGGGATGGAAGGCCACCCGGTCCTCATAATTTCTAGAGCACTGCCCCACCGCAATCCCAGCTATAACCCCATCCCCCTTCATATCTAGTTTAAAGAACGTTCTATGAGTCCCGCCAGCTCATGACCAAGGATCCTTTTTTCCCTTTGTGTCATTTGAACCCCAGCTTGTTTCAGTAGACCAGGTGCCCTGTAGATCTCCCCATGGTTAAAAAATCCAAAGCTAGACCGCTGGCACCACCCCTTTAGCCAAGTGTTAATCTGCTGCACTTTGTCAAACCTTCCACTATTTTCCCTCATAATTGAAGGAATAGAGGCAAACACAACCTGTGCGCCTGATCCTTCTAGCATCCGCCCCAGTGCCCTAAAGTCCCTTTTGATTGCTTCTGGCCGTCTCTCTACTATCTCATCATTACCGATCTGCATAACCAAAAGCGGGTAATAGTCCGTGGGTTTGACCAGACCAGGAAGCTTCTTGATAACATCCTTAACTCGGGCCCCAGGGAGGCAGCAGACTTCCCTGTGGGTCGGATCAGGGCGGTAGACAGGGCCCTCTGTTCCCCTCAAGAGGGAGTCTCCAATTACAATTATCCTCCTTTTTTTCTTGGATGAAGAAGTCCTAATGCGTGTATCCAAGCGACTCACCCTAGACAGCCCTATGGGTGAACCCTCCACTGACTCTTCCTTTGCCTGGCTCTCATTGTCTAGAGCCCCATACCTGTTTTGCAGGGGCAACCGGGCAGGTGAGGGAGGCCGGGCAGGGATTTTCCTTCCTCTCCTGGCAGGTACCTGCTTCCACTCTTCCCTATCCTTTAGGTCCCCCCCTTTTGCCTGATGGCCAGAGGTGGGGGGATATTCAGCTCTTTGCAGAGCTTGCTGCTTGCCATTCAGGACGTGACTCCACCGATCTGTCTCTCTCTCCGACTCCCTAATGCTCCTCAGCCTTTCTACTTCCTCCTTCAGTTCAGCCACCAGGCCGAGCAGATCTCTCACCTGGTCACATCGGACACAAGTGTCACTTCCACTACCCTCCATGGCCAGTACCAGGCTCTGGCATTCTCTGCAGCCCGAGGCCTGAACACCCACATGCTTACGTGGGGCCTCTGTCTGGGTGCCCACAGTTTTTCTAACAACCATTGACCTGGTGGCAACCATAGTTGGCTCTACAATACAAAGACTCTCTGAAAGCTATGCACGGAATAGTTTACAGGCCTTTTAAGTACTTGCCTTTTAACAAAGACTTACCCTTTTGTTCGGTGAACAGGGACTAGTCCCTGCCCTCCCAAAAGCTTCTTATACCCTGAGGGCAGAGTTAACAGCTGATCACTGTGTTTAAAATAATGACTGAATAAATATGACACAAACACCCACCAAGCAAAATTTTAAACTCAGAAATCACATTTTGAAAATAAATTCAGAGAGAAAAACTATTATATAGCCTAAGCAACAAATAATTGTAGATAACTAATGACACATTTAAAAGAGCTTTTAGTCAGTTTCTTTTAACTCTTTTAGGTCAGATTATTCCACAATTAGATTACAGGATGATAATAGAATATGCTGTCTTCTCATATTAATTATTTTTACCTTACTTTTTTGCTTCAATAATTCTGGAAATGTATTCCTTAGTATGTAATTTAGTCATCTAATTTCTGTAATATGCTAAGATACAGAGAATCCAGACATTTTTTTAAAGTTTATAGTTTTGTAACTCTGTGACATAAACACTTGAACTTTTCAAGATATGCTCAGTTTTAGCTTGACCTTATTTTATATTATTATAATGGCCTTAATTTATATTATGCAAGTATGGTCAGGCTTTGCTTTCAATTACAGAACTTCAAGTATTGAAAAATGTCTGACTGAGTTTTGGTTTGAGGGGATTTTTTTATCCAATGAAAGAAGATAAGTTACAAGGTATATTTGGCTCGTTCACATAATGTAAACATTTCCTTTTCTGCTCCTGCCAGATACCATAAGCATCTTCAAACACACCTGCTTAGTGGAACACTTTACAGTTCCTCAGAATACAACTGAAGTTCTTAGGAAGCAAAACTGTACTGATGTCATGGTGGTAAGTAGCATCAGTGGTTACTGATCACATAACTTCTGGGAGTTCATTAGAAGTTCAAATGACATATTTGTAAAGGAATCTCATCCTAAAAAGACATGATTCAAAGAACGAAGTCTGTAAATGGACCTGAAAAGAACAGTCAGTGCTTAATTGTTTCATCCCAAATTAGGTAACAGCCTTGCTGTGAGATAAAGGAGATTCTGCAGTACTTGTTCAGCTAAAACACATGGTCTTTGCTCCGGACATGGTTGACTGATAATTATATGCAATACCAACTAGAACAATGTTTTAAAATTGAGAAATCAAAATTGCAAAATAATACTTAACAAAGCCTGGTAGTCTTTAACTATTAAATACTCACAGCACTCTTGCTAGAGAAGGTAATTGTATTTTCCATTTATGTTAAGTTCTTCATGCAAAATTCATAAATAGAATAAGTATATTCCAAGGCTCATGTAAGAAGATGGCCCTTGATCTTGGCAGGATGGCTCTGCACTACCCTGTCTCTGGGTCTTGAGATCCGCACAGAAAGTGGACAAATGAGAGATAAAGGTGAAGGAAGAGCTGGAAGGCTGAAGCACAAGCACCACAGAGAGGATCCTGAGGTTACAGCACATGCACTTTATCCCAGAGTTCTTGTGTGATGACAGATACAGAAAGTGGAAACATGGGGGACCAGGCTAAACCCTATGAACTCTATTTGGAGGCATAACTACATTTTCTGTAGATGAGTGGGAAGGTCTAGACTTTTTTCCTTGGTACTGTTGGTTAAAAACTTACTACTAAGCATTGCAGAGACTTCTAGGGCCTTAGAGCGAGCCCAGAGGCACAGCACTTGCAGTTAACTGTAGCTTCTTGCAGTACTTGAGAAATGTGGGGGCTGCATCTATAGGGGAGGTGCAAGATAGAAAGCTTTGGAGAACATTGCAAAGCTTTTTAATCCCTTACAAAACTACTTCTTTAGGATGCTGTAATCCATGTCTCAGGGATCTGCAGTGTATGTACAGCTTTATTATCTCTGTTCTACTACTGAGTGTACTGAAGTACAGAGATGTTACCCAACTTGCCCAAGGCCAAACTTAGCGTTAATATCAAGATGAGAAACATACTCCTGGCTTCCAGAATAATGTCCCATCCATTGCACTCATGTGTGCAAAATGGGAAAAACAGAGATGAAGAAAATAATGTTTTGTTTTCTCTGAATTCTTCTACAATGGATTTTTCAACTTACTTATTTATTACTATATTAATACCTGTGTTTCCTAATATTAAAATCCCCCACAACTTAGAATGTGGATTTATATACAGAATTTAGATGTTTCTAATTTGATAAAAATCTGATAACAGAAACACCCATAGTAAGACTTTTATACAATTTTATGTTGATGTTATCAGTATCATACATCTTAGTATTGTGCTATATATACTTTTCTTGTTATTCTACTCATCACATTGCATCTGCATGTTTCCTTTATTAATCTTTTATGTGGTTGTAAATAACTTCTCAAATTCCTAATTGGACATGCATATTTTTAAATGTGTTGGCAAAAAATGTCTTCCCCTTACTCCCTTAAATTGCAACAGCCCCAAACCACATAGTAGTGATATACTATCCTTGAGCAACACAAGGGAAAAACATGTCCTGTGTCTTTACTCTGGCAGTGCAGATTCCCTTTCTGGGAAAGAAGACGTTTCCGGGTTCCCAGTGGTATTTTCTATTTACCTCTAACCTTGGAATGTCCCATCAATACCAGATTTTAAAACCACAAAATTTTATAATTCAAGAAATTAAATTTTTTTAATAGGTTTTCTTGGTATCCGATGACACTTTTAGAAATGTGTATTTTGGTGTCTAAGAAAATTCTTTTTATAGATGAAAGGCTACAGCAAGTAGTCACCATAAAAATGTTAATACTTTAAAGTATTCTAAAGTGTCTTTTTGTAATAAAGGTGGCATTTGCCACCTGTATAGTAATGGTCTAGTGCAATATAGTATTGGCAGTAATTTGAGTCTTCAGTTGAAAGGTAATGAAGCCTGATCAAAATGATTTATATATGTATATATATATAAATATAGTAGGTGCACACACTCCCTATATGAAAATAATCCTAGCTATTCAACTGACATCAGTCCTTTCATAAGTGCTTCTCAGAATCTGGCTTAAGGTACCATGAAAAAGCCTGATTTTTATATGGGAAATGTATGTGTAGTAAATTAAATTTATTTCTGGTTTTTGATACCGTTGTGTATTGTGAATTTTTCCTTCCATAGTGTAACGGTTATTTTTAAAGTAATTCTCTGTTACTTCAAGATACCTTTTTCTCATACATCAAAGAGTACAAATTCAGCAAAACCTTTACTCAAGGATGTTTTCTCTCATCTCTTCTTGACTAGTAAATACAGCAGTGGAAAAAAAAAAAAAAAGGATTATAGTTTATTGAGTGCCTAAACTAGAATTAGATGGTAGTTGAACATGAAACCTTCAGCCATATGGGATCGGAGATTTGTGTGTCCGCTTGCGTCAAGTGCAATGAAAATGCAGTTTCAGGAATTAGCTACGACCCTATCTCCAGTGTACTCTGCCAAACAATGATGTTGTTGATGGCAAATGAAAACGGCAAACAAATGAATAGACAGTTGTGGAAAAATCCTGGAAAGCTATGAGTTTTGCTTGCTTGCTTAAAAGCTGTAAAACAAAGACAGTCTGTCGACCATAATTTGAAAAAATATTGTGGTTGGTTTGTGTGTGGGTTAACAGCATGAATGGCACCTAAAGTCATTACAGAGATTACAAAAGTGAAATTGAATAGTATATTAAAGCTCAGAAATATTAGTTCTAGTCACGGGGTAATATTCTGTAATATTATCAATATTGACTCTTTTGTATTAAGCAACAGAAAGAAAATGGCACACCCTGATTTCATGGTTTATTACAGTCCCCAGATATATACATTTATTTGTCGGATAATTTCTCTACTTTAACTTTCCCTGCTTTAGTTTAAAAACTAATGCTTTAGGTTTTATAGCTCCTTCTTTATTCTTTCTGTTTGAAAAATGATCTCTTTTTCCATTTGTTTGGTGTTGCTAGCTACAGTCACCTTCCAGGATACTTTGAGAATGTGCTATGTGTTTGACAAATGTTGGAAAAAGCACTATATGGACCATATCTCACCTACAGAGCAAACTGTAAAAAGAGTGGTTGTAGTGTCTGTTTCTCACTGATAAATGTATGTAGTGTGCTAAAAAAAAAGGAAGCTAACATTCTTTTAAGATAGTAAAGCTACCACTTTCCTGTAATAGAAACCATCTGTATTTTATTTGAGGAAGTACCAGATTTTTTTTTTCGTTTGTTTTTTAAAGAATAGTAAAAACAACTTTGAGGCAGAAAATTTCCATCTGACTTGGGTAACGGCAAGAATTGATGAGACTAGTGTTAGAGGGGCTTTGCCACAGCTGTCTGTGAATGGCCGTGTGTTGTCAGCTCATCATTACAGAAGCAGCACAAGGTCCTTCCTCACTGCCATCCCGTTCACTCCAGGAGTTGGGGGAGAACTTTCCTTTGCATTTTAACAGTGATATGTGACTTTCCCTTTAGAGATGCTGCTGACAGCACACTGCTTACTGCGGGTTGTGACTAAGTTTGGAGGCTGAGCTTCCCATATAAGTGATCCCATCAGTGTGACCTGAATTCTTCGGTTAGATAACACCTTTTTCTCACTTCATACAAAGCAGGCAATTCACTGAGCTTGCATACGTCATAATTTGAGTTGTCTCTTTCTGTCCCCCCAGGATGTATGTGCGGGCACACCCCTCCACCAAAGGTGAACTTTAGGTTGTCAACAGGGAAGCTGGCAGAGCAGAGAGTGGGCCCTCATCATAGCATGTACCGGGACTGATCTTTAAAGAAGTATAAACTTAGTCATTGCATGTTTCCCTGAGCCGAGATCCACTTGAAGCTCAGATGGTAGATTCTAGGAAAATGTTATTATCATTATTATTTCTCTTCTAGTCCTTATATTCTCTCTCTGTTGTTGTCTGCTGCCCAGGTTCTTATCAATCAATCAACTGTTTCTCGTGTTCTGACAATTTGAAATAAATAAAATCTCTAACACACCTGAAAGTAATGACACAGTGCTGAAGAGTATGAGAGGCACTTAACACTTCACAGAATCACAGAATCACAGAATGATAAAGGTTGGAAGGGACCTCAAAGATCATCTAGTCCAACCCCCCTGCCAGAGCAGGATCACCTACAGTAGAGCGCACAGGAACGCGTCCAGGCGGGTTTTGAATGTCTCCAGAGAAGGAGATTCCACAACCTCCCTGGGCAGCCTGTGCCAGGGCTCGGTCACCCTCACAGTAAAAAAAGTTTTTCCTCATATTTTTCTGGAACCTCCTGTGTTCCAGCTTCCACCCATTGCCCCTTGTGCTATCAGTGGTTGTCACCGAGAAGAGCCTGGCTCCATCCTCCTGACATTCCCCCTTGACATATTTATAAACATTGATGAGGTCACCCCTCAGCCTCCTCTTCTCCAAGCTAAAGAGATCCAGCTCCTTCAGCCTTTCCTCATAAGGGAGATGCTCCACTCCCTTCACCATCTTTGTGGCTCTACGCTGGACTCTCTCAAGCAGCTCCCTGTCTCTCTTGAGCTGAGGGGCCCAGAACTGGACACAATATTCCAGATGTGGCCTCACCAGGGCAGAGTAGAGGGGCAGGAGGACCTCTCTTGACCTACTTGCTACTCCCCTTCTAATACACCCCAGGATGCCATTGGCCTTCTTGACCACGAGGGCACATTGCTGGCTCATGGTCATCCTGCTGTCCACTAGAACCCCCAGGTCCCTTTCCCCTGCACTGCTCTCCAGCAGGGCAGTCCCCAACCTATATTGGCACATGGGGTTATTTTTTCCCGAGTGCAAAACTCTACACTTGCCCTTGTTGAACCGCATAAGATTTCTCCCCCCCCAGCCCTCCAGCCTGTCTCCACTTATGTGGAGAACTAAGAGCAAGGCCAATGTTATGAAAAGAAGCATAGTTTCCTTTAGTTCTCTGCCCAATAATAAGAGCAACACTCCTCCTCCTGGAGACAATTTCAGGTAGGATAGGAGCCCAGCTGGAGTTTTCAGGGTTGCCTGTTTGGGAAGTTTATCACCCCTGCCAATAAAAAGAGCTTACAGAGTTGGCATTCTTCACTGAAGTTGGACATGGGGAGCAGCCTCAGTGCTTGGGAGAAATTATAGACCCTTGCATATTGTAAAAATAGTTACCAAGAATAGTTTTTCATCACTTACTTGGCACTTACTTGGCACTGTGTACTAATTCATTTAGCCCAACTGTTAAAGGTAATTTAACAAATAACTTCAACATGTCCTATGTGTAGCCAGAGGGTATAAAATGGTACAATAGCTTTTCCTTTGCTCCCCTGGGGAAGGAACATTGCAGTCTGACCCTAGTCCTCCCATTTTGTCCCGAAATGTCTACAGAGCTGCATTACAGAGGAACCTGTTAGGTCAGGTCAGGTGGAGATAATGTAATTGAAACAGCATGTCCACTTGCAAATGTAGATATACAGATGATAAAGATTTTGAAGCACTGGTGTCCACTTACGGTGGACAATCCTGTGAAAATCTAGTACTGCAGACAGAACACAGCACATCCTCTGATTCAGGAACAATTTACAAACTGGTTTATAAATACAAATATGCCAAATACTCCTTTTACAATTCCTTATGTTACATACCATGTTATTCTGAATGTAGTGGAGTACTCTTGTTATTCTTGGGCTCTTCCACAGACACAAGGGCTGAGATGTAAGGCCTAGAGCTTATAAATACATGCTTTCATACCTTATCACTGAGTCTTTCATTGACATGGAAAAAAATACAAGAAAAAAGGCTGTTTTCCTCAGGCAGCAAAAGTACTTGAGCAGGAGCATTGTTGTGGAATTGTATAAGTCTAATTCTTTCTTTCTTTACATTTTCAAGTTCAGCGTAGGCTTTCTCCCATAGTGTAGGCTTTGTGATAACAGCTCTGGTTCAGGAGGGGAAAAATGTCATATTGGGAAAATGTGTAGACAGATCCGTCAGATAACGAATAACTGAGTAGAAAGTGAATTGAGAGTGACAGCAGCAGCCCACTGGAGATAACAAGCAAAAAAGACAGGAAGTCAGTGAGACATGACAAAGAGAGTAAATGAAATTAATCTTCTTCCTGCTGACAACAAATTTTAGGCCAGCCACAGCCACCCAGCTTTGCATTACCCACAATTACATTCTGGTTAAATATATTTCCAAATTAACAGGAACTTGCTGTAGGCTTCAATCGACTTGTTTTGTGATACACAGGAATAAAAAGTTTTTTAGTTTTTTTTGTTTTTAAATGGGCTTGTAGATGTATTTTCTATAAAGCATTAGACTCTTGTCATACATGGTATTTAGCTATCAGATGTTGTTGGCATCAGAAATAAAAAATATTTGTTGAAAAGTCATGGAGCAGTCACAGAGTGTCAAAGCAAGAATAACAGTGTGTGGCTTTGAATGGCAAAGATTTCCTTTCTCTCCCATTAAAGATTTTTGATTTCAGTCTCTGGCTTAATGTGAGATAGGCGTCTGAGCTATAACTGCATTGCATTTCCCTTGAGAGATTTCTGTGAGTGGTCACTTTTGCAGAGTGGTAAGCAAACACAAATCAGAACTAAATGCCTGTTTTAAGTAAGGCATGATCTTCTACTTCTTTACACTGTCGTGATCACAACTGATAGACAGAATCAGAGAGTCCAGAAACATACCACAGGATGGAAAGGTCTGACTCTAAATTAGACATATACTGATTGAATCTAAACTATGAATAACTGGAAATAATCCCACTTGGTCTGACAGGAATAATTGCTTTTATTAGTGCTCTTCCTCTGCTGAGTTTGCCTGATACTTCCCTATCAGTCAGTCATGACATGAAATTGTTTCCGAAGAGATAATGTTAAGAGTGCAATACTTACTCCTATTATGTATACTGCTCATTTTATAAATAAATATGTTGAATTCCAAAAATAAATATTTCAAAATTATATCTGCCAGACACAATATGTCAAGCTCATTTTTCTCTTTATATGTGAAGCTAAGTGCTGAGCCAGTTATATGAACAGTCTTAACTGTATTAACCAACGCAGCTTAATCCAAATGAGAGTCTGGCCCTTTCTATCTGATCAGCACAACCATCACTAATTAGTAATGAAAAAAGCCCTGCATACCAGTTTTGAACCCCTAGTTGGTTTCCACATTTACTTGCCTTTTTTTTTTGTTTTCTCTTTTCATTTTGTTTTATTAATTCTTTGACTAATGTGTAGCTATTAACCACTACCTTTTTCACACAGGAGAAATGGAAATCTGTTAGAACTGTGATTTTTAAAGTGCTGTTTCTTTCATTTAGGCAAATTTGTAAAAGTTATATATTTAATGTATGAGGGATACAGAGGTTTGAGGTTTCACCAGACACCCCTTTCTGTGTGCTTATGCGTGAAAATGGACATACATTTTGGTTAGAGAAATAAAAAAACATCTATTGTGGATGTCAATGGATGCTTTTACGAAAAGGTTAGACAAACATCTGCCAGGACTGCCATAGGTATAAGCAGATCAAGCCTTGGGGCAAGCAGATGGACTCAATGACTTTTCTGAGTACCTTCTTATCCTTATTTAATGATTCTGCAAAATGTAAAGAGCATTGGAAAAGTACAGCTGCCTCCCTCACTTGGGCCACTATAGCTGAATTATTTCATTAATTCATTCAATGTTGGAGCTGTTGCCAGAAATTTACTACAGATTCCACAAAAAGCTAGGAAAGCATCAAGACAAACTTATATCTGAAAAGTACTGTTTCATTTCTCTTAGTAAACACTAAAAGAAGTGAAGGTGTTTGAGTTGTATGAGCTGTATGAGTCATGTGTGATTACAGAATAAAGACTTAGAAATTTGGTGGAGACAGAAAAAAAAGTTTTGAATGTAAAAATAATTGTCATGCTCAAACAAATACCAAGCAATAGAAAAATATCCAGAAGAAGAATGTGAACACTCTGTCACATGTATGAATTCTAAAACTAGATGAAAGTCTGAATGTGTTTTAAAAACAATTATTTTCTAGATAGCGACAGACAGAGGATAACAATAATCTAATGTATCTCTTATCCTGTGACTGTTCCAGTTGGAAAGTGAAAAACAAAACATCCAATACCACAATCCCCAATCTGACTAGGAAACATAAAACATATGTTGGAGACCCCAGGTCAGGTTCAGAGCTGGCACATCTATTCACATCATGTGTGTAATTGGCCGACACCTCATCTATACTTTAAGATATGTTTCAGCCAAAGCATTGTAGCAAGTAATGTGTACGTGTAATAGATGTTACACAGGTTAGAAAAAATTAAGGAATTTATCTTTCCAGACATGATGTGGGAAAATAGGAAGAAAATGACAGATGTCTAATTTTTTTGGGGGGTGTAGAGGCATATATAACAACTTCAAAAGAACAGCATGTTTTAAAACAAAGCCAGACCTTTTTTCTTTCTTTTTTTTTTCTTTTTTTTTTTTAAAACTAGGGCAAATATTTCAGTTCATTCTTAACAACAGCTATCTGAAATGCCTATAAAGAAATAATGTCTTTTTACACCAATTGAGAAAGCAAGTACTGTGTATCTCCTAATTAGTCAACAGATTTTTCATGAAAGTTTTCCCATCTGAGGCTAAGACATCCCTCAAGTCCTACTTAAACTGTCAAAAAGGCTGAAATGATCTAGAAATTATCTCTGGGAAGAAGAATGGAGTATTTAAAATAAATGGGAAGATATTAAAAAATGCAAGGAACACCTTACATAGTTATAGATCTTATCAAGTATACAGGTGTAACAAGAAGCTCCTCAGCCCAGCTGGATTTGAGACATACTTTTTATTCCAGCTTCAAGCAACACTGAATGTTGGATGAGAATGTTGCAAGTCAATAATTGCACAATAATGTGTTATAGTAATACAATTCAAAAATACGTCTGGTTTAACTTATGGGTTCAGTCTGCACATAAAAAACGAGCTAACATATTGCCTTCAGATTCCCTGTCTTTACATGAGGGGTGATGACACTCGCAGGCCCTCTCTGAGACTAAAATCCCTGTTTATACCTTAGAGGGGCAAAAGGCAATTAAATCACAGAATCACAGAATGTCAGGGGTTGGAAGGTATCTCGAAAGATCGTCTAGTCCAGCCCCCCTGCCAGAGCAGGATCACCTACAGTAGGTCACACAGGAGATTAAGGTGATACCTCTACCTTCCAACCTCACAGCCTTAATCCAGAGACTTGCCACCTCTGGAAAGCCAACTACATTTTGCCATTTGCACTTGCAATCTCTTGCAGGGTTTCTGTTTAGCTCTTTTGTGGAAGGGTTTATTCTCAAGAGCAAAACACTGTAAACTAAGACTTTTTCATGATGTAAATAGCTCCATCTAAGTCAATGTTCGACAACTGCAGGAGAATTACACCAAACCATTTTTTTTTTCCTAGCTAGGCATGTTTTGCACCACATTTTTGTGGTTTTCACACAGCTACATACTACTACTACTGACACAGCAGGTATGGATATACCATAATACAGATGGCAGGGGGGGAAGGAGGTACACCAGTATAAACTAAATTCCCAGGAGAATAGTAGTGCAAACACATCACTGTTGGGGTTTGAAGCTCCTTCAAGCTCTTCCTCATTCCTTGCCCAGGATTATTAGTGTTGGCCTAACTTTGGTAAGTTTGAGAGTTCATTTCAGCCCAGACATAGAGAGATCTTATCTGAATTAAGCATAAGAATTCTTTAACAAAAATTGAGCTAGAAATGTTGGCCTGTATCTCCATGTATCACTTGATTTTATTTTCAGTCCAGACCATAAACAACCAAGTCAGCAAGTGAATAAAAAAAGGAGGGAGGGAAGGAAAAGCTTCGTGGTGGGAAGTTAATAAACTTAATTTTCGTCTTTGAAAACTTCTGTATACATACAGTTCAATATTTGGTGACAGGTTCAAATAATTTGTTATTCTTCATAGGTATTCTGATTTCTTAAGTCTGTAAAATAATATGAGGACAAGTTTAAACTTGTAGTAGTAACTTTTATTACATTACACTTGAATTATTTGAAAAATGAAGACTATTGTGTTTGCTGTACTTGTCACCTGAGGAAAACAGCTATTAGGAAGAGTGTAACGATTTATGTGAGCAAAGCCTTCAGGACGTGTCTCAAACACATTTTATTTCACTGAATGTTTGACTTTCTTTTACACTTCTAAGTTAGTTGAAAGCTAAGTAAATTTAAAGATAGCCAGCAAGTTTTTTATTATCTTTGCAGGAAGGTTTGTGTATTGTGTATTCTGTATTCTAGTGAATTTATGTGAGATATTGAATCCTGACCATATTCTCTTGATAACACAATATTAGTAAAGTACAAGGGAAGACATGCAGCATTGGCTTTCCTCAGTTGTAGGGTATGCCTCACCAAAACAACTATCTCTGAAAATCTGTGAAAATCCGTAATTCTAAAAGGTCTTTCACACAGAGATTTCAAAACTACAGGCAGGAGTCCACAGGAAGCTATTTCACGAGTCTAAAATATCCATGTAGGTTGTGGTATGTCTTTCAAGTCTCGGATTTTCTCCCAGTACAAATGCAAATGATATCTTACCAGCATTGCTAAGGCCAAATTGATGTTGCTGTGGAAGGCTCTGCCACCATGGAACCTCCCCAGCTGTAGTGTCAGCTGGGTCACCCATCCGTGGGCACAACCAAGATGATGAGCACTTCCGATGATGGCAGCAACTACAGCTCACCTTCTCCTAGCGCATTGGTCCCCAAATTGCTTCTGTTGAAAATCCAAATGCCATTCTGGCCTGCCAGACTCTAACCCTGTGTGGTAAAAAAAAAAGAGTCTTTGACTCAAGAACTTGTTTACTACTTAGCATGCAGGAGTTCTGTTCCCTGTTGTTCTTCCTGCTGGGAGAAATGACTGCTGCCTTGGCAGACAGATTAGCTCTGGCAGACAGTGGCTGCGGGGAAACCTTGCTTACCAAAACTCCTGCCTCTGCCCATCACAGCCACAGAACGTCCAGTGTCAGCCCCTCTCTTGGTAGCCAGGATTGGCCACAGTGAGCCCATAGGAGAACTACACAACTATATTTTAGTGCTTTGGATAACCAAGGCAGCTACAGATTGAGCAAGGCAGCTACAGATAACCAAGGCAGTTACAGTTAAATAAGCTGTGAACAGAGCCCAGATGTAAACTTTTTTTTTCAATTCTAAACATCCTCTGTGCCAAGTATTCTAGCTTGACCACCCCATAGCTGTCTGAAACAAATGGAGCTCATTTTTCTTTTCCTTCTTTCTGCTTTTTTAAACAACAGATGGCAAAGCTGTTCATAGACTCCGTTTAGACTAACGTATGCTGTATTGTAAATAATCACGAACTGAACTTTCAGTCCAACCATTCCCCAGCCCTTGAATATTTTTATGCAACATATGATAAAGTGGTTCTCAGAAAAGAAGTTCATCTGTTTCCGTTATTATATTGTCTAATTGTTGGGATTAATTGTGTCAGGTGATTGAACAGCCTGCCAAACTCCAGGAAGCCAAAGAGCATGAGGCCTTGTGAGCCTTCACTATTCCTGCTCTATTGCAGAATAAATATCTGCACTAGAAAGTGTAGATTGTGATACTTTTTGTCAGAGATGGAGAACATTTTCTTTGTGGACAATTTCTAGAACTGCTGCTGTTTGCTAGAAGGAAAATCTGTGAGTTCCCTCACACTGTAGAGGAAACACCCACTGGAGGGGACACGTCACAATTTCTGAGATAAGTCATGTAGGACACATAGAGCATTGCCTCAACTCCAGTTCCCACCATCATATTTGGGAACTGGATTTAGTGAGTGTATTTTGGCCTTGAAAAAATGGCTTCAAAAGAATTATAGAAGTTTTTGTTTCTTTTTGTTTCTTTTGAATATGATCTTAATCCCATAGCCCAGGTTGTGATGTATGCTTGGTTGTGCTCAGAGCTCAGCTGAGATTTGGTTGCCTTACTAATAAGCTGAAACCTGTTGGATCTCTCCATGCTTTCTCAAAAATACTATATCTATTTTGTCCTTAATCTTCTGTTCACTGGTCTTGTACACTGTGGATTAGAAAGGAATCTTGTTCATCTCGGAGAATTGTGACTGACACAGAATTTTTGAATTCAATGCTATACGGCACTGAGCACCCTAAAGCCACTCCGTCAAACCATGTAAATATATAGGGGAGAAGAGCAGGGATGCTCTTAACCAGTTTTAAATATCTAAAAATTATTTTTAAAACATTTATGCACATTATGAATTACAGTAAGGGCTTTACCAGTAAAAATGACAGTTATTTTTGTCATTGCTGCTAATATAATCACATAAGCAAGGACTTCAGTATAGTTATATCTGCAGCTGCTGGCATACAGTTATATACTGGCTTTCAGAAAATGGAATGAAACTGCAAAAAATTCTCCCAGAACATTTCTGTACACAACTTCGATATAAGTCGTGCTTCAACTTTGTACAAAATTCTGTAACATATATCGTCTTTAAATGTATATATATATACCAAGTTTTGTCATGTATATAAAATGCCGAAATGGTATCTATGTACAAATAATGAACAAAAATGTGGAATGAAAACTGCAAGGTACTGAAATACAGCTTTTTATACAATAATTTATTTTCTTTTTCTTGAATGACAGATTATTTTATAGGCAGTTATCGTAAAGGACCCTAGAATAAGACAGTGAAATAAGTAAAGATTCTATTTATCTACTAAGGCACTAATATGTGGGTTTTTTTCTGTTTAGTTTCTGAGAAGAGTGAAGGGTGTGATCATAAAGCAGATTCTATTGACAAAATGACTGAGATGAATTGCTTTAAACTGCAGTTAACTTTGTAGAAGCAGTACATGATGTATATTATTATTATTTGCTCCCTGAATGAACAAATTAAAACTAGATTTTCATTTTGATGTACTTACACAAGTCATGCTCAAAGACAAAACACAGAAAGGTTTGTAAACACACATAACATTTTATATTAGACTACTCAGCATAATAGAAGAAAAAAAAAAGAAAATGTTGGTTGCACAAGTCTTTCTTAAAGTCCTTTTTCTGAGCTTGAAGTTTGAATTATGTTTGAAACGTTGTCAAAGTTTTTTGTCTGTGCTTGTTGATCTAATGAAGTATAACACTTGTTGATTTACTTGTAAACTTTGGCCTACATATGTCCTAGCTGCAGTGAAATATTACTCACACATTGATTTTACAAATACATGAAAAATGATTTTGTAAACATTGTGACCAATCACTCTTTCATATGTGGAAACGTAGAACTGGATGGAATTTTCTGTGAGAATTTCCTTTCAGATTTTATGGGGATGTTTTCCACATGGTGAAGATTTCTCCTGTTCATCCAGTGAGGGATGGATGTAGTTCATCATTTCCTTTAAAGCCACATAGATATTTAGGTATCTATAGATGACAAGGAAGAAAGACATCCATGTCCTCACCCTATCACAGCTGACATTTATCAAAACTGACATTACTGTACTTTCGTAATCCCAGATTAACGGGATCTTTAAACTACACTTACAAAAGTCTTATAATACCTTGCATTCTTTCTATATTTTAAGAAAAAATAGTGCAAGAGATTTCTATTGGGAACTGATCAAGGGAAGAGGTAGAATATGTTTCGATCCAGTCATTCCTGATTCCTGATGCCCAACATCGTTACCTAACAAATGGATACCTGAAACAAGTTTCTCACTTTTTCAGAAGCTCAGAGATTCTCATAGATTTCCTGTCAAATGTGTAGTTTAGTATTTTTTTCCTCTTTTTTCTTTCTTTTTCACCCAAAGGGTCATACACTTGTTGACCAAAACCAGCAAGTGATTTTGAGATAACTATTTTGGAAAGTTAAAAAAAAAAAAAAAAAAAAAAAAAAAAAAGACAATTCAATGTACTTGATTTCAGTAATTTGAAACAATCATTTGCTTTCAAATGCTCTTAAAAGTGTTCTTAAAACTGAAGCAATTAAAAAAATATTTATTCACTCATATATATACTTTAATTCACTGAAACTTAAAAAAATTAAAAGGAGACTCCAAACATATTTCTATTCCAGCTTTTTCAGAACTTGTAGTTTTGGTGAGCTGAAAACAGTTGTTTCAAATGGCTGTATCCAGAAGCTCATAGAGAAAAAAATTTCAGTCCCAGAATCAATAATTCTGAATATTTCTTTAATACAACAGATGATTCTTTTGCACTGAATTTGATTGGGTTGACTCTCTCTGGAGAACGCAATGTCGTATGGACTTATTCTATTCACTGCCGGTCAATCTCTTTTCAGAATTATAAGGCATTAAAAACTGAACTGAAGCATGTAGACTACAATTAATCTTTTCATGCTTTTTAGCTCCTAACTTTTTTTTTTTTTTTTTCACATATCTCTACAAATGTGCAGACTTTGTGGTTCATATGTGACAAGAGGAATAAATTCCTCTTCCCAATACTATCAACACAGATGTTCCTGTGATATTCCCAGTGAAATGTTTCAGGAACATGTGGCAAGAAAGTAGGAGCAAAAATAAACATTGAAATAAGTAGAGGATGATCAATGTGCAGAATTGAGTGCATTTTGCAATTATTAACCAGTACCAGAATACTTTGAAGAGCTAGAGCAACAAACTTGAAATTCTTCATTTGTTTTAAGAGAAACACAGGATTTAAAGTTGGATTAACAGTTTGCCTGAAGATATCAAGCAAACCAGAGAATTTAATGGTAGACCATCTCTGCTTCTACATCCTTTATACTTCCTTTTGCATTTGAATTAGGTAATTTTTTTTCTGTTCAACCATGCTGGCAGGTGGCTAAGTTGAAAAGAAGCTGAACTTGCCTAAGCAGTGTGCCCTTCTAGCAAAGAAGGTGGCCAGCTCCAGAGTGGTGTGCTTTAACGGGAATGTGGCCAGCAGGTCCAGGGAGGTATTCTTCACCGTGTGACATGGTGACACCACATCCAGAGTACTGGGCTGCGTTTGGAGACCCTCGGCGCAAGGCATGGAGAAGGACATACTGGAATGAATATAGTGAAAGGCCACCAAGATTACCAGGGACACATGACATACAGCTTCAGAGAACGGGGCTTGTAATGGACAAGTGACAACACAAGAAGAAATCAGCACAGACTGGTAAGCGGCTAAAATTTTTCACTGTGTGGATGCTCAGACATTGGAGAAAGTCTCTCCACCCTTGCAGATACTTAAAATGTGATTGAATAAAGCTCCAAGCAACCCACTTCCAACCAGACTTGCTTTCAGCAAGAGGTTGGACAAAGTGACCTTCAGAGGACTCCAACTGAAATTATTCTATGGTTTTGTGATTTTGTAGCAGACATAAAAGAGAGGCTAAAACCAATTTGCCCTCTCATTATTTCTCGTGAGGTAGAATAAAACCTTCAGAGTCTACACGCATTTCAATTCACATTCTGAACCAGCCGACAGGCTCAAAGTATTCCTCTTGGCTCTCCAACCCCCTTCTGCCTGTGGGCAGGAGGCAGTGCTTTCACTGAATCTACGTCTCTTCTCACGCTGTAGTGTACAGAAGTACACTTAACATACTTTATTCTAAATGGCCACTGAAGGCCCAGCCTTGACTTACGGCTTTGATTAAAGGTACCACGTTAATGGCTGATACAAGGACATTGACCTATACTGATTTCCTTGGAGTTGTGCAAATTTACAGGACTATCAGTAACTATGTTTACTTTTTACAGCTGCTGTGTTGCATTTTCCCAGAGTAATACCGTATAAAATCACTTACTGTTTTTAAATTAGTGCCTTCTAAAACGGAAAACACTCTTTTATAAAACCGGAGATTTCCTATTTTTTTCTCACTGAGTTATCAGCATATTACAAGGGGAATTCGTAAGAAATACTTGAAGATAATATCAGTAACAAGTGAAATTCAAGTATAAAAGCTGATTACAAAATTCAGACTTGGTGGAACCTTTACTGATATCCTAATGTGACTGAAAAGATGACAACATTCACCTCACGTAACCTTAACCATTGAAAGGAGGCTGATTTAAAGTAATCTCTAGGTTCTTCCTACAGTCACTGAGGAATCATAAGCACCCCTATAGAAAAATCATTCCTGTAATAGATGTACACTTTAGAATGGGTTGAATCACCCTCTAAATCTCAGGTATTTTTACATTAACTTTTGGTAAAGTCTAGATAATCTGAGTTAATCTAGATGCTTATGTTTATTTATACTGCAGAAAAAACATTAATTCCATGTGCTGGCTGGAAGATCCCTTTCAGAGTTATTGAGTATAATTTCCTGATTTCTCAGACGGCTAAGTGTTATAAATTCTGTAAGAAGAAAATCATACTCTGTTTTAATGGCTCTGGGAGATCTTACTGGGAAGCAGTTCAAAAATCTCAGGTCCCTCAGGATCTTGAATTTCTTTTCACATTTATGTCCTTTTTATAGTAACATTATCTACTAGTTCAGAAAGTTCTTTCCACTCATAAATTGTACCCCACTGTACTTATATAGAACAGTGGCACCTGCAGTTTTCCCAAAGTGAACAACCCAGGCTGCTTTACTCTGTTGAAACCCCCCAAACCTTTTCCATTCCCATGATCAAGTAGTAGCCCAGCCTTGCAGCTATTCTGGTTTGAATATGTCCTTCATGACAGCTGGCTGTTAGAAGCTGTTCACACATACCTCATCCTCTCTAGTAAAAACAAACAAACAACAACAAAGTGCCACAGCAAGCATTGTTTTGTACATTTTTATTTTATTTTATTTTATTTTATTTTATTTTATTTTATTTTATTTTATTTTATTATTTTGTTTCCCTTGTTTCCTTTGTTTTCTTGAGAAGCAAATATCTTGTCTGTCCTTGGCAACATAATTGGTAAAAAAAGTCAGAAGACGTTCCTCATACACTTCTGGTACCTTTTTAGGAAGGGCTGACTATTTTTCTTCCCAAGAGGAAGAATATGTTCTCATAACATTTCACTCTTGAATATGTTCAATAAAAGAATCACACAACTCACTAGTGCCTTGTATAATTCCTGACTCAAATGTAAATAATTATTTTCCTGCAGTTTCAATGGCAATTGTAGTTGCTTTTTTTTTTCCTAAAAATTTCTAAATTTAATTTCCAAATAGACTGAGGGCTAGTGGATTTCAGGAACAACAAAAACAACAATTTTGCAGTAGCAGGTATTTCATTCAGACGTGCACTGTGGTATAAATCTGTTTCCTCATCTCCTGGACCAGGGATAAAAAGATCACTATTTGTAACTGGTTTGTGAATTCCTACAGCATATGCTGATTTTCTTTTCTTCTTTCTTTAGTTTGTTTTTCTTCATTGTAGCACTGCAGGTCAATAGGGTTGGCATTGATATTCTGCAAATATCGAAGAACCAGGCACTCCAACTCTAAAAGGGACAAAAGAACTATATTAATCACACAGTTTCTTGTCTCTGAAGATGAAAGCACAGCAGAGATCCTGCAAACGAGCAAGAGGAGCTACGGCTATTGAAAAAGTACTTCAAAACTTCAGAGGCAGGAGAAAAGAATCTATGAGAAATTCCCTTTCCTATATTTCCTGTAAGGTCTGAAATCCAGTCTGGGAACCCTCAGTGTTCTTGAGAACTTGTGTTTAACATTCAGGTGCTGCCCTATGACATGCTGTGTGCCTCAGGGCTTCTTGAATCAAGGACAGGGGGCAGGGAAGGACAAGGAGGCAGCAAAGCGCATGTACCCTACAAATCCTGCAGTGTTGGCAGCTGTGCACTGACAGAAGTCCTATTTGTAAGATTTTCACAGATGTAGCTTGTATTCTCTCTACGTTGAAAGCACTTTTATACTGATATAATCATATATTAGTATAAATGGTATAGCTGTGTCCTTATCAAGTGTGTACACAGTCATTATGTTTACAGTTCTAGGGTCAAAGGAGTCCAACAGAAGCTGGGTGGTTTTGTACTCAACGCTGCATATATGCAGTTATATCAGCACTTCTGAAGGTCATAAATAAATTACGGTACAGGTATTTTGCAAGGTGTTATGTGTCTAAAAATGTGTGCACACAAACTTTGTATGTTTGGAAATATAAATAGCCTTTTTTTCCCCCCTTTTTTAATGAAGTCATGAAAGACGAGAGTTGCCAAATACACATGGTGTCTGAGGTATAAAAAGCCATCTTCAGTTTCTGTAGAATGACATAAATTAGAAGAATTCAAACCTCACAGTAATTTCCGAATATATCTATTTCACTGCAACACAAAAGGCCTAAACCGATGAGTTACTAATGACTAATGCAAGCTAATAGCCATTCGTATACTTCAAGGTAGTTGAAGGGCAAGCAATTCAGTTGCTGTAATAGCAAAAGTAAGTCATTAACTCATGGAAAGATCTCAGCTAACTTGGAGAGTAAAGAAATAACTAGAGAAGTACTTTATTTTGCAAGGCAAAAGTGGATATGTTTGATTTTAATGGGTTTTGTTAATTAAAGAGGCAGATAATTTTACTACAGAAATAATTCCTAATGTTCACTGAAGCTTCCAAAATCTCTGATGTTCCTGAAAAGCCCTATGATTTTACTGAACAGATGTGAAAGTAGCAGTCTCTGATAGAGGTCTGAACAACCATTCTTGAAGAACAAGAAACAAGAGCAAGCTGCTCATTAGAAAGTTCTACAACACTGTAGAGCTTTGTTTTCCCACAGTGTAATACTGTGCACTATGGAAAAAGCCCTTAAGATACATAAATATCATTTTTCTCTAATTCTGTCAATACTTACAGTCACCCAGTTCTTCACATACTCCTCTGGTCAATAATTGTGAAAGCTTCCTGGGTGAAATAGTTTTCTCCCCAGTTGCCTTTCACAAGAGGTCAAAAGGCTGTTACCTTCTAAGACGTTGGAGTGATCTTACTAAAGTTATAAAGTGAGGCTCAAAGATCTCATTAAAAAATAAAATAAAATTTATCAAACATGGCAAGAAAGAGTGACATAAATATTTAATTATGTTCTTTGCTTGTGTTATATTAATGACCTCAAGAAGTATCAAAGCCCCATTTTGGCTAAATGCTATGCAAACTTACAGAAACCACCAGTGACACCGAGAGTTGTTACAGTAATTACAGCAGCAAGTCCAGGACTGAAGAAGGAAACAGTGGGAGTGGAGGCGAGTCTTTAAAAGAGATAATGGCATGTGTGCTGAGGGCCGACATAATATATCTTTGTAAACTCAGCCAAAACTAGTTCAAAAAGGTACCGCTGATATATATGCAAGAAGAGAAATACTCTGTTTGTCAAGCATGAGCCCTTCCCCCTGGCGTGTCCTGTTCCCCTGATCCTTTCTGTGAGCAGCAATGCTGGCTCTATGACCTGCAGTCCCGACAGCTGATGTCAGCATCTCTCCCAACCTGACTCACTGCTCTGCTACAATTTTTAGATTTCTTTCATGTGCTTAGCTTATAACGAGAACAAACAGTCTCCTATAAAATTGAGTCTCGATGTTTCTTCAAAGCTCAGCGTTACAATGGTTGTTCTATATCATGCTCATGGCACATTTTACAAAGTTATCCCTATTGTAATTATTTTTTTGGATGTTCTACTGTGTACTTTACAAAGACAAATCCTTGCTTAATTTAGCGTTTGTTTTTGAAATAGGTTAATTAAACAAGTAGAAATACTTTTTTTTTTTCCAGAGTGTATAAGGCTTATTTTAGTTTGGTTTAGGTAAATTAAGAGGAAATTTGAGCTAAATGAAGCAAAACAAAAGAAGAAAGAAATGAAAGCAAAGCCTAGTTTATATGCTAAATTTCTGCCAGCATAGCTAAGTAAATTGGCACATTAAAAAACACAGCACTAAGCAATATTGCTGTCCTGGTTGAATAATGGTAGCGTAGATGTGTTAACGAAAATGTCCTTTACTGTACAGTTTATTTCATTCAGGTACAAACTCTGACAGGCTGTGAAGCTGTTATAAATGGAAAGTAGTTTCCAAAATAGAAATTGCCGAAAGGCAATTGGTATAAATGGAAATTCCAAAAGTTTGTTAGTACAGGTTTTCAGTATGGATGGGCTAGTAGAGGCTCAACATGGATTCAATAAATGTGAGAACATGAACAAACCTTCCAAAATCTTGCTGTGCTTGTGATAGCAACCACCTTCAGTCCAACCCTTCTCAGAGAGTTTACTGGCTTCCCACTCACCAACAGTTTCATGAAATGGATTATAGTCCCTTATTACCAGGAGGCAGGGAGTAAGAAATCTCAAAAACGAAACAAAAAGGGAAACTTTTATTCTCCCACACAGTGCCTGATTAAATGATACTTGCTGTTGCAGAATATTGTGTGAACCAGAGGTATGAACAATTTTGAAAAGTGGTTATTATGGTGGACGAGTTAATATTAAACAACATGGCTTGGTTACAGTAACCAGCGAGGGAAGCTAGAGAAGCACAGGTAGTTAGAAACCACCAGACTGTCCCAGAAGCAATCCCTCCAGGCATGCTCAGTTTCTTACATGTCAGTAGCCCATGCTAAAAACAGTTGGCTACTATGGTCTTTGGCCAAATCAAATATTGTTGCTCTCATGCTAAAAGAGGTGTTTAAAAGCCTGGTCCATTTGGACTACGGTGGCATAGGAGGTGCTCGCCACCATCTCCACCAGCAGCTCAGAGGGCAGCAGGGGACCTGTGACAAATCAGCCAGGAGTGAAGGGGCAGCTGCTCAACTCTGCTGCCGTCAGAGCACATCTCCCTCTGCCCCCCTCACTACTGTGCAAAAAGTTTGCGTTTAAATAAAGCCAGAATGCTGCAACTCTTCAGGAGGTGTGTTCTTCTAAGAGTCCTTCAAGTCCATTTCCACATCATGATTTCCAAATAAGTATTCCCTATGCTTCACATAGCTCCTGTCCTGACCTAGGTGACTTGCTTTGCCATGGTAATTTTCCTGACAAGATGTGTCAACCTGCATCCAGCTCAGCTTTAGTTTTAAAAACTCAGGCCAATATATGTATCCGTGCATACACCTAAAAGTATCTGCATAAAGTCCTGTATAAATACATTATAATATTTTCCATAATATAAATATATTCTGTATGTCATAGTTTGTTGAACATTGTGTTTATCTCCAAGTTTTCTTCTGCTATATATGAAAAAATAATTATATATTAAAAAAGATTTGTCAAAAACAGGTGCTAGGCAATTATATTCTGAGGAAAAAGAGTCTCTGTAACAGCTTTTTTAAGGGATTTTTAAGTTAGATTGTCCATAGGTTGATGTTTGGGCAACAGCTGTTTTTAAAGTACAGAGGTAAACCACTGCTAGTCCCTAAACTTAAATGAAAATTCATCCTTATGGCTTATTTGTATGCAACCTTATGTATTTGGGGAGTTTCTTTTCCTTCTATGATAATTAAAATGTAGAGACATGTTAGAATGGTAAATAGAAAAGAATCACTGAAATCACAGCAGAAGCAAAGAAGAGAACTAGATTCTTATCCATAGTCAGGGGAAATGTTCTCATTGACAGTTTAAACTCTTGTCTTGGGGCTTTCAAGAGACTTTGGATGAAATGAACAGTTCAATCAGATAATAAAAAATATAAATACAGGCTGAGTTGACATGAGTTAGTACAGCAAAGCTCACGAATTTGTTTATCATGTTTCATTTTCATACCAACAAATGAAAATTTTAAAACTTTACTTATGGTTTCCTGGAATAAATAGTAGTGGAGGGAGATACTAACAGTTTGGCTTTGAAAGTTTGTGATATTTGATACAAGGAAAAATATGCAAGGTACAGCTATAATTTACATGCATGAAAATGATTATGGAGCTCTTACAGACTCATCATTTTCAAATTTCTAGAAGCCAAAGAAGTTAATAAGATTACACTGTTTCAGTTACAATGGAGAATGCTTCATAATGTCAGCCAACATAGCATGTGTAGATACACTCTTTGTTCCTGTTTCATTATTTTCTAATTATTTTTTCTGTCTATTGTATAATACACATTATACAGTAGAGTACCAGAAGAGTAAACAGAGTGTGTGAGGTAGTAGAAAGGGAAGAAACCCATAAACTATTCCATTTCGTACCCACCACAAACAGTATTAAGTATATTTCCATGGGCCATATGTGAATATCATCCCATAGCCCTGATTTTGGGTGACATTATTTGGTTTGCAGATCCCAAAGATAAACTGATAGCTGAAATCAGGAAATTCAGTTCCATGAGCGCAGTGAATTTTCTGCTGTATTTCATTTTTCCCTATTTCCATAAGATGGTTATATGTTCAGAGGAGAGATCCATGAAGTGTCATAGGCCCTGATGGCATTTCCATCTGTTGCTTTCACTGCTCCTGCACAAGATTTATTTTCCCAGTTTCCTCTATTTTTCTCTCTCCCTAAAAAGAGCACCACAGTATTATTACAATGTGGACTTGGTGAAGCATATGGGAAGTATAGGATATTGTGTTTGTATGGTGGAATATCAATAAATGGGGAAAAAAATCACTGACCAGTTACAGTCCCTCTTAAACTGAGATTAGAGTGTTGAAAGCAATAATATACCAGTCCATGTCTCTGCCTGGTCCATTGTGATGATAAAGTTTTCACAAAGAAAATGTTTAAATAAAAGAACGATATTTTTTGCACAAAGAGTAGTATGGCCCAATTTTTGGCTGTGATGGAATTTCGTGAGTTATGTTAGCTAGAGATCCATCACTGGTGCCAGGACAATGCTTGTGGCTAGTGCTTGTCTCCCCTCTGAGTCTCCCAGGGAACACTGCCACATCAGTTTTCTATCTTCGGTATTTTTCTACTACTTGCTAGCATAGACATTGTCAAGTAAAATCTGAGTAAAACCACCATAAGTTCAAAATTCCCATTTGGACATTTTGTTGTTGCTCAAGCATCTCTTTTAGACTAATTTTCAGTTTACTTCTCACAGACAGGCTCGTTTTTCTTGAGCGCCTTCAGTGCTGAGGAAATGTTAAGCTCTGGAAGAGAAATATTCCAACCAAATAGGGTTAATAAATAATCTTCTTAGTTTGATTTACAGGGCCAGATTGTCTTTTTGCTCATACTAGTTGAATGCTTGTACAGTCATATTAACATAAAGTGATTTCTTTCTGTGAAATTAATGATCTCCCCTCCTCCCAAAGAATGCAGAGGAAGGAAAGAGGAGGAACTGACTAGTTTCTTATGCTTTTCCCCGTCTTTCTTTCTTTTTTTTTAACATAAATTTGAAGTTGGTGCTCATGCTCATCTCTTCTCATAGGTAATTAGTGATAGAATAAGAAGGAATGGCTTCAAATTGCAACAGGGTAGGTTTAGACTGGACACGAGGAAAATTTTTTCACAGAAAGAGTGGTCAGATATTGGAATAAACTGCCCAGTGAAGCGATTGAGTCACCATCCTTGGATGTGTTTAAAGGTCATTTAGATGTGCTGTTGAGCGATACAGTTTAGGGGTGAGCTTTGTAGAGTAAGATTCTATGATTTTATGATTCTATGATTGCAAGAGCAGACATGACATTTTGTGATGAAAGTATTAAGAACGGATAAGGAAGGTAGCTCCTCATGATATGTCGTGATTCTATGAAGTAAGATGACAGTTGTAAATTATATAATTCAATAAAATTCAGGTAAAGTGCATTCATTTTAAATGGAACATACAAATATCAATAAGCTGATGCTTTGTAGGTGGGAGTGAAATGATTTTCATTGCGTTTTTCTTGAATGTGACAATTTGGGCCATACTTCAGTAAATGCTAGTGGTTTAGTTCATAACAGATTGAAGACCTTGTGCTCCTACCTGGGTGTTCTCTGTATTTTCCACAAATACAAAAATTGAAGTGAAAGTGGATTACATACCTGGGAAACTATTTCCTCTTTCTGGAATTTCTTTCCAAATTGGATGTACAACTGGTCTTATAGCAGCCTTGTTCCAACCATCCAGTGAGGCTTTTTGCAGACTTTTCAATTACAAAATCTATTGGCAAATATGAGATGTATTTTCCCTCATTCCCTAAAGTACTGAGGTGAGTAAAGATGTCCTGCTATTCATGCTTCTGTTCTGATTCTGTGCCTTGTCAGAATACCTCCAATGGCTTTGTCTACTTTATTACACAGATAATCCTCAACTTTCGCTTGGTTACATTTTTAGAGTTTTTCAGATCTTGATATGTAAGTTTTCTGAATTGGAACTCTACTGGTGGGGTGGAGCAGGAATTGTATTATGTCTCAGACACAACAGTCATCTGAGTAATTGTAATCACATTAAGGTTAACGTTTGTGTCTGTCAAACAGCGCGGAAAAGTGTTGTAGAAAAAATAGGTAAATAAAGCAGAAGTACAGGCTGCTCTTTCTGTCAAGTAATTGTGTTTGGTTTTCACAAAGAGACCTTGTTTTTTTTGTTCCTAATGAATCCAGACTTTAGTTTTTGTGTTCACTGAAGTAAGTACCTACTATAATGGTCAAGGTGTTCTTTACATACTAAATAACTTTGCTTTCCCTTTCTTATATTTTTTCCTTCTAACAGAGAATTCTCTTTTAAAAGTTAGTTTGCTAATGAAATGAATTCCAGTTCACTATTACTGATACCATTAAATTGATAATTGAAATTACCTCTAAATTTTTTTTTTTAAAATCTTGTCGCATCTTACATTCAAGAAAAAGAATGAAAAAGAAAACAAAAATGAAATAAGGCGAAATACCAAGGTTCCTATTCTGGTTTATCAAGAAGAGCAGGGATTTACAAATTAGTGTTGTGAGATTAATCTCCATTCATGTCAGTTATCTAAAATTTTTATGCATGGGGCCATGTAGGCTCCCTTTTTTATTTCAGGAGAGAGAGGTACCTCAAAAGTTATCCTCTCATCCATTTTAGAAACATCTTTCAGTAAGATGAACCACTTCATGGACATCCCTTTCTCTCTCCTTTGCCTAGAGGTTGTATCCCCAGCCTTTAGATAGCTAGTGAAAGATTCAGTCACTATAACAGAGGCCACTGCAGATATCCAGTGTAAGCACCAGTGTAAGAGCAGTGTTAGCTATGGCTCTAGAGGGACCTGGGTCTCCTAAATATATTATTTCAGGCAGCCTCACACAGCTGTTCTACAGTGCCCAAGGCAAGGCATGGCAAGAGACCGAGGTGCCTAAAATTGCATCTGATGCATATTTTAATGGAGTTTAATTTTAGAGGTGTCTTAGGTTTCAACAACTTTATGATGTAATATCACTGGTGGTGACACAGACACCAATGTGTCTCCATCCTTTCCAAAGTTTCTTGACCTTTTTTAGGAATATCATGCAAAGACTTCCAGGCTGGCTGCATGAAGGTAAATGGGTCTGGAAGTGGCATAGCTGAAAGGAGAATCTGAATTTCTCAGCTATCAGCCATTGACTCTTCTGTCACCAATTTGCAAGTTTGCTTGAAGACAAATCAGGCATTCTTGCTCCTCTGCTTCCGGATTTAACATGGGTAATTCTTTGTGACAACAGAAATAAAGCGTTAGTCATTTCTTTGGAGAAGGTCTTCTGGTCATATCTAATGATCTGGATAAAGCATAACCTACTGTATGTGTAGTGTCTCCAGGCCCACAAAACCTGGTATGGTCTGATGTGCATTTAACTGAGGTCTCTCAGCTTGAGGTTTCCTTCATGGCACTCTGTTGTGTGGCGTAGACATGGCCTCGGGCAGAATCCCACAGGCATATGCAGAGGGAGGGAGGAGGCCTTTTCTGCAAACCAGTATGGTAAACCACATCTTTAATTTCACTTAGGCACTGTGGGCCACCCCTTCACTCCTCAAGTCTCCCAGTACACGTGGCGCCGTCCTGCCCCAGACCTATACAGGTGCGTGAGGAAAGAGAAGAGGTTGCCTGTGTTCTTTTCCCTACTTGGCACACCTTGTCTTGCAAGCCAGGATTTTGCCTTGAGCATCCATTCTAAGACAGAATATGGTACAAATAAAAGCAAAGTCTTTCATTCCACCATGTCATTAAATAATAATCCCAAAGTAGAAATTATGGACAGCGTCTGCAAGATTTACTCTTCACATTAAACGCTGTCTGTTTTTAATGTTCACTTGTAAACCCTCTGGCTTTCATTGCAATAAACCCAATCTTCAAAGTTCTGAAGCAATATGAAGTTTCCCAATGCTCCTTAAAAAACCTCACCCAGTTTCGAAGGTGTCCGATTTCATAAGCTGATTACTTGGCTGAATAAAATATCTGTACTCACCTGTTCAACTTGTAAACTTATGTCATCTTCAAAGTTGTGTTTTTTGCATGGAGAGGAACTATGACCGACCGCAAGTGCGAGGAAAACATTTGTCTACTGAATGAGTGTGTCTGAGAAGACTCAAATTAGTTGCTTTGAATAATGCTGAAAAATAGTATGTGCTTTGTTTATGTTTTTATTTTTCCACTGATATTTTTATTTGCATTACAGTTGTGCCCAATCTAGACCAAGACAGGTAATGTGTCAGCACAAGCAAAGATACATTTTCTTTCCCAAAAGAACTTTATTTTCAGATAAGAAACAAGAGGTGAATGTAACCAAAGCAGCAGTGGGGAGAGTAAAATTGAAAGATAATGCAGCTGCATGGGTAATGAGTGTCTACTGGTTTTGATTAAATTAATTTGGTTTTAATTAGTTATATAACTCTTGATTGACTCTCCCACATTGTGTTTGTAGAGTTGGCAGTTAAGAAAGCCATCTCCCTCTTTGCACATTTCATCTGGAAATTGTTTAGAAACAATAACATCTATATGATGCTGTTTTAATGCAGAATATTTTTTTCCTCAGAAGTCTATTTTTGTTAAACAGTGTTCCTCTCATTTCTAGCCCTCAAATCTGTTACTGAGGCACTAATGAAAAGTGCAGGCACTCACAACACTTTATTTTACTGGGATACCAAACTCCGTGAGACATAACTGAATTATATAAACAAAGAAACAGTCTTTTTTTCTGTATGTGCCAAATGCAAGCATAGAAATGAACCAAATACGTATCGACTGGCTTCTCCCCTCTCTAATTCCCCACACACATAGTGGGAAATGGAAACTTTGCCATGAAGAATACAAGAGTACAAGAATAAAAAATAAATGCCAAGATTGATGGGATGATGATGTCTCTAGCAAACTAAGTGTAAAACCCTGCATGAATAAAGTTGCTAACTAAGGCTCCAAGCCCTTATTTAGTAAGATGCTGTAAGCACCCATATGGTTGTTCTAAAGCGTAAATCCTGTTTCTATGCTTGTATTTCTAATTAGTCGTGTGCAGTGCTTTGCTGAATTGGGGCCAAAAGGAAGACATTGCTGAGTAACCTCAGTACAACTAATCAGTATCAGTGATCTGAACTACATGCCTTTATTTGGTTTAAACTGTTATCCTGAAATACAATGTAGTTTTTCTGGAGACTGTCCTTCTTGCTCCTTTTAGATTTTTATTCCTTTAGAGACCTTTGAATGTTTAATATGGGAATAATATATTTTACATATTGCTTTAAGCTGGGAGTTATGTTTGGGTTTTCTTAGGTTTTTTGTTTCATTTTTTAGAGATTTTTTTTGGTACACTACTGACTAATGTCTTTCACAGAAGTTTAAAAAAGGAGGAAAAAAATAGACTTTCACGTTTGATTTGGGAGGAAGCCAGTGTCAGTGTGACCAATGATGGGAATACTGATGATATATTGGGTGCGTCTTTCAAGTTCTGGAACATGTAGAAGCCTGTTAAATGGGGCTGAGAGATCCTGACAGAAGAGCTCACCTGGCAATAAAACTCACTGCAGGGAATAAGGTAAAAAAAGTCAACAGCAAATCTTGCCAAGTTTCATATATTCTCTTTCTTCTACACAGGTCTCAAATCAGAGTAGCGAAAGTAGATGTTGCAAGTAAATATTCTGTGCATCCTGGTATGAAAATCTTGATGTAGTACTTTCTTTCTCAGTAACATCCCTCAAATACTCTTTGCTCATTTTAAAATTACTCATAGGTGTGTTTTCTTTCATAATTAAATACTTTGTAACTTCTGTTGTTTCTTTACATGTAAAAAACTCCACCTAGCAAAGATGTGACCTTTCTTACTTTTCTTTGAATTCACAAAACCCCGTAGTTTGTGTACTGGATGATCTAGTCATAACTGAATTGTAGCGTATACCGTACACTTATACTACTATGAAAATTTAAAGCCAAAAATGTCCTGTGAGGCTTTCTCCTCCTCTGCTTTTCATGTTATGCAAGTGCTTGCCTCCTCCAGTTCTGCTTGCCGGTGTTCCTCTATTCCAGTCTCAGCACGTGAGAATAGTTTCCACTATGCAAACCCAGTGCTCTGTTTCTCCACTGAAACTGAAACAGGGTATGGCTCTTATATCCAAGCCAAAGCCTGACTGTGTTTTCTTGAATCTATCTGGAATAAGATAACAACGGCATCTGAGAAGTGTTGCCACAGGTTTCTGATCAGACTGAAGGTGCAAAATTTTAGCATATTATGAAACCACACACTGATGTTTCATGGTTGTACACTCAGATGTGTATCCCATGCAGGTATTTATGCTACAGTGCTGTCATTTCTATTTTTATCTTATTTAACCATTGCATCTAAAGTGTCAATGCTCACTACATCTTTGTTTTTATATGTACGTATATCCTAGTTGCCAATTACTACTATGTTAGTTGCTTCATGGTCTGTCTAGAGGATTTGGACTGTAATTAAAATAGGTTTTGTATTTGACAACAAATAACTCTTATAGCTTAATCTAAATAGGATCAAAAATGAATAAACAGATGTGAAACAACTTGTTTTAAAAGTTCAGTAAAGGTACATTGTGCTTACCCCACATTCGGATTGCACAGTGTGTTAAAACTGATTAATTTTACCACCTCTCCCAGACAAAGTGGACTTTTCAGTCATTTCTGAGCAAATCTAGATTTATCATCACTTGAAGCCATCAAGTCATCCTACCGATCGTATTCATAGTTACTGACTATTATTTCTGGAAAAAAACAAAGCAACCATATAAAAAACATATTTTACAGTCATGAAGAAGGACAGAGAGTGTAATGCTAGATATTAATTTAAAACTTGGACTGTATTGAGTATCACCAAAACTTTTCCTTGAAAGATAAAATAACAGATGACTACAGCTCTTCCATCTTGAGTGTGTTTGTTTTAATCCTGTCTTTGCTAATCCATTTAAAACAGAAGTGTGAGTATTCATTCTATATTACCCAGATTTCTTGAATGTCCTTAAATGTCCTTAAATCCAAACTATAATGGCAAATTTATATTTCTAAATAATATTAAGCTCCCACCAGAAACAACCCTGCCTCTCAACAACCAAAACCTCTCTCTTGAAGAAAAGTATAACTGACCTTCAATTCATAGCACTAGTACTGCTGTGGTCATTCATTCAGAATGAATAAAAATGATGATAGACAAAGGGCCATAAATGTACAGTCCATAGCAATAATGTATTTTGAATCTACCTGTTTCTGTCTATCCACTTCTCATTTGCTGTATGCTCTGTCACTCTTACTTAGCCCCCTGTATTCTCTGATTCAGACTGCCAAAAGGCAGAGTCATTCAGGCTGGAAGAAACCTCAGAGGGCTCTGGCTTCAGACAGGGCCAACATTCAGTGTCGATTAGGCTGCTCAGGGCTTTACCAGCTCCACCAAAAGTGAAGGTTCCTTGGCCTTTCTGCACAACCTGTTTCAGTGTTTAGTTATCCTCACAGTGGAAATCCCTTCTTTAAATCCAGATGGAACTTCTCTCGGTTTGGTCTATGCTCATTTTTTCTCATCCATGCCCCACTGTGCAGGATCTGGCAGGAGCCTAAAACAGGATGCAAGAAACCAGATGTGGTCTAATAAATGTTTAATAAAGTGGGATAATTACTTTCCTTCATCTATTGGCCTCACTCCTGTTGATACAGCCCAGTATGCTGCTAGCCTCCACCGCTGCCAGGGCACGATGGTAAACCTGACCTTAGGAATAGCTTTAAATGGTAGCTTAAAGTGATTTGGCAATTAATGCTTTAATTGTTCTCCTCCTCTCAGTTCACAGAATTTCTGAGGTCAAAATAAATAAAACTGGGTACAGAATGTGCAAACCCTTAGCAGGAAGGTGTAAACATCATAACTCACCTGAAAATCATAGTCCCTTCAGTGTGGACAGCACAGATACTTATGGCATATGTGTTAATTTGTCATTTTGCATTAGACAACCCAGCCAGTGTATGCCTTAAAAACAACTTCTCGCAATCTCTGAAAGACCTTTGGTCATTTAGTGATTTATTCATCTAGATTTCTTGCAGCTCTATATTTAATGCCTCTTTTCTATTAATCACCTCAGTGTGAAATATCACCCTTCTATACAGTGGATGTCTGCTTTTGGTGCTTTCCATCAGGTTAACACTTCAGTGGATTAAAGCTCTGTATATTAAACAACCTTTGGTCTAACATTTATACTATGTTTTATTATGCAACACTGATTACACTGATGCCATGGAGTAACTGGCCTGTGAACTGGTTTGTCCGTCAAAGGCTTTCAGATGTGCAAATGTAAGAGGCCATAAAAAACTGTGACCACTCAACCTGTAATATGAAGCAGGACATGAGGCTTTCCTACACAGGTCTATGAAAACATTAAAAAACAGGCACATGACTATTTCAGTAAAGCATTGCAGCCAGTGAATAAAGACCTGCTGATTTTTTTTTTCTGAATAGGAAAGAATTGTAGTTGTTGCAGAAATACTTAGCAAGTTATTTATTTTTAAAATCCTCTTTCAGTGACCACAGGTAAAGTTTACCTCAAAAAACAGTATTTTTGTCTTATCACATCTCATCTATTTTTTGTTGAAATCAATGTTAGTTTATTGTGTTTTGGGACAGACTTCTGTGTATGTATGTGTGTGTGTGCATGTGAGACAGGCAAGGAAGAAGGAAATCCAATTCTACTAGTGAAATGTCAAGAAATAAATGTTTATGAAAAGTGCCACACGAAACAAGATGGTTGAAAAATGACAGTAGATTGCAGTTACTTTTAAACATGCTTCGGTTTTAGTTATTGAGGCTTTTTAAATTTTTCTTCTTTTTTTTTCTTCTAGTGTGTTAACTTTTTTTTTTTTTTTTTGTAGCATCAGGCCTTCTGGGGGTGAGGAAGGGCGTGATTGCTTCCGTTCCAGCCTGAGCTCCCTTCTTGCAAAAACCTTAGAAGTACTTCACTTTTTTTTTTTTCTTTCTCCCTCTTTCCAGGTGTCAGCAGGACAGTTTATAAATTTAGACATTTTTCCTATGAGAATTTGCAACTGTATGAAAGAATGCTAAACTCCAAAACCTTCTACTGGGAACAGAAGACTCTTTTCAGTGGTGACTTGTGCAAGTTGCAGTTAAAAGCTTAATACCCCCTTTCTGCTCGATTGCCTTTGTGGCGTGGCCTTCCATGATAACCTCTTATTGAAACACTGTAAAGGACCAGAGATATCCCTCACTGTGCTAAATAATGGGAAATATCTCTCTAAGAAATCTGGAACATGGAACAGAATGAAAGCAGGAGGTTTACAAACACTGCAAAGGCTAATTAAATAGACTGTCTACAGTGGGTAGGTCTAATAGACATCACGGCACCTTCTCTTCAGCAACTGCTTAAGACGCCAAAGACTGGCAGCCCTGTAAAGTAAGCAGTCTGAGCTGCTCATTGTTCTTTCTCTTTTCTTTTAATTTTCATGTTCTTTTTATCAAAGTTACTCCTATATCAGATTGCCTGAATAAAGTTCATAGTTCCTCTTCTTTGTAGCAATACGTCTACAGAGCATTAGAGCCAAGAGCATTATGCAGAAAGTAACTGAGATCTGTAAGACAGATCCAGGCTTCAAATCTGTATCAGTAAGAAAGATCTTGGGATCCTGAGAGATTTGAGTCACTAATGTCAGAACCTGCTGCAGGCCCCAGGACGCAGGCATGCAGCCCAATAAGAACTGTAGGATTTTCTGAAAGTAAAAGAGATTTTATCTAGTTTTGTATGGAGAAACTTCATCACAGGATGGAACATGGATGTTTTTGCAAAAAAAAATTTCACTTCTTATTCAAAGTATAGAAAATGCACTGTCAACAACATAAACACAATCCTTTAAAATAATTGTAGCTTGTATAAATAGAAATGCATTTGAAAAAATTGAGTGCGATATTTACAATACAATAATATAAAACTCAGGTCATTTTAACTAGTCTGAAAATCTCTTGCATCAGTAACAAGAAAACATTCATATATTTAAATTTAGCTGTATCTCCTTGTAGTAGTGGACTGTGATTTTGTTCTTTTAAATGGAATCCAGCTATTTTCTCTGCTTCAAGCTGAAATATAGTTGGACATCTGCTACTGTAAATTAATCAGATCATTATTGGTTTTCTTCCAGAGTGACTTTAATCGTTCTATAACCAGACTGGGTGCACGATGCAATCCTCCCCATGGCTAAACGCATTTATTTAAATTGCTTGTGAAGGTAACAGTGATATATAATAATACGAATTTTGTGTTGATCAACAACAAACTCCCCACCAAACATTAAGTAAAAGCAGTGCAATAATATTAACAAATCATAGAGCTACACAAGCTGGCAGGTGGAAGATCTGGTTTTAAATACTGAGAATGCAATCAGCTGAAGTGCTCAACTATAGGCACTCTTGATTAGGATGTGATTCTAGGCAAAAACAGAAAGGGCATGTCTAGAGTGGAACATTTTCTCAGTGAAAACCTACATTTATTTATCTTAATTGCAGTGGCTTTTGAGTAGGAACCGCTTTTGACAAGACTTCCTTTAAAATGAAGTGTTATTTTATTTGAAAAGAGTCAAGACAGAAAGTGACTGTAACTGGCAAGTGAATGTTAAGGATATGAAATACTGTTTAATAACATGCTTGAAATAAGGATTGTGTAATTCATAATGCTGAGGACATCCACACTCCCGTCTCCTAGTATTAAAGCTACACAACAGTTTAAGTACCTGGCTGCACTGATGCCATAAATAATAGCATTGAAGTTGGTGTAACTAATGATCAACTACTCACAGGTGTGTATTGGGACAGCACACTCTGTCCCAATGTAATTTCTTCTTCCTCCTCCCCCCACTTTAAAGAGCAACTAGATCAAATAGCCATTTGAATGTTTCCATCATTGTCAGTAATATTCTCTCATATGCATATGTGTACTGTAGTTTTTAGTGCAGTGGTTTGACTTCTCAAAGATGATGATCAATACAACAGTCAGTAGCAATTCATACTTTTTTATGATTGTTTGATAAAGCTTTCCTGTGCTTCTCTCTGGGCTTTTTTTTTTTTTTTTTCTGGAGATGTGCATTTCTTCCTAGGCTTTAAAATCTTCTGCTTGCTTTCTGCTGCAGGCAAACAGATTGCCTGTCAGATTTTTATTTGTTTTGACAGTATCCCACCATCCAGAGTGAGTTACTGTAGTGGTATGTAGATGCCCCAAACTGAGTAGTGGGAATTCCTGTGATTTTTCACTGAGTGAAATAAGAAGTGAGAACACTTACAGAAACATACTTGTGCAATGTTTTCTCCTGGGTGTTTGTAGATATCTATTAAGGCATACTCTACAGCACAGTATCCACTCTGTGCAGTACCAGTACTTTGTGGTTATACTGGATTAGTTTAGACTTCAAAGTGAGATCCAGATCTTTAGGAAATGAGTTCATTAACTTACACCATTTCAAGTATACTGTACATAAGGAGGAATTAGTACTTCCTGTTCTCAAGGAAAAGAAGTTACAGGCAGGACCCTGCTCCTTGAGCTGTCTTCCATGTCAATTATAGGTAAGACCTTGAACTTCAAAGGGCAGTGAGCAGTGAATAGAAAATGAATAATGGGGGGAGGGGGAGGAAGACTTCTATGTAAATTAGGATAGCTTCCACAGTGACTCACCCTAAATCATAACAAAGATTCTGATCCCTTGAAACTGTTCATTGTGCCAGAATTACACAGCTGAGCTCCCTCACCCTCTATTTCACAATCTCTCTCTACAGCAGTTTACAGAAAATGATCGTGGTAGTGCTCCACCCTGAAAATGAAATACTGAAATCAACCTGAGGTTACATGAGGGAATTGAGCTAGCCTGAACAGTGAAAACAAATGGGAACAAAAGAAGGAATTACCTTGCACATAGGTGGATTCCTTCAGGTCCCTTGGAAAGTGATAACATTTTTCGCATTATCTTTTTCTTCTTTATGAGGAAGGCTTAGCACCTTCTGAGCAACCTGAATGCATTCCAGACCACGATATACACTTATAGGAGGGCCAAATATTGATGGCAGAGATCTTTTCAATAAAAACTATAGCTTATCTATAGCAGAATTCTCTAAATTAGTTTGAATGCTAGCAACACTTACACAAAGCATCCACTCTGAAAAATCTCTCCAAATTGACTGGGTGAAAATGCAGTACATCAGCAATTCAGAGAAAACAGAGGAGCTCCAGGCTGCACACTGCTCCTTGCAGGTTATGTTCTTACTGGAACATTAGGGCTTTTGTTTTGTTTTATTCTACCTTGACCTTTATTTGGGAGAATAAAACTTGTGATCTTATGAGGCACAAGTATGGGAAGAGTCAGGTGTATGAGTCAACTGGTTTACAAGTGCTGATGAAGAGGCAAAGATTTGCGTCATGCTGAGAGAAACCTTGTTTCACAAGGGGGTCAAGATTGTTGTTGAAATGCCTCATCTTGTCAAGGGCCCAGCCTGTAGTGGTTAAAAGAAGATAAGTATTGCATGAAATCAACTGTGGAATTAGTAAGAAAAACAATGCAGAGACTGATAAACTTTTAGCTGGGAAGTTACCATTAAAACCAAAGAAAGGGCATCAGAAAACATTGACATTTGACTCTGAAATAATAATTTCTCACATTGCCTTACACAAAAGAAAATCTCCATTCTTATCCTACATGGCAAAAGTAATATCCTAGAATAGTAATTTGCAGCTAGCGAAATATTTTTAAAAATCTATTTTAAAAATATACTTAACAGAAAAAAAAAGCATCTGAAATGAATTATGGGAATACAGACAACCTTAGCCACCTTGGACAAATTTATAAGCAGAAGGCTGAATCCCAGATTCAAATCCAACTTTCCTCATGTCTTCACTATTTTGATGCAAAACTGTCCTGAGTGAACAGTACATAAAGGAAAAAGTTATAGGCTCCTGCATCCCCCATATATAACCTATACCACCCTGCAGGTTACCAGTGTCAGGTTTGGTCACTTTACTGTGACCTTGTCCTGACTTCTGCCATGTTGTCACAGGGCTGACCCCATGCAGACCTCTCAGCTGTCACAGAAGGCTCAAGGCTGGAAGCCTTTATCTCCTTTCCATACTGTTTATATAGTTGCTTAGTGAATGATATTCTGCAGGGTGAATGTGTAAAACTAGATTAGGGATTTTTTTTGGGTTTCACCATAATTTATAAGGGAATTGTACATGTACTCTCTTAGAGGACTTCTCCACTGGTCAGTGCAGAACATAGATGTGGAAGACAGGTTGCCTTCTTGAATTCAGTCTGCTATACCCCACCTGATTCCTCCTGTGCTGTGGAGGAAGTAAGACTTGGTGATCATAACACGTCATTCAAACTTAAAAATCTGTATGTTATTAAAGTCTAACATCAGCGCATCTGCCATAATTCAGGGGTTTAAAAGTTAGCTGGGTAAAACAACATTAGCCAGCCTAATCATACTGACACTTCAGAGTCAGTGAAGAATTATTACATATATCGCAGTCACATATTTTAAGATTAAATTAATTGCACTCTAGAGGGGACTATTTGTATCTTGTTATTGCATAGGGAACCTCTGTGAGTAGCTCAGATGTTCATTTTTACTATTTAAGCGTTTAATGCTAGCTGAGTTTAGTTTAGGTTGAATGGCCGCAGGAGGAGTATGCAATACTTTTATTATATTCATTTGCTGATGCATGGCAACAGTCTTTTCCTTTCTAATTAAGCAGAAGAGTATTGCAAGTGGTTTAGCTCGCCTCGCTCCACAAAATGCTTGAGTTCAGCAAATCTCTGCAGTATGTGTCAAGCTTCAGCGTACTGTTCAGTGTATAGCACCCATCATAGAGAGGTACTGAGTGAAAGAAAGTTTCCTGGTTAAGGGGAATTCCCTTCCTAGTTATATCTCTTGAATCTTTGCCTCTGCATGCTTACCTAGTGTATCAATGAACTAGGAATGGGTGGGGAGGAAGAACAGCAGGTCAGGAAGGATAAGGAAAGACATGGTGGTCTGTTGAGCTTGCTACTGGAGTAGAACATTGGCAGAATGCCTAGCAGTGCCCCATAACACCTTTAGGGCTTTATCGATGTTGTGTGTTTGTGCTTGTCTCCAAGGCAGCTGGACTCAGGCTGGCCCTGATTCAAAAGCTGTGTGACTGCCTTCATACAGCACCAGCTCTGTCTCTCAGAAGGGTTCATTAGCAAGTGTAGCGTTGTGCTGTGAGCAGCTGCGTAGATTTTAGTTTGCATGGAACTCACAAGATCTAAGTTCATGCCTGTTCAGAGGATGGTGGATATGTTTCATTGTGCCTGTAATAAGCCAGGTAAATATTTTCCAGGTAGTCCCAGGAGCACTAGGAACTGTATTGCAGAATAAAGCTCAGCTTCAATGTGGTATATGATTGGAGTAAGCGTTTTGCCGAGTTACCTTGTTAATATCTTTACAATATAAGGGAATGTTAGAATCTCTATTTTTTTTATGTCGAAGGTATACCAAGTGATGCTTACTCCTAGAAGCAGTAGGTCACGTTAGCTCAGTTCTTCAAACACTTATGCATGTGATTAACTTAATTCGTTTGAGTGATCCCTTTCGGTTTCCATGGGACCACTCATGCGTGAAGACTATTCATACATCTAAGTATTTTCAGGATTGAAGTTCATAACAAGAGTTCAAAGTTCACCTCTGAAACCAGAATAAATTTTGAATCTTATTAAAAATATAGATCTGTGACCTGTCAATCAGATGTACAAATTGATAAATGTAACAGTGAAACATGGCTTTGACCAAGAAGGTGGGAAGAGAAGGAAATGATTGCTAGTGATTGTAAATCACTCAAGGGCTTACCTCAAGGCAAAGCCTGAGGGCATATGAAATTTTCAAGAAGCCAGCATCAACAACTTTCTGTTTTCCAGAGATCATTATTGTTGTTAGATCACAGTTTGTGAGTCTGGAGCTGAAGAAGGGCACATCATTTGCATAAAATCAACATTTCCTTGAAGTAGAGTGTGGTTAGCATAGCTTAGCTTTGAGATTGATCTATAAAATATAAATGAAAGTCTGAAGGCACTGGGTGTCATTTTTAAAAACACAGACATACCGATTTTTCTCTTCTTGCACCATAGGACTTTGGCAATAGAAATATTTTTAAAGTAATCACTAAATGAAAAAGCCATATTGTGTCACTTTTCATTTCTTTGTTAAACAGTTAAGAAGTACTCTGATAGGTTTCCTAAGGAAGAACAGAACTGTAGAAATAAAATCTGGGTTGGAGATTCTATCCACTCGTCATTTATGAGGTTTTAAAGTTTATTTCCCTTTAAAATAGGTTATTTTCTTTTGCAGACCTTCTATTTAATCCTTGTATTTATAAAAAAAAATAGGGTGGTTGAATATCCAGAACATTCTTTCCAGCCTGTGCCATATATATGGGATAAAATGGAAACGTTTCAAAAGATATGCTAGTGCAACATAGTTTTTATTTATAATGATCAGTTTGGGGATTTTTTTTATTCTTTCTGAGCATGTTTGTAAAAGTTTTTCATTGGGAAACAACCTCACAGTCTACAGTTAAGGATACTCTAGTTCCATTTCCTCACCATCTTCAGTCCTATGGCCAAGGGACATCAAGAATTAAGTTTCTGATGTATCCTCTGATACATCAGGGGGTATATTTGTTTACAAAGCACATATAAGATAATTTCAGTGAACCAGATTGTTCACAATTAACATTCAGGCTGATACATTCTTCGGAAATGTCAGGTAAAGCATTTGCTCTCTCTGATAACTAGTTTTCTTAGTTATTTTTTTTTCCCTCAGGTATTTAACAGCCATCTCTCTAACCAGACAGTAATTTAGCTTTTTTTTTTTTTTTCATTTCCTCAGCCTGGCCTATTGCTCTTCTCACACTGGTTTGAGGGGCATTTGCACTGCTCGAACATTTAAGAACAATGTCATCATTATAATTTTGTGCATCTTCAAACAAACAGATCTCTTTACTACCTTATGTCTTGGATGTAAATAGCGGTCTGTTCATCATATGTTCTTTCCACAACTGCTTTACCGCACAAAGAAAGCTCAGGAAAATCTAAGGCCTTGATAAAGAAGAGTATTTTAATCCAAACAGTTCTGCTAAGAGCTGCCTGGCTGTTATTACCAGAGGAAAGATTTCTCTGGAGAATGTCATCTTGAGAGATTACATCTGTAAGCATCATCACTGATGGTGCATCCATTTGCCTTAGCTTTATTTTCATTGATGCTTCATTCACTTCCTTTCTCTGTTCTTTGTTTATTGTCAAATATTCATTTCACTTTGCTGTTCCTTGCTTCCTTTCTCAATTGGATGCTGTCTTCTACTTTCTCATCTGTTCTTAACGCATGCAGTTTCCAAGGAGTCATGCATCGCATACATATGATATTTCTTTTCCCCTGTTCCTGTTTCTCTCCCTTATCCTTGAAATAGTTAGCCTCCTTTAAGAGAACTTTTCTGGTAAATCTTTTCTGTAGGTATAGGTATCTGTATTATAAGAGGTGATAATGAGCAGAATAAGACACTTTTCATTTTGAAGTCACAGGTTGTTTTCTACTTATCCATTCTGCTGTAACATCTCAGTGGAAGGAGGGGTGAAATGAGAGAACCAAAATCAAATTTTACAGATGTCTCCACAAAGGATGGAACAGGTGTATATATATTAGGGGGTGTGTGTGTGTGTGTGTGTTCAGAATATATTGCAAACAATAGGAATATGACTATAAACTATACAGTTATATATATTAATATTAGTTATATATATCTATATTTATAGAGTATCTAAATTATGCAATAGTTATATGTACACTAGATATAATAAACATTAAAACACAATGGAGTAGAAGAGACGAGACAAAACTAGAACAGGAGTGTGATGAATAAAAAGACATTTTTATGAAGATACCTAACACCGCATCAGATTTCTATTCTGTCTCTGTGTGTTCAGAATTTATGGATCATGAAAGAGGATGAAGTGACATGGGCAATATTTATGTTGTATAACTTTATGCCTTTAGCTTAGAGGCATCTTACTGTGGGGAGATAGATGACTCCACCAAGGCTAAACTGGACCAGAAGGCTGAGCAACAATGCTGCCAAGTAACCTTTAAAATAGCTATTCATGCCAAACAAATCCTGTGAAAAATTATGCCCTGCATACTCCTGGATGAAATAAAGAATGTGAGGATTCATCTGACTTCATCCCTTTTGGTCAGTGTACATAAATTGGGACAGGAAAGAAATGTCCAATCTAGGCACAGAAAGGACAAACTGTAGTCTTACTTTGATTTCACTAGTCAAGGTGAACATTACTCTTTTCATCATCTAAACTCCAGTCTTCAGGCCAAGCAGGCAAGTTGAGATAAATCTACTCATTGTTTTGTCTGTGATATGAAAAGTTAATTTGGTTATGGAACTGTGACTTTTTTTCCTGTTATAAATAGACTAAGGGGGATCCTCTGCAATGATTTGCCCAGATACAATGAAAAATATTATCAGTCAGCATTTTGTAATGGTTATTTTACCACTTACTGTTTGCTTTGAAACGTGGATGCACTAATATCTAGGGGAAAAAAAAAAAAAAAAAAAAAAGAGGTCTTGTTCTAATTCTTAGTGGAGAATTAAATGATGATCATTGGACATAAAGAGTACTCACTTATATGTTCAGCTTATATTACCTTCAGTCTTGTTCAGTAATACCTTTTTCAATAGCAGTTCTACAGATATGAAGGGGACTGCTCACAGAGTAGGATATTATTTTCCCTGAGCAAAGCTGATGACATGTCCTTGAGATACTAAATGTGACAGAATTCAGTGGGGCACCTGTTAAGGGAGACACAAGTTCACAGTCTGTAGCACATTTTCACATACTATCATGTAGCAGAAGATTAGCACCCCATGTAAAATCACTTCCAGTCTCTTCTAGTCTAAAATAAATATAAGGTTGTACCCAGTTTGCAGAGATGAGTGCTGACCTATTTCTTCAGTGAGAAAATGTTATGTAGCTGATTGCACTTGGTGAGGTTGGGAAAATAGAAAAAGAATGGGTTATTCTGTCAGATATTTCAAAGTTTATTTAGGAAGTAAGTTTAAAAATATATATTTTGTTTGCTTCATATTGTGTATTATTTTAAGATCAAGCAAAAAAAAAAAGAATATAGCTGAAAATGTTCAAATCTGAAATGAAGAAGTCATTAGAAATGAATGGACTGTGTACAATGAAATCATTCCCACAACATCCTGTGGGGTACAAAAAACAGACTAGCAGTAATTACAGTCCCGCAGAAAAAAAATCAATAAGTGTTTCTCATGCCTTTCTGATCAAAACTGTAGCATGATATTAGCAATCTGTAAAACAATAAGGTACTCATTTAATCTCACTTGGAAGTACGCAATGTTTATCAACTCAGTCATTCTCTGTGCTTGCAAAACTACTTGGTCTCCTGCTATGATAGTCTCTGTGATGGAATCCTGGAGGAAGAATATTTCTGTCATTCTCACATGAACTATATGCTGAAGAAGAAAGAGAATGAAGTGGTAATATACTTAAGCATTCAAAAATAAAAAGAAAATATTAAATTTAACGTTCCAAGGTTATGTGTTACACTGCAGGATTTAATTCTTTTCTCCTTCCCTTGTGTAAATGAAGAATAAATCCTCTGACTTCATTAAAGCAACACTGCATATACCTGTTATACTATGAGAATTGAGTCTAAAGGATAGGACTACCCCTTCTTTTGTACTATGTCTATTAATTAAAAAACAAGATTTTAATCATTGTTACTGAATTGCGGCCTTTTGGAACCATCTTTCAGCTCCTGAAATGTTAATGCCCTACGGACTTTATAGTTATATATCAGATTGTAATTTTGTGCTTAAAATAATTTCCTTTAGAAATGATACTTGTTCTCCCTTTACTTGGAGAATCAACTACTTTGTTATGGGAAATTGAGTTGCTTTCTAAAATGTTCCTGAAGCACATAATAAAATTTAAGTCTCTTTCAAGTACATAATATTGTTCTGGGACTTATTTATGGTTCTATCTTTTCATATCTAGCGTGGCAATATAGTATACCATTTACTTGCAGTTCAGCTATCTCGTTCACTGAATAAGTCTATACTACAAAAACACATTAGGCTATGTGTATATCATATATTGACAAATGCAGTTCCAAGTCCTCAAAGTACTGATTCAGCTCAGCACACATGAAACGGTTTATCTTAAATCATATACTTAAGGTGATAACTTCGGGATAAGCCACTTAAAATGGGAATTAACTTTAAGCAACTACTTAAATGTTCTGCTCAGTCAGAACCTTTTCCTTCTTTGAGTCTTCCCTGCATCAGCTGCCTGGAAAATATCAGACAAGTATTAGCCTGTGCTACAACTGGGCCACAGGCCAATTCAAGGAATACGGAGATATGTGCAGTTACTAACTGCAATAAATAATAGAAATTACAGTCAGGCAGTAAAACCCATTAGGGATTATTTAAGTTTCAGTGCAATGAAAACACTGTAAACTTCCATAGATAAATGAGCTCATTGCTTGTTGAGCCATGTTTACTTCGGATAAGTTCTGAGGCAAAAACCAGTTTTTGACACTCCAGTTAAACTGTGAAAAAATGAGAAATCATGTTTCAAAAGTGCCTATTTCAAATACTAAAATACAATAAAGATGATTCTAACTTATTGACTGAAAACAACTCCTTAGGGAAGGGATGCTCCAATTTAGACAATGTTAAACATGTGCTGAATTTAATCAATCTGCTTAAATATTTCACTAGATATCAGATGTTTTCTAAAACAAGGCCTAGGGAAGGAACAATAGATTTGCCTGTACTGCTCTCATCTGATTAGCTCACAGTACAGTTTACTTCAGTAATTGAGATCTAGGAGAGTATTCTTTTCCGAGTGTAAGAAAAAGCACAGCTGATCACCTTACCTGTGGACAACCTGCATTGAAATAAAAGCTGTCTTTTAAACCCACTGCATGAGGCTATTACAAGAATAAATTAGAATAAACTAGTGGCTAAAGTCTGCATGCTGTCTATATCGTGTTAATAATTTGTTTGGCCATAAATGCCTGAAAGATCACAGATTCTTCATATAAGATAGTTAGAGGCACTAAATAAAATATGCTTATTGCTTAATGTTCCATTAAATTTTATATGTACCATAAACCAGATCTACTCTGGATGAGATTCTTAATTCAATTATGGGATTGTCATTCAACTTTATCTCTGGAAATAGATACCTACCAACTTTTATAAGCATGATTTTCATATCTACTAAGTATCTGTACCTCCTACTGACTTCATTAGAAATTGTGGGTGCCCACCACATCTGCAGATTAAATTATTAGAACCAGAGTGGATTAGAAACATTTGTCTCAAAGCTCAAAAATTGTCATTTGTTATTATGCCACAACACAGTGATCTCCAGACCCAGCAATTTATGAAGGTAACACACTATTATGGTCATCAGCTATCTGCATCCTCACACGTAGCCTGGCTTTGTACTATGAAAAAACACATCAAGCAAGTCATTATGTTAATTACAATGCATTTGCAAAGTTGCAGATTTTCAGGCCAGAAGGGACCATTCTAGCCTAATGATCTGACCACTTATGTAATACAGATACATTTACCCAGAAATTTCTGTGCCAAACTCAAATTTTTGTTTAAGCTTCTGGAAGGAAGTTTAATAAAACTTGCAAATGACTGCTAATAATACCATAATGTGGCATGCCACCTTCAAATGCATTCTGACTTACCTTCATGTCTACACCATGTTAGGTCAGTCACTACATTGTCTCTGCTAACGTATTGCATATTTCTTCATTTACTTACAGAACTCATTTAATTATCCCATGATAATGATGCACAAGCCAATGCTGATGGCATTCAAGGATACACCCTTCTGATTATCTCCTCTCTATATGTAAGCTATTTTCTTTTTGCAATTCAGTGCTGCTGTATTTGCGAAAAAAAACACAACAGTCTTCCCTTTCAGCTTTCCAGAAATTTGATTTGTATGTTTCAGGTAGATACACAGTCATAGTTAATAAACAACATAACAACTTTGATTATTTTAAAACTGTCCTGCTGATTCTGGAAGCTAATCCATTCACTGTGCAAAAGTAAATTGCCCACGTAATGAAATTCACATGATCAACTCACTCACTTTAGGCTTGTGTGCCTATGTTGCGTGCAAATAGTGCAGCACAGGTGACTGCATTAGCTTTACCTATAGAAAACAGCTAAACTAAATGTTATACTAAGAAAAATGTTTATACTGTAATGCATTTTGTTGACAAAGCAGTCTCTTGCCTGATTTACACCAGTTGCCACTCTCTGTCCCATGAAAAGAAAACTAGGGAGGGAGTAAAATGTCTTCTTCAAAGCCAAAATCATACTACTGGTAAGGAATTACTCAAAATTTAGTCACAGTATACCTAAGTATAAGTGAAACACATTCAGTGAATACACTGGAAGTTTAGTTAAAGCTCAGAATTAAACTATGTTTATGCTGTGGATAGGCATGCAATTTGTGATGGCAATAGGGCTTATCTCCCTAAATCCCATATGTGTGTCTTGCATCTCTCTATTAATCACTAAAATTATTTGAATTGCAGCTACTGTGCTGGACTGCACTAAGGTTATCAGCCAAGTTTACAAACTCATTTGCCACACCTTTCTACATCCTATATCAGTGTGTTAGCACTTTCCAGCTCCTGTTTGGGGCCTTGCCATGAATATCTCTCATCTCTATGGTGGGGCAAAAACTCTGGGACATAATAGGGACAAAGCATTTCTCTTTATCTTGGCAAGCTTCTGTTTTCCATAGAAATGCGACACAAATGTATGATTTGGAAGAAAACCACACCACCACCACCACCACTACAAAAATGATACACTCACATTGTATCCCAAAGTCCATGAATTCTTTCCTTGGTGAGAACTGCTGTCAAACATTTAAGCCTCACTGGTTCAAGCTGTCCATAGGACAGTTCAGGTTGGAAGAAATCTCAAGAGGCCCCTAGTTCAGCCTCTTCCTCAGAGCAGAGTGAGCTGCAAGGCTAGGCAGGTTACTTGAGGCTTTAGTCAATTTCGTCTTGAAAATCAATGAGCACGGTAACTACATATCCTCCTTCAGTATATCCTCATAATGAAATACTTTTTTCTTATAACTGGCCATAACTTTGTTGTTTCAGCTGATGCCTGCTGTCTCTTCCGCTCCCTTGCTCTACTGTGTGGCTTGGCTCCATCTTTTTGATGCCCTCCCTGTAGGTGCTGAAGGGCTGTTCCTTTCTCCTCCTGAAGCCGTCCCTGCTCCAGAATGAACAAGCACACCTCCCTCAGCCTATCCTGACAGGTCAAATGCTGCAGCTGCCAATCAACATGGTGACCCTGGACTGAACTTAGTTGAGTTTATTCGTGTCTTCCCTACCGGAAGGCCCAAACTGGGCAGATCCTCTGTACTCCAGGCACAGCCAGGGAGTGCTGAATACAGAGAGACAATCACTTCCCTAATTGACAGACCATGCCACAAAACTCTGTGATGCCTTTGGCCTTCTTTGCTGCCAAGGCACTCTGCTATCTCATGCTCAACTTGAAGTCTGCCAGGATGTCTTGGAGCTCTTCTGCATATCTGTCTCCCATCCCAGACTGTATCATTGCAAGGGGTTTTTCCTTGCAAGAAAAAGATGGAGGGATTTGCAATTTGGATTTCATAAGACCACACTGAGCCCATTCCTCCAGCAGGCCTAAGCTCCTCTGGACAACAGCCATGCCCTCAAGTGTATTGGCAGTTCCCCTCAATTTGATGCCATCTGCAAACCTGACAAGAATAGACTCCATCCAATTCATCACTCTGGTCAGGTCATTTGGTAGGTGTTGTGTGAAAAATGAGACAGAGAAAATGTCTAGTTTTCCTATTCTTTCTGTTTAGTTGTCACAAACATCCATGCAGACTGATGACAGAAAATAGTTGTATTCACAGCTGGCAATACAATGTTGGCGTACATAAATGGAGCTACCCTTTGCTCATTTTCTCTTCCTTTCAGAAACTTAGCATGGACAGGAAGTAGTTTGGCATTACTTTGAGAAATGAAAAGAAAGATCAAGGTGTTCAACATGGCTTCTTTGCATCTAGCAGCCAAATAATCAGGATTATTTGGTGCATCACACGTCATTACCTTTGCATGTATATTTAACTGATTGAGCAATATACTTTTGCTGTTTCCCTTAAGCCAAGTATCATGCCTCTCATAGACTTTGTTCTGAGTTAAATGGGCAGTCACGTGCTTGCTCTCCAAAATTAGACATCTAATTTCAAGGGTAGTGCATAGTTTTGCTTTGATTAGAATATTCTGTTAATGACCTTAATTAATAAATTGCTGCTTCTCTGGGTGTGACCAGATAAAGAAATGCAAATCTCAGTTTGTTTTAATTCCAAAGTGATTTATGTATGCATCCAAAATTCTTGAATGCTCATGGTAATTATAATTTCCATTAGGAAAAGCTATGACAAATCATTAATCCAGAAAAATCTAATCATAAACACCTACAAATTGATCAGCTTAAAGTTAATAATATTGCTCATGCACATGGAGTAAATTCGTGCCTGAATCCATAGAGTTGAAAATACTATTTCTGTCTTTAAAACTATGCACAGAATATGATACATCTTTTGTAAATTTATTGTGTGTGACACATGCCCAAGGTTTTAGTGCTTTTGGGTCTAGGCATATGAGTTGTGCTACTGAAGCATGGAACATGTTTCATTGATAAAGTTTTGATATAGTGATGAGAACTGAGAAAAAAAGAGCATTTCAAAATATCCCAATGGAGGAAACACAACTCTTCTCATTATGCAGGGCCATAAAGAGGGCAAAAATCTAAACCTGTTTCTCACATCAGGAAAGAAGATTTTTAGAACCTAAGAGGTGTGTAGTGCAAGGTAGACCAAGTTCAGTTCACTTTGCATATCCAGGGCTCAACTGGTGCTTACAAGGGCAAATATTGGAGCTGGGGCTGCCAAGGTGGTGACAGCATTACAACATATTCTTGTCAGCCTACACCTGAAACAGCTTCATGAAATATATTTGATCAGTAGTCAGACTATTTGTTTTATCCTTTAAAAAATCCCTAACAATTTATGTATCCGTGCTTTCCTCAAAACAAGAAATAAGTGCCACCTAAATACTGTGCTGAGTTGACACAAACTGGATAATTGAGTGTCTTTCCCAAAACTGTGTGCAGAATAAAAAATACCTGAGTCAACTATTTTTCACATCTGAACGTTACTATAAGCAACTTATATTGCAGGAGGAGGTGGAAGTTAAATCAAGTAGGTGTTCCATTGTGCTAGGCCCATAAAGTGGTGTACAACACAATTCCTGCTCCAGAGAATTTACTATGCAAAAGGCAAGATGTAATTGCTACACGCAATCAGCAGGCAGTAGGAAGGAGGAAACGGACACAGGTTTTCAGTGTAGATGAGTCGCTTCAATTTTCTATAAAATTTTGACTTATATTTGGTGTAGTCATGGCAAGACTCATACATGGTTTAAAGTGAGGGGAAAAATAAAGAAAAAAAGGTCTCCCAAACCAAGCAACAACAGATAACGACTTTCTTTTTCTTCTTTTTTTTCTTTTCTTTCATAATTCATCCTTAGTAAGAAAAGTATATTTAGGCAATTAGTCTTTATCATATCTGTATTTGTAGTTTATGATCACATTAGTCTCTATCTCTAACAGTAGAACTAGGAGTTTTAACAGCAGCATTGCTCTTAAAGTGCGATTAGAATTTCTTTGCAGTATTTTTCAAAACCTGCAAGTCAATTCATTAATGAAAAATAGGGTAAGCTAAATTGGAATAGAGATAGAATGTCCATTGATTACAATGATTTCAGTAATGAGTGAAGTGTAATTTGATGTCCATTCCAGGCAAACATAATGTCAGATATTCTGCAGGTTGAAACACTACACATTTCATCTATTAGAATACTGCTGTGGCATCAAGAAGTCTTTTTTCCCTCCACGCAAACCTTCCTGATACAGCAGATAATCCAAATGCTGATTTGAACTTTACTTGAATTATCAGTGCTGATTTAAACAAAAATCTTGTTAGAAATCTCATTTAATTTTAAATGTAGGAATGCTAATCCTTTTTGGACTGGCTCACAGACAGTAATCACTCTTAGCAGTTCTGTACTTTCGGTGCTGTCCTGGCTCGATGTGAAGTATGCAGAGAGATTGAATGATGGAAGGTAAAAATGATATGTGCATATATTTTTTTTATTAAACATTATTAGATAGAACATGGATTAGTCTCTTTAAGTCAATTCTCCCATTTTTACACTGAAGTAAAACATACGGAGCAAAAAAAAGCTGAAGTTATACACTAATATTTCATGCAACTCACTGTGCAAAAAGAGGCATTAAATTGAAATTTGCCCATCCATACTGCTTTCTTGTGCCGTAGATGTTATTTCTGCAGTGTAGAAGGTCATTACTAAAATTAGAAAGTGAACCCAGTATTCATTGTTTTATCTTTACGCAGTGAAACAGGTTTTACTGGACAAGGATTTTAGAGAGAGAGAGGACTTTAATAGCTACAGCTGTATCTATTCCTGCATAAAACATGATTACAGTATACTAACATTAAGAATATTAGTTTCAAAGGTGTTTTGAATACCTTAATTATAAAAAGGAGCTTTTAAAATATATCCTATATCCATTTTAACTCGATCGTCATTTCACAGCTTGCCCTAAACAAGGAAAACATGTTAGCAACCCTGTTTTCAGAGAAAAATATATCATACTCTACATCTTAATATGTTCTAGTTCTGTTCTTCATCAATGGGTTGATCCATTGGTTATCTGAGCTAGTAGAATTGAATTATATTATCTCAAATATACCATCAAGGATGCTGAGGACTGCTTTGTTCCCTTCACTGGCACCTGTATTTAAGTAAATAATTACTATAGAAAGGTTATAGGATGTTCTGAATGGAACTCATCCTGTGACACAGATGACTAAAAGTGAAAAAGTCATTGTTTCAAGTCATTGAACAAGTCATCGTCTCAAGAAATTGAATTCAGCAGGGCCAACTTTGACCTTTTCAAGCAATTGCTAGGGAAAACGCACGGGACAGGGTACTGGAAAGTAAAGAGGCCCAAATAGTTAATACGAACATGAGCCAGCAGTGTGCCCAGGTGGCCAAGAAAGCCAACAGCATCCTGCCCTGTATCAGGAATGGTGTTGTCAGCAGAAGTAGGGAGGTGGTCATGTCCCTTTACTTGTCTTTGGTGAGGCCGCACCTTCAGTACTGTGTCCAGTTTTGGGCCCCTCACTAAAAGAGGGACCTTGAGGTGTTAGAGAGGGTGCAGAGGTGGCTACCAAGCTAGTAAAGGATTTGGAGCATGTGTTGTACAAGGAATGGCTGAGGGATCTGGGGCTGTTTAGCCTGGAGAAGATTAAGGGGAGACCTCATCGCTCTCACAACTGCCTGAAGGGAGGTTGTAGAGAGACGAGGGTTGGTCTGTTCTCCCTCGTGGAGAGTGATAGGATGAGGGGAAGTGGATTTAAATTGCTCCAGGGGAGGTTCAGGTTAGACATTGGGAAGAATTTCTATATTCAAAGGGTTGTCAACCATTGGAACAGGCTGCCCAGGGAGGTGGTTGAGTCACCATCCCTGGCAGTGTTTAAGAGATGGGTGGATGTTGTGTTGGGGGCAATCGTTTAGTGGATTGATAGGGCTGGGACAAAGGCTGGACTCAATGATCTTCAAGGTCTCTTCCAGCTGATGCAATTCTACAATTCTATGATTTGACACCATCTTCCACAGCATCCTCATAGCTAAACTGAGAAAGTGTGGTCTGGATGATCGGGTAGTGAGGTGGATTGTGAACTAGTTGAAGGGAAGAAATCAGAGAGTTGTAGTCAATGGGACAGAGTCTAATTGGTGACCTGTATCTAGTGGAGTCCCTCAGGGGTCTGTACTGGGACCAGTACTATTTAATATATTCATCAGTGACCTGGATGAGAGAATAAAGTGCACCACGAGCAAGTTTGATGATGAGACAAAACTGGGAGGAATGGCTGACACACCAGAAGGCTGTGCTGGCATTCAGTGAGACCTGGACAGGCTGGAGAGTTGATTGGGGAGAAATTTTATGAACTACAACAAGAGAAAGTGTAGAGTCTTGCACCTGGGAAAGAACAACCCCAAGTACCAGCATAGGTTTGCGACTGATATGCTGGAGAGGAGCATAGGGGAAAGGGACCTGGGGTTACTGGTGGATGCTCATGAGCCAGCAATGTGCCCTCGTTTCCAAGAAGGTCAATGGCATCCTGGGGTGTATTAGAAGGCGTGTGACCAATAGGCCAAGAGATGTTCTCCTGCCCCTCTATTCTGCCCTGGTGAGGCCACATCCGGAATATTGTGTCCAGCTCTGGGACTCTCAGTTCAAGGACAGGGAACTGCTTGAAAGGGTCCAGCGCAGAGCCACAAAGATGATGGAGTTGAACATCTCCCTTACGAGGAAAGGCTGAAGGAGCTGGGTCTCTTTAGCTTGGAGAAGAGGAGGCTGAGGGGTGACCTCATAAATGTTTATAAATATGTCAAGGAGGAGTGTCAGGAGGATGGAGCCAGGCTTTCCTCAGGGGTGTCTAATGACAGAGCAAGGGACAACACATGCAAGCTGGAATATAGGAGGTTCCACAAAAACATTAGGAAAAACTTTTTCACTGTGAGGGTGACAAAGCAACTGGAACAGGTTGCCCAGAGATGTTGTGGAGTCTCCTCCGGAGACATTCAAAACCCACCTGGATATGGTCCTGTGTAGCCTGCCCTAGGTGATCCTGCTTTGACAGGGGGGATTGGACTTGATGATCTTTCGAGGTCTCTTCCAACCCCTAACATTCTATATTTCTGTGATTCTATACTTCTTTTATAATATGTGGAAAAGAGATGATATTTTGCAGACATTCGTAACTGTTTGCTTTAGGATGAATCTTTTTTTTTGGATGATGTTTGATGGTGAGTTGAGACACATCTCGGCTCCTGTGACTCTTTTTCACCTTCCTCATGTGCAAAAGACAATAAAAAAAATTGTAAGTGAATTAAATCCAGTTTTATTTACTAAACGTAGAGGAGACTAGGATTTCCCAGAAGCATACCTGGAAATAATAAATGCTATTGCAGCAACATCACTGGCACTATGTCAGTGAACCTCACAGCTTCAGGATACAGAAAAGTACTTAAGTTTTTCTAATATTTTATTTTTTCATTTATGTTGCCTGTTTACTGTCAGTTCTTCAGCCATCATCTGCCTCACTAAAACACCTATCTGATCAACACTGAAAAGCCAAAAGGAGACATTCTAACAAGAATATTTTTCAATAAATCAAATTTATTTCTCTGTTGTGAAAGTAAAATTTCTCTTAGTGTAGGAATTATACATTAATAAAAAGATTAGCACTAACTTCATTGAAGTTTGACAGTGCTGCATCAGATATGACCTTCATATATCATGATTCTTAACTATATGTTTGATTTTAAATAGGCAAATAGCCTTGATTTCAGGGACACTGCTTATACTCTAATGAGTTCACATACACTTTGGGTCCAAGTATTCAGAGCACAGAATCTAAAGGATAAACCCAAGCAAAACTTTGTTACTTTTCCATAAACTTAACCTCTGCTCTATCAGCTACTTAGGTAATGGAATGATCAATAACTATTTAAAGTTTTACCCGGGTTAATCATTACATAGAAACAAGTTGAAGATTAAGTGAAATGCCTGCCTGAGGTATGTGCCTGCACTTTTCACATAGCTAGAGATAAACCTTCAACTGTGACATTTAAATTAGTGAACCTAAGTTGAGAATAAACAGTTCTGCAAGTGGAAAGCTTTTTCGAACACTTCCCACCCCTGCTCAAATACAACAGTAAAGATAATCTTATAGGCTTATCATACAGGCACTTTATTTTTTTCCACTTAGGAGATCTTTATACCACCATAACAGGTCCTCCTTATATAAATGGCCACATTAAAATTTCTTTTAGAACTTTGGTAAAGAAAATTCCATTTGATAGCTTTCTATTTTCATTTTGGTGCTAGAATGTCTTTTATTTTATTTCTTTCTTATGTTCATCTTTAAGAATTAAATTCCTTGACTATTAGCATCTTACATATTCTGAATTTCTGAGTTCTGGACCACTTAGACCTTTTCATTCTTCAGTAATGTGATTTCCTAGCTATTCCCGTCTTACCTTGTTTATGATTCTCTTAAATTCCTTGGAACAGAGAAAATAACATGCCAGTTAAAATCTATAGCATCATATTGAGAATGTCTATATAATACAATATCATAGTCCTCTATAGAATTCATAGCAAGTCATACACAGAAATCTAGGAAAAGATTTCTCATGAACACAATTATGTTGGTTAATAGCATTACATGAATCTGTTCTGATGAGAATGCTTTATTCAGAGTGATCTTTAGTTTCTGATTTAATGTACAGTCTTCTTCAGGGTATTATAACTGGGCTTGCATTGTATTTATTTGCAGTTTGTCTGTTAAGAGAAGGAAAGTATTGAGTAAAACAGAAGAATATAAAGCAAACGCACAACTCAGCTTCAGGACCTTTGAAGATAGTTTGAACACTTGTCATTTGTCCTGCCCTGTGTTCTTTAGGTACAGGGGTCTAAATCCTAAAACGGATGAGGCAGTAACTAATAGAATCAAGTGCTTAACAATTCTTAAGCTTTGGTCTCTATTAAAATGTAAATAGCAAATAGACTCTTGACTGCAAATCTGTTTAGGGATGATCTCCCTTCATCTGCATGGCCCTGAAGTGAGCAACTCTGAAGGGCTATATCCTCTGTTCTTGGGTCTCCTAAAGGACAGGAAACACTTAGACAAGAATGTGGACAAACAAGCTTTAAAAGAGTTGGGAAGAGCTCTAGCAGATTCGGGAAGATAAGTAACAAATAAAAATTGACAAACTCAGGGACACTACAATTATTTTATTCATGAACATCTGGGACTGTATGTCTAGTGCAGCAGCAAGGACAAAAGATGTAAATTCAGTGATCGGTCATGGCTCCCACTGAGTCACGCTAACAAAGCCGTTGTGGGATAACAGTAAAGGCTTCTGCAGGTCAGTTGAGAAGTTTGAGATAGCCTTACTTTCTTCATTCTTAAGGATTATCTAAACCTGGTGGTGATTGTAATGGCTTAATCTAAATAGGCGAGAATGAAGCGATTAATTTTACAGCAATGAAGTAGTGAAACTCCATGAAGAATTTGTTTTCATCTGTTTTCTTCTGTGGCTTTCACCACAGCTCAGAATGATGATGTCCCTACTTTCTACTTGTGAATACTGATAAATTTAGAAAATCTATAGGCATTGGTAGGTAGTCAGTATTGCTGAAAAGTCTTTCATTGTATCGGTAGAGGTTTTTGTGGTGATTTCAACAGGAACAGACCTCTACTAACTTTTAACATTTGTTCATATATGGTTTGCAGAATGCAGATAATTTCTGTTTCTTCTGAAATTATTTTGAATTTTGTGGTACTTGGCATTTTCTGATTTTAGCAGGAAAGCCCAATTGCCTTTCCTCTTTAAAACAAAAATGTTGAAGAAATTCTGCTCCAAACTTGTTAGTAGTTTCTGTGCAGTGTAAGGACACTATTCATTCTAAAATGTGGAGTGATTAAACTTTGTAGGTACCTAGTGGAAAAGAGATTCAGATTAAAATATAGAGTCTGTTTGATCTGAAGTAGACACTGAACCAGAAGTTCCTACCTGAAATGTATTGTAAATGTAATAGAAAACTTTTGGCATAATCTTTCTCTAAAATCTTCCTATGAGCACAGAAACTTCAGTGAACAAAAAGTGATAAGAAGATTTTCCTGAAGAATTCAGCTATGGAGAGTGGAGCAACTTGAATAGGAGAAACTTTGTAAGCCAGAATAACTTGCAATTTTTTTACTTTGATTACTCTCCTTGCAGAGTGAGATTTTCATTCCTTTCAAGCAAAGGGTAAAACAAAAGTGGAATTTGAACTTTGCTCTCCAAAATAAGATTTCTACTTGTCTCTTGACAAGTAGATCGATAAGAATTAAGCTAAAGTCATGAGTTAAGAATCTCAAATTTGAATCTATGTTAGAATGGTAGCTAGCAACATAAGGCGGTTGAGTGGACTCACATATTTGAGTCTCGGTTTGTAAAACTGAGATGATAATATCAGCATCCTTTGTAGTGTGTGAGATCAATAGTTGAATACTTCAGTTTGTTGATTTTTTTAAACACTGTATTTCTGTCAAATTTCTGTCAAAATTGGTATGTTATTTGTAGGTGTTCTGCACTTAAATTGTTCTCCTGTAAACTGTGTTAACCTGCTACAACTCTGTCTAATGATCATATATTTCTCCCACAAAATACCTTATGCTTGAAGTTGAGAAAACAAAAGAAAAAACTGAGGTGAATAAAGTCCTCCTTCTTCCCAACCTTCTAGCTTAAGCTTTTGCTTAAACTTTGCATTCAATTTATTTATTTAGTGTTGTCCAGGAGGGGCCTCCAGGAACAAAATTGTGAGTAAAACCCATTCAAGAAGCACAGATTCCTCATGTTTTGTTCCACTGGTTCGTTTGTTATCATGTCACATACTCATTCACATAGTTGCAGGCATTCTGCCATGGGTTCCTTCTCCTTGAAGGCCTTGATAACTGACACAGTAAGGAATGCTCTAAACCCCACAAGATTAGGATGTCCGCACCACAGTCAAAGTGCTGAAGACGCTACTTTAATATCCCTACTTGTCTCCATCAGTACGTATTTCAAATGACAGCTTAAAATTCTATATAATAATGGTGTCTCAGAAATATATTAAAAATACATTTTGAAGTACATTCTGTCTTCAGTAGACTCACATGTGATATTTGCTGTCATTAAAATATATGATACATAGACCATGTATACAATATTGCAGTTCTTCCTTATCCAAATCCTAGCATAGTTCAAGACTGTGGCAGTTTGTATGTGAATACCTGTCCTGGTTTGAGCTAAACAGAACCAATTCTATTCAATGACTTTTACTTCTCAGCTCAGTCTCTTCTTAAAGTCTGCACTTTCTGAAGTTAGCAGCATGTGTTTGCAGACAGTGTCTGCTGTTAGCAGTGATAACACCTGATGTTTACAGTTACTGCCTGGGACTGGTGTGCAGAAAGGCTCTTGCTTATACTTATTCCTATAGAGACCAAGGCCACTGCTGGCTCCTGTGTGCCACACTGGGGGTGCCGGGTAGTAAGACAGGTCACAAGAAAGTAAAAGATTGCACCTCCAGTGAGTTACAGACAAGACAAGTTACCAACAAGAGTATTCCATTCCATATATGTCATATTTAGTATATAACTGTGAGATCACGAGGGTTTAGTTCTCTTTCTGTTTTTCTTCTTCAATGGCTGGCATCCAGGGAGGACTCTCTCTGATCTCCTGTCATTGATACCAATTCTAAATTCCTGACTGCAGCTCCCGTATCCAGCTCCCATCTACTGCTGAACAGTATCAGTGGTTATTGTTATCAGGAAGGGGAGTAGGGTCTGATATCAGATTTGTATATGTGTATATAGTTCATTATTTTTATTGTTTCCTTATTTATTAGAGCTGGGGTATTTCTTGTTTGGGGTTTTTTATTATTTTTTTTTTTTTTTCCCAATCCGTAAGTCTCTCCGCCTCGTTCCCTTTTCCTTCCCACTTGGGGAGGGAGAGGGAGTTAGAGAGCGTCTGTCTGCGTTTAGTGGCTGGTCCAGACCTAACCCGCAACAATTTCCTGTCATGGATACTAAGTGTGTATGACAGTATGAAAATTGGCCATTTCATGCCTAATTACCTTGGTGCAAGAGAAAAGTTGTAGTCTTATTTTAGTACAGTAATATAGATCATAGAATCATAGAATTATCATAGAATGTGTTGACTTAGAAGGGACTTTTAAAAGTCATCTAGTCCAATTCTCCTGCACTAAACAGGGACATCTTTAACCAGATCAGGTTGCTCAAAGCCCCATCAAGCCTAACCTTGAATGTCTCCAGAGATGGGACCTCCACCACCTCTCTGGGCAACCTGTTCTACTGTTTCTGAGAGTCTCGTTCATTTCAATGGGAATCCACATAAGTATAAGTGCCATCAGTAGAGAGCAGTTTTTGCAGGACTAGAGCCAAAATTGCTTAAATATTTGCAAAAATTATTCCCAGCGAATTGTACAATTAATGTTTGTTATTACTCTTCAGATACATTACCTAATGAGCAGTATTTAATTAGGTACATTTGCATATGAAGCAAGTTATTTTAAATAATGCATTCAACAAAGAGGACTTCACTAAATAATATATCTAGTGCAAAAAATGTCCATCCAGCCTTCATGATAACCATTTCTCATGCTTCAGTACTTCAATACTACTAAGAATTGGAAGAGGTCACATCATAGATAATTATCTGGCCACTGATCCAACTGGGTTCCCATATCAGACTTTGTTTGGTTTTTGCAGCAATTTGTCTATGTCTCAGCTGTAATAAGGCAAGGGTTTATGTTCAGCAGGTACAGAGTTTAAGAACAAGTTATCAGTAAATTAGTTGAACTTTGTGTAAAGGTCAACAATTTACTGTTACTTTTCCAACAGTTTATTATTTGCTCATCTCCCGGCATACTTCTAACAAGTGTGCTACAGCTTCAATGGCCACAATTGTGCAATACAATGCCATTACTAAAACCAATTAGTTTTATGCTGTTATATAAGGTAATAGTTAATTATTATTATTGTTATTGATTACTTATAACAGCACTAAGGTCTTTATGAGAATCAGAATCATGTTTTATAGATCATAATATAAACACCTCTTCAGGAGCTTGTTGTTTAACTTCAGGCTGTCTCAGCTTTTCATAGAATCTGTCCTGAATGACATTTTAAAATTGCTTCAGTGACTGGCTATGAGTACTTGTTTGAAATCTGGACATTCTTGGATGGAATGGTAAAATCTGCTTCTTAGTACTTCTCAGTGAATTGGAATCTCAGGTCATTTCAATGGTTATTTACATTTCATGTGAGAACATGAAATATTTTTATCAAACTTTGTCTTTGTCTACTGTAAACAAGTGCATTTTTACCAGCCTTAATAAAACAATAACAAAAATAATGAACTATATACAAATATATACAAAATTGATATCGAGCCCAAATCTCCCCCCCTCGATAGCAATCGCCACTGATGCTGCAGAGCAGGCAGTCGCCAGGGAAGCCCCAGGCTCAGTGGCAGAGGAGAACTGGACACAGGAGCTGGATTCAGGAATGCAGGATTGGGATAAAAGGCAGACGATCAGAGAGAGTCTTCCTTGGACAGCGCCCATTGATGAAGAGAGCTTAACCCCCATGATCCCTCTGTTTTATACTGGGTATGACATATATGGAATGGAATACACTTGGCCACCTGTCCTGTCAGTTCCTCACTGGAGGTAGGACCTTTTACTTCCTTGTGACCCGTTTTATTTCTCAGGACACCCAACAGGTTACACAAGATCCAGCAGTGACCTTGGTCACTTCAGGAGCAAATATAAACAAGAGCCTTTCTGCATACCAGTCCCTGGCAGTAACTATAACATCAGGTGTTATCACTTCTGGTACCAGACACTGTCTGCAAAAACATGCTGTTGACCTCTGAAGTCTCTCAAAGGAGACTGAGCTGAGAAGTAAAAATCACTGAACAGAGTTGGTTCTGTTTAGCTCAAACCAGGACATCTTCTAAATCAACTCTTTACTTATTAATATATCTTCATAGGGCATTTATAGCAATTCTTTTCATGTCACAGTCGACAGTCTGCTCAGTGACATCTGTGTCCCAACAGCACAAGTGCAAGGAGGATGTTCCCAGGATGGCAGCTGCACAGATTGCCTTATGACAAGTCACTGCTCCTGTGACTATAGAATCATAGAATCATAGAATTGTTTAGGTGGGGAAAGATCTTCAAGATCACAAATTCCATTTATTAGCCTAGCAATGCCTGGTTCATCACATGTTCCCAAGCACCACATCTACACATCTTTTAAATACTTTCAGGGATGATAACTCAGTTACTTCCCTGGGCAACCTGTTCCAGTGCTTAACAAACTTTTCAGCGAAGAAATTTTTCCTATGAGACTTTACAAACCAGGTGCCCTCCCTAATCTCCTCACCACTGACAGAGCATCTTCATACTGTTTTGCTTATTAAAATATGACTTCGCAAAAGTACTGAAGCATCTGGGATCAGCAAGTTTGCCGAAGACACCAAGCTGTGTGGGGCAGCTAACATGCTGGGGAGTAGGGATGCCATCCAGAGAGACCTCGACAGGCTGGAGAGGTGGGTCCAGGCCAGCCTTATGAAGTTCAACAAGACCAAGTGCAAGGTCCTCCATCTGGGTCAGGGCAATTGCAGGCACCGATATAGGCTGGGCAGTGACTGGCTTGAGAGCAGCTCTGAGGAAAAGGACTTGAGGGTACTGGTAGACGAGAAGCTCAACATGAACCATCAGTGCGCACTTGCAGCCCAGAAAGCCAATCGTGTCCTGGGCTGCATCAAGAGGTGCCTGGTCAGTAGGTTGAGGGAGGTGATTCTCCCCCTCTACTCCACTCCTGTGAGAACCCACATGGAGTACTGTGTCCAGTTCTGGAGCTCACAGCACAAGCAAGATATGGACATGCTGGAGTGTGTCCAGAGAAGATCCACAAGGATGATCAGAGGGCTGGAGCACCTCTTCTGTGAAGACAGACTGAGACAGTTGGGGTTGTTCATTCTGCAGAAAAGAAGGTTCCAAGAAGACCTTATTGTGGCCTTCCAGCATCTTAAGGGGGCCTACAAGAAAGCTGGTGAAGGGCTTTTTAGGATGTTGGGTAATGATAGAACTAGAGGGAATGGACTGAAGCTAGAGATGGATTGGCTCAGACTGGACATTAGGAAGAAGTTCTTCACCATGAGGGTGGTGAGACACTGGCACAGGTTGCCCAGAGAGGTGGTGGAAGCCCCATCCCTGGAAATTTTTAAGGCCAGGCTGGATGGGGCTCTGAGCAACCTGATCTAGTGGGAGATGTCCCTGCTCATGGCAGGGGAATTGGAACTAGATGATCTTTAAGGTCCCTTCCAACCCTGACAATTTTATGATTCTGCGAAATTCTATGATTCTATATGAGAAAATGGTTGCTTCACAGAAGTGTTGTTTTAGACTGCGTTGATCAACAGATTTGCAAGGAAGATGTGCTAATGAGAGAGTTTTGTTGACTCCTACTAACATGAGTGACGTTTTAATCATCCCTGCCTTCCTGCTTCCATAGCAGAGTCAAGGAAGGACGTTCACACAACAGCAATGCCTGCGTGCAGTCAGAAGCTGTAGATGAAGCCGTTACTGAAGGTGAGTTTGAACTGATGTGCTGGGTATGAATTGTGATGGCTGAGGTGCTGACATCTATTTCTTTATTACTGAGGTCACTACTGAAGCAGAAACCTCTGGGAGATCAATACAAAAAAAAATGAAAGTAGAAACATTAAAACTCTGTATCTAAATCCAGCAAAGATTGTATGCCAGGGTCCTTAGAATTACAGCTGAACCTTTAGAAATAAACCAGAATAATGTGGCCTATAACTAGTTATTTTCAGAATGCATGCATAAAATCAAAGAAAATAAATGAAATAATTTTCATATACAGCAATCCAAAATATTGTCATTCCACTGTGGATATGCTAAGAAACTACTCTAACTGATAATTATATCCTGTCAAGGACAGGATACTTTCAAGAGCCAAATTCTTTCGTGGGCACAATTATTATTTTATTGATGTTGTTCAGAATGATTACCTTGGCTAAGCATCGTGTGCTTTTGGCATTTATCTTTTATTTGTTATGTTAAAAGTAATGTATTTTCTACCATATATGCATTGTACTATACGTTTTGTGATGCTTTCAACACTACTATTGTGGCATATTACAAAGAATAAAGAATATAAAACACTTCCCAGAGAGGTATAAAATAATCAAAGCTTATTCAAAATGCACAGAATTTCTGAGCATGTTCACTGTTTTGAAGCCATGTAAGTACCTCCTACAAAAAAAAAAAAAAAGCTGTTTTCACTGAGTGTACTTCGTTCATAACATCAGACTTGGAAAGCACAATGTTGCAGCTCTTAGGATTGAGCTTCCACTTCTTAAGTATTCCATTTCTTACAAGAATTAATGTTACAACAAGCGATATTCCATTTCATTTTTGGCCATGTTGCAAAATCAGTATGTCTTGCAGATTCTCTGCAAAACAATATAAACTATAATGTTTTGATCAATTTATGGCACTCTCCAATGGCTATATTAATGCTCCCAGGAGCTCTTTTTACTTTCACATAGCTAAGGAAAAAAGAGGTGAAACTGCTGAAAATATAAGCTTGGCTGTCTGAAACTAGAATTTTTCCATTTATTTTTGTGCTTTTTGGATCTCACCTTAGAGCAGTTACATGTCCACTATTTCACAGAATCAGAGAATCACAGAATTGTTGAGTCTGGAAAAGACCTCTGAGGTCATCAAGTCCAACCTATGACCCAACACCATCACATCGGCCAGACCACGGCACTAAGTGCCACATCCAGCCTCTCCTTAAACACCTCCAGGGACGGTGACTCCACCACTTCCCTGGGCAGTGCATCCCAACGCCTGAGCACCCTCTCCAGGAGGAAGAGCTTCCTGAGATCCAACCTAAACCTCCCCTGACGCAGTTTCAGACCTTGCCCTCTCGTCCTGTCACTGGTTGCCCGGGAGAGGAGCCCGACCCCCACCTGAATACACCCTTCTTTCAGGGAGTTGTAGAGAGTGGTAGGGCCCCCCCTGAGTCTCCTCTCCTCCAGGCTAAACACCCCCAGCTCCCTCAGCCTCTCCTCAAAGCACTTTCCCTCCAGTCCCTTCCCCAGCCTCGTTGCTCTCCTCTGCACCCGCTCCAGCCCCTCAATGTCTTTCTTGCAGTGAGGGGCCCAGACCTGCACACAAGGCTTGAGGTGAGGCCTCACCAGTGCTGAGCACAGGGGCAGAATCACATCCCTGCTCCTGCTGGCCACATTGTTCCTGATACAGGCCAGGATGCCATTGGCCTTCCAGGCCACCTGGGCACACTGCTGGCTCATGTTCAGCCAGTTGTCACCCAGCACTCCCAGGTCCCTCTCTGCTGGGCCACTCTCCAGCCACTGTTCCCCCAGTCGGTAGCGCTGCAGGGGGTTATTGTGGCCAAAGTGTAGGACCCTGCACTTGATCTCATTGAACTTCAAACCATTGGCCTCTGCCCATCGACCCAGCCTGTCCAGGTCCCTCTGCTGTGCCTTCCTACCCTCCGGCACATCGACACTCTCCCCCAGCTTGATGTCATCTACAAACTTACAAAGGGTAGACTCAATCCCCTCATCCAGGTCAATAAAGATGTTGAACAGGACTGGGCCCAGTACTGATCCCTGGGCAAGACTACTGGTCACCGGATGCCAACTGGATGCAGCAACATTTACCACCACTCTCTGAGCCCGGTCATCCAACGAGTTTTCAACCCAGTAAAGGATGCATCTGTCCAAGCCGTGGGCTGCCAGCTTTTCCAGGAGGATGCTGTGGGAGACTGTGTCAAAGACTTTGCTGAAATCAAGGTAGACCACATCCACAGCCTTCCCTTCATCCACTAGGTGGGTCACCCAGTCACAGAAGGAGACGAAATTGATCAGGCAGGACCTTCCTTTCTTAAAACCTTGTTGGTTGGGCCTGATGCCCTGGTTGTTTTCTACATGCGACTTGATGTCACTCAGGAAGATCTGCTCATAACCTTACCAGGCACTGAGGTCAGGCTGACAGGCCTATAGATTCCCGGATCCTCCTTCTGGCCCTTCTTATGAATGGGAGCCACGTTGGCCAACCTCCAGTTATCTGGGACTTCCCCAGTTACCCAGGATTAGTAATAAATGATGGAGAGCAACTTAGCCACTTCTTTCGCCAGTTCCCTCAACACTCTAGGATGAATGTCATCTGGACTCATGGACTTACTGGGTTCTAAGCAGCACAGCAGATCACTGACTACTTCCTCCTGGATTACAAGAGGGGTATTTTGCTCCCCATCCCTGTCTACCAACTCAGGAGCCCAGTTGCCCTGAGGACAATCAGTCTTCTTGTTAAAGACTGAGGCAAAGAAGATGTTAAGTACCTCAACCTTTTCCTTGTCTTCTGTTGCTGTGTTCCCCTCCTCATCCTATAAAGAATGGAGATTTTCGCTGACCCTTCTTCTGTTATTAATGTATTTATAAAAGCACTTTGTGTTATCCTTAACAGAGATGGCCAGATTAAGTTCTAACCGAGCTTTCACATCTCTAATTCTCTTTCTACATGACCTTACGTTATCCTTAAACACTTTCTGATTTACTTACCCCTTTTTCTAAAGTTGATACACTCTTTTTATTTCCTGAGTTCTTTCAAAAGCTTCCTGCTCAACCACACTGGTCTTCTTCCCTGATGACTCATTTTTCGGTGCATAGTGGTGGCCTGCTCCTGCGCCTTCAAGATTTTGTTCTTAAAGTAAGTCCAGCCTTCCAGGGCCCCTTTGTTTTTGAGGGCTGCTTCCCAAGGGACTCTCCAAACCATCATCCGGAATAAAACAAAGTCAGCCCTCTGGAAATCCAAGGTAGAGGTTTTGCTGACAACCCTCCTAACTTCAGCACATATAGGACTAAATATCTTCTTTCTATTTCTATTTTTTTCTATTTCATACAAAGAAGACACTTAGTCCTATATTTTTTAACAGTAGCATTGAATTTGTTTACTGGATTTGTTCCTGTTTGTAGTCATTAAAGTCTTTGGTCTATAGATAACAGAAATATTTAGTGATATAAATTGTGTTAGCTAACTGTAGCATTAAATAGACCTGTTTCTAATTCATTGGTTATGAAACTCACTTGATTCATGCCCGTACCTGCTCTCTGCTTGGTCTTCTTTCCCTGTTTGCTGCCTTCACCCTTTCTTGCTTTCCTTCCTTCCCTCTTGCCTTACCCCCTTCATCCTCACTTCACTTTGCCTCATTTCCTTCTTTTGTTAACTTCAGTAAGATTAGAGTGAGTAAAAAGAACCCTCCAGTTTTGATATTTTTTTGTGTTTGTAGATACTTTTGTTCAAGGAGTAGCATATCACAGCTCTAATCCAGAGTCTACATCTTGGAAGGAAAATCTATATAGATCGTGAGTCCACGTTTCATCGTATTCAGTTTAGAACACTGGTGTCTCAGTTGTGATAAAACTTGCGCTAAGACCAAATTACCCTTAAATTGGACTTTTTCTGTTCAGAAAATGTTTGAAAAATAATAGGTAGAGGCATAATTTTGGAACATTTTCATCACAATATAATAAGAAAGAAAAAGCATTTCCACATTCTAATTAGTTTAGAAGGTTTTTTCTGTAATCCAATCATAATTTCATTTTCTGGCCCAAAATGCAATGGGCCAGACTTTTCAGTGGTGCAAACTGATGTACCTACTGTAAAGATATTATATTTTGTTCTGTTAGAGTGTGAGAAATGGCTCAAGAAAAACAAGTAATTAGGCAAAAGAAGTAAGAAACCACCAACATTTTAGGGACTTTTGTTCATCACTCATATTTAAGATCTGCTAGTGTAGACTACAAGGCACACAACAACAAAGTTAACATATTGCATTTATAACCATATACTGAGTATATTTAACAATCTGTTGAGTACATTTGAAAATATTTGGAATCCATCCAAGCTCTTATGAAAATTGATATGTCTCTCATTAGCATTTTGAGGATGTCAGCCATTTTTATATAGGGTAATAGAAAATAATCTGCCAAGGGAAATAGTTGGTGTACTGCTGTGTGTCAGAACAAATATGATTAACATTGTGCCAGATGCATGTCCTCATGAACTCCCATGAGGGATTGCAGAAGTAGACCCTGTAGTTAATTACTGAAATTGGAAGTGCTCTGTACCTCGGATTTGTGTGCACCACCAGCAACTTTCATGTAGGGCTACCAGAAATACTGCTTGTGCACACTTGTGTGCAGAGCACTAATAAGCAGATACATGCACATCATTATCCATGTCTTGTTCTTGTTTGCTGAATGTCATTTTTCTCAGTGAGAAATTAACATGCTCTAGTGCTTCTACATAATAAATGTACATTTAGCTAAAAGTCATAGAAGGCAGGAATAAATATTGCTGATGTAGATATTTGTCGCTTTTTGTTTATTAATGGTCTAGGAGAGTTATAATTAACCTGTAAAGTAGTGTAAAAAAAAAAAAAGGTAAAGAAGTGCAGAGTTATAAAAATGAGTACTTAATGCAGATATATTTTAACTTTTCCCCTCCATCTTGGGTTATTCCACACAGTTGTTTTAACTATTTCAAGTACAGAATGCTGCGATCAACACATTTCTAATATTTTTACTGTTACTATTCTCTATGAATATCAACTGCATAGATTTTGTCTGATGACTAATGACATTGAATATGAATTGGTGAGATTCTAAACTGGTTCATAATTTGCACAGGAAAAAGTGTTTCAGGGAAGGCAGCTGAATTTTTCAGAAATGTGTAGTTTCAAACTCCTTCCCCTGAGGATTTTTTCTTTTGAAATACATAGGAAAACTGTTCACTGATCCATAGTCATGAAGACAATATGGGCTATGTCACAGGCTAATGGTTCACTCAGGATACTTCTAAACACTACAGTATGAGCAGATAGGGGCCTGTCTGCTTATGACAGTCCCAAGACACCAGGATACAAGCCATATGATGGCATTACAACAGTGTCAAGTCTGAATGAGTAAGTGCTGCTAGGAAGAAAGATTAGTGGTTCAAATGCCTTTACACGATAACTGAAGTCTCTCTGGTTTTAGTCACTTCAGAACGGCCAGCGGAATGAGCTCACTTTTTCTTAGATACTATGTTTCTCCAAAACCACTTCATAGTGAACTGGCTAAGAGGAAGAAGCCAAAGAGTTGTGGTCAATGGGGCGGAGTCTGGTTGGAGGCCTGTATCCAGTGGAGTCCCTCAAGGGTCGGTACTGGGACCAGTATTATTCAATATATTCATCGATGACTTGGATGAGGGACTAGAGAGTACTATCAGCAAGTTTGCTGATGACACCAAGCTGGGAGGAGTGGCTGACACACCAGAAGACTGTGCTGCCATTCAGCGAGACCTGGACAGGTTGGAGAGTTGGGCGGGGAAAAATTTAATGAAATATAACAAGGGTAAATGTAGGGTCTTGCATCTGGGTAGGAACAACCCCAGGTTCCAGTATAAGTTGGGGAATGACTTATTAGAGAGCAGTGTAGGGGAAAGGGACCTGGGAGTCTTGGTGGACAGCAGGATGACCATGAGCCAGCACTGTGCCCTTGTGGCCAGGAAGGCCAATGGCATCCTGGGGTGTATTAGAAGGGGGGTGGTTAGTAGGTCAAGAGAGGTTCTCCTTCCCCTCTACTCTACCCTGGTGAGACCCCATCTGGAATATTGTGTCCAATTCTGGGCCCCTCAGTTCAAGAAAGACAGGGAACTGCTGGAGAGAGTCCAGCACAGGGCAACTAGGATGATGAAGGGAGTGGAGCATCTCCCTTATGAGAAAAGACTGAGGGAGCTGGGGCTCTTTAGTTTGGAGAAGAGGAGACTGAGGGGTGACCTCATTAATGTTTACAAATATATCAAGGGTGAGTGTCACGAGGATGGAGCCAGGTTCTTCTCGGTGACAACCACTGATAGGACAAGGGGTAATGGGCTGAAACTGGAACATAAGAGGTTCCGCTTAAACTCGAGAAGAAACTTCTTCTCAGTGAGGGTGACGGAGCCCTGGAACAGGCTGCCCAGAGAGGTTGTGGAGTCTCCTTCTCTGGAGACATTCAAGACCTGCGTGGACACGTTCCTGTGTAGCATAATCTAGGCATTCCTGCTCTGGCAGGGGGATTGGACTTGATGATCTTTCGAGGTCCCTTCCAATCCCTAACATTCTATGATTCTATGATTCTATGATATGAGATAAGGATGTGTCTACATGCGCTATTTTCAATTCAGAATCAAGAGGATCTGCTTACATTTTATATAAGCCTTAACCACTATAAAATTCATATTGAATTATATTAAAGGAGCAATATACATTGTCTACTGATTAGCATGCAGTCCATCCATCACCTCAATCCTTCAGATATGACAGGACATTCGGGTAACATCCACCACAGCTTCCAAACCAAGTGCTTGCTGTTTGATATCTGGACATCACTCTCATGAGTGACACAATTAAAATGAGCTGCTGCACCAAAAAATACAGTCTCTCGTGGAGACAGAAACCAAGTATGTAGAGATTTGAACCAGCATGTTGATACACATGATGAAGTGTATGCAAAACTAACCTGATTTTAGTGGTGAGATTTTGTTGTTGTTGATGATTTTGAGGGGTTTTTAATGATTTTTTTCTTTCTTTTTTTTTTTTTTTTTTTTTTTACTTTCTATCTTGTAAAAAGCTGTGCTTTATAAAGGAGTGGTTTTGACCCAAGTTAATGCTGGAAGAACAGAAAACATTTAGTCATTTAGTTACATGACTCGGCTCTATGTTATGAACTTCTCTGATAAAGATGAACTATAGATATGGTTATAGGAGCAACAGCAATTCCTGCCATTTCTCTTTGTTGCCCACCTCTTCCCCCTCCTGTATCCCTTGATAATCACTCTTTTGTCTGAACTGAGTGCCAAGTTTCAATCGCAGCCAGACACTGTGAAGGCAAAGACTTTGTGCCATCTGGGTTTGCTGGTTTGCTGAGAAAGAAACATTGATCGGTGTGCAATGTCAGTGCAGCACAGATTTTCATTCTAATTATCCAGGCAACCTCATGTACGCATTGAACAGGGCAGGTGACAACAGAGATATCTGCATAACTTCACTTAAGATGAATAACCTCACTTTGGGCCTTTGGGCTGTTGAGTAGTTGGCTGAGACTAAGCAGTCTGATCTATGTTAGGATGAAAGAATAGGAATTCTTGAGCAGACTCATCCAGAATACAATAAATAGAAAGTATCAAATAAACTCTGTGTAAAGATCTTACACTGAGAGAGAAGTGCTAATAATATGCAGAGAATATAACAATGTATTTGTGTAGCAGATTAAAAGTGCAGGTAAACTGGACTGTGACAAAAAAAAATAACAAGTCAAAGAAAAGCAAATCAAATGTGCAGTGACATTTTTTTCCATTTTTTTTTTTCTCTCCATACTGGTTTTAATATTTTTGAGAGCAATCTAAAGTGAAATGTTCTGTGTACTTCAGAAATAATTCAACAGAGGCAGCAGCTTTTTAAACTTCTCCATCTTCCTTAATCCATATGTTTCATCTATCACATGAAAGACCATCTGTTAGCAAAAGACTATTTAATTTTCGGGCTGGTCCCTCTCTGGGGGCATTTAGACCCCAGTCTCTGAGAATGCTGTGATTCTCTTTGACCCTCTGTACTTGAGTTCTCCTCTGGTGAAAAAGCAAGGTAAGAAGCCTGAAGTTTTAGTAAAGACCTTTCAGACAGCCACAGAAACAGCACTGGAAATGTTCTCAAATACAGCAGTTTAGGCCACAGTCCCTTATGACAGAATAGAAGGATGCCTGCAGGTGCCTGCTAATGACAAAAACCACATATGTCTCTCTAGAGCTAAGCTGAGATATAAGCCTCTGAAGGCTTATTAAAAGTGGCGGTGGACAACATCTATAAGGTCTGATGTAAAGTGATTGAAAACTTCAGTCACTACAGCAAAGAATATATAAATCAAGCATATATCTGGGAACGTATTTTTAAACTCCCTATCATCCTCATTTCCTTTTTATTCCTGCTTTTGCTATGGCTGTTGACCTTTTCAGCAATACCCAGGTTTAATTTTTTTATCTGATGTTCTCAGTGTCAGCAAAATACAATTTCAAGAGTGTAATTGGTATAGATTTGCACAGAGACAGTGAGACAAGGTTTTAAAATAATGAACTTGCACATAAGTGATGAGGAGCAGAATTTAGAAGGAACTTGAGAATCCAAGGATACAACTAGGCCAAAAAAAAAATCTACTCAAATTCTACCTTCATAAGAGTGAAATGATTCTTTAAAAGATTCATATACCTTTTAGAGGCTTTTGCAAACATACCTACTTATTTATTATGATATAATCTTAAAAAAGTGAAGGCTTAAGAATCATTTTGAATTGTAGTATTTTTAACTTACAGAATACCCATTTTGATAATAAATCTACTCATATTTAAGTTAAAAGATACATTTCATTGTGCCTTTACTTTAATATCAAAAGACAGGAAGTGTTTGAAGCCCTTACTCATCCTATTTCGGTTCCTATTCCATCTGAGACATTATTTTTGTAAATCACTTAAACTGTAGCTCTCCGTGTTTTAGCTCTCCAGATACAGGAGCAGTCCCATCCATTAAGGAGTTTTTTGAGGATAACTAGATTAAATATAGTGAGATTTGAGATCACATGCAAATAGCTACAATTGAGAGAAGGAATTCAAACACTTTTCAGTGGAAATAATTGACTATGCTATCAGTGTGCAAATCCGGGTTTACATAAACAAAATAGTACGTGCATACACATATATGTATATATGTTCATGTGTATACACACATACATATTTTGAGAGGGAAAGCAGGTATTTAAATTAGGCAGACAAAAAGTCTAGCATTTAAATGCACTCTAATCTTCCAAACAGCATTGGTTTATTTTCCATCTCATTGTGATTTAATTTTTCCAAAACAAAGTATTTAATCCCTGAGCAAAACTGATAAAAGAGGTTTTAGACAGATAGAGTATAAGGATCTTTCCAAGGTTATGGGCTTGTGAGAGCTCTGCCACCTGTAGCTTCCCAGCATTCCTCAGATCTTTCCTACTGTTTGATTTTCCACTCTCCGCAGAGCTGGTTTACATCCAGCTGTTAGAGTCTGACCAAGTCTCATAACCCAGGCCATGTCAAGGTTTGAACAGGAGCATAATAATGGAAACAGCATGCTGGCAGGATGGTGTTTTGAAAAGTTTTATGGGAGATTTACAGCTGTGGTTTTGCTGGAATACAGGCTGTGCTGGGGTGAGGCACAATAGGGAAACCGGTACATGTCTACGAAAAGGACAGGGCTACGCTGTTCAGAAAATCCCATTGTAGACAAGATTTTAGAAAGCAGATTATCGAAAGAGATTCCAGAAGCATTTAGAATTATCTTAAATGTTTGGAAAGAGAAAACAAAGAAATTAAAACGTTGTCTATCCCCTACATCCTCCAATATTTCCTGTATGTCAGGGAGCTAGAAATGCTTACCTATTCAAAGCTCAAAATTGAAAGATTTTGATTGAAAAAAAATATTTTGATTTACAAAAAGAAAAAGAGTGTAGATATGCTGATGCTGGAGATGTGTTGAATTTTGTGTGGGGGTAGATTCACTAGAAGAGTACCAAGACTAACTTGTTCTGTAGCCATGCATACAGGGAGCTGTTGCTGTTGAATATTTCTTCAGATCAGCTTTCGCTAACTGTAGTTCAGTTTGTAATATTTCTTCTCCCTTGCAATCTGAATTTAAGCAGTGCATTGTTTTCTGTTTGTTTTTGATTTTTTTTTTGTCTTGGTTTGTTTTTCTTCAGTGGTGTTAAAAACTAGAAAGGCAAACAAACGTAGAAATAATTCCAAAGGAGGTAAAACATCCTCTAGGAAAACATCACTCTAAATTAGTTTCAGTGTCAGAGATGGAAGTGGTAACAGTGTCTTTTATTAAGATTCCCATTATAAGATGCTGTACTCTGCCACCTATAATTTTGTTATATTTAAAATAATTGAGCAGACATTTCAAAAGCCGGTTGCCTTTCTTAGGTCAAATTACATTATTTTTATATATATTTTAATTTAAGCCAGAATGATTTGGATATTTTTGAAAATGAAGCTTTAGAAAAATATATTGCTTTGTTCATATTAAACAAGAGAAATCCTTCCTTTGAAAAAAAAAAAGGAAGTAAAAGTTATCTGAATTAAAGGAAAAAGTCTTTATATCAGGGATGTGCCTTTTGCCACCCTCAGGAAAGGCTGCACAGATATGTCTGGGTTTTAAGTCTGTCTGGAGTTAACAGGTCAAATCTGAAAACTCAAAAAAGCAATTAAATGCAATAGTTGCTTTTATCTGAGCTTGGAACTGTTTGTTTAGCATTTGCTAGTTCAGTCTTTTTGCCACTGTTGTAATCCCAGAGACCTTGGGACTGGCAAATGCGATGTCCAGGGACTCCCGCACTATTTTCTTTCAGAAAACAGTCATGGACTAAGTCCAGCGTTTAGGGTAGAACTCTAAAATGCTCGCACTGTGACAGACACATACTAAATTATGTATACTGTTAGCATGTATTGGGACAACACCACAAAGGATTTCTAAAACCAATAAAACCTTGCGAGATTTTACCCTTATTTTTTTTAGAGGTCAATATACTTACACATTACATTGTGCTTGCATCCTGACTTGAATTTTTATACACTTTATCTATCATACGACACAGGAAGAGCCCGTGATCCAAATACACGTATTTTTTGTTCCCTTTGTTTTACCTTTGCTATTCAGCAAGACTGTTCACCTTATACCACACTCGTAAACACATTCTTCTGTGGATGGTACATCTGCCTGTTGCATTTACCTTCTGTACCGCCTGCTTTGACTAATTCTCTGGAAAATCTGTATAGAATCATACTTATGTGAATGTCCTAGCAGGAATTCTAAGACTACCATCCCAACCACAGGCAGTAAACCTGTCCATCCTGTAATTTGAATAATCTGCCCTTTACCCTCTCACATACTCTTCCTCAATTGGTATAGAGAGATACACAAGACAGGAGAGTTAGAGAAGAATAGGATTGTATTAACAAATAAATACAAGCGACAATAGGATTGGAGAGGACGAGAAATAAGATGAACAGTCAGAAAACAGAAAATTGAGCTAATGAAGCATGAGAGTGGATGCCTGAGGCAAACAAAACTGGTCAAGTTTTGGTATGGAGAGTGAGACTGGTGTGTGGGCAATTGCATCCATGAGCTGGTGAAGATACAATGTATAGATTGGTCTGACAAGAAAAATAATGTGAAGAATGTGGAAGAAATGGCATGTGGTTCACTGGAAAAGAATGACCACAGAGATTAGATAGCTTTCTGAAGCAAAGAGTAAAACTGTAACATAATACAGCAAGCTGGAAATAGTTTTTTTTAAAAAAACGTAAGTAGAATTGAAAAGACTTGAGTATTGCGGGAGCTGACTAAAACCAGTCTTTGAAAAGGAGAGGGTAGGAACAGTGAAACAGAAGAGAGTTTGTTTTTGTTATTTTAGTGGTTTCAAAAGACTCAGAGAGGGATCAAACCAGCCATGTTGATACTAAAGCCAAGTAAAAAGAAAAGAAAAACGGAACAAGAACCCAGGATGGTGAAATAGCAACAGGATGATTGGAGAGGACTATGCAGAATGACTCAAGGTTGGGGTGAAAAGAAGCTCCTGTGGAATTCAGGATGGACCCTTGATTTTTTTGGTTCCACATTTCTCTTATCAGCAGATTTCTTTTTCTATCTGCTCATAGAAACACTGTCCATTGGAAACATTTATTTCTTGTTCAAAGAGCATGAAAACCTGCAATTGTTATCTCTCATTTATTCCTTTAGCTTAAGACCCTAATCCCCGCTCAGGACACATGGGGAGACACTGTAATACCTTGAAATGAGTGTCTCTACTGTCAGGTTGTAGCTGAAAGGAAAGCACATGTACATACGCAAAGCATGTACATGGTTACAGAGCTACATAAAAGAAAGAAAACAAATCCAGACTTAAAGTACTTAGAAGGTGCAAAATTCCAGGATAAAATTAGGGTAGTATTAATTAAACCTCTTTATACATATGCATTATGACATAGTTTTTAGTGATGTGAACATTTCTACAGGAATCCTTGCTCATTCAGTGCATAAGGCAGGTATACAAAGAGTGAATCAGGTCTTATTATTAAGAGGTTGTTTGTAACTAAAATGAGACATGAAAAAGAAGAGGGAGGATTTCCTTGTTGAGATCTTTGATTATGGTTCTGAGGAATTTAATTTCTTCCCTCCCTCTTCCCATCCGTGTTATGCAAACTAGACTTTTCTGAGGTCATTGCTAATTGTGTGTCCTCACGTCCTACATGTCCAGCATGAGACATACAGACCTATGAGAAACTCTCTGCTCTCAGAACTGTTGCTGAACTTACTAGAACCTGAACTCGAAAAACATGAAGAGCTGTGTAACATCAGCTTCTCAGGAAAAATAAATAAATATTCCAACCAGGCACCTTAAAGTACCATGGATGCTCTGACCTTTGAACATCTAACCCTACTCTACCCTGCTCTCCCATTTGCAAATTGGAGGTTAAAATGTCCCCGATTAATAGCAATGTTGCAGAAGCAAATTCAGAAATGTTTGTGAACACCGCAGTGTGAACACTAATATTGAACACTGTAAGAAGCATTCACCTTAAAATTAATATTCTACCTTTGTGTAGGGTAGGGATTCTTGGAAGTAGATAAAGCCTGGGACGTTGAGCTTTTTCACTCAGAAATACACTTGATTAACATAAAAACCAATTTTGAACAGTTTCTCAAATGAATAACCACCTTTTATTATTTGCGTTAAGCAATAAAGGACCCTTAAAAATAAGAATACACAGTCATGTAATTAAAGCTAATGTTCTAATATAAATATACAAGAAGGCTGAATTAGAGTTGCATAGGTAATCTTAAACATGTTTTTTTTCTAAACTCTGAGGAATGGATGTTTCAGTCTTCATATAGTTCTAACAGCACTGCATGTGCATTTCGGCATAGAAGAGGTGTTTATAACGTACAAGAGTGTGTGTCTTGTATATCCATAATACCTGTTTTTTTTTTCACTGGGCTTTTCATCTTTGCTGCTTGTCTTTCCATCATTTTGCCAATGAATTAGGGGAATTCAGTAATGATTTAGCTAAGCCTTGAAAAATGAACTAAGTTCTCTCTTAATCTAAAATAGAGTGTCTGAACCAGCAGGTCTGAGTACGTGTGAAATGAGGTAAAACAAGTTTATGAATCCACAACTGAAATACAGTTTTCTAGCATGTATTCAGCGTGTGAGATTTGGTACTGTATACTTCTGAATTGTTTGTTTTTCCAGCCTCTAGTCTTTAAAGAGGGTACATTATATGTGGCGGTAACCACAGAGGCATGTCTGCTGCCAAGAAAACATATTACTACACTTCAGTAATGTAGCCTAATTGTTTTCCCTCTGGTAAAGCTACCCAGAAATACTTGCTTTTCTACAGCTTTGCAGTTACAGTTAGTTAGATGAAATGACCTGCCTTCAGGAGAATTAGAACCATTTTCTTAGGTTCCATTACTGAAAAAGGCTTCCTTCTTTGGGAAATTATGTATCCTCCCCGAGCCTGGTATTTTTACAAATGGAGATTTCTATTGGGAACAATCATTTTATGGTGAAAAATGTTCTTGCCTTGTAGATGTGTACATACCATACTGTGTGGGATAGCTGTAGGACATAAAATGATTTGCAAGTTACTAAAGCAGTAAAACTACAATGGGGAAAAAGCAAAAATAACTACAGTTCGTTGGACTAGCATCTTCTTGCTCCTTACCCAGATTCACAGGACAAGGAATGAATGGACAAAGACTGCCCAGTGTCCCCGGACAAAGGAATTAGTTTCTTTCTTTATCAGGAGACAATGAATCTAAAAAGAAGAAAGGGCAATGATTAGGGGAACTGCTCCTTTACAGTTGCATTGAGTGGGTTTTCTGTCCTCCCTCAGGGCTCGGTGCTGGAGTTTCACTCAGTGTAGTACTGTGCTTACATGGCACAATCCAGGTCCTTAGAAAGTGTGAAGACACTCTCAGCATACTCAGAGCTAAGTGAAACAAATTAGTTTATCCGTCTCTGGTGGAAAGCTGGAGATTGTTTCCTTACTTATCTCTAAATAACCTGCTATTAAGTTAAATTTGATAGAGAAGAAAATTCTGTCATCTGAGAAAAATTTTATAAAGCCTGTGAATCAAGTTCAATTTTCTATAATGAGTCTAATGAGCTAAAAAAGGGCTGTTCTTCAGTCAGCAGTGTAATTTAGAAGGCCTTGTTTTGCCAATTCTATATATGGAAACTGATTATTGATTAACTCTGTTAAACTAATTGAAAAAGCTAACCAAATAGACTGAAAGTTAAAGAATTCTGTGAGGTAGAGATAATAGAAATAATTTAAATATTTTAAATCGATTTAAAAGAAGTGCAATTAAATCTTTCTGGTAATTGGTAATTTCTTTTCTCTACCAGGATAAATACATTGTGCCTCAACATAATTACTCACACAGCACAGTACAAAGCAAAATTGGCTTGCAGTCTGCTGTTGGCCTCTCCTAGGAGGTGAAATGAAGCTTAACTTAAAAAGAATTTGAGGTTACAAAGAGATTCTTCTGAGGAAGAGTATGCAACTTTACTTGCCCTGTGAGCTGTACAGGAAAATCTTCATGTGCCTGAGACACAAGAGATTTATCCACACACAGCCAAGAGGAGGGGACCTCCAGCAATAGCTCACAAATAGATGACACCAGCTACACAATGCCCTTGTAGCTCTGTTTCCAGGTGGTACAGCAGTTGTCCTGCCTGTCTCTTCCAGATCTCTCCCAGCCACCTGCACCCATCTCTGTCACATCGTGTGATGTAAGCATGAGCAGAGCACTTTGTCTTCAAGTTGTATACAGATTTGGGAGCTACTGCTTGGTATTTAAAGGATATGAATGAGGTGCCAGAAAAGAACTACAACGTGGTGAAGTCATACTGAACTTGCATTTATAAAACGTACATTTCGTGGCTCATTTTAAAGTAATTGGAGCTTCTCTTTACTCAGTAATTTCTCTTGTACGGAATTATGGAAAAACTCCTGAACCAGCTAAAATAGTAATGTATTTCCCAACTAGAAAAAAAATATTTACAAAAAGTCGCTTTGTGAGTGTTGAGGCATGTACAATTCTTTCAGCAGCTTTTGTAATTTAGTTATGATTATTTTCAATATGCTGTGTAAAAATAACACTGACTCACCTTGATTTTCCTAATTATATAGTCTAGATTATTTGAAAAAAAGTTTCTAGAAGCACAGCAGTTCAGAGGTTTTCCCACTATATTTAATGCAACAATCAAAAGCCAGAGTAATAAAAAAGTCAATATTTTCTGGTTTGGTTAGGGATTTGTGACAACTTTCTGTTAGTTTGGGGTCTTTGTCACAACCCTGTCTCCACTCCGAAAGTTGTATTTTATCTGACATAGTCAGAAATACTTTCACGAGGAGTTTTATTTCAGCTTTTTATTTTTCTCTGTTTGGAACACAGGGACTTTGGGATGGTGGTAACTTCTGTTAATAATTAATTTGTTCCTGCTGGTAAATTTATTTGGTGTAATTAAGTTTTCTAAATATCTAAAAATCTCTGTGGTGTGGTTCCTGAAGTACTAGGTCAGCTGAGGCCCTTTATTAGGAAAAAATTGCTAGTAAAGTACTGCTGAGGAGAAGAACCCAGAATGGAATTTGTCTTTTTAGTTGACCTGACAGTCATAGTCCTAATCTGTTTCTCAGAGCTTCAAGATCTAAGAAAAATGCTAGACAAATGTTTTGAAGGTTGAAGTTCTTATATACTAGTGTTTTGTCATGGACTACAGAAGAAAAAGTAGGAACACCGTGAAGTGTGTCGCAACTTCAGGTTTACAATTACTCTGAAATGTAAGAGTAATCCTGGAGCATAAGTGGTTTGTGTAAAATTAGCTCTGATTTTTAACTCTGGTTGAAAGGCTTCCAGTTTTCCTGGCCATCTCTTTGTTTAATCATTTAATATTTTTAAACAAAAATAATGTCATATGACTCCAAAAAGACATGAAGTCACCAGCGAGTGGCATGTTCTGGGACTAAAAAATAAAAGCCATGAAGTTATGCTGAAAAAAAGAGAACTTCATTATAATTACTACTTCCTGTTGTTTATTCATTAGCAGACTACATGGGGCAGGACTCTCCATCAACACACTTTTCACTCTTTCTAGCAAAGAAAGTCTCCGTATTTACCCTTATCCTAAATTCAAAATCATTGTTCTCTACTGTTCTTACAGGTCCTCGATTCTATGGTTTTTTGCATGATATTATTATTTATATTTTTAAATAATTTTAAAGTGTATGTGAAAGCATAATGCTTGTACATCTTACATGTATATAAAGGAGTAAATTAAGTGTATACATGTGCATGAAGATTACTTATTCATGTTAACAATCCAAGGATCATAGTTATTCTTGTATAAAACCAGATTTTTTTTGCACCACTACAAAGAATTCTTTTCATTGACTTTCTTTTATTTAGCCCAACTGCAATTAGAAATGACATTGATTTGTATACAATGAAAAACTTTCATTTATTTTTGGAGTACTGTGTTCAGCAGTGAGGCCTCCAATATAAGAAGGACATGGACCTGTTGGAGTGAGTCTGGAGGAGGGTCATGAAGATGATCAGGGAGTTGGAGCACCTCCCCTTTGAGGACAGGCTAAGAGAGTTGGGGTTGTTGAGCCTGGAGAAGAGAAGGCTCTGGGGACAGCTTACAGTGGCCTTCCAGTACCTGAAGGGGCTACAGGAGAAAAGTGGAGGGACTCTTTATCAAGGAGTGTAGTGATAAGACAAAGGATAATGATTTCAAATTGAATGAGGGTAGATTTAGATTAGGCATCAGGAGGAAGTTCTTTACTATGAGGGTGATGAGGCACTCGGGCATCTTACCTGGGGAAGTTGTGGAAGACTCCTTCCTGGAAGTGTTCAAGGCCAGGTCGGATGGGGCTTGGAGCAACCTGTTCTAGTGAGAGGTGTCCCTGATCATGGCAGCAAGGGTTGGAACTAGAAGATATTTAAGGTCCTTTCCAACTCAAACCTTCTATGATTTTATGATTCTATGATTCTATGATTGATTCTATGATTCTATGATTTTGCATTGGCCATTCTAGTTCTAATAGCTTTACTGACTATTTTTGCATGAAAAAGAACATAACTGTTCCAATCTCCAGAGTACTATTCTGCAGCTTGACAAACCAAACTAATTAGGTGCTGAGCTACAACAGGATTTACTATTTTTGAGGACATGTAAATTTATACGTTTGTGCTAGTGATGTACTTGCAAGCAAATAAAGCATACAAAGATTTAGAAAAGAGTCTAAATGCCTACTCCTCCCTGCAAATTGGCAATTATTAAAACACAATCCCTGAAAAACAGCAAACAACTTCCTGCAAAAAAATGTTTGAGAAACTGGTTGAACATGTTAGTAAGGACTGTTCCTAGTGTAACTTTCCTTCCAGGGTTCAGGTATTAATAGAACACTGAAATAAATTGTGCTTTGCAGCTCTTTCCCAGTAGCTGAGGACTATAATCTTACATTTGTATCCTAATTACAGGAGTGTAATATATTTCTTTGCATCAAGTTCTGCAAGTCTCTGTTGATATTTCTTCAAGCTGTGTTCTATAAGTTGTAAGTCTCCTGCACTGTATAGTATCATTATTTGAACTGTATTAGTTAAACATTTTGCAAGAGTTCTTCAGCTTTTTCCCCTCTTTGTATGAAACGGAATCCACTCTAGGTCACTGTACAAGCTGACATTTGGGTAATAATGCTTTTTATATTTGCTATGGCCAAATATAATAATCTGTCCTTTAATTGTTGTAAACATCACAAGAGATCAATTTCATTATTAATTTCTAAGAGAGTGTGGTCCAATTGTTCCATATGCTTCTTTTCAGTTTTTGTCCTCCTTCTACATAATCCATCCTATTTCTGTATTTCCTTTCCATGCTGCAGAAAGGGGCTTTCTCATCGTTGCACAGGAGACAATGTGTCCACAACAGCAGACAAGTGTTGTGTCCCACAAGGAATGACCTGAAGGCATGAAATGCTAACGTAAAGATCATGAAAATGCAGATCAATGACAAAGACCAGGAAACCAGTCTGTGATGACTGCCAGGAGAGAAAGAGAGAGCATTGCTGATCAAAGGGTCTGTCATTTGGGGAAGATTCACACCACAGTTTGGAGAGCATAGGAGATTATAGGAGAGCACTTTAGGTGGTAGATGGAGTAGAGGGACAGGAATACTAGTGGTAGGAGTACCTGGTATTTCCACACCATAGATTTGTACTTGGTCCTTCACTTTTCACCAAAAGAGAGGGCATGGCTGCCTTCTGTCCTTGTAAACCTTTGTTTGTGGCATTTGTTCTGCAGGGGTCTGCCTACTGAGTCTGAGTCGGTATGGAATCCTCTCTGAAGGACGCATTTTATTACTATGGGATGAACTTTGCTCAATGACTTGAATAGTTCAGGAAAGAAAGGGAGAGAAAGACAGTTTCTTTCAAAATCCCTCACCTTCAGCTGGAACTCAGCTTCACATGCTCTTCTAGTCTGTGTTCTAGCACTACGGAGTGCTTAGAACACTTTCTGGAGCATATCACCGAACCAGACCTGAGAGGTGCTGCTACCACAAGGGTGTCATTTTTTTCTAAATAACTCAAATATGTATCCATTGTGAATTCAAATTTTCAGAAACGCTTCTAGTGATAAAAAAGTAAAGCAGCAAGTTCTGCAAGTTGCACATGCTACACCTGTAAAAAAACTCCCTAAATTTATTCTAAGATTATCAATTCTTCTTAACCTTAAAACAGAATCAATCAATTCCCCTTAATCCTTATAAATGCTTTTCCTTTTAAATAGTTACTTCAATTTTTCAAGTCTTCAGTCCACAAAGGAATAAGAATTAGCTCTGCAGACACAACAAATTAGTCATATTGATCGTGTCAAGGGTACTAAATTATTAATAATCAGCCCCTCCCTACAGAAATCCTTAATGAAATCCCTGATACAACCATTTAGGCAATGTTAAAAACCTTTTCTTTCCCAAATCTGTTGCATAGTTTAATCTTCTTCATTATTTTATGTTACTTGGGATGTACACGGAAGAAAATATAAAAACATATTTTTGCTTTCATGTTTTGAGAGGTGACTAGCATTCTTAAATGTACTGAAGTTCCACCAAAGGGGAAAAGATAAAAAAGAAGAGAGAAAGTCAATATTCTTTAATGACATTCCAGCTGTCTTAGTTCTCAGAGCCTTGTTTGCAGACAGCTATGTCAGCACTCCAAGTGAAATAAACTTTATTGGCCTGAAGTGCCAATAGTGAATGACTGTATTACAATTGCTGATATGCATACTCTGGAGCCAGAGACTGCTTAGACAGAATGAATATTGTTGTTATAAATTAGTCCTCAGAGTAGAGATAAAAAAAAGGTAAACACTTCTGCTCCATTCTCAGACAAGTGGCTGTAGTGAGGTTTATGCCTGTTAGATTTGCATTTTGAATGAGTTGTGCTTTCTCTGTAAGGATAGTGGAGAACTATTTAGAGGTGATGTTTCAACATTGTGTGCTGTGTTTCTCCCACATGAGTGCAATCTCTGTGTGTTCCCTCCCCTGTCATCAACACTGAGCCCTTGGGGAGATCACAAGAAGGATTAAAGAGGTTATTACTATAATGAGAGTCATACTCTATTATCTTAATTCCAAGTGAGTTGTCTTTTTCCTCTGTAAATGTCTCATCATTTTAAAAAGAGTATTCCAAAAGGGCAAAACTTTGATATCTTTGTACTGAGCAACAATATATGCAGTTGATGAACACATGACAAAAGTGCTGCTGTGAAGCATACTGGTAGTTTCATTATCGTTTGATATAAAACCATAAATACCAGAATAGCCCTAGTGACTCCAGCACATAGCCACATAACGAGGTGCTGTTAGGAGACAAAACCTAGTCTAAATAAGTTGCTGAATTCTTTAGTAGAGTCTGGACCTTAACCTATAATTCATGCATACTGTATATTCATAAGCATCACATGAGAGCCTTTAACTCCTGCATATGAAGTAAAATTTTGCAACTTTCTATTTCACGCTTTTGTAAACCACATTTGCTATTATATGTCCAGAAATCTCTTCACAGTTGCACTAAATTGCATGTGTACGGAACAAGAACATATTGATGTGTTAACAGTTAGAGCAAGATGAGGTACATTATGTGTCACAGTCAGATTTTAGTTACTTTAGAACCGACCGGAACAGAATAGAATAGAATAGAATAGAATAGAATAGAATAGAATAGAATAGAATAGAATAGAATAGAATAGAATAGAATAGAATAATTTCAGTTAGAATTGACCTACAATGATAATCTAGTCCAACTGCCATTACCTTCATGTTCACCATTATTTTAGCAGGGCATTTACAAAATTCTTCTAAAGAAGCACTATTTCTTGCATTGCATTCCCTCTGTCTCTCACAAAATGCCCTCCTCTGTTAAAAAATACACACAGTCAAGAGCATAGGTCCTGACCAGCCCTACTGAGATATCAGAGTCAACGTCCTATTGCTTGGCTATCTCTCTCTCTTGAGAGAGCCTTGAAACAGAGGACTGGTCCTGACCAGTTTGTTCAGGGGCTTCTGTGTCATAGAGGGACATAAAAAAATTCAAGTTTTCTCATTGGTCCTGCATGTTTTCAGTCCAAGATGAAGTTAAAGTTGTATCACAGCAGACGGGCAAACCCGACATGCAAATAAAACTTACAGCCTGATACCAGTTCCTACAGACATAATGTAAGAGTCACCAGAACCAAACCAAATTAATAATTTGTGAGTTGATCACATTGAGAATCACATTGTTATAAACCAAGACAAGGCTTCTCTGCTAACCATCAATGTGTTTTAAAATGAAATTCTGAAATAGGAGATAGATCTTCACTACATCCAAATCAGCATTCTTCCACTGAAATTAGGATCAGACACTTGTTATTTATAAATATTGATATAAACTAACTATACAGTTACACTTTTCCTGGTACTGGAAATAAACAACAGAAAAAAAAAATCTCTTAAGATTGCCCTCAGATCTTACCAAAAGCTTGGTGCTTCACTCTGCACTTCTGTTTTGTTTATTCTTTTGTTTCTTGTGCTATATACAGACATAAACCTTATGCAAAGGTTTTAAAATGACATAAAATTGATAGCTTCCGAACTCAGACATGGAAATGTCAACACAGTTTGAGTTTAGCTCATATGTAAAAGATCTGTGAAGTTTACACGTGCTTAGATTTTGTTCCTAACTTTTGGCCAAGACCTAAACTACAATGATGAAAATAGCCTGACAGCATCATGCAAACCCCAGCCATCTACAGCCCAGTTAAGTAAATTTTTGGGCCACTGCCACTCTGTATGGTTAAACTGGTAAAGTCTTGCCAATAAAATATTTTAAACAGTGTAACAAGCATCTGTATTGTTTAAAAAGTACATCTTTTTAAGTCACATAACTTACACTTAATTTTGTGGAAGCTGAAGTACAAAACTCACAGCTCAGATTTTCTTTCAGAAATGCTGCCTGGAAGCTTGGGGAAAGATCTAGAACTGTGAAACAACAAATTGTATCCAACTTCTCATGATTAATATACAAACACAATGTTCTTTTTTAAACTAATTCTGGCATTAACAAATAAAATTAGTAAATATTTTTTTCCTAATTACAAATTCGCTATTTAACATCCTTAGATCTTTAAGAAAGAAGCAAAGAATGTTATAGGTAATATGGATACTCTACTAATGACAGCTTTTTATTATATTTACTGATCATAATTACACTGTGACAATGTCTATAGGCTTCAGCCAAAATTACAAACAATTGTGTCAGAATCTGCAGACAGAAACATTGTGAAGAGTTCCCAGCATATGTAAGCCTACAATTCTTCCAAAACCATGCTTTTGTATATGAGGACCATACCTGCTAACAGTGAGGAGGCAATTTTATGTTGCATAGGCAAAAATTAGTTACATGATTGCCTTCAAGTCTGTATAAGTCTTTCCAATGCATATAGCAGAACTTACGTGAATCTACTCAATTTACTTCCACATCCTTTTCCCATCAATGCCCAACATACATTTAGCTCCATTATGGGGTCTAAAGAACTAAAGGTGTAATAAAATAATTACAATTGCAAATCTGCAGAAAAATGCAATGAGCTGCTACATTTCATTTCCAAGATGATTGGTGGCAAAAAAAAAGTAATAATGCAGGGCACACTTTTTAAAAGGACATTTCAATTACAACTACACAATAGTGTTAAAGGGAGAGCATCAAGGTAAGACTATGCCTTGACCTACTTTTCTCTTTATACTTTCAGGCAGAATTCTTTGTCCATGTGTTAAAATAAATGTAGGCCTTGGGAAAGAAATTAGGGTGAAAGTAGGGGAGTTACAGACTCAGCTAGAGACGTTCTGTTTGTTCTCAGGCAGACAGAGCAGCATAACAGAGAGAGGAGACTTTTGAGAGTGAGAAGTGGAGCTCCATTTTCATGTACTTTCTATCCTTTGTCTTTTCACCAAGGTATGCAAAATAAGGAACAAAATTAATGCTAGGTTGTGTCATATTGACAACTGTCAAACAATAACTTGACTGACACCTGCACTCCTGTTCTGCATCTTACATACCAACAATATGTGAAATTTTTTGCACATTAATGTATTCTGCTATCCAATTTTTTAAACCATCTACATCATACTAATATTTACTTGTCCTTTCTTTTTTTCTTTTTTTTTTTTCTTGAAGGAAAAGAGCCAGTTATTCAATTGCTGAAAATCAGCTCATTTTCCTGGTGGGATCAAACTCTGTCAGTTGGCTCCAAATAGATCATGCAGATGTATACGTATAAAATCAGGATGAAAAGCGATTGAGAGAGCTTATTCTTATCACTTATATATAGATTGCATAAAATTTCAGAGAATACATGTATACTGATGTTGTATAATCATACTGGTAAAACACAGAGATGCAGCACAGAGGTAAGAGAGAAGTCCTGGGCAGTGGGCTGGGCTTTGGGAACGCAGTATTGTTTCTTTGCCCATTGCTAAATACAAAGCACTTTCTAATACTCGCCCTCGTTTGTAGACCCTATCTGTACAGCTCTGCATGTTACAGCAACAGTTCACAGACAAACACTTGGATATGCTGAGTTTAATGAAAATATACTAAAGCCAAGTGTTACTTTTCTGTATCAGGGCCTTTATAGTGTAAAGAAGTAGTAATTACCCAGTTTACTTAATAGATGGCTTTATTGAATACATAGCTTCTCTTCCTCCGCATCCTGCCCTCTTGTATCTATCAAGAGGGTATCTATCAAGATATCTATCGAGGGGATGTATTTATCTTCCTCCTCTTTTGTCTCAGGCAGAAACATATATCCTGCTAACGGCCTCATCATCGGTCCCATAAAGGGAAAAAAAATACCAAACCCACAACAAAAATAAAACCCCGCAACTAAAACAAATGAAGGTGTGTGTCACTCATATATCAACTCTCTTCTCCTGAAACACCAGCTCCCTGGTGTTATGTGTTGTAGCAAGGTGCATTTAGCATGTGGAATTCAGGTGATGTAACAACTATCTCCTGTCCTTTAAGAACAGGAGAAAGGCCATACAGGATCCATCCAGCCCGGTATTTTGTCCTGAAAAAGGACAAAATTGGATCTTGACAAATAGTTACAAGAATAGATGTTTATGATACCTTTTATCCCGACAGTTACTGAGTTAGGACTTTTTAAGGTAGATGTAGTTCCTATGTATTCACTGGCATCTTGTAAGCAATGAAAAATTGGGAACTATTCACAATAGTACTTTTGTTTCATTGATATATTTATTAAATGAAACTCAGAGGTTAGGAGAATGATATGCACTTTAAGGCATACTCACAGAGAAAAAAAGACAAGAGGAGCTACTCATTTTTGTTGTTGCTGTAGCAGGGAGAATGGCTCACTGTAGTTATTATGAACATGAATTATAATAAAGACATTTTAAAACCTGCAGAAAGTATCTCCACTGCATGCTCTAACAGGCATAACAAACCTGCCCAATTTTGGCTTCATATTGCTGTGGGAGAGGTGTTAATGACCTATTGAAATTGAAGTTGATTACAGGTCTCATTAAACAAATGGGTGGAGTGAGCATTCAACTACCCTGAGTAGTAAAACCAGCTGTATAAGCAGGAGCCAAAACCCACTGCCACCTGAAGAGACCATGTTGTCTAAAGTAATGCACGAAACTGAAAAATGGGTGTTCCCATTGTGTAAGTGGTGGTGTAGGCAGCCAGCAAGGAGCCCTTGCAGAGGAACGCACATGGGACAGCTGTTGCTTGAGGCAGGAGAGAGAAGTTCAATGCCTTGTAGGATAGTTGTCCAAATGTAAATCACTCCCACTATTAATTTTATAAATGATCCATATATGTTCCCTCAAAAATTCATCAAACACCCCCCTTCCCATAATTTGCTTTCTCATGGCAAAAGAAATCACCTTTGAATGTCTTAAATTTCAGCTACTTGGCAATGCAAGAGTGAATAATACCAGTAGTGTGGCTTCTTGACTGTTTTTTTACTTCATCTTCTTACTCTTCTGCAGGACACTGAAGATAAAGAGCATTTAATTCTCCTCCTACATTTAGTCTTCAGAAATATTTCAATTATTTCATCTATGTAATGGAGATCACAGAGAATTTGTCTGGAAATAAATAAGCAGTATAACTGCTGATGAAAAGTGATTTATAAATACAAGGTATTAATAACCCTTCTTCCACCTGCCTACTTTCATAGAATCATAGAATTGTCAGGGTTGGAAGGGACCTTAAAGATCATCTAGTTCCAATTCCCCTGCCATGGGCAGGGACACCTCCCACTAGACCAGGTTGCCCAGAGCCCCATCCAGCCTGGACTTAAAAGCTTCCAGGGATGGGGCTTCCACCACCTCTCTGGGCAACCTGTGCCAGTGTCTCACCACCCTCATGGGGAAGAACTTCTTCCTAATGTCCAGTCTGAGCCGATCCATCTCTAGCTTCAGTCCATTCCCTCTAGTCCTATCATACCCAATATCCTAAAAAGCCCCTCATCAGCTTTCTTGTAGTCCCCTTAAGACACTGGAAGGCCACAATAAGGTCTCCTCAGAGCCTTCTTTTCTGCAGAATGAACAACCCCAACTCTCTCAGTCTGTCTTCACAGGAGAGGTGCTCCAGCCCTCTGATCATCCTCATGGGCCTTCTCTGGGCACGCTCCAGCATGTCCATATCTTGCTTGTGCTGTAGGCTCCAGAACTGGACACAGTCTGTCAGGAAAAAAAGATAAAAGTCTAATACCGTCTTTAATTAATCAGACAAGTTAAAAAAAAAAATAAAACAACATCAAGAAAATCCTTAAGCCATGTTGCAACAGATAAGCAAGAATAATAAATGATAACAAAAAACCATTTGTTTGTAACATATTATTGCAGGAATAAATATTCTTAAATATTTATATTTCAGTGAATGTGTAATAACAGAAAATAATCGGATTCTACGTTTCTCACATTGTTCCTAGCTTCAGCAGATGACATTTTGGATCACTGCTTTGTTAGTAAGTGGTCATACATATGCATACGTATGTATGTATGTAACTTATAACACAAAAATGTATTTAAAATCCTACGTGGTTCTTTTGCAATAAATCTTCAATACACTTTTATATCAGAAAATAATTAGTTCTAATGACAGTGCTGTGAGGTGTATGAGAGTCTTTACCAGTATTCCTGTTTTACAGAGAAGGGAAATGGAGTTGAAGGTAAGGCAAAGATAAAACTGACCCACAAGGACAGACAGGAAGTGTCTTCCCCCTCATGCAGCAGGTTTAGTCTCTGCTGCACAGATCCTGTAATGTGACTAGAGAACCAGCTTAGGTGTTTTTGCTGTTGACTCCATCCTAATGATTAAGTCTACCTTTAGAGAGACCATGATTAGGCTTGTTACCTTTCAGCCAGAACCCCAGAAAGAATGCAGGCATGATTTTTCGTCAAAGACTTCTGAAAAAAGATCTTATAAATATAAATAGTTTTAATACCTTCAAGAGGTCATATTTTGCACCACTCATAGTATTTGTGGACCTCTAGAACCTGCATCTGGATGCCAGGAGAAGTTTGTTTCACTGTTGCAAGTAGGAAGCTGAGCATCCTCCCAGGAGCCAGTTTTGCAATCTACAAATCAGCCTGTACTTATAAAACTGTTACCAAATCAGTAGCTCCAGTGATTCTATGAGGACTGGCAGCAATGAAACTTGCTTTCCTAGAAAAATCTGACTTGTTGACCACCAGCTCTGAAAGCCGAGACAGACACCTCAGGCCATTTATGAAGATTTTACTGTATATAGTACTAATCTTGCACCTTAGTCTTTCCCTCAAGCATGGCTATTTTTGGGAAGTTCTGATACATTTAGTCTTCCCTATCCATTTATCTTCGTAGATGAAATAAATTCATTGTAGTTCATATCTTTACCTACCAAACTGTATCACTAACTTTATCTTTCTCCTAGATGAGAGATATACACTCAACATTGTTACATACACTTTATTTTCCCTTCAGACAAAGAGGCAAAAATACTAATAAAAAACTTATTGTTTTCTCTAGTCTGACTAGAGAAGGGTGCATTACTTGCTGAGCCTTCCAAACAAAATTTCTGTCTGTTATTCTGAGAAAGGGAAAGTAAGGTGGGAGAGTCACAGTGTTAAGAAAGGCTGTGTATCTCTTTTTGGAGAAGTGCCACTGAATGGTCAATGCATATTTTTATGCAGGCAGAAAGTTCAGCTCATACACAGCCAGATTTGATTATCCAGTTTAAAGCAAACATATGCAAAAAGCAGTGAATCAAATCCAACAAGTCAAAATAAATTAGAGTACATGCTGTCCATTGATAACGAACAATTGAATGAACACGAATGAATTCCTCCTGCAATAATCTGTTATGGGAACTTCTTTCACTGACTGCATGCATGTCAGAGCTGTGAGAATTCTATTAAAATGCAGTGACCTGTTATGCAAACACCAGCCTTTATTTTCCAATCGCTGTTTCACATGGCTTTTTAAGATATATTAGACTTTTGAGTAGATAGGAACAATTTAAAAATCTTTTCCTGTTTTTCAGAGCATTGACTCAGTAATATACCTGCAGAGATACTTGAGGGAGACTAACATGCAGATCATCGTACCTGGGAGATGTATTTGTTGGAGCAGGATTCTGCTTAGAACCTTAATGGAATTTGTGAACAACCAGTAATTCTGCAGCTCTGCCTTTCCAATAAGGAACGCTTCTATTGGCCATTATTTACACAGTAAAATACACTTGGCCCTATTGTACGTGATGATTTCCTAGAATTTACATGAGACAAAATCAAAGGCATGAGTGCAGACATGCTGCAAAACTGTCTATCATACTGTGGAAAGCAGATTTGCTAATTTTCTATGCTTTTCATACACTACGGGAGACAGAGGATCCAGGGTGGCGTGATGCAGCTTGATGAGAGCTCTGCTTGTAGCAGTGAACATCCAGCCACATCTGCAGAATCACCGAAATAACAGCTATCCAGGGTCTCTGACTGTATAAAAGACCTTCAGATAATTTGGTATAACTCTAGAGAAAAACAGACAAACAAGGTCAGAGAAGACTGCTAACTCAATTTTTCTAGAAGAAATAGGAAGTGGCACTCTATGATCTTTTGATTACATCATCATTTTTCTCAAGAGCTTCTCATATTTTTTCACTTTTACCGTGTGATCTTAAAAGGTCATTGCTAATGTATTGATTGAAGGTTTAGGAGGAGAACTTTTGTTTTCTTCATTTTCTGACTGTCAAGGGAGATTAGAAAAGTTTCTATAAGTTCTTCAGATCACTGAGGAAGATCTGAAGAAGCAGATCATTGTAGTTCTATTTTAAAATGGAATCTGAAGTAGCCTTCCTATTTTCTGTCATCCTTGACAGCTCTATCTCTTTGCCTTATCAGTCTCATCTGGCATTCAGTGTCACCTGCTCATTCCTTAGTTAAACTCGGGTGAATTCTGGCTTTTAAACATATACATACCATTTGAAATGTTCAAAGCCATCTAGAACTGTTTTGGTACATGATTTCTACCGATCTCTGAGGTCCCTTCCAGCCCAGGCCATTCTATGATTCTATGATTCCGTGATTCCATGATTCTATGATTCTATTTAATCAGTTAAAAATTATGCCATTCTATGAATTACTTTTGAATTTAACTACTCTCTTTTATATTCTCTGTAACATAGATCTAAATCTTTTATTTATATGTAATATATTTTTACTGTCTCCTATGATTTACTTCTCTCTTCCCTGGTGTTTTTTTTCCATGCAGGTCAAGCAAACAGTCTCAGCAGAGGAGCCAACTGGTTAAGTTGGTTATATGTCTTGCTGGACGCAAATCAGCGCAAACATGGAGCAAGCAGGCATCTCAGTGCAATGTGATGGACTTGTGCATTCCACAGTCAAAATGCTACTTTGGATTCTGTGACAAAATTCTCTGGTTTTACTGAATAATTTTTTTTTTTTTTTAAAAAAAAAGCAAGCACTAACTGAGAAGCTTAAATGAGAACAGGATCTTTGAGTTACCTAATGTTACGTCCAGTGAAAAAGAGAACATACACTCTGATGGTATGTTCAGTTTAGAGCATGCCAGGCTGTAGGCTGTCCCCAAAGAGACATGCACATCCTGTTTGATGTAAATCCTAGTGCAATTAGTGAAAGGGAAAGCCTTTAAAAAGCAGCACAAAGGTCTGTCTCATCTTTTCTAGCTTCACAGCTGTGCATATAAGGTCTATGCAGACCCGGGAGTATCAGTACAGCTGCAGAAATCTGTGTTAGCTATCCCATTATGACTTGATAAAAGCTTCAAAAAAGATGCTTTTTGGCTTGTGTCAGCAAGGAATGCATTACAAATAGTTAGGAAATGTAGAATAAGCACATTAATTGCCTTCTTTTTATTTCTGTTATAACAATTAGTGAATAATTAGCAGTAGAGGCATTTAGATCACCATAACTAAGCTCCAA